>OX453261.1:1714492-2359814 GCA_949709985.1 Luffia ferchaultella
CCAACGCTTCGCTTCTCGGTACGTGACCCCCATTCAAGAACTCGTCTACCACATCGATTATCGGTTTTACGTCAAATGTGACGGCTCGTTGCCACTTCAGCTATGTAGACAATTTTGGTTCTTCGATGGATTTCAGTGTTCCTGATTTTTCCATCAAAGAAATACCGCGCATATCCCGCTCAATAGTACATTGAACGACTTTAAATTTGCGGACCAGTCCTGCTGTGAGAGTACATCTTTCGGCACCGTACGTCATTGCAGGCAGGACCCATTGGTTGAAGATCTTGGTCATCAAACTCAATTTCACTGCGTCATACACATACAACCGCTTTTACGTGGTAATATAAGACTACAGTTAATAGAATCACTTCACTTCTTCATCAGCCAATTTTCACCCCACTGCAGGGGCCTAGGCCTCCCCCAGGGTGAGGGGGCGTGAAGCTTAAATCCACCACGTTGCTCCACTGGGGGGTTGGGGATTGTAACGACCGCCATCTATTGACAGCGTCCGGGACCGACTGCTTAACGTGCTCTCCGAGGCACGGAGTCAGTGACAGTTAATGTACTGTATTAAGTTAAAAAAACTCATTGGTACACGCCCGGATTCGAACCATGGCCCTATGGCCTTATAAATTTAAGACAGGTTCGTTTCTCTTTGGGCTATCACGACAGTTAATAGAATGAATTTTCTGAATTCAGTAGTGCTAACAAAACGTTTTCCTTGCTTCCTAACATGCATTAAATGACCTTTGTATACCCAATTAAGTACATCGATCGATAAAAGTGCCTTGGCAAGTCGTCACAAGGCTTCACTGCTGACACCATTTGTATCAGGATATATTAGAATGGCATACATACTATATCCGTATATAACTAACAGGTCAAGTGCGAGTCGAATCCGCGCACCGAGGGTTTCTCACCACCACACTATATTTCGTGTTATGTATTTATCAAAAAAATGTTGTTTCTTTTAGCCACTTTTTATTATTTGTTGTGTTACTTTAGATTTATTTATTTACTTATTTGGCTCTTCAACAACTTAGATTTTGCATAAAATCACTAAAAACATGTTTCTTGTATTAAGGTCAGTTTAATACTTAGCTTTATGTTTTTTTTATTCGCTAGAATATCCTTCATAACAACACATATTCTGTGAAAATTTCAACCAGCTACTTATCATTACAGCCCTTCAAATTTAGGATAGACTGACGGATAGATAATAATAAGTAATAGGATAATAGGGCAGTAATAGACTTTTATTTGCACTCTTTGGACACCGGAACCTAAAAGAAGAAATTGTCTGGGTGAAACATCGACGAACAGAACAAGTCTAATTGCCGTATTCATAAACGTTTAATATTAGATTTTTAATTTAACTACAATACTACTACAATACTAAGGACAATGTGTTTTGTCTTTTTCTGCCCATTTCTATATTTCTTATTATAGAAAAAGACGAAATATATTTCAGTTAAAACACTGTTATTAATTTATGAATAAGCCACTAGCTAATAAGCAGTCACAGTTTAAAAATATAAGACTTTGTACAGTGATTCCTAATACACTCACTTAAAAATAGTTTTTAAAAGTTAAATAGGATTTAAAATTACTGTGGATTAAAAATTAGGTCCCGCTAAATACGAAATCTGCCAAACAAATATATACATTTTTCTACAAAAAAAAATATTTCAGGTTAGCGTCTTTATAAATGTTTCTTTGCGCATGTATAATCATATAAAAAAAATTAAATTAAAAAAATTATTGTCAGGCCTAAAGCGGCACATCGCGCGGTAAATATACCTACTATATATGCATTAGATGGATTTAGATGAAGTCGCGAACGCAAGCTACTTTTATATGTATAGAAATAAAATTTGCATTGTTCTATCGATTTATTAAAGTCGAAACCATCTAACGTTTTGGCGATTCCGATATTTGGCGCACTAAACATAACTGTGAAAAACCATATTTGGTTTTCTGGTACTGGTTTGTACTACCTATGTCATTTCACAGTATCGAAAATGTCAAACGCAATTTCGCGGGGGTGAAGACCGGGACCTCGCGGACTGAAACTCGCCATCTTGCACCAGCTAGCTAGAGTATGAGTGCTTAGACGGTAAACGTAGAAGAAAGCTTCTAGTCAATTCGTACTTTTATGCCAAGTATCTATCTATTTGACCGACCGATTGGCCGAGAGGTAAGAGATCCGAATTGCGGAGCCAAGGGTCGCAGGTTCGATTCCCGCCTGGGACAAATATTTGTGTACATGAACATGTTTATTTGTTGTGTCTGGGTTTAAAAGTATCTATATATGTATGTATTATAAAAAAAATATTTAAGTATTTATAACAGCTATCTAGTTACCCATAATACTTGCTTACTTTGGGACCAGATGGCGCTGTGTCAGTTGACCCAAGTTTATTATTTATTATATGTGTTCACTGTTCACACGACAAAACAATAGCTTGTTTTAAACACGCAATTATTTATTCATAATCGATTTCTATAATATGTAATGAAAATGAATTAAAAATTAAAACAGAGGTTTTTTTATTTATCATAATGATATTTAGGTATTTGTACAAAGTGTAATTTCATTACCATCATCATCATCATCAGCCCATGTTTCTCCACTGCAGAATATGTCATGCCACAGCAGGCCTCTCCCAAGATTCGCCATCACACTGTCGTCCGTCTTTCGTATCCAACTACCTACCCCCAGTATGATGCTTCAGGTCATCTGTCCACCTGGCCGAGGGGCGTGCAGCTCTTCGCTTCAGGTGTAATTTGAGATCGATCAATTTGAAAATAAATATATGCGCCAGGAATACGTCTGATTAAGAATATATCAATTTTGAGCAGTATAAAAAATTACATTAAATTTTTTTTTTAAACATTTTAACACGATAGTACAAACATATTATAAACACACCAAATATCTACTTCACATGCACTTCATCACAAAAACTAGAAAAACTAAAAGTAGGTGAAAAAATAACATCACTATGTTCCAAGCCATTCCATCAACCTATTACACTCCACTGCAGAGGCTTAGGCCTCCCCTCAGGGCGATTGGCATTGGAGCTTAAATCCACCACACTGCTCCAGTGCGGGTTGGTGGATTGTAACGACCGCCATCTATTGACAGCAACCGGGACCGCCTGCTTAACGTGCTCTCCGAGGCACGGTGTCAGTGATACCAATGAAACTCATTGGTACACGCCCGGATTCGAACCACGGCCACACGGCCTTATAAATTCATGTTCATTCATTCAAAATCATGTATCAATATGTAGAGGGAAAAAATTAATATTGTTACGTGTTAGGGTTCGAATAATTTGGAGAGAAAGACCTGCTGACTCTTTTGAAGAATTTATTCACTAACACTAGGTCCAACACAAAGCACTAAGTCCAAACACTAAGCACTAACGATGTTCCTAGATCGCAGCCAAGTCGTAGATTTCACTTGTATCACTAGTTTCGCTTCGAAGTCGCGTCGAAAGTAGCCCAAAACTGAACTGCTCGCCTTCCTGCGGCTATTTATATGGGTCGGAACGAGTATCGGGAACTTTCTAGAAATTACTCCACTCGCACGAACGCAATCGACTGGATAGGATAATTTCAGAACATTCTTTCCTCTAACGCCATCTAGTATTGAGTAGGGGTTTCATGTTGTCCTTGTTGTAAAACCCTTCTACAAAGTAGTTTTACTGGTGGACGCTAGATGGCGGTCATTACTCTGTCCGTTCGTAACAATATCTTAATAATTCAATTCGACGACCGCTTAGCCTAGTGGGTAGCGACCCTGCCTACGAAGCTAGAGGTCCCGGGTTCGAATCCCAGGTCGGGTCAGTATTAATATGATGAATATTGATACTGGTACCGGGTCTTGGTTGTTATATATATATAAAAAATAATATATATTTATATTTGTATATATTATAAAGAATATTTAAGTATGTGTATCAGTTGTCTAGTAACTCATAACACAAGCATAATACTTGCTTACTTTGGGACTAGATGGCGCTGTGTGGGAAGTCCCATGTATTATTAATTCACTGCCTACATAATTATCGCTTGTGATTTTTGGCAATTATTTTTGTTTTGTTTCATTGCATTGGTATCTCAAAAAATGTACGTTGTGTAGTTACACCATCGTTTCACCCATAGAGTAAATTAATTGACAGCAGCGTTTGGTTTTAATAGAGTCATAAATGTCACTTCACAGTATCGAAGTGAAATTACACAATTTTGCGGGGTTGCAGACCGGCGCGCGGGGACCTTACACTGAAATTTGGACTAAAACTCCCCAACATACACCGGTTAGCTATACTATGAGTGGATAGACGGTAAACGCAGAAGAGGGCTCAAATCATATTTTTATGGTTATTAATGGCTAAATTAATTGGAAGGATTCACTTTTCATAGATTTTGAAATATCCTTAGATCTAGAACATTATAAATCATTTAACCAAAGACCCCGAAAATAGACTAATAAATTAAAAAAAACTTTTTCTTGCCAAACTATAAGATTTCACTTTTACAATATGAGAAAAATTGTATGGTGATCTAAATCTTAACGAGTTATAAACTACTTTCACGAGAATACAAGAAAAATCGATCTTTTCCAAAAATTGTTATACATTGCTGATTAGAAGATTTTTTTGTAACAAGAAAGATGTAGATATATGAAGTTCTACTCCATATCTTTCGTATAGAGCGACGTCATGACAGTTACGAAAATGTCATGCCTTTACCGAAATGGAATTTTAAGAGTGCATTTTTCTATTGTACCAGTACGTAGTTAGCTGGAATAGGCTCGAATCTTAATTTTGGTATTTTTTGTTAATTTTAAATATATTTATTTGAATACTTAAAAACGCGTACAGATTTTCTGGACCTTCACAGTGATAATTTACCACGGTAATTAGAAAACTGTGAAACGGTTATTGCATTGATAAGAATGATTTAAAAACAAAACCGTTTTTCAAACTACCATAAAACGAACGGTAATGTACGTAAAATTTTACGGAAAGTGTAAAAAATCGCTTGACTATATCATAGTTATAGTACAGTGTCACGATTCGATCCATCGATCATCCGGCGAATGCATGACGCGATCGTATTGTCTGAATACTTAACTGTGTGCACTGACAGTTAGGTGCGAGCGGGACGGACGTATGTTATTATAATAAGCACGACAGAGACACGAAATCGATCGCTTTGCTCGCGCGCAAGTGGACTGTGAAGATGTGCGAGGTTGTCACGAGATGGATTTTTTTTAGTTTTCACTTATAAATTGTTTTACGTATTACATTTTATTTTTACACACATACCTACAAATTAAAAATACCATCTAAATAATGATAAACGAGAAAATTATAAAGAGACGACGGGTGCGAGGTGCCAAGGATACTTGTAAGTATTTTTAATTTGTAGGTATTTGTAGTTTTTTTTAATTCCCATGTCCCATGTAAAAAAAAATTAGATTTTAATTTAGAATATATTATTAATTAAATTAATGTTTAGCTTTAGTTTTAAATAAAAATAATTTACATCTATCACTCTAACATAAACATTATCTAATATCTGGGTCATCTCACACAGCGCCATCTAATCCCAAAGTAAGCAAGTATTATGCTTGTATTATGGGGTACTAGACAACTGATATATATAATCAAATATTCTTTTCTTAATAACATATACATATATAAGTAGATACTTTTACACCCACACACGGAACAATTAGACATCTTTATGCACACAAATATTTGTTCCGGGCGGGAATCGAACCCGCGACCTTCGACTCCGCAGTTAGGATCTCTAACCACTTGGTCAACCGGTCAATCATATAACTCGAACTAGATGTACTGTCCGCGTTCTAAAGCGTCCGCGCAGAAAGTCATCCAAAACGCAATAAGTCCACCAAACGGCTTTTAGTCAGTGTAATGGCTTAGCGTCGAATAAACGTGCGCGATGCCGACTTGTGTCGTAAAAATTTATAAAACTACTCGTCAAAGACATTACATTTAAACATTTTCATGTAACATTAGTTTATGCCTGCAGACTGTTATTCGATTATTTTTTAATTAGATTCGAAAATTACTACTTCAAAAGCACTCAAGCCTAACCTAACCTAACTAAGACCAACTACATAATATATGATAAAAATATTTTGAACGGAAAGGCTGACGGAAAGCGGAGTCTTAGTAATAGGGTTACCACTCGTATCGCTTGGGTATGAACCCTTAAATTTTCAGTATGCTATATTAATTTCTGTCATTATGTTTTATACAGACAATAATTAATCGAACGATATATTTTTATAGTTAGAGGCTAAACAAGAACATAAAATATAACAAATAAACAAGCATAATATAGCATTATGTAAGATCCCGTTAAAAAATCCTTTTAAACAAAACAATAATGTTTACAATTCTCAGTTAGCAACCCTGTGAAGCGTGACGGACAGACGGTCATTCATTTCCTGCATTTTGTTTCTTGTATCGGACGTTACAGGAATTAAATTAGCCATGTAAATGTTGGATAGCTAACTGTCGTGTGCCAGTTTATCTTGGTAAATTATTCACAATTTATACCTACCTACACATGTGAGAACGCACGGTTAAGGCTAGGAGCTGTTGTTTTACGATTTTAAAAAGTCGGATACGTTCTTTTATCACACCAGCTGAATAAAAAAATAGAGACTGCATTCACACTAAAACATGAATACTAAAGTGTATTTGTTCGTTCGTCTTTTCTTTATGTCGTTACGGAGCAACGAAACGTCGTGATCTTCTGCATTGAAGGAACAGAGAGTAACATAGAGTAAGGTTTGTCCTAATCGATACTTACCGTACCATACAATGAGACCAAGAAAAGAAGTTAGGCCATCTAGTTTTTTTAAAGAAATATTTTACATTAATTATTATAACATATTTTAATTAAACTTTTGAATGTAAAGAGGCTGTTAATGTCTTCAAGAAAAATAAATATATGTTAAAGTTTGCGAAAAGTGACAAAAAATATAATAAACATAGAAAGTATTTTAAGTGTTCCGAACCTCAAAAGGAAAAAAAAAACGGAACCCATAGGATCACTTTTTTGTCCTTCTGTCTGTCTGTCAAGATCCTTTTTCTAAGGAACGCGTGGAGGTATCAAGCTGAAATTCATATCAAATACTCAGGTCTATAATACTTTTAAGATGTAACAAAATCGAACTTGCTTTTACTTACATATCTACAGGTTTGTACGGAACCTTCGGTGCGCGAGTCGGATTCGCACTTGGCCGGTTTTTTTTTCTTTACGCTGTGTACATTGTTTTTGTTCTACTAAAATTACAGTTATTAGCAATCAAGTAGCATAAAGTATTAATGATTCGAAGTAACTTGATCCCACGTTTGCAATGGTAATAGAGCAAACATATATACTCTGTAAATGATATGGATATTTTGTGGAAAGGATCGTGTAAATATTATGAAAACTTGGACAATAGAGGAAACAATGTTACTCATATTACGAAAACAAACAAGAAACTTCCTGTATTGACAACCGACACCTGCGCATATGTCTGTCAACATTTTCTTTTTAAATTGTAATTGGATAATTGTTTAAACATGAATTATTATTTATCTATAAGTACTAATATTATAAAGAGGGAAGACTTGATTTTTTGTTTGTTTGTTACGGATAAACTAAAAAACTACTTAATTGATTTAAAAAAATCTTTTACCTATAGAACACTATATTATCAGCGAGTTACATGGGCTATACATTATTTTCAAACTAGCTATCCGCTAGTGGCTCCGCTCGCGTGGACTACACAGTTGTCGGCTTAACGTGTTCTCCGAAGCAGAGTCAGTGATAGTTATGTATATAAATTAGAACAAACTCATTAGAACATGCGCTGGGATTTGAACCATGGGCTTCACATTGACTGACAGCCATCACATATATTGAAGCGCGTCAAGTAACCATATATGTTAGAATAACTCTTTTATAAGCTACTGAACAGAAGGCTGTGTTACTATGTATTTATTACTGAGTCTATTATACAGTTACTGTACAACTCTAGAGTTTGTGTACTAGTTTGTATTCTACTTGGGTTTGCTCCGGTATCCGTTCTCTAGAAAGAGTCACAGCGCAACCGGAGGTTGGTTCCTATCGTATTATACAAGTGGTGTTAAAAATGAAATTGCAATGAAATATTTATTCTTTGGAACAAAACAAATTAATACTAGCAGGTCGCTTTGAAATAATATGAAATTAGCCATATTCACCAGACGGTACCCTTAATAATTGTTTATCTATTCTAAGATCAAAGGAACTATTGAAAATCATATACAAATTCGAAGAATTAATTTTAAGTTTGGAATAAAAATATATAGTATATTGAATGCATAAATCTGAGAGATAAAAGTGTTGGAAATAAAAGAAACGTTCAATGGAAGTTATCTTTGCTATATTCATGTATTCACGCACGCTTCCTCGTATCTGTGTGGTGTTAGAGCGTTCGTCAATTTGGTTGTCAGTTTGTCAAAGTGCACTTGAATATGTAATCCCTACTTCAACGCGGAAGAGTTAAAAACCGCGGTAATGCTCGCCGGCCGATCACCCCCTTAAGATTTTCGACAAGTCGACAGACTTAGTATTTTTGCTTAAATTTGCTTAAATAAAAACAGCTGAATTTACAGTTATGAGCATTTGAAAATAATACTTACACTTGTCGCAAAGTTTCACAGTCTGTTGCGCGACCTCGCGATGGCCTTCGAATGAGGAAAATTGTTTCCTGCCTTCCGTATACCACACAATGTTATAGGACACTCCGGACTATCTTCTTTAGGCTACATAATAACTTTCAGGGGTATCGCGAATCGTCAACAACCCACGACAACGAAGTTGTGTGCTCTAACGAAGCACGATTATTGACACTTCCCCATAACTAATTTTTTTCCAGAAACTGTGTCCAAAAAGGACGGTAAAAAGGGCAAGGTCCATTTGAATTTGACGGGCTTTTGTGGAATATATGAAACCTCCGAAACACTATTTATGAGAAGATTTTCATGAGCTAAATATTTCTTAAATATTTATAGGTATCTTTCACACATGATGTACCCGTGGTACTATACGTTGGTCGATTTTAACGACTGCCATCTGTTGATGGCCACAGGGACCGACAGCTTAACGTGCTTTCTGAGGTACGGAGTACTTAAGTCAGAAAATCTGAAGCACTGAGTCAGTGATAGTTAAGTACTTAAGTCAGAAAAAACTCATTGGTACAAGCCCGGATTCGAACCAGGGCCGCACGGCTTTTTAAACTCGAAACAGATTCGCTGCGCTCGGGCTATCACAACAATTTCATATGTAAGAATCTAATAAGTATATATATAAAAGTACAAGCACCCAATTCTTTTTATCAATGTAACTAATGATGTTTAAAACCATATGAAAAAACCACTAAATAATAACACAAAAAAAATCAAGCCCAATGATCATGGTTGAAACGATAGTTACAGGTTGTGAGGTCATAGTACGTCGCCAACAAAAACATGTTTCAAGGTCGTTACAACACGATTTGTCTGTCCGTCCGTAACCGAACGTCACAGAGTAACTAATTGCGCGTGGAGTGCATAGATCATCACCACTTTGTGGTTTATTTGAATAAAAATTTATGATTTTCAATTCATCGTCTCTACACGAATAGGCGGAGTATTGAAAGTCTATTGTATATATGTATTATTATAAGAATATTTAAATAGGTATGTATGTCGGTTGTCTTGTACCCATAATACAAGCTTTGCTTTGTTTGGGAATACGGCGCTGTGTAGGATGTCTCAAGTATTATTCTTATATATCATATTACATATATATTATTAATACAGATATTTATCCAAAAACCTCTCAAGAACGTAAAATCACATTGGCAGATTGGCTGAAAACAAAAACGTACGATGAAATCGAGACTCTTATAAAAATTGGCGAGTAAACTTTCTTCAATATCATGCCATCAGCCCATTAATGCCCCACTGCAGGGGCTGCTCCAGTGCAGGTTGGTGGATTTTAAAGACTGCCATCTAGCATAGAATTAGTGATAGTTATGTACATAAGTTAGAAAAACTCATTGGTACATGCACTAGGATTCCAACCACGGTCCTCTAAACAAAAAGCAGGTTCGCTGCCACTAAGCTATCACGACATTATACATTTTTTATACTTAACACATAAATAAATAGCACACACAAATTCTTTTATATACACATACAATACACCCACACACACCTCCACTCACATAACACACTCTAACTTACAAGCTTACTTAGTTCTCTTTTTATTTTGTATACCCAGTTATGTTCACACTATTTTCAATACATTTGCTATTAATACGGTCTTTATGACATCAAAACTTGAACCTGTATTTTCCAGTACTAGGGTACTAGGACTTTTTACTTTACACCAATCACAAACGAGCATTCTGTTTGTGACGCGTAAACCGCGAAAAGCAATTGCGCCCTTATTTCCCGCCATTATTACATTTGAAGTATCAACCTAGTTTTAATCGCAGATGTATTGAAAAACGCCGTATTATGCTCGTACTCGGTAAGCTGGCTATTATAGTCTATGTACTATTATACTATGGAAAGAGCGGGTCTTTTAACACAAGTGAATTTTGCTAACCGGAGCCCCCAATGTCTGGATGATGTATCATTTTATCTAGTAAATAAATTAATTTGTTATCATTCATTGTGGTAATTTCAAAAAGTTTTCTGTAAAGAATATTAGGTAGTTAATTTTTTTTCTCTCAAAACGACTTATGGTAAGGCATTAATATTTTTTACATACAAAGCGTACTGGTTAAAGTCGAGAGTAATTTTTTTTTTTGTTTTTCTATACATCTTTACGTCAGAAGTCACCTTCACTGCAATTAGTTTCTAAGGTAACTTACCGCGAGACGAGTGTTTTTGTATGATAAATAATAACGTAGTAATGGTATGGACAGGAAAAGGAATAGGTACTATAAGAGCAAGGAGAGGAGTGACAGATATTCCCATCATCATATTAGTCCATTGTGCCCCACTGCAGCGCCTTAGGCTTCCCTCAGAGTGAGGGTGCTTGAAGCTTAATCCACCACGCTGCTCCAGTGCGGGTTGGTGGATTTTAACGACTGCCATCTATTGATGCCAACCGGGACCGACGGCTTAACGTGCTCTCCGAAGCAAGGAGCCAGTGATAGGTATGTTCTTAAAACAGAAAAAAACTCACTGGTACATTACATGCCCCGGGATTCGAATCACGACCTCTTAAACAAGAAGCGTCCACGCTAACGCACGGCTATCACGACATTAGTCAAAATACCATATCTACAAAAATCAAGATTTATTCGAAATAACGATTACAGTTAATATTTTTTGAGTAGGTACTGATGATTTTGAGTAGCTGCTAATTATCACAATAATTTAGGCCGAATGAGGTCGACGACCGTTGTTGTCCTACATTATTGTGCTACAGATCGGACCATCACTGGGTATTCTACGCAGCATATACGCCGAATCTATTCAAATATAAATAATAGTTTACGGTATGTGAGTATAATGCCACAGTAAGTAAAATATCCCAGTTTTTAAGGCCGGTGCAAATGTTTAAAGAAGTACAATTTTCTTACAACTTTGTTTAGCATAATTAGCAATTAATATTCAATATCCATTGTGTTATCCTCTTATTGTTATTCTCTTGAAGTTCTCATGGCCTCGGACTATGTTATATAACCGAAACTGTTAAGCGCGAGTTAGATTAGTAAAACGAGAGTTCAGTATGCGCTCAACTGTTTTAATTTTAATATAATGACTGACCGGTTGACCGAGTGGTTAGAGATCCTAACTGCGGAGCCAAGGGTCGCGGGATCGATTCCCACTGGGGACAAAAATTTGTGTGCATGAACATGTCCATTTGTTCCGTGTATGGGTGTCAAATATCTATATATGTATACTTTATAAAGAATATTTAAGTATGTATTATCGGTTGTCTGGTACTCATGATACAAGCTTTGCTTAGTTTGACACTAGATGGCGCTGTGTGGCATGTCCGAGATATTATTATTATAATACCTGGGACACCCCACACAGCGCCATCTAGTCCTAAAGTATGCTTGCATTATGGTGTACTAGACAACTGGTATACATACCTACTTAAATATTCTTAAATAATATATACACATACAGATAGTTTCCATCGATAAAATAATAATAGTATTTCATAAAATTGAAGTTATTAGTTAGTACTAATGCTCAGACGTCTGCTTTCGAAAATTCCCAGTTTCTCTTATTCAAAAATTTAAATTTAAATTAAAACTCTTATTAAAAAACATCTGTTTAATTTTGATTAAATTAAATTGTAGTAAGAATAAGTAAAAAAATGTAAAACCATAATTGGGTATCAGATGTATTCATAAGTTTTGTTAATTTAGTTTCTTAAGAGCTGTGGTTTTTGTTATTACAAAATTACATTACAATTATTTAATGACGTATTTAAGACACCCATTTCGTATAGATCCATTCGCTGTTTTTGAGAACTCTAAATTTTTATCGATTTGTGTAATAAACCACGGAACCTTTTTAAAGTGCGAGTTAATGTAATATTAATTTTTGACGCTGGTAAACAAATGTCTTTGAAAAAAATAAGGTCAATGCTGTACATAATGCGAATTAAAAGTCAATGATGGCTGTGAAATGAGAAAAATAATTAAATTGTAGGTACGCATCGAGTTTAGGTTATTACGAACTCCCTTGACTTTATTACTTAATTATTATCGTTGTAATTAATCTATAATTCTTTATTAATTTTAATTTAATAACCATATTACTTTTGATAAACAAGTCTATTGAATATATTTACTGACGTGTCGTAATTTATAAGTAAATAGGTTACAAAAATCGTCTTCGTATGATGTTGCACATATTTAAATTATTACATATAATAATAATACATAGGACTTCCCACACAGCGTCATCTAGTCCCAAAGTAAGCAAGTATTATACTTGTGTTATGGGTTACTAGACAACTGATATACATACTTAAATATTTTTTATAATATATACATATAAAAATATTTTTGCGAAGACACCATACACATATAACAATCAAGACCCGGTACCAGTATCATCATATAATAATACAATATTCATCATATTAATACTGACTCGACCTGGGATTCGAACCCGGGATCTCCAGCTTCGTAGGCAGGGTCGCTACCCACTAGGCTAAGCGGTCGTCAAAATATATGCCTCTGTATGCATTACAATTAGAGAATATCTATGCCTACAGCATAGATATATAAGGACCGAGCGTTTCACATAAATTGTCATATAAAAATATACAAAAAAGCGCTGCATACTGCGCCCGCGAATTAAATGTACTTAATCATAATCCATGATCCATGGATACATACCGCCACAGAAATCTAAATAGAAGAAAAATAATAGAAATGCTTTCTGCTCAAAATTACTATTAAACTAGATGTCTTAATATCGATACTTAGAGCCGTACTTACCACAAAATAGTCGATAACCACACAACTGCCGTTAAAGTTAGAAGTTAATTACTTCCAAACATTATTCGCATATTTACAATTCTTTTAAATATATAATTGGGTTACATTTGTGGAGTAAGAGATATAGAGAGATAGATCACGATGTAATAATAATACCGGGGATATTCCACACAGCGCCATCTAGTCCCAGACTAAGCATAGCTTGTATTATGGGTATCAGACAACTGGTATAAATACTTAAATATGTTTCAGAATTTATACATATATAGACGTTATATACGAAGACACGGAAACAAATAGACATGTTCATGCACACAACATTTGTCAAAGACGGGAATCGAACCTACGATCTTTGGTTCTGAAACTACGGTCTCTTACCACTTACCCAATCGGTCTCTTACCACTTAGCCAATCAGTCAGTCGATACACAAACATATAACCTAGACAGGCGAAGTCGCGTGCGGCCGCTAGATATCTACACTGAGAAAAATGTAATAGGTTTTTGGTCGTAAATACGGATAATATTAGCGTACTACTCATAAAAACGGACCAGGAGGCGATACCAATGATTCGTCAGGAAAAAATATATTATAACCATAATTAACCATATTTATTTATTACAGATTTGAAAAGTAACATTTTTAGACTAACTTTCTTCGGGACACATATAGAATATGCGAATAATGATCTGTTTACATTATGCCTAATATTATGCCATTACTGACAAAACCCATTTTTGTCAGTGTTACAAAATAAATATTACGTTCCTCGAACTCCAACTAGCGACACACACTTTGCTGATTTTCCAACGAGACACGGAAAATGGCGGACAATGTAGTTCTTCAAGTCATTGTCAATGCCACGGCCGCTTACAAAAAGGATGTCGCCAATTATGACTACAATGCTAACAAGAGTCGTATACTTTACATAACTTAGCACACTTAGTTTAGTGTAAGCAATATATAATACTAGTGTTTGCCCGCGGCTTCGATTGCGTGGACATATTATGTCGCCTTACCTATTATGTAAAATGCACCCATATTTGAATTCCTTCAATAGAGGACTGAAGCTGGACGTTTAAATAGAGAACCAAAGTTATCACATTTGTATCCCGTCACAACTATTGAATAATAATAATAACGTATACATGACAACAACGTCTAGGTCCCAAACTAAGCGTTAGCTTGTGTTGTGAGTACCAAACGAAGACACCACATACATATAACAACCAAGACCCGGTACCAGTATCAATATTCATCATATAAATACTGACCCGACCTGGGTTTCGAACCCGGGACCTCCAGCTTCGTAGGCAGGGTCGCTACCCACAAGGCTAAGCGGTCGTCACTAGAATGAAAGGCAGATCCCGATAAAAAATGAAAGTAAATATCGTTGACAAAGTTTGTAAGCTTCGAGTAGTTGATTTTAGTAAACCTGCGCCTTCTAGTCTCTTATATTTAAAGTTCGGTGGTAAGACGCTATGAGTGAAATCAATAGGTTCAAAGGTTTTTAAACTCTATTGGCATTTTCAACTAAAAATCTAATTTTGACAAATGCACTTGATGTGTTTACGAGTAGTACAGCTCGCGTCAAACTTCAGGGCGGATCTGAATATAACGCTTTAAGCGTGCTTGCGCAGGTACAGTCATATACCCCTCGCTCGAGTGTGTTCCGCTACATTATCTCTACTAAAACCGGTTATTGCG
This sequence comes from Luffia ferchaultella, assembly GCA_949709985.1. NCBI lineage: Eukaryota > Metazoa > Arthropoda > Insecta > Lepidoptera > Psychidae > Luffia > Luffia ferchaultella. The sequence continues at coordinate 1,729,742 of OX453261.1, forward strand.
ACGCGACTTGTGCCTACTTTCGGATCCGTCATAAAGTTAAATTGTAACTGTACCTACTTCATTTAAAAAACCGGCCAAGTACGTACCGGACCACGTACAGTGAACTCAAATAATAAATTTAAAAACAGATGCCGCCAAATTAACTCAATAAAATCTTATTAAAACTAAATACCTTTATAATAATAACATTCAGTAACACCTTAACAGTTTTTGTATAGATGTTACCTGTATAAAGGTAGCCTAGCCCATAAGGAATATCATGATAGCCGTGTGATAGAGAGCCCGCTTCTTATTTAGAAGGCCATGGTTCGATTCCCAGGGCATGTACCAATGAGTTTTTTCTAACTTATATAGGTATATAACTATCACTGATTCCGTGTCTCTGTGAGCACGTTAAGCCGTCGGTCCCGGGTGCTATCAACGGATGGCAGTCGTTAAAATTGACCGACCGGCACTGGAGCAGCGTGGTGTATTAAGCTCCAAGCCCCCTAATCCCAAAGGGAGGCGTAAGCCCCTGCAGTGGGGCATTAACGGGCTGATGGTATGGCATGGTAAGTACCCCACACCTTATTGTGCATTGGAAATTTTTCGTCCCTTGTTATATATGACTTAATGACCAAACATCTACATGGACCAATGTATCCTAGTAAAACGGCTGAGTAAGGCTGGGGGCGTAAGGGAGTAGGTAATTATCATCACTTGCCTCCCAAATGTCAACCTCACCTACATGCACCAGATGGCTTCGGAAGACAATCGGCTTCTGGCATTCCATTTTAAATAACCAACGAGGCTTTGGCGACCGAATTAGTGGCGGTATAACTACTAACCTATCTAAGTAGATGAGGCTACAGCAGTCTTGAGGTCCAAATATCGTCTAAAAGGCAACGGGAAACCAACTATTTTCCCCATGAGAATCATGGAAAGGTCTTCTATCAGATCCATGACCACCATCACTCTGCCCGGAGTTTACCTACGACTAAAAAGTAGAAAATGGCTGCGATAGACTATAAAATAGAAACATGAAAAATCTTATCTTATTTCTATAACAGGTTTTACTCACCATTTTCTTAATTACAAAATACTTTGTTCGGTTGCGGCTAGCAACTTGGAAGTTTTCCACAAATGCATTAAACAATGATTGGTATTTTCCCATCACACAGGAAAAATATGAAAAATCACGTTCGAAGTCTAAAATTGTTTGCGGTGCTCATCCGGGTTATGTTTTAAAGACAAATTATTTAATTACATTACATAGTTTTACAAGGTCAAAGTTGTTCTCGCAGCTTCACGCCCACGTCTGAGTAATGTTAGAAAATTTAACTTAAAGCGGTTACCAAAACCTTTAAAAGCGCCGCGCCGTTAGTTTTTTAAGCGACTTCAAAAAAGGAGGTTACTCAATTCGACCGTATATATGTTTTTTTTTTTTTTTTTATTTTATGTGTGTTCAGGGATAACTTCGTTGTTTATGAACCGAATTGGATGATATTTTTTTTGTGAAAGGGAGATATCTCCGAAATGGTACCATGATAAGGAAACCAGGATCTGATGATGGCATCCCAGAGAAATCGAGGGCAACCTTCGAAAATCGTATTTTAAAGTATCGTATTTTAAGTATTTTGATAAAGTACTACTACTAGTACTATTTAATGAAGGTCGGGAGTCGATCTGATGATGGAGCTGAAAGACAGTCGAGGGAACTCCTCAACGACTTACAGCAATTACCTGGTGTTTGGACTTGATTCATTTCTATTGGTGAGATCTTTGCACCCATATAGATTGTAAGTGCCATTAAAGGTCTGATGATGGAGACCATACACAGTCGAAAGAACTCCTTAACGATTTATAGCAATTACCTGGTGTTTGGACTTAATTCATTTCTATTAATGAGAACTTTGCACCTATATGGGTTATAAGTACCATTACAGGTCTGATGATGGAGACCATACACAGTCGAAGGAACTCCTTAACGATTTATAGCAATTACCTGGTGTTTGGACTTAATTCATTTCTATTGATGAGATCTTTGCACCCATATCGATTATAAATGCCATTACAGGTCTGATGATGGCGACCATACACAATCGAGGGAACTCCTCAACGATTTACAGCAATTACCTGGTGTTTGGACTTGATTTCATTTCTATTAATGAGAACTTTGCACCCATATGGGTTAAAAGTACCATTTTAGGTCTGATGATGGAGACCATACACAATCGAGGGAACTTCTCAACGATTTACAGCAATTACCTGGTGTTTGGACTTCATTCATTTCTATTAATGAGAACTTTGCACCCATATGGATTATAAGTACCATTACAGATCTGATGATGTAGACCATACACAATCGAGAGAACTCCTTAACGATTTACAGCAATTACCTGGTGTTTGGACTTAATTTATTTCTATTGAAGAGAACTTTGCACTCATATGAGTTATAGTGCCATTACAGGTCTGATGATGAAGACCATAAACAGTCGGGGGAATTCCTCAACGATTTACAGCAGTTACCTTTTGTTGAGCTTCCGTCATACGGTTGAATATGCCAAAATGTTCAGTTCGCACAAAAATAATAATTAAGATTGAAGTTTTACATAGGAATACCACTGCCTACTAGGCATGCTGATTCGTCAATTTGACACTGAATTTACGTTGCGTAATCGCGGTGCTGTCTCATTAGAGTAGCGCGTTTAGAAGCCCCATTTATACTAAATATACAAATACGTTACAAATGCGTTCAACTAAAAATTTAAAAATAAAATAATTTTCAAAAAAAAAATAAAAACCGACTTCAAAAACATAAACTAAAAAGTTAAAAATAAAATCTTCACTTTAAAGAAAGGAGCATTAACAGGCGGCATATAGTTAATGAAGTCGGTGCCAACTCAGACACTTTAAATGGGTACTTACCAGGTAATAACAATTACAACAATGATATATTTATAACTATAACAAAAATAGAACAGAATTTAAAGTGTCTGAGTGAGTAGGCACCGACTTCATTAACTATATGCCGCCTGTTAATGCTCCTTTCTTTAAAGTGAAAATTTTATTTTTAACTTTTTAGTTTATGTTTTTGAAGTCGGTTTTTATTTTTTTTTTGAAAATTATTTTATGTTTCTAAAAATATGTGTCAAAAGTTGAAGAAAAAACGTGATTTTCCTAACATTAGTAGGTACACGTGAAATTATTGGAATATGACGCAAATTGTTACTGACTAAATATAGTATAACTTTTGTACGTGTGCAAACACAACACATAACATATAAAATTCGGTATTTGACTTATACACGAAACTAATAACGACTTTTCTTAAAAGTATTTTATAGTAGAGGTGACAGCCGTGAGCTGTGGCCAACGGCTGTCTGGGTTCAAGTTGCCCCTCTTCTTGTAGTAAAGCAAGGTGTGTTCGGGTTTTAATAATGATGTTAGGTACCTGTAAATCTTCACAACGCGTTACATAGTATATACACATAGGTAGATTACAGTTGTGTCTTTGGACATCACGTTCTGTATAATTATAATGAGACGCCATCCCGTGAGCGACTATACGAGAGAACAAGCGAACGGGAAGGATGTCCGACAACCAGGGGTTTAGGGGCCCGCAGGATATGGTTCATTGCTAGATTTTTTTTTTAATTTAGTCATTATCTTGTAAGGCCTTCGATTTCACATATTAAGATACTAAATTATATTATATTTATAAAGAAAATATAAAAATAGATTAGAAACTCTAATAAAATTTGTAAACAAAATCATATTCGGTTGAAGAATATGGAAATTATACGTTATTAAAATTGTATCTCTGTCTCTTTCTTGCAAAACGATATTTAACGTTATTTTAAATGGCCTGACGTCACACAAAGGTTGGTACGCCGTGCGGTATTGCCCTCTCTGTCCAACAGAGCAAATTAATCATCCATACCTTTGTTAATAATGATTTATTTTTTAATTCTATCACTGTTATAATGTATTTAAAAAACTCTTACATATAAAAAATTTTAAAAAATGTCAACCTATTAACTGTCAAGGTAAGTTCGGCTTTAAATTTAAAAAAAAAACTTTTATTTCTTGGAGAAGAACATCTATAAGAAGAATGTATTCAATCTTTCCCCTTCTAAAACATATTCAACTATATTGTATAAATACAAAACTATGTGTTCTAACCGTTCTTTTTCTATTCATGCATCTTATCCCCAACGCAAAAATTACGACATTTTTTAAATAATTTTCAAACTTTGTCATGAACAAAATAAATCCTTCAATGCGCGGGAAAGATCTAATGGGTTTGATTTTTTGCTAGCTATGGTAGGAGGTGATGTTTTTTAAACTGTTAACTTGCTAACCATCTAATTTCAGCCTACAGTGATCCAAATATTATATAATATTTAAATCTTAGTATTTACACAAAATTATAATAAATTGTTTATTTAGCAAATGACATTAAATACATTAATGGTAAACAATAACTCCACCACCAAGGCCTAGCTAAAATAACAAAACAAGCTGTATTTTCAACATCACTACATAGTATAAGACAAAGTCGCTTTTCGTCTGTCTGTCTCTATGAATGCTTAGATCTTCAAAACTACGCAACGGATTTGGATGCGGGTTTTTTTAATAGATAGAGTGATTCAAGAAGAAGGTTTATATGTATACAACATGCATAATATAGTAGAGAAACACTGATAATTTTATAGGTTTCTAATGTGATGTCGTAAATAAACACATTTTTTTGCACTTACATTGCAAACGCTGGCTGAAACCTACGAGATAGAACAAAATAATGTACTACAGTATTGTACATCTTAAAAAGGTGTACAAAAAAGTCCTGAATGGTTTATGTCTATCTCTTAGGGATAACCCACAATAACTATGTTTCATTGGAAAATTGGTGTAATAAATAAAATAAAAGTGAAAGGCAAAGACCGGATGGACATAAAAAACACCAAAATTGACTTGTTTTTTTAATGTTTATTGATTTTAATTATAATAAAAAATATTTGGAAGCAGGTGCCTTTTACTTGGATGCCCAAAGTTAAATTTTAATTCTAATTAGCTAGTTAATTAATTATTGTTGTAAAGACCGTTTGCAATGAATTCGCTTTGCTTATTTAAGCATATCTTTGGATAATAATTTGTTGTATTTGAATATTTATTTTATTGACGTCAAAAAGTATATATTTGTTATACTAATTTTGATAAAACATGGATAAAACATATTTTGATTTTATATTTGATGTTTTAGCACATATTCGAAAATGGCGTCGTGCACAGTGTTACCAGTATAAAAAAGAAATGTCCGAATTTGCCGGTTTCATTGCTTTATAGCAATATACTACTTTTTAATTGATTTTATGTTATTGTATTTATCTTTATATAAATACGTGATGAAAAAGTTTTGTAACCCTTTTTAAACATACTTCGCACATGGAGGAGTGTGAGATTTGGCATGGTTGAAATTCATGTAGAGTAGGAATGCAGATACCTAAAATCTATATACAGGTGACTTTTTGAGTTGGAAGTGTATGCCCAAATCCTAAACTAAGTGTTCAAAGAGGTCATGAGCTCGATTTTTGAGAATACAAAACTGCATATTGTATAGGTGACGACCGCTTGGCCTAAACTTGGGGGTCCAGGGTTCGAATCCCAGGTCGGGTCAGTATTTATATGATGAATATTAATTCTGGTAGCGGGTCTTGGTTGTTATATGTATGTGGTGTCTTCGCTTGGTACCCAAAACACAAGCTAATGCTTAGTTTGAGGCCTAGACGTTGTTGTGATGTATACGTTGTAATGATGTATATTTAAAATTCTGAAAAATCTATTACTCTAACAGAAAATCAAACCAATTGATTTGATAATCTTCTTTCTATATATAAGTGCGTGAAGAAATAGCTTTCAATCCCTTTTTAAGCATACTACACGCACGGATAAGTGTGAGATTTGTCATGGGATAAATTTATACAGAAAAGGAGTGCCAAAAAGGTAAAATCTATATCTAATATGTGTTACAAATACTTTCAACCATACAAGTTTAATAGTCTGTCGTTTGATGCAGTTTGAATCGACTTACTTTCACCTATTTATTATTGGTAGTTTCATAAAGTGTATACGGTCGAATTTCGATAGCTGGACGACAACTAGTTTTTATAAATTGTTATTAACGTAATGAAATTATGATATTCTACAGGAGGAAGTGGCCGAGTTCTAGCCAGACATACTGTCTATTCGCTCAATTTCGATCTATAACAGCTATTGTGTTAGAGGATATTCAAACGTCATATTTGATTTTGAATATAAAGTGATTGACATATCGACAGACGTCACAGCGAGAACAATAGGGTCTCGTTCATACCCTGTTAAGAATATGGTCGTGATATAAAAAGTTGATATCACTAACAAGGTAACAATACAATATGACATTAAGTTTAATTTGATATATACCGACACCAAAAAAATAATAAGTAATCACACTATTATTATAGAAGTAGGAATAATAAATGGTGGACACTAGAACAGACACGCTTACGCTGCTTCATAGTTCCAATCAAACTTTATGGTGGATTGGAATACAACGCTTTGTGCGTGCTTGCACAGGTTCAGTCATATGCCTCTCGTTCCACTGCGTCCCGCTACACCTAAAACTGGTTACTGCAACGCGACTTGTGTCTGTGTTCACATCCGCCATAAAGCTTGATTGGAACTATACCTGAAGTACACTTGAATTAAGTGTAGTTGACGTGCTATGTTTGGCAACAGCGCTTTTTAGAGACCCGGTACAACTCTGACGCTTTATATCCCTTTTTCGTGACGTACTGTCTGACGCTGTACGTATTGACCCCTCCTACACTTTGCCGCATACTTTTTTCCCCCGCATTTATAGCTTACGACGCTATAATGGTTCAGTTAAATAGGGGTCATTCTAGTCTTACTATTGTATTATTTCTATTTCCATGGCAATTATAAAACTACAGAATGATTCCTATGCATGTGGGCCAAGATCTAAAAGCCAACAGACTTTTTAGGAAACAACAACATTTTAGGAAAGATAGTAGTTTGTGAAAAAATTTGTACTATATAAATAACATATAAGTGCGAATTGACTGGAAGATCTTCCGTCTAACCACTCATACTCTATCTAGCTGGTGAAAGATGGCAAGTTCCAGTCCGCAAGGTCGCTGTGCGTTGGTCTTCGCTCACGCGAAATCCCCGCGCGCCGGTTTTCACCCCGCGAAAATGCGTTTAAAATCTTCGGTACTGTGAAGTGAAATTTCAGCCTCAAAAATTTCTATAACTATTTGAAAAACCGTGAAGCCGGTTTACAAGTTTTTAAAAGAAATAACTCATTCTGTTTGCGGTGATATTTCAGGGTTAAGCGAGGAGAGTTTACCAATTAAATTCGCTTTTGTAACTTCTAACTGTATATTTCTAATTGTTATATTTTATTATGAGTACTAAAAAAGAAATCCTTTTAGCTCTTCACATGAGGTAACATTTATTTATTTATTCTCATGAAGGCTTTAAAACTTTCGGGATCCCGCGGGACCCGCAATTGTTCTGTGGGATCGAAAAACTGCGGGATTGCAATCCATACCAACAAACACAGTTATGTTTTGCCTCCTTGTAATAAAATTTTATTCAAAATCCTAAAGTTGGTAGTCGAAAAATACATAATTATAACTAGAAGCGTGTCTTTATTGGCTTGTTTTTTTTTTTTTTGGTGTATAGGTATTACGTAAAAAATTTTTCCAGATTTCTTAATTGCTTATTTTTTATATACATATTTTTTTTTGAAATTTTTCGCTTATTTCGGCAAGCTCTACATGCTCTATGAATTAAGTTCAGCCGAACATCCAATATAAACGGTATTTGTAACTCGCGACTGAAAAGTTTTCTTTTTCTAATCGAAAAAAAAAACATAAAACTTTCAGAAAGCATTTTTTCCCAAATTGTTTTTCGTAACTCTAAACTATGAACTAATTTTTTCTTAAAAATTACCATATCTACTATTCTCGTTTCAAGCCATTTTATCGTGGGTACCTGGGACATAAACACACTTCTGGGACCTGCAATCGGACATAGGTACAGTGCTAAAATAATATTGCAATATTGCAATTCGAAACATAATTGACTTGACTTGAAGAAGTTAAAAATAGGATTATTTACGGAGGCATTCAAATGTAGTGATAGCCCGAGCCGCAGCGAACTTGTTTCAAATCCATAAGGCCATGCGGCCGTAGTTCGAATCCGGGTGTGTACCGATGAGATTTTCTGACTTAAGTACATTAACTATCACTGACTCCGTGCCTCGGAGAGCACGTTAAGCAGTCGGTCCCGTGCTGTTAATAGATGGCGGTCGTTACAATCCGCCAACCCGCATTGGAGTAGCGCGGTTGATTTAAGCTGCAAGCCCTCTCATATTGGGGGGGGGGGGGGCGGCCTAAGCCTCTGCAGTAGGGTATAAAAATGGCTGATGGAGTGGAATAGAATAGAGGCCTTGCGAAAAAATTTGAGGAAAATACTTAATAAATATTAAAAATAATACTAAAAAAAGTTATATTTTATAGAGTAATTAAAATAATATATCATGAAACTGTATAATTTAATAAAATTTATATTTATACTCTTATATTCAGTTTATCAAACGCATCCAAATGGGTTAATGATGATTACCTTTCGATATCTGTAGACTAATGTATGGTTAGATAAAATATTTGTGTTACAGTTTGGAATGTCTTAAGCCCTGCGAACGATTTGGGACCCTATTCTAAATCTTATATGTGTTTACCTATTTGAAATACAAATTAGGACCCTATTTTAGTTCTTAGTGTTTATTCAGAACACATATTAGGACCCTATTCAAACTTTCAGTGTTTATTCGGAACATATATTAGTACCCTATTCTAATTCTTAGTGTCTATTTAGAACTCGTATTAGGATCTTATTCTAATTTTTAATGTTTATTCAGAACACATATACCCTATTCTAAGTTTAATTGTTTAATCAGAATACACATAAAGACCCTATTCTAATTTTTAATGTTTATTTAGAACACGTACATCTTCAGAACCTGTGATTTAATAGAGAAATATTATCTAAATATAAATATTATATGATTATGATTTTTATTACACAAGTGTAATTTAAAGTCGAATGCTTGAAAAAGAGCATCGAATATATATGTCCAGGATATACATTTGATTAATAATAAATCTTTAAAATGAATAAAAACAGATTTTTTTAATTATTTTTTCAAAGGAGATAGTGTAGCTTTAACAAAATAGCACAAAAATATAAACACAAATAGATAAATGTATTTGCGAATGCAATGTAAACGAATTCATGAAGATACAGTCTCTGGAGCGAATTAACTAATTAATTCCCGTCTTTCATCGTTGTATTGTATTTAACAAAAAGCTCAATTTCTAAAAGGAAACAAACTTTATATAGACAATACAGTAACTTTATATTAAGGAGTTTTGGCCATAATTTTATTTTATTTCAAATCACTCAATAAAAGCCTGATTTGAAATTAGATCTTATGCAACACTACCGAATCTAGGTTCTAGATATCAGCCAAATTCAATTTAAAGGAAAGCAAAAAAAGGTTATGAACGAGAATAGTAGAACTGCAGAGATCTGTCACAAAAATTTGCGGACCATTTGCAATGATAATGATACTGCATCCATCTAATATCAGTGCCTAACCTAAACACAAGAAACTCAACTTGCGACTGTAGCGACTAGTGCCCTTTAACTAGTAAAGTAGTAAGTAGCTCGGTGTGATAAACAGTCAAATTAAAAATAAATAAAATAATATATATTCATAGGTATATTACGTCATAAAAAAATGAAAACCAAAATATAAACACCACTGATTTATACGTATACTACTAACGGTTAAAACCATAAATTAAATTAGTACTTTTTAATTTATTCTATAATACAATAATAATATACAACAATAAATAATACAACCTCTAGTTAGTAGTTTATGTAACTCGATGTAATAATTAAAAATAAATAATAATATTTAAACATGAAAAACAATTTAAATACAAAACATAAACACCACTGACCAACGGTTACATTGTCATATTTATAATAAATATAAATAAGTTCGTTTTCTATTAAATATAAAACACAAAAAACTTTCCTAATTAATTAATACTGTCTCTAGTTAGTAGTGTATGTAGCTCGGTGTAATAAATGGTTAGATTAGAAGAAATAAAATAATATATACTCACATTACGTCTAAAAAAAAATTTAAAAGCAAAACATCACTATTGACTAATGGTTAGGAACATTGTTACATTTATAATAAACATAAAGTACCTAGTAATTTTGTTTAAAATATTCTAAAACACGTAAGCGTTTCCAATTAATTAATGCGGCTTCTAGTTAGTAATGAGCATAGCTCGGTGTTCTAAAAAAACGGTTAGATTAAAAATAAATAAAATAATACATACATTACGTCATAAAAATTTTTGAAGCAAAACATAAACAACACTGACCACTGATTTACATTACTAACTGTTACACTGTCACATTTATAATAAACATAAATTAATATTATTTTTATTTATTCTAAAACACCAAACTTTTCTAATTAAATAATAAACTAACAGAAACTCTAAACACGGAATGAAATTTAACAAAAAAAAAAACACAACACACTGCGTCTACACACGCCCGTAGTTCGCGCTCGACTGGCTTCAAATAGGTTGTCGCACTTGACTAGAATTTTCCGCGAAAAACTTTTTATCTAGCGTATTTAATAACCGAGCTCGGTTAACTGCACACACGCCTCGGTTTAAAGTTATTTTGTCGTTAAATCAAAGTGTTCTAAGAAAATTTTAATACCGAACTAGGTACTACGTACCTACTACGTAGTTTCAGTGGCGTAGCTAGGGGGGGGGCGGGGGGGGCGGCCCGCCCCGGGTGTCACCCTTTAGGGGGTGACACCCGGATCGGCCGACCCTTGATGTCGATGCCAGCGCAACCTGTTACTCTGAAAAACTCTAATCGGTACCAGATGATGGAATAACGTCGACGATCTAGTAGTCCTCAAAGAAGAAAATGTCGCGCCTTTAAATTGGAGGATGACAAGAATTCATCAACTCTTTCTTGGAGCTGACGGTGTGTCCTGAATCACAGACTTCAAAACGCAAAAGAGACTTGTACGACGAGTTATCAACCGTGTCTGTCCCCTACCTACCACACATCAATTTGAAAGCCAAAGATTGAAGCTTCTAGTTTTCTCAAGTGGTACCTACACAATTTATTTTGACTTTCAATAAGTGGGCGTAAACATCTTATATTAAATAAAAACTTTAAAAAAGAAATATAAAAAAAGTTTTCAAGGGGGGTCAAGATGTTAACGTCATGAAGAGACGTCATGAGTCATATTTACATCATGCGGATGAGGCAGGTGAGCGCGCCTCAGGGGTGACACCCACCTTAAACAGACCGATGTGCAAAAATAATAAAAAACGCATATGTAAGTGTGAAATTACGCACAATAATAAAATTTATAAAATCGTGTTTAGTACATAACAACATACCTAATACTAAAAATAGGTAACATATTGTTTGGCCTCATGAAACAAAATTGTTTCACACAGTGTCTGGGACCGTTAATTATTAGGTATTTTCAGTTTACTTAGCGGTCCCCGACGCCTTTAAGGATCAAAAATCATTTGAAAATGAACAAACCTGTATTATTTCAGACTTTTTAAATGTTAGTTTTTTCTTTGTCGGGGGTTTTTTAAATTTTCAATTTAAGTTTTATTTCAAAAGTTTTAAACTTAGTTATTGAGTTAAGTAAATTAATTCATACATGATCAGACAAAAAAATAATTTTCAAGTTTTTGCTTTGTCATTTCGTTAGTTAATATTCCTTATTTTTCAATATAGTGTACATTATTCTACGAGTCAAGCCCTTTCATTTGATACCCATATTGAGGGAATTGTGAAAAAAATATGTAAACCGCCATTCGTGGCGGCGGCCATCTTGGATTTGAAATTTGTCATAGTGTATAGTATTTTACTAGTCAAGCCCTTTCATTTGATACCCATATTGAGGGAGTTGTGAAAAAAATGTGTCGGCCATCTTGGATTTGAAATTTGTCAAGTGTATAGTATTTCACGAGTCAAGCCCTTTCTTTTGATACCTATATTGAGGGAGTTGTGAAAAAATATAAGTAAACCGCTATTTGTGGTGGCGGCCATCTTGGATTTGAAATTTGTCATAGTGTATAGTATTCTATTTGTCAAGCCCTTTCATTTCATACCCATATTGATGGAGTAGGGCAAAAATATGATATCCGCCATTTTGTGGCGGCGGCCATCTTGGATTGATTTTCATCAAACATAGCTAAAAACACTCGCGACTAATTCATCTTTCAAAACAAAAAAAAACAAAATCGAAATCGGTTCATCCGTTTGGGAGCTACGATGCCACGGACAGATACACAGATACACACACACTCAAACTTATAACACCCCTCTTGTTTCGTCGGGGGTTAAAAATAGGTAGGTAACATATTTTTAAGCAAAAAACTATTTCATAAATTATAATATTTCATAGTGGAACACAACTATTCTTAATGTTGATTGTCTTTGGTCGGGAATTTCCCCGAAATTATTTTTATATCTGACTTGCCTGCGGTACTGATACTGAAATGTATGTATCGTCATTTGTTTTCAATCAATTCAGTTGTGGCACTTGTGACGCAATTACAGAATTGACACAGATTTTTCCCGTACTTAAAACAACTATACGCGGTTTATTTAAAATTATTCTTGTGAATGAAACATTATTGTGACAAACACCCTATTTTTAATTAATAAGAGGAATTGATTCTGCAAGTAAGTACTGCTTATTTATTTAACGCTAAATATATACCTAGTCTGGTGATAAATACTGTTAGAATTAAAAATAAAAAATATTACATTTGAATTTGGAATCTGTCATTTTTATACGATTGTTCATTGTGTTTCCGTATTTTGGCGCCAATACATTATATACAATATTTTGCTATATTAAAATGGAGTAGGGTGATAAAGAGAACCGAATCGCTGTGATTGCATTACGCAAAGTAGGTATGGAGCCAAATATAATTTTTAAAACTATAGACTTTGATAATATAATTCACGACTTTGCAACTCTTAAAGCTAGAAAAGCAAAGCTTCTTTGAACTTCATTTTTACATTATTATTTTAAAATCCATAATTCATACATAATAAATTCAAATACAAAATATCATTAATAAATATTCTAAAGTTTTTAAAGATTTGTTTAGGATTTAATTCTATTACATAACTTACGCTTTTAATTTGCTGAAGCTCCCTTCACTTCAATTACTTTAACTATTAAATACAGAATAAAAAGCCGTGTTATATATTTCGAAACCTATTTTATTGTGTTTATAGCAAAACCTACTCATATTTTATGATTTTAAAAAACATTAATGATTCATTGAGAATATCAGTTGACAAAAAAATTAAACAACGAAATGAAATTAAAGAAATTAATTGCTTGCACGTCATTTTCAAAAGTAATATACATATTTCTGAAATATAAATAGTATATATGGGGTGACACCATCATCTCCCGCACCGGGTACCACCACCCCTAGCGCCGCCACTGCGTAGTTTAAGCTTAAGGAACGGTTAGCCACAAAAAACAATACGTAATAATCATCGGTCTAATATGGATGAAATTAAAAAAAACTAGTTTTATGTGTACCATAGACATTTCGGATTTTTCTTTATTTTTAGGATTCCGTACCAACGGCTGTCAACGAGAACTCTATTACTGAGGCTCCACTATCCGTCCGTTCGTCTGTCACAGGGCTGTATTTTTTGTACCATAATAGTTAGACACTTGAAATTTTAGTGATGTGTACTACTATAGTCGCTATAATATAGACGACCACTTACCCTAGTGGGTAGCGACCCTGTCTACGAAGCTGGAGGTCCCGGGGTCGAATCCCAGGTCGGGTCAGTATTTATATGATGAACATCGATACTGGTACCGGATCTTGGTTGTTATATGTATGTGGTGTCTTCGCTTGGTACCCAAAACACAAGCTAATGCTTAGTTTGGGGCCTAGACGTTGTTGTGATGTATGCGCTATTATTATTAATATTATTATTATAAAAATAAAAAAAAATAATAAAAATACAGTTAAGCTAAGAGGATCCCCATACAAGAAGCGTGTCTTTTTATAATGTACGGTAGTACGGAACCCTTCCTATGCGAGTCCGAATCGCACATTGCAAATTTTTATATTTATCACTGGAATTGACTAAAAATTTCGACATTTTATTACTTTTTTAAGAAAATATAGACAATCAAGAGTATTTTTTGGACTATGTTAGAAAAATTTTAACAACGCCCGTTCAGAAAAAAACAACTTATTAATTCAACGTAAATTTGCAACATAATATCACCCATTGTATTTTTAAAATATTTCTAAATAGAAGTTTCAAGTTTCGGTCATTATATCTGTAAGTATTTAATTTTCGCGATTTTCTGAAAAACTAATTGAGCTATTTAAAAGAATATTTTTACTATTGACGTTTCACACTTCTCCGTGTTCTTTGTTTGGTACTTAACATTCGAGCTCATGTTTATATATTTAATTTAATAATTTCAATATTTACATGTATTAAATTCTTTAACAAGTCATCGACCTTGACTTACCGATTGGCTGAGTGGTTAGAGACCCTAATTACAGAACCAAAGGTCGCGGATTCGATTCCCGGGACAAATATTTGTGTACATGTCTATTTGTGCAATGCCTGGTTGTAAAATATTTATATAAGCATATGCCGTGTTCTTTTTCTTCGGATTTATTCGAAATTCGGCCAAGATAGGTTGATGGTCGACCATTTCTAAATTGATAGAATAGGTTAGGTCACCCAGAAATGGAACATTGTAAAATCAAACACATCATGAAATGATCAATTCTAAGATATGGCCACGACAAGTAAAATTTTTTTCATCACTGCACATAGAACTGTATCTCGTACTTTAGTGAAATTAAAAAAAAACTGAAATTGATTAAATGTATCCATAAAAATGCCCCGAGTCGTGTCACCCTACTCGCAATACCGAGAGTCGCCGTGTCCCTGCGCGCCAATCCTCCGCAATCATCCTATGCGTTGTATGTCCACGTTTTAAAATTATTTGTATCGAACAGGTTGAACAGTAATGAAAAATAAAAGTTAGATTTTTGAAGATAATGTGTTCTATTCACGTTACTGAATCATATAAAAAATTATGAACAGTGATGGAAAAATTACATGTATATCAGTTGTCTAGTAACCCATAACACAAGCATAATATTTGCTTACTTTGGGACTAGATGGCGCTGTGTGGGATGTCCCATGTATTATTATTATTGCTGCTGAGATTAAATAAATCTTTTATCATACACCCATAGTCCTCAAATTTAATCAAGAATTAAAAAATTTACCCCAAAACTTAATTTTAAAAAGCGATTTATAAAAATGTTAACAAATTGAAGTTTATTTTAGAATGTAGCGAAAGGCGCATTAGGTACATGTGTTCACCAATGTCTACTACGCCCACTCATTGTAACAGATTTTCATTAGTTTTGCATACAATGGCAAACTTTAACCATAAAAGTTGATAATAACTAAGTAATGGCGACATCGAGGTCATATATCCGAAAGCCAAAGCGACAAATAGAATATTAAATTTGATTTTAAATTCATTTTACGACAACAATTTTTTGGCCAAACAGGTACAAAGTCCGATTGGCCGTTCGGCTTATGTGACGTTAGTGTCACCTTCGCGTAGTTATTATCGACTTGAGGTTAAACTTTGATAAATCGAATTAACCTATTTTCGTAATCTGGATAATCTTTATAATTGCGGCGTGCGTGTTTTCTTAATTCTTCTCCTCCAAAACGGCTTCACCGATTGTGATAAATTATTCACTTAAAGGGTCACCTGGATGGTTTTAGTTATAGTCGGACCTGGTAGGTGGCGCTGTCGTCAAGTTACAGAGTTCTTTTTCAAATTTTCCTCTGAATTTTTCTTAAATATTTTTATATTTTTTAGATAAAAACACATAAAATTCCAAATTTTTTCAGACTTTTAGCATTTATCAATATTTTTTTTATATACATGACTTATTAAATAATAGCGGTCCTGGTACAAGTCCACGCGGGCGATGCCGCAGGCGGAAAGCTAGTATTTTTATGTATAAAAATTAAATTTTATGTATAAAAATACAAATAAAAAATATATAAATTACATTATGGTGATATGTATATACATCTTCTTTCATAAGCGTAAATAATACGATATTATTAGATACACGTTTTCGAAATTAACTACTAATATTCCCTCGTTATCTACAATTTTTTAAAGTTGTTGTTCATAAATGCCAGAGGAGGCGGATACGGGAAATGTCACTAGTTCGAGGGACATTTTTGCATCACGAATTATATCAGAGATGGCTAGGCGCAAAAATAAGTTAAGGATAATATTAGCTTGGCTTGGTTTTGCGGTTCAGGCCATAATAAATGTATATTCTACATTTATTTAGTTTATTATATTCATTTATATTTTATTTATTATTTTGTTTTTTGCATAGAGTAAATAAATTTGATAGCAGCGTTTGGTTTTAACCCGCCATTGGTGACGTCAGTTTCACTTACAACATTGGGGATGCCGGTCTCACAGACCAGGGGTTTCAACCTAAGATTTGGCCAACTAATTATTCTACTTTTAGTTCAGACGAAAATAATTAATTAATGTAGTATTAATATACGTGAAATAAATTTATATATATACTAATGTTAAAAGCTAAAAATAACCAGTTCCTGGCGAACCTGATGCAAAAGGTACCCATAACGCTCGCGGCATTACCGCGCTGGATCGCTATGGCGAGCCTCTGCATCAGAAACGACCCCGAGCGAGGGTCACACCCCCTCTCCTTAAGTCGGCGACCAATGCTCTTAATTAAAATTCTGGCCTCGAGGCTCCAACAGCCCGTGGTCTCCACAGCAAAAGGAACAAAGATATAGGATATTTCTAGATTTGAGTATTTATTTATTACTTTTAGTTAGTTTAGGTTTAATTATAAACATATTTTTGATAATAAAACATAAAAATCCAGTCAATCACAGCTTGTTTATTACTTATTAAACAATTGTACTTACGACACTAAATAAATACTACGTTTTACCCATATATTTATAAAAATTTGTTTAACTTTTTCGATTAAAATCAGCATTTAGACATATTAGCCTTAGGACATTTGCAGACTTAGAAAATAAACAAAAATATATATTTAAAATTCTGTGCTAAATTAATTGTATATACTTACTAGTACTTACACGTTCAGTGATGCTGGTCTCCCGGACCGGGTTGGCGCCAAAACTCGGGAACGTGCGTCCGTGGCGAAGTCGCGAGCGATGTTAACGGTGTGGGACTTAAAATGAGACAGCTACTCTAAATCGCAACCCGCATCGACGGCGGGTGAAAAAGTTATTCGAATCTTCGAGTTATTCGAATATCGGGTTAATAGAGTCATAAATGTCACTTCACAGTATCGAAAATGTCAAACGCAATTTCGCGGGGTTGAAGACCGACCCGCGGGGACCTCACGGACTGAAACTTCCCAATCTTGCACCAGCTAGATAGAGTATGAGTGGTTAGACGGTTATCGCAGAAAAGGGCTTTTAGTCAATTCGTACTTTTGTGGTTTTTTGTATGAAATACTCGGGAACTACTAACCAACCAAAGTATAAAAATACGTGTAGATAACAAAATTAAGTATAATTAGAATAGTACTCAAGACAGCAGAAATTAAAAGGCGTTTTCCATAATTTAATAATAATAATAGCGACTAGCTTTTAAGGAAATGCGTATACTTCGACGTTCGTTAAAAACGTTTCTATCCTTAACCAAACAAACCTTTTCTCTTGTCCGTACCACAACCTAAACAGAATCTGGCTTTAACTGAACAATTGGTAATATTAACTCTAGTTTTATATTTCAATTAGTGAAGCAAAATACAACACCCGTGTCGAATTTAACCGACTAATAATAATTTAGGGTTTCCCTCAATGACGTGGCATGGATCGATTTTTCCCCCTAAATTGTATCCAGTTTCACGGAAACGAGGGTCAATGAAGACAGGTGAACTCCTATCATAAATCTATTAGATACACAAGGGAAACATGAAAATTAAGTAAACTAGGAACAGGTATTCTTTGTCTCGAATTTTTTAGTAGGTATCCGTATATCGTCCGACAAGGAACCCTTTATTTCTCTATAATACCACAAAGCGCCATCTAGTCCCAAAGTAAGCAAGTATTATGATTGTATTATGGGGTACTAGCAACTGGTATTCATGCTCAAATATTACTTTTTATGGTATATACATAACTAGATACTTTTTATCATAAGGAACCACAAATACCGCATACTCTATAGTTGGTGATGCAAGGCAAGATTCAGGGCAAAAGGCCCCCTGGCATAAGGAAGACACCCTGGTTAAAGAACCTGAGAAAATGGTTTGGTCAAAGCACCATAACACTGTTTCGTGTCGCAACATCCAAAGCGAAAATCAAATTGATGGTCGTTAATCTCCTGTCAAAGAGAAACACCTGAAGAAGAAAAAGGGATACTTTTTAACCCCAGACACAGAACAAATCAAACAGTAAATTAATTTGACAGCAGCGTTTGGTTTTAATAGAGTCATAAATGTCATTTCACAGTACCGAAGTGGCATTCGCATTTCCGGGGGGTTAAAACCGGTGTGCGGGATTTCTCAGGGATGATGACCGCCACGCAGAAACTCAGACTAAAACTCCCCATCGTACACCGACTAGCTATAGTATGAGTGGTTAGACGGTAAACGCAGAAGAGGGCTTTTAGTCAATTCAAATAGAGATGGTCATGCACACAAATATTTGTTTCGAGCGGGAATCGAACCCGCAACCCTTGGCTCCACAGGTAGAGTCTCTAACCACTCGGGCAATCGGTCATTCTATGTCCGTCTATCTGTCCGTCAGCACGTCTCAGTTATTTTAATCGTAAACTATTGGTACTACGAATATAAAGCTACGTCATAATACCGCTACATAAGGGTGTATTAAAATATTGAATAACACAAATATATTTTTATTTAAACTTAAGAGTGGGCTATCGTTGTTCCGTACATACAAGATGAAAAAAAAAACCTTGTAGAATCATGCACCCTATTTTCTTTTGCTTTACATTGTTTTTATAATATGAGAAAATCCATCATAATAAATAATACGTAGTAGGTAAGTACGAACTTGTCAAAAAAATTATAAGGAGTAACTAGGCTCGACTATTTCAAGAGTTATAGCCGATCATAATGCCGAAATAAATACGCAGTTCAAATAAAGAAAAAATTGACAACATAGGAAAATTAAAAATAAACTCCACTGCTTGAAAAATTCCTGCAATACTTTAAGTAACTTTCAAGTCATATTTATATGATACTGTACTTTATTCACGTTCTATAAATTCTGGAGCTTATTTTGATCTTAGATTTTTTTGTCACATTTCAATATTTCATAATCCTTTCAAAGATGTGAGCTAATGTCCACCACGGATCGGCAATCCGTGTGCTACTTTGTTTTGTAGTTTGTGTCAATATTTGTAAGCTCTCATTTGAACCCATATTGTGCTAATAATAGTTTTTTTGTTAAGTGCCATTCTCTTTTTTGATTCGCAGACGTCATATTTAAATACTAGTTTAAATACCTGCGTGAACTACATGGTTTTATATACCATACCATCATCAGCCCATTACTGCCCCACTAGTTTAGGCCTCCCCTCGAGATGTGGGAGCTTGGAGCTTAATACATCATGCTGCTTCAATGCGGGTTGGTGGATTTTAACGACTGCCACCCCCCGCAGTCGCTTGCTGCGACTGTCAGTGAATTTCAAACGAATTTCTGGCTTTCGGCGTGTGCCCCGCTATGACCTGGAGGTCATAGTGCAATAAGGGTTGCGTGTTTATTTATAAACCAAGAAGTATTAAAAATTGATTTTTTCGAAAATGGCTACAAATAAAAATGTAGCTTCTTCGGCGAAATGTTATTGAATACCAGCAGATTTTAAAGACAACGGGACTCTGGACGGTTAGTATCCAAACTGTGCGTAAATAATTTACATCCAGACACCGAACAAATAGACATGTTCATGCACACAAATATTTGTCCTGGGCGGGAATCGAACCCCAAGACCTTTGGTTCTGCAGTTAAGATTTGTAGCCGCTCGGCCAATCGACCAGTCAATGGTTTACCCGCCCCGTACATGGTTTTATATATTGTAATTAAACATAATTACTTTATAATAAGGTACGAGGAATATCCATTTCTTTTCATCCCTTCTTAAATTTACAATTTTCTTATCTGCTTTACGCTTGTCACTTCGAAACTGAAGTAAGGGGTTCTTACATACTATAAATAAGCACATTTAAAAAATCCCTTATTTTCAAATTACAGACAGACGTCATTTTTTTTATAATTATATAGAAGCAATTGCCACCTAAATGTTTCCGGAATGAAAACAAACAGACAGACAAAAAACATGTCACTCCTGACGACCTCTTATTCATGTCTGCGAAGTTTCATTAAAATTAGTTCAACCGTTTTGGAGAATATCTCGAACATACAAACAGACATAAACGCACAGACAAAAAGTTGCCTATGTCACTCCTTACGACCTCCTATTCATGTCTGGAGAGTTTCATTAAAATTGGTTCAACCGTTTTGGAGAATAGCCCGAACAGACAGACATAAACCTACAAACAAAAAGTTGCCTTTGTCACTCCTAATGTTCTGCTGTTCATGTCTGCGAAGTTATTTAAAATTGATTAAACCGTTTACGAGAATAGCCTGAACAAGCAGACAAAAAAAAAGTTGCCTATGTCAACCCTGAAAACCTGTTCGTTTCTGCGAAGTTTCATTAAAATTGATTCAACCGTTTTGGAGAATAGCCCGAACAGATAGACACTACGATTTCATATACACATTATTTAATGTCTGTCCTATTTGTCTTCTATTGTGCATATATATAAATCCCAATACTATAATCAATAAGGGTACACAAAAGGGTATATAAGGGTATACAAGGGGAGGATATACCATCAATAGAAGATTGTATACGCCTCCACTTCTTATAACAGGCTTTAAGTAATTCAAATTGCTCAAATGTAAGAGTGAAAGAAGTGAGGGGTTTGAGCACTCACTTAGAGCAGTTTGAACACTTGGCTACGCCGCATCCCTAATTCTTGTTTCCTCACTACCCGCTTTTTCCATTACATTCAGTCCGCTGTTGTCTTTCCTATGTGACGCACTGAAAATATAAAACGCTGAACGCATAATCGCTTATCGCTTAAAACTCGTATAAAAAACCTAATAATATTGTGTAATAAACGCTATAATATATAAACTGTGGAGTGTGCCCGATTACGTGTTGGTGCCGCGCCGCCGCCTGACTGGAGGAGCTCCTGGCTGACAGCGAAGACTTATATGTGTGTTGCTGCGTCAAGGTCAGTCCCTTTAGTCTTTCCTCTCCTTTCGCTATCGCCCCTCGCTATACCTATAAATACAGTCCACTAAAACGCTCACGCTTCAGGAGTGAGCCCAGACGAAGTTCAAAGAAGAACTCGTGGGCGCCTTCATAATAATATGGTCCTTCGAGCCGGATGTTTAAAAAATAATATGTTCCTTCGAACCGAAGGTTTAAAAAATAATTTGTTCTTCTGAACACGCTCGCTTCATAAAATTCTGGTCTATACCAAAAGTTTTAAAATAACTCGCTGCACGCTTCCCTTCATACAATTCTTTTAAACTACGCTATTCTTACTCTGTCAGTCTTTACTGAACAAGGTAGATTCCATTTCTCGCACGAAACGCTTTATATAAATATAAAATTATTTTATATCAAAAATTTTATCTAAGAATTTATAATTATTTCGCTTTGTAGGTAGGTAAACATCGCGTCGCATCTACGCGCGTACCTTGTGTGTGCGTGCCGCGTGTGCATGTTACAGGCAGTAATTGCGACATTTATTGAATCGTCTAGTTTCTTACGTTTTCAGTTTTAATTCTATTGATTCTATAAATATATTTAACTTCAAATATGCCTACAAAAGGTAAAGTAAAACTGCAAGAGGCAGATATTAAAATACAAATAACTATGTTAACTGCGCAACGTGAATCAATGTTTGGTCGGTTGCAATACATCTATAATTACGCAAAAAACGCCTTTGAAGATACAGTAGCAGAAGAATTATTTTTGTCCAGTATTATTACATTGGAATCGATTCGCAATGAATTTTCTGATTTAGTAAAACAAATCAATTTGCTTGAGCTGACTGTGAATCCTGACGCGGTACCTAATTTTCAATCTTGGAATGCGTTTGATGATTTATATTGCCGTATTAAGCGGGTCGAAAGCAAAATTAACGCTCTTAAAGTTCCTGAGTCTACATGCAACGATACTGGTAACAATTCTGAAAGCAAGAAGAGTACTATAAAATTACCTAAGTTGGAGTTATTGTCGTTTTCTGGTGATCCTATCGAGTGGCCAATGTTTTATGAAAATTTCAAAAATACTATTCATGTAAACGAAAACTTAACAGATCACGAAAGAGTGCAATACTTAATAGGAAAACTTTCTGGTCGTGCTTTATCAGTGTGCTCCGGAATCACTCCCACCGGGGAAAATTACGAAAAGATTTGGTCAACTTTGGTTAAAAAATATGAGGATAAACGTTGTCTCGCTTCCGCTTATTTGGATCAATTATTAAATTTTAAAGCTGCTAGTTACGCTTCTTCAAAAAATATAGAATTATTTTTAGATAAATTCGCCGCCGCGGTCGCTAGTTTGAAATCTTTGAAATTGTCTGATTTGACGGATTTCATATTACTCCACGTAGCACTTAAGAAACTGGATTCGGAAACATCGCGCGCCTTTGAAATGTTAAAACGTGACGAATCCATACCTACGTATAATAGTTTAATCGGTTTTCTTCATGAACAATCCAAAATATTGGATCGTACGCCTTCTTCTATATCTACTACTTCTGCCCCGCCAAAGAAGTATGGTAAAAATAACGCAGAACAAAATTACTCGAAGCCTACGCATTCCTTTGTCGTAGTGGATAATGCTTGTGTGTGCTGTAAACAAACCACACATACACAATTATATAAATGTGATTCTTTTAAACGCCTTTCAATTAATGATCGTATTAATTTTATTAAAAAACGAAATGGATGTTCTAACTGTTTGAGTTTATATCATGTAAGTTTCGCTTGTAAATCTACGGTTTTATGTCGCTACTGTGGATGCAAACATCATTCACTTTTATGTAGAAAAATGAAGTCGCATACGGAACCGCAAACCGTAAACGTTAGTGCGGAATCCTCTGAAACGCTGAAGCACTCCGCTGCCGCCGGCGGCCCCGCTAACCGGTTTGCAACGCCTGCGCCCACAGTGGATGCGTCACACGATAATAAAATATCTCTTTGTAATATTAAATCTAGTTCTGAACGCTTGAACACTTGTTTATTAGGAACTGTTCAATTAAACACTGAAGATAACTTGGGTAACTTACATACTATTAGAGGTCTAGTGGACACAGCTTCACAAAATAATTTCATAACCGCAGATTGCTGCAAATTATTAAATTTACGCTATAATAAAATTACTAGATCTGTCGTTAAGGGCATAGGTGGCTCCGCTAGTTCAATTAAGGGCATGTTAACACTTAAAGTGTCATCATTAATAAATAAAAATATTAAATATTCTATTAACGCTTTTGTAATCGATCGAATTACGGATAAAATACCTACCGCTCATATAAATACTACTTCATTTACCTAATTAAATAATGTTACGCTCGCTGATAAATATTACTCGGTTCCGGGTGATATCGATCTTTTGTTGGGGGGTTCGATGTTTTCACAAATTTTACTGTCGGGCCGTGTAACGGGGCCTCCGGGTATGCCGACAGCTTTCGAGACTGTCTTCGGTTATATGATTATAGGCAATGTAGATATTGAAAATAATCCCAGTAACATATCTCTTGCTTGTTGCGCTGTTACTCAACCCTGTATAAATACGATTTTACAAAAATTTTGGCAACTTGAAGAAGTTCATACCGCGCCTGTCCTTAATGCTGAGGATCGTGAATGCGAAATTATATTTAAAGATAATTTGTCGCGAGACAAGTCTGGACGCTACAGCGTCGCGCTTCCCTTTTCGCGCGACTCTGCTTCTTTGGGTGACTCGTATACAATCGCTAAAAATAGATATTTTTCTTTGGAACGAAAACTTAATGCTTCGCCTACTTTGCGCTTAGAATACAACGCGGTTATCAAAGAATATTTAGATAAAAATTATATCTCTCCAGTTTATGATGATAATATTGAAAGTGGTTATTACATCCCTCACCACGCCATCGTGCGTCAAGACAAAACCACGACGAAGTTGCGTATAGTGTTAGACGCGAGTGCCAAAACCACTTCTGGCCAATCACTCAACGACATATTATATACAGGACAAAATCTACAAAATGACTTATTTTTAATATTACTCATGTATCGCTTTTATAGTATAGCTTTCTCAGCAGACATCAAGCAGATGTATTTGCAAACTTTGGTTCAGGAAGAACATCGCAAATTTCAAAAAATACTTTATCGTTACAACTCTACGGAACCTCTCGTCACGTATGAGTTCAATCGCATCTGTTTTGGATTACGTAGCAGTCCCTATCTCGCTATGCGTGTCGTACGCGAATTGGCCGCCGAAGAACAAGACACATACCCGCTCGCCGCGGATATCGTACCGCGCGCCGCCTATATGGACGACGTGTGTTATTCTGTTCCCGCGCTACCTGACGCACTCAAACTTAAGAATGAGTTGCTGGGTCTCTTCAAGGCCGGGGGCTTTGATTTGGTAAAATGGTCTAGTAATTCTGCTGAATTGTTAGATTCGTTGCCCGAGTCTTATCGCTACCGTTCGGCTGTTCAGTTTGAACAGGATCAACATTTAAAGATTTTGGGACTTCAGTGGTCTCCGTCTACTGATGAATTTAGTTTTGTCGTGTCCATAGAGGAGCGACTATGTACAAAACGAAATATTTTGTCCGTCATCGCTCGTCAATATGACATAATTGGGTTTATCGCACCGGTCATATTATTTGCTAAGGTTCTCATCCAGCAGCTTTGGCTTTTGAAATTGGACTGGGACGAACCAACGCCGCCGCACATTGCTGAAATTTGGCATAAATATATTTCCGAACTTCCTGAATTAGCTAAATTAAAATTCCCGCGTCATTTAGGTGTAACTGAAAATTCAAATATTTCTATAATCGCTTTTGCAGACGCTAGTGAAAAAGCTTATGGCGCAGTTATTTATTTACGCGTATCTAACGCTAACAACCCGCCTATTATACGTTTGGTTTGCGTGAAATCTAAAGTAGCGCCTCTTAAAGTTGTTTCTATCGCTCGCTTGGAGTTGTGCGCTGCGCTACTTATGGCTAAATTAACGCGTCTAGTCATCGACACATACGCTCCTCGTCATAATATTGACGATATTTATTGTTTCACCGATTCTATGGTGGCTCTATGCTGGATCCACTCGTCTCCGCACAAATTTAAAACATTTGTTGCTACGCGAATTACAAAAATTATTGATACGCTTCCTCCGCGACATTTTTATCACGTAAATGGAGTTGATAATCCGAGTGATTGTTTGTCTCGTGGTATCACACCTTTACGCTTAATTGACCATCCATTATGGTTTAATGGTCCCTCATGGCTACAGCAAGAACCTGAAAGTTGGCCTATTAAAAGGTTCAAACCTCCTGATAATATAGAAATACCCGAATCAAAGGTAATCGCTTTGGCTACGTCGGCCGAAGAAGAACCTCATACTTTGTATACGCTATCACAACGCTTTTCTTCGTGGAACGCTCTACTTCGCTCTATTATTTACATTTATCGCTTTTTAAAGAAACTACCTCGCGCTGAAGTAATTAACAGTTCACAATTTGATTTCGCTAAAACTCAAATAATTAAGGTTATGCAATCTAAATATTTCGCTGACGATATAAAATGTTTAATTTCAAATAAAAACTGTTCGCCTCAAATCAGAAAATTAAACCCATTTCTAGATAAATACGGATTGTTGCGCGTTGGTGGACGCCTGCGTAATGCAGACTTATCCTATGATCAGCAGCATCCTATTTTATTACCTCGAAAAGACTATATTGTCGATCTCATAATAAAATATTATCACGAGAAACATTGTCATACTGGGCCGCAACTACTTATGTCTATACTTAAACAACGCTATTGGATTTTATCTTGTCGAAACACCGTTCGCAAAATTATTCATCAATGTTACTTTTGTTTTAAGGTTAATCCGAAAAATACATTTCCTATGATGTCTGATTTACCAGCTTGTCGTGTACAGCAAACTAAAGCTTTCACGCATACAGCTGTAAATTATGCAGGTCCAATCAGCATTACGCCTTATAGAAAACGCGGTGTTCGTCCTATAAAATGCTATTTGTGCATATTTGTGTGCCTCGTAACACGCGCTGGACATATAGAGATAGCCTCAGATCTGACAACGCACGTATTCATTTCAGCTTTTAAACGCTTTCTTGCCAGACGGAGTGCGGTTTCGTGTATGTACTCTGATAACGGTACGACGTTTATAGGAGCAAAAAATACGTTTAAGGAACTCTATAAATTTTTATGTTCTGAAAATTACAATTTTTCATTTGCAAAGGAGGTATCAGAAAACAGAATCACCTGGAAACTCATACCTCCACGCAGTCCTCATTTTAATGGACATGTCGAGACTTACGTCAAAGCGTTTAAAACTCATTTGCTTCGCGTAATAGGTTCGCAGATTTTAACATATGAAGAATTGTTGACAGTATTGGTGCAAATAGAGTGCGTACTGAATTCGCGTCCGCTTACGCTATTGAGTTCTGATCCATCGGAGCCTTCTGCTCTAACGCCCGCGCATTTTTTAATGTCAAGTCCAGTAAAACATTTACCTTTTGTAGATGAGACAGAGTTTTCTAGTAATTTAGTAAAACGATATAAGCTTTTGGATAATATGGTACAATCTTTTTCAAAAAGATGGAAGTTAGAGTACTTACATCTTTTACAAACGCGTGAGAAATGGAATACACCTTCTAAACCAATCGAAAAGGGTACGATTGTAATAGTAATGACTGATGATACCCCTATCCTTCATTGGCCGTTGGGCGTAGTAGTTTCTACATTCCCAGGAGTCGACGGAGTAGTCCGTGTTGCGTCAGTTAAGACTGCAACTGGAATTTACAAGAGACCAGTCGTGCGTCTCTGTCCTCTACCCACGCAATAGAAATAATTTAATTTATTCTCCGCTTTCTTTTTTAAATTCTAAGTTTATTTTAATATTTTTCTTTTATTTTTCCTTGTGCAATTGAAAGCGAGTCTTTCAATGGCCGGGGGCAATGGCTACGCCGCATCCCTAATTCTTGTTTCCTCACTACCCGCTTTTTCCATTACATTCAGTCCGCTGTTGTCTTTCCTATGTGACGCACTGAAAATATAAAACGCTGAACGCATAATCGCTTATCGCTTAAAACTCGTATAAAAAACCTAATAACATTGTGTAATAAACGCTATAATATATAAACTGTGGAGTGTGCCCGATTACGTGTTGGTGCCGCGCCGCCGCCTGACTGGAGGAGCTCCTGGCTGACAGCGAAGACTTATATGTGTGTTGCTGCGTCAAGGTCAGTCCCTTTAGTCTTTCCTCTCCTTTCGCTATCGCCCCTCGCTATACCTATAAATACAGTCCACTAAAACGCTCACGCTTCAGGA
Source organism: Luffia ferchaultella (assembly GCA_949709985.1). Taxonomy (NCBI): domain Eukaryota; kingdom Metazoa; phylum Arthropoda; class Insecta; order Lepidoptera; family Psychidae; genus Luffia; species Luffia ferchaultella. The sequence goes on from OX453261.1 coordinate 1,757,666, forward strand.
GTGAGCCCAGACGAAGTTCAAAGAAGAACTCGTGGGCGCCTTCAACACTTGAGTAATAACTTTTTGTGTTCATCTCTGTACAATTGTATAGAGATTTAGTTGAATTATTTTTATTTGAGTAGTTAACCGAAAAGGTATTTGGTGATGAATAAAAAAAAAACAAGATTTAGAAAACATTTTATATTCGTTAATATTTATTTGGTGTCTGAGGATATTTTTTTGACATAAGGATATGCAAAGTTTGATATGGTTTAAATCTGGTGAAACTGCAGAATTTACAGTAATTTTTTTTAAAATATATATTACAATACAATAAACATATAATTCTCGCACTTTAATTTGATAATTTTCACTAACTTGTGCGTGATCTCACAATCTAGCATAACAACTTTAATTTCTAATTAAAATTATTAATTTGTTTGATTTTATCTATAATTTACTTAGAATTAGAATTGCCTCTATCATCACATATTATTACATTAAAAATTGTAGTGATACTTTTTCTGAACACATCATTGTTAAAAAATATGTGCAAGCATTTAATCAAATTTCTTTTACATATAATTTATTAATAATAGGGCTATGTCACGTTGAATCCACATTACACAATTCCATGAAATAATTATATACATATATATATATACTTTTTTTCAATGAAAGCGAATATCAGTTTCCTTCAAGGGTTAAAAAAAATGTTTTTATGATATAAGGACTTTGTATTTCTCATAAAACAATGCTTAATCACAAAAAAGTACTACTAAAATTTTTAAAAGATATCTTTGGCAAAGCGGACTTTTGAATATTTACAACTTAGATTTACGTATAACATACCGCATTTTTTATTTAATAAAACCAATTGTAACATTCGACCACGAAACATTTACATTTATTCGCATTAACGCAAAGTTTTTAATCACAGTGCGGCAAGTAGTTTACAACTGTATTCTCATTTGCGAGCGAGCGAACCCGAACGAGCTTCGTCACTGGCGACGGAAGCAAACCTTTGAAGATAGACAATAAGATTAAAAGAGCTTTGGGCGTCGCAGTTCGTTATTGCTGTCAGTGTAGTCCGTGTTTGCTATAGACGTCTAAATTACGCTAATTACGTACATTAGAAATGTTGTCTAAGATACCCAGTATGTAAACTTTACTTTCCATTGAACTGCGTATCGGATGTAGAATCGGAGACGATGTCTGATTGCGGTTTCGGGCCCCAGGTTCATATTTACGAGAAAATACAAAACAGTAACAGGAAAATAAATAGCAATATAGCACTATTACATACAATTGATCGGAGTGAGAACGCGTTATTCGGTTACGCGCGATGAGTTTTTGTGAATCTTATGCCGCCGTTTGAACACAAGATTCACGGACCAAAGGCAATTATATAAGTACTTGGGAACGCAATTTAAACGCCAATAATTTACTAATCCATTTTCCGGGCTGCTTCCACAGTTCCACAACCTACCAAGCTCTCATATTTACATTTAGATTCCGAAAGTAAAGTGTTTAAACTTTAACAATCCTATTCATGTAATAAAAATGTTAATTTAAAAAAAGGATACAAAACATTTGAGGACCGCTTGGCCTAGTGGGCGACGCTGCCTACGAAGCCGGAGGTTTCGGGTTCGAATCCCAGGTCGGGTCAATATTTATACGATGAATATTGATACTGGTACCGGGTCTTGGTTGTTATATGTATGTAGTGTCTTCGCTTGGTACCCAAAACACAAGCTAATGCTCAGTTTGGGGCCTCGACGTTGTTGTGATGTATACTTTATTATTATTATTATTATTATTGGGATCCAAATTTAAAAGAAGAATGAAAGAAAGAATATGAGAGCCAGGAGTTTAAATACCAAAAAAATTTAAACTTTTTAAACTATAGGCCGCGATTGCAGTGCTTTATGGTTGTTCAGTGACAGGGAACCTAGAATTTTTGTTACGTATGTGGGATACAAATGGAAAAAACAAAACGAATCCCACATAGATACGTTTTAACTTATTCATTATTAGTAGGGTCAAAGGATAGGGATGCAACTGATCTAATCAGGACGCAGTGCAGGGCAAGTTCACCCCAATTGAAAAGATAAGATAGATACATTTTTAGTTTAATACTTTTTCTAACTCCTCATCTCAAGAGGAGAAAACGAGGAAGCAGATTTTTGTAACGGACAAATATTCATCAGAAATAAAGTCTATATTTACTCACACGTACAGTGAAAAAAGTGTCGAATTTTCCAGCTCGATTAGGCTCGTCTTAGAGTCACCACACATACTCTTAACGTGTTAAACAGCTGTGTATTTGATTTTGTAAACATTTCGTGGTAAAAAATAATCTAAACATTTTACCAAAAAATTACCTCTCGCTGTCCCTTCTAAGCAGTTTGTTAACTTTAAAAATTCTGTTCCTAAGATTTTCGGTGGGCGCACGTAAAAGTAGACGCGCGGCGGCGATTCGTGTCATCGCCATTTTGTAGCTTTCAGGCGACAAAATGGCGGGTGTAGCGCGCGTGCGCAACACTTCCGTCGGCGGTATGCCGTCCGCCAACATGGCGTCGATATCCCCCGTCAACATGGCAACATCTGCGTTGGAATAGTTGGACATAGGCGCGCAGAGTGGTATTGCGTTCGACCATTTTCTGTTCCTGTAAGAAAAAAAAAACATTTCAACACTATTTATTTTTTCGACTCTATAGATACTCTTACTAAAATAATATTAATAGTTGCACGTTCTCGAAATGTAAGGTCGATAGTTCGACACCAGAAAGTTCGATAAAAACAAATGTATCTAACTTTGTCGATAGAAATCTTATGGATTACATTAGAACGACCGAACCTTCTTTTTAAGATGATCGTTTATATGATCGACTAGCGAAGTATAAGTCAGTCAAAGCGTTACCCAGATTGGTCCTAGAAGTCCAAATTGGTTCATTAAAGCAAAGACATACACGCACACGTACCCACTCACTTCTTCACTTCATCAGCCCATTTTTACCCCACTGCAGGGGTTTAGGCCTCCTTCAGGGTGAGGGGAGGGGGTTTGAAGCTTAAATCCACCACACTGGTCCACTGCGGGTTGGGGATTGTAACGACCGCCATCTATTGACAGCGCTCGGGACCGACTGCTTAACGTGCTCTCCGAGGCACGGAGTCAGTGACAGTTATGTGCTTAAGTCAGAAATACTCATTGGTACACGCCCGGATTCGAATCCTGGCCCTATGGCATTATAAATTTGAGACAGGTTCGTTGCGCTTTGGGCTATCACGACACGACCCACTCACACATGCACACAAATAGACACGTACAGTTAGAGATGATTTCGATAAAATATCACCAAAACTGAATGTGTGCGTAATCAGCAGGACTCGCGTTCCATCAGCTTTCGTGTGATTCTCGAAAAGAAATAACTTACTTTAAACACCTCAACATGGGTGCCCCTTTCAACTTGTACCCAGGCTCGCAGGTAAACGTGACAGTCTCGCCGATTTTGTAATAGAATTTGACCGACGACATTCGGCCGGATATCGTGGTACCGGGGTAAGTGCACGCCTGCGCACCTGAAAACATGATAATGAAAAGACCATGACATGTAAACATCGATATAGAAACAATGACGTAACTTTAACGTTTGGATGCGTTAACTTAATTAAATTACGTTATTATTACATACTTCAAAGATTATACAGATAGTGCAAGGAAAACTGACATAGTCAGTTTACTAACACATACTAATTTACATGTGTCGTGATAGCCGATTGGTGGCGAGCCCGATTCCTCTTTAGGAGGTCGTGGTTTGAATTCCAGAAACCGAGATTTACCAATTCGTTTTTTTTCTGACTTAAGTACATAACTATCACCGACTCCGTGCCTCAGAAAGCACATTAAGGCGTCGATCCCAGATGCCATTATTCATCAGATAGCTGTCGTTAAAATCCATCAACCCGCATTGGACCAGCATAGTGGATTAAGCTCCAAACACCATCATTCCCAGGGAAAGGCTTAGCCCCTGCAGAGGGATATAATGACCTGATAAAGTATACATGTGTAAAAGACTATATATTTTGTCTTTGCGCACATATAAATTCAAATGTGTTAGTAATCCGCTTATGCCAGCTTTCCTTGGACTACCTATATACGGGATGTTCGGGTGAACGTAGTCCAAAACTATAGATTATGCAGAGCTTACCGAACTAAACTAAAAGTTTCAAGTCTATAAGTTAAGTCAATCTCTATAAGTTTGGACTACGTTCACCCGAACATCCCTTATGTTTTGAACTTTTTTAAAAAAATATTTCTTTCTTGCGATACGAAGTTTAGGCGTGTTTTAAATGGCTTTGGACGTGAGATCACATTATTACACTGAAATATTTAAAAAAGGCTACTCAGGTGCATAACGTCCTATATACAAAAATTCGGTGCAAGAGGGGTGACTGCATGTTGTCTATTGGCCCGTTAAATAATAGGTAACCAATATTACTACTACCACCGGGTAGGCCAACGGTATGCGGTACACCTAGAGGACGCTTGTGTGAGCTAGTTGGTTCAAGGGGTCAAGAGAGAGTAACATATCTATGAAAATAACCATTGGTGTTTGACTCACAAGTTGGCGGTTTGTCGCTCCATCTCCCCGAATCTTGGCAAACTAGTATAGGTCTGCCGTGTAAAGTATGCTCCGGGTTGCAATGGAACTGCATCACGTCACCCGCGCGGTAGGGGGCGCGACCAAGTACGTAGCCCGACGCCGGCGGGGGTAGAGGGGGGCAGGATACTTCTGCAATACAAAATATTGGTAAACAAAATCTTTCCTTCGCCTTGTTGCTACATGTACAAAAAATATTGGGTACAAGTCACGCCAAACTTCTTGATTGGTTAGAAGGTCGGGCATGTAGCATAACAGTAGCTAAAATAGGCACCAGCGGGGCGCGAGGGGATCTCGCCATTACGTAAATCCCGACCCGCATTAACTTTAAGGGATCTAGATGTTTGGCGCGATCTGTAACTATTGTTTAATATGTCATTTATGTTTATCCCTTGAAAAAAAATAATTAAATGTATAACGCAATAAGGGCTAATACACTCAGGCATGTACATATACTTAAAGACTGGGAGGACAGCGAGTAATCGTCTTCTAAACTGCCGCCAAAACTGATGTTGTGGCCAACGTGCACTTTGTCGCTTTTTCGTGTTGTTTGCAAAAACGTCGACTTGGTCTCAGCTGATTATAGTCAGTCAGCGTTTGCTAACGTTGTTTAAATTACATAGTAGTTCTGATTGCCGAAACGATTGCGATTCCGGATCCAGATCGTTTGACCATTCTACCATGATTATATTTAAAGGACATTCAGACATAATTTAGATACGTTACGTTGAAAAATATACAGGTGAATAAGTGTTATCTAAGAATAAAAACGTGCCACGTATGATGCATACTACACGTGTTTTAGAATAGATGTAATAAATTATGTGCAATCATAGATACAAGTAATGTCTTGTTTGCTGCTTTGTGTATTTACATGATTAATGCAAGAATGTAACGCGTTTTTATGTGGCTTAATTATATGCCGACTGACCGATTGACCGAATGTTTAGAGACCCTAACTGCAGAAGCAAAAGCCGAGGGTTCGATTCCCGCCTAGAACAAATATTTGTGTGCTTGAACATGTCTATTTGTTCCGTGGTGTACTAGGTATAAAATATCTTGATTTGTATATTTTACAGAATATTTAAGTGTGTATGTTAGTTGTATACTACCCATAATACAAGCATTATATTTGCTTACTTTGGGACTAAATGGCGCTGTTTACAATGGGGTCCGCATGTTATGAGGGTGGCTGGTAAACTGAGTTCTGCTGTATTTGCAATTAAGCAAATAAGAAAACTAACCGATGTGCCTACAGCGAGGCTGGTTTATTTTAGCTACTTTCATAGCATAATGTCATATGGCATTCTGCTATGGGGAAAGGCCGCTGACATTCAAACAATATTTGTTCTGCAGAAAAGGGCTATTCGAGCTATATATAAATTAAAATCTAGAGATAGTGTAAAGGCTCACTTTAGAGAAAGTAACATTTTGACAGTCCTTTGTCAGTACATTTATGAAAACACAATTTATGTACATAAAAACTTAAATGCTTTCTCTAGGGTGGGTGATGGCCACAACTTAAATACAAGACATAAGCACATGTTATCAATTCCCAGATTCAGGCTCTCAAAGTTTAATAATTCTTTCATGGGAAATTGTATCCGTTTTTATAATAAAATCCAAAAGAAATGTTAGACTTGAATTCTAATCAATTTATAAAGCGAGTTAAAGTCCAACTCGTGAATAAAGCTTACTATTGTATTAGCGAGTATTTAAATGATAAGTGCGCATGGACATCATTGTAATAGTTGCAAGTACTTTAAATTATAAAAAAAAAAACAACAATAAAGTAAAATATATATTTAAAAATAAAATAAACAGGGAGGAGTTTCTTGCCGGTTCTACTCCTTCTAGTTTTTGAACCGGTACCTAATCAATTTATCAATTTACTTTGACTTTCAATAAGTGTGTGTAAACATCTTATACTGAATAAAAACTTTTTGAATTTGTATTTGAATCTGTGTGGGATGTCCTAGGTATTAATATTATTATATGCGTTTTCTTTGTTACTACTACTACTACTATGCTATTTTGTATACGACTAGCTTTTGCCTATAGTTTTACTTGCATGGTATTAACAATGTGTATTATTAGGTACAGATCGTGTCAAACTTTATGGCCGATTTGTATACAACGCTTTAAGCGTGTTTGCGCAGGTACAGCCATACGTATGCCCCTCGCTCCACTGCGACCCGCTACTCCTAAGACTGATTACTGCGACGCGACTTGTGCCTTTTTCGGATCTGCCATAAAGTATGATTGTAACTTTACCCACTACTACTGGTACTTCATTTTGTTATGGTAGTTTACTTTCTATGGACTTAATTTTTAAATTTTGTTTTTAAACTTATTAAAGGGTTCTTATGACCTCTCGTTTAGTTTTTAATCTACATAAATTAAGGTACATAATCTGTTTTCGTACTTAAGTAATTTATGTTCTGAAAATCTACATTATTCTTTATTTTCTTACTGCTCTGCTGTGGTAAACCCCTTCAAGGAAAATTTTGAGAGCTGTTTTCCACTTCCAAAATAACATAAACTAACGATTCTGTTTACAATAAACATTTTGTGGGATGTATTTATTTCGAAAAACATAAAACACACTAATACCCTTTCCAAGGTACATAGTGTATGTACGTATGTATGTACGTCATATTCGGGACGTCGTCGTTCAAAGTATAAAGCGTTCACACGCGTATAGTATATACTAACCAGCACAAACAGGATAGGGCTTCGTCCAATCAGCGTGGGGTAAACAGGTGGTCTCAGATGGTCCTCTCAGCGCCCATCCAGCCGGACAAGTAAAAGCAGCTCGTCCACCCACGCCGCGTGAAACTACCACAACTCGCGGGCGTCTTTCACCCTCGTTCAATGGTGTATCGTGGATTACTTCGCCGCATTCTACACCTAAATTGTAATCATGTAGAGTATAAAATAATGTTTATTTTCTCTCTCAATAAAGTACACACGCGCTCAGCCATAACGGAACAGTTCGACTATTTGGACTCTTATAGAAGAGTCCGCCGGCGTGCTCTGTCTCATGTTGTATGCATTACTGCCAATTCCGCTGGTAGCGGAGAAATTACAACTTTACCGCTATCGGCGGAACCTTACGTTTGGACAGACCACGACTTTCGACAAATTTCGGCGCGAACTTTGTATAAGTGCTAACAGCAAGCTAATAGCGTGGCCACGACCTTGCCACTTAGCGAGGCGAAATCAAATATAAAGAATCAGTATGAAGCATGCCACGAGCCATACTGACTGCGCAGCTCGCCGCACCACAACTCGCGCTGCCGAAACCCGTGGATCGACCCTCATAGTTAACTTATTATCTTACTATACATGACTGTTCCGTTCTGGTTGTATTTATATGATGAATATTGATACTGGTACCGGATCTTGGTTGTTATATGCGTGTGATGTCTTCGCGTGGTACCCAAAATACAAGCTAATGCTTAGTTTTGGGGCCTAGACGTTGTTGTGATGTATACGTTATTATTATTATTATTGTATACTATTGTACATAACAGTAACAGTACTATCAGTTTGTTATCAATCAAGTGTTTCTGTCAAACAAATGGCTCGTGTCCTTGGATCTAACCCAAATGGATTAATGTGTAGTACCCAGGTTATTTTTTTATGAAAACGACCTAGAAACTTCATTTATCTTTTAGACAAATACGGCGTTTGTAACTGAACGTAGCCCACATTTATAGACCATGTATAGCCTAGCGAACTAAACAAAAAGTTTCAAAAAAATTAGATATGAAAAAATTAAACTTTAAACATGTTTTTCTCGTTAACCGTTAGTTTCCGCCATCTGCTCATTTAAAACTTTTTGTTTAGTTTGGTAAGCTCTACACGCTCTATTTGTTTAGCAGCCATTGTATAAAATTAGTTTTAGGTAGGCACGTAAATGTAGGATATTGAGTTGATGGTGTACATTTATTGAGTCTTTTTCAGACCCGATGTTTTATATTAGACATGACCAGAGACCAAAATAATATTGTCATTAGTATATGGTAAAGTAAATTTAACTTACTCTCACAGACAGGCAGAGGTGCGCTCCAATTTCCTGATGCTTTGCATACCAGGGTGTGGGATCCCAAAAGTGCGTTACCGTTCGCGCACGAGAACCTGATTTCGGTCCCCAATTTCGTACCCTGGCTACTGGCTACGAGACCTCTCCGTATCGGTAAAGGAGGGCAGTGCACATCTGTGTCAAAAATATTTTTCTTAATGTCATGATCATTTCATGATACAGTTGTGACATAGGGTAGGTGACTTTAATTTTTTTTTTTTTACTTAATAAATCTTTTACTTTATTTAGGATTTACTTTATAAATCGGATATGCTAAAATGAATTTTTAAATGATAGCTAATACCATAGAAGACCGTTTTTTTTTACTCGTACACGTTTCTTAATTCCATCCATATCAGCATAATATGCCCCGCTGCAGGGGCTTAAGCCTCACCTCGTGATGAGAATGCTCGAAACTTAATCCACAACTCTACTTCAATGCGGGTTGCTAGATTTTAACGATTGTCATCTGATGACGGCAACAGGGACCGATGGCTTAACGTGCTCTTCGTGGCAGCCATGGCAGGAGTCAGTAATAGTTATGTACGTAAGTCAGAAATAACTCATTGGTACATGCCCTGGGATTCGAACCACGTCCTTCTAAACAAGGAGCGGGCTCGCCACCACACGGCTATCATGACTCACGACTTTAAATCAATTAGGGAGAGTATATTGAGGAGTATCAACAAGCCTTGATACAGCCCATTACATACATACACACATTAAACACACATACATTAAATACATGTAACACTTTGTTTTGCTAAATAGAGACAAATAAATTTTTCTTAGCCTGAAAGTTCTTAATTTTTTAACTAATTTCAATTATATTTTTACATTTGTTGACGCCTGAATATTTCCTTCCTGCAAATTTCATCCAGCGCACAAATATCGAAGAATATTTTTTCGATATCGCTAAAAGACGAGACGCTTAACAGAAGGCAAACAAGGAAGTCGGTCGACCGTGCGCACTCCCAACTGATATCCAGTAAGTGAACCTTTATTTTGGGTGTCAACAAAACAAAATTTTTGTTTTTAGTAAAAGTTTTCTATTCTTTTCCTTATTTATTGTATGCACGAAATTAACTCTAGATCGATTCAAACCAGACCCTCTTAGGTCAAGCCAACATTTTTAGTAATTATAACATGTTTAATTTTAATAAATAATCAATTTTGACAGATGTTGAAGTTCGGCCAATTTGATCTATACTATTATTAAAAAGAGATTTTTTTGTGTTTGTTTGACAGTGCAGTGGATTTCGTGTGTTTGACCAAGACAAACAAACAAACACAGGAAATTTACCTTTTCTTATCTAATGATTTGTATGTCATTTGACAGAGAGTTGACTTGCAACCCGGTTAAGGACATGGGACATGGGATGATCTTCATAAAATCTTCAGTTACAAGACATCAACAATACCTTCAACAATAATTTCGACTTGGTGATATTGCCGAGCAGGCGTTTCACAGCGGTATACACCTGAATCTTCTTTCACGGCGTTGATTATACTAAGCCTGTATTCCAACTGGCTGTCCCTACCGGGGTCTGTCGTCCATCCTTCGGGATATTTGCGCTCGGAACTGCAAAATAAGCATTTTTAAGATTGTGTACCTCAGAAGGAAAAAATAACACTTATTGGATAACGTCGTTGTCCTGTCTGTCTGTCTGTCAAGATCGGTTTTCTAAAAAACGCATTGATATGTGTATATCAAGTTAAAATTAATTTATACGGAATAAAAATTACAAATACTTGGCTCTACGGTCCCTTGGAGCAGTAAAAAAATTAAGCATCAAAATAAACGTGACTGACTGGCCAAATGGATAGAGACCTTAAGTGCAGAGCCATGGGTCCGTTCGATTTCCGGCCTAAACAAATATTTGTGTGCAACATGTTTATTTGTTCCGTGTCTAAAGTATATGTATATATTATAAAGGATATTTAAGTAATTAATTCAGTTGTATATTACCACATAATACAAGCATAATACGTGTTTACTTTAGGACTAGATGGCGCTATATGAGATGTCACAGATATAAAAAAATGTATTTTTTATAAAAATCGTTTTAACAAAAAAAAAACATTTATGCTGCGTATTTTGACTTACGCAACTAAATCAATACTTGTAGAATGCTTCCACAGACATAGAATTATGAAATTTGGCAAGAAACAAAATCCTACAACTCAAGTAAAGAAATAAATCCGTTATGAACATTAAAAAAATTACTTTAAATTGAAATTGCGTTTACGTGACATTTTGGTGACGAGTAGCGATTTAAATACATCAATCAATGTACGTTTGAAACTGTATGGAACTCTCAAAGAACGAGTCCGACTGGCAAGACGGCCCCCAACTGGATGGACTGACGATCTGTTAAAGATGGCCAATCCATCGTCAGCTACAGAAGGCCTAAGACCGACGTTGGTGTTTATCCAAATAGTAAGTACCTTTTTTTACTACGTTTCTTATATTAATACTTACTCGGGATCATAGTGTGTGACGTTCCATTTCGGGTTTCCGAATCTCCTCATCCATAAACACTCCATGTGCAGAACAGTACCAGGGTATACCAGGAGTTTGCCGTCGTTTGTCTGAGCTATCGGTCCCAACTGGTGTCTGAATAATATCGTAGGAGGTTTCTCCACTGAAATCCGATTTTATTAATTTACTAAACATGATCTGATACTTATCTAAAAGTTCGAGTAGAAAATTGTAAAAAGAAAATTAACTTTTGTCTATGTGCAAACAAATAAAACTAATCCAATAATCCACCCCTCGTCACCCCCGACGCAAAGGTGCCGATGATACTCATCGCATTGCCGCGCTGAATTGCAATGGCAATTCTTTGCACCAGGAAGTAATCGGAACGGGGGTCAATACTTCGAGTTGGATTTGAAATTTATGGATATTTTTTCTCAATATTTGTCGTTATAGAAATCCCAGGAAATAAAGGACTTACTTTTTAGTTGTCCTTTATTGACCGAAATATCGAAACACATAAAAAATGTTTTATTATTTCAGAAATTTTCAACCAACGTCTATATTGTCTCTGACTTAGAATAACGTCTTAATGACTATACGTATTTACAAGGATCGAGGACTGTTTTTATTAGGATTCCGTATTCAAAGAGGGCGGAAAGCTCCTCTGTTTGTCCGTCCGTCTGTCACAAGGCCATATCGTCTGAGAAGTAATATGTAGACACTTTTATCTCTCGTGTTTTCAGAGTGTGTATTAATTACTAAGGCGGCTATAACAACAAAAAAAAACTGTTTGGCAGTTATAGGAACTGCCGGCAGAAGTGAAAACTTAGAACTTTTACTATAAAAATTTGAATTTTCATAATGTTATTAAAATTATCAACATCAATCTGGTTTTCTTGGTTTTCACATTTATTGAAATTGAGTAACGCTCTGGCCTTACTCCCCACACTCAGCAGTTAGTAGTGGGGATATAGGGAACAACCGGCTTCTCGTGTCAAAGCCGATTGTTTATCTCCCCACCTATATATTATTTAGCGTGACGCATTTTCGTATCGTTTTAGGCTCACCCCGTGCCATAAGAAGTTTCACTTAAAAAAAATTAAAGTTAAAGTTAGTTTGTTCCTGTGCCATGCATGAGCGTCAAACTTGGTCTGACATAGTGTGTATATTGAGTATGAATACTCGGTTTCACAATTACTATATATACATATACAATCTTTTTTTATAGATTTCTATAATACTGTCACATAAAATAAAAATACCAGTATTTTGTAACAAAGTTATTGACGAATGTAGATATTGCTATACTTAGAACCACTCTTGTTTTTTTTTACTAAACGCTTTAAAAATATATATGTGGTGTTAAATATTGTACGGTGGTACGGTACGGAACCATTTATGACTTAGCCGGTTTTAAATAAAATGATTGGTGGTTTAGTTTACGATTCAGTCAGATCAGCTGACATGATCGTTATAATCATTAACTAGCCACCAATCTTGTCTTTCTATTTTATCCTCATATTAATATACACTGCTCCTTGTAACGTCGCGACGTTGGTCAAGTATGAAGACTTTTTTGGATTTGAGCAGTAATGACAGAGCTGACAGTGTTGCCTTTGTAGAGTTATATAATTAAAAAGACCTTTTCTACATGAAAAAATTTAAAATTGCGTATATTTATTATTTTGTGGATGATGAAGGTAGAGCGAATAGAAGTTGCTATTGTCTATTACCAAAAAAAATATCAATACACATTATTGTTATAAATCACAGCAGACAAAGATAAAAGGTTTGATGAATTATATTCAAAATAATGTGCGAATACATTTCACAATATTGTTTTATTTAGAATACGTAATTACTATTCGATTTTTGAAAACTATTATACTACTTATAATTTTTATTTGAAGTCTTAAAACTATCAAATAGTAAAATTGTACTAAAAATGGTCACACTGTGGTGTACGTTGCAACCCAAGTGCCAAACGCCCAATCTTAATAGCAACGTAATCGCGTAGGTTGTATGCGACACATTTGGTGTAGGCTTAAATAATTTGAATAAATATTTTAAAATTGCCGACGATACCGCTTAGCCTAGTGGGTATCGACCCTGTCTACGAAGCTGGAAGCTCCGAGTTCAAATCCCAGGGGGGGGGGGGGGGGGGGGCAGTATTTATTTGATGAATATTGATACTGGTACCGGGTCTTGGTTGTTATATGTATGTGGTGTCTTCGCAAAAATATTTATATATGTATATATTATAAAGATTAATTAAGTATGTATAACAGTTGTCTAGTAACCCATGACACAAGCATAATTTGCTTACTTTGGGACTAGATGGCGTTGTGTGGGATGTCCCATGTATTATTATTACCTACATAGACTGCTGCGCGTTAGAGTTAGCTCCATATATAAGATTTTTAATTAAAATTGCTAGAAGTTATGCGTTGGTAATGACGAAGCGACGGTAAGGAAGTGAGTTTAGGTAGTAGGTACTTTGTAAGAGTTTGGCTTATAGTTGTGCATAAAATAGGTAAATGCAAAAAACTTTTAAACTGTAAAAAAATCTAATTACTAAAAATGGTAGCATTGATTGCAAGTTTCTTACTTGACAATTTCGCTTGTCATAACAAGGAAATGGAAGTGAAATACAAAACAAACTAGAAAATTTGTACACTGGAAGTCTTTTGGATATAAAACTATAGTGTTAATAATTAAGTATAAAATGCAAGCTTACTAGCATAGTCGTTCTCCTGATTGAGGCCGAAGCAAGTCGGTTTGACACCGTCCCACACACCGCCGATGCATTTCCGGCTTGGGGACCCTGTCATAGCGTATTTGCCGACGTCGCTGCACCTGAAATTATTTACGTCTTTTTTAGTTATTTACGGCTATTCAAAACGAACGCATAGTAAGTATGAATGAAAATTAAATCTTTTTAATACCTACACTAAGCCAGCTACGGTTTAGCAGATTCAAAGAGTTTTATACTGGGTGCATAATATGCAGAGAACAATTAAGCATTGTTTCAGTGACGTTAGAAGAATAATCATTTTTGAGTAGTAATGTATTCATACATAAAGCGGGATGCATACGCTTTTACTATAAGATCCCAGTTGACATTCAAGATCTACCCCTTAACAAGTTTAAAACTACAATAAAACGAAAGCTTTATGCAAAAGCTTATTATAAAGTATCGGACAACTTAAATGATAAAATCCATGGTTATAGACCACTCGATTATCAATTTGTTTCAATAATATGAATATTTAATAGTTTATTTATTAAAAAAAATGTTTGCATGTTTTTTAAGAGCGTCCTTTAGTTACTTGCGTATTCTTCTGAGAGGTACCAGCACTTCTTTGAAGGCGCCTTTGTAGGGACGTCCATGACGTCCCACAAGGTAATAAATTGACTTTTGTGTCGTATTTTTCAAGCTTATGGCACATAATTTTGATTTTGATTGATTTTGATTTGACTTATAAAACAAACCCGCTACTAGATAGATTGAGAAAATTTATAATTTTTCTTAAAAGCTATGCCCACTTTGCGAAAGTGTAAACTTTTCCCCAAACGGAAACCATTTGTCATTTGAGAGAATGAATGTCTCCTTTGAAAATAATGACAGTATGACACGCGACGTCGAGTGTTAGGGAAAAACAAACAGGGACTGCCAACTGTTCGACATCGCGTTATTAATAACAATCAAAAAGTTCCTAACCAGCGCATTAAAAACGCATATATAATTTTTTTGTGCCAATCGGTTAAGGTTTAACAGGGTGCAACCGTTAACGCCGTTTGTATGAAAATTTGCCACCACGCACTTTTTTAAATAAGTGACTTTAACAGATCAAATAGACAACAGAAAGATTTAATTTTGAAGTGACCTATACTTAAGTGATAGTAATCGTAAATGAAACAACAATTACCTGGACGTTATGACAGTTCCGGCTGGAAAATCGACAGTTTCAGTTATTTGCAGGTCATTGTAGAACGAAACAACGTGCAGTTCTTCATTGCGGAAAGTGCAAGAATTGTTGTTCAACAATTCGTCCGGCAGTGTGTCTAGCTCGTCTGTTACGAAAATAAAGATATTGGGTAGTCGGTATTCAAATATATTATTATCTCGATCAGTAAATAATTTTGTGTTCTACCATGTTAGCCCATGAGGTGTTCGCTTGAACGCAGTCCAAACTTATTAAGCTTATAGAGCTTACCGAGCTAAATAAAAAGTTACAAGTGCAAACTAACGGTTACCAAAAAACATGTTTAAAGTTGAATTAACTTCAACCGAACAACTGAACTAAATAAAGTTTCAAAAAAATATAAGCGATGAAAAAAATTAACATCAAATATTTTTTCTCGGTAACTGTTAGCTTGCGCCATGTGCTTATGAAATTTTTTGTTTAGTTTGGTTTTTCGGCTGAAGTAAATTCAACTTAAAACATGTTTTTTCCGGTAACCGTCAGTTTGCGCCATTTGCTCACTCGAAACTTTATGTTAAGTTCGTTGAGCTCTACATGCTGCATAAGTTTGGATTACGTTCAGCCGACAGCCGGTATAACACAGCGACCTTTATTTGAAACTAGCGACCCGCCCCGTCTTCGCAAGGGTAGCAGAGCTTAAAAGCCTTTATTTTATAATGTAGTGATAGGCCCTAAATTAAAAACTTCCATAATTTAGATTTTTTTCTTCAAAACAGCCAGTAGCTAAAACGGCATTTTTATACTTAAATCCCTTTTATGAGTGGACCGCCATAATTCTTTAGAGAAATTATGAAAACTAAATATTCCGTTCGAAGAATTTCTCACTGGACGTCGTCGGTCCATAAAAGTTCTAAAAAGAGTTCCAAAAGGTGCACGTCGTTGTGCAGCAATTAAGCTTTCACAATTAATTTCTAGGTGTATTGAAGACAAATCTACCCAAGCTTGGGAAACCCTTTTTTTAATTTCTTATTCAGCTCTTAAGGTTCCAGATAAATCAAATAAATCACTAACTACAGCAATAAAAATTAACTTAGAGAAATCGGAACTACCTGTCCAAAGTAATATAATTACCAAACCTATTATTAATAAATATTCTAGACGCATTGAGATGAAATTAGCTGACTATAACATAAAAGGTGCAATACGTTTGTTGTTATCCAACGATGACTTTGCTCTTTGTGACGAATCAACTTTGAAAACTCTTCGTACCAAACACCCTTCCCCGTCTAGGTTGTTATGCTTCCCAGATCCACCAGTTCCGGGTGACACTTGTCTATCCACTAACCCAAAAGATATAATTGATGCCATAAGGAGCTTTCCAAATGGTTCCGCTGGTGGTCTTGATGGTATCAGACCTCAAGTTTTGAAAGATTTAATTTCTTTTTCCGCAGGAGACGCCGGGATCAAACTTGTAGATTTGATCTGTGGTTTAATAAATATGATGTTATCTGGTTCTGTAAATGAAAATTTTTCTAAATACCTGTTTGGCGCAAGTTTATGTGCTTTAAATAAGAAAGATGGCGGTTTACGTCCAATTGCAGTTGGCAGTGTTTTTCGACGTTTCTGAAATTAAATCCAATTGTCCAAGTATCTTTCCATATATGTGGCAAAGTTACTACTCCTCATCATCATTGATATTTGAAGATCAAATAATTAATTCTACTGTAGGTTGTCAACAAGGTGATCCCATGGGTCCAGCCGCCTTCTCACTTACTATCAATCCATTAATTACTCAACTTTCATCTGAGCTTAATGTTTGGTACTTAGACGATGGTACTATTGGGGGTGAATCCGATTCTGTATTAGCTGATCTTTCTAAATTAATTTCTTTTTCAAAACACTTAGGCCTCGAAATTAACACCAACAAGTGTGAACTATATTTTCTTTCAAATACAGATAACAGCGTTTTCGAGTCCTTTAATAATTTAGCTCCTGGCATTCGTTTAATCTCCAATGAAAACATCTCCTTGTTAGGTGCCCCAATTAAAGATGAAGGTATACCATCGACCTTAGAATCAAAGCTAGTTTTATTGAAGCACGCTTGTTCCAGACTTGAGAAGATAGATCCTCATGTTGCCCTTTTTTTATTAAAAAATTGTATTTCTTCTCCACGATTTGTTTACGCACTTCGCACTGCTCCAACCTGGGACTGTAATATTCTCCAGGATATCGACAATGTTCTCAAGTCATCTCTTGAATCTATAATTAATATACAACTTGATTCTAATAAGTTCACACAGGCTTCCCTTCCAGTTCGTCTCGGTGGTCTGGGAGTGAGAAAAACTTTAGATTTAGCAATCCCTGCATATATTAGTTCCTTGAGTGTCACTAAACCTTTATGCAACGCTTTACTTTCAAGAACTTCTCTCTCTATTTCTCATTTCCATAGAGAACTAGAGGGTTTAACTCTCTGGAAATCCGCTTCTTCAGCTGATTATCCTCTTTCTCTATGTACTCAAAAGGCCTGGGACCTCCCTATAGTGAAAAATATCTTTAACACACTTCCAAGATCATCAATCACTGATGAAGCGCGTCTCCTGGCTGCATGTGAAAGTGAGTCCGGTGCCTGGCTGCGAGCTATTCCCTCTCCTAATTTGGGCTCGTTGCTTGACCCGGCCTCCTTACGCATCGCCATCTCTTTGAGATTAGGTCTCAATATTTACCGACCTCACCGTTGTGCCTGTGGGGAAAATGCAGATACTTATGGTCTCCATGGGCTCTCCCGCATAAAAAATGCTGGTCGCTTTTCCAGGCATTATCGTCTCAACAACATTGTAAAAGACGCTCTATCCTCTGCACAGATACCTTCCTGTCTTGAGCCTCAAGGTATCTTTCGGGGTGACGGCAAGAGACCCGATGGTGTCACTATGGTTCCATACAAAAGTGGTAAAGCTCTTGTTTGGGATGTAACTTGCGTAGATACTTTGTGTCAAAGTTATATAAAAAATACATCTAAAAAAACTGGAGCAGCTGCTGAGACAGCAGCTTGCAGGAAAACAGCCAAGCACATGGAACTTCTAAATCGTTACCATTTCATCCCTTTTGCTGTCGAGACGATGGGTCCCTGGTCCAAGGATACCAAATCATTTGTCCACGATTTGGGTGTCGCGCTGTGTCTGTTGACGGGGGATCCTTTGAGCAAGGAGTACTTTGTTCAGAGGATCAGTGTCGCAATACAGCGCGGCAACGTGGCAAGCATTCTTGGTACCCTGAACCCATCGTCTCTTTTAAAATTTTGTCATTTATCATAATTTTTTTATTTGTAAATACTTTTAGTTTTACTTTTTATATAATTTAACGTTATGGTTTCTTAGATTTAATTTAAATATTGTTATATACATACATCATATAAATACAAATAAAAATATAGGGATAATTAAAATAATTATAAAAATAATCATCATACAATTTCTTTGAACTAAGGGATAAATCGTTGAATAGAACTTTATAGAAGGAAATGGAGCGCTGAAGTTGTAAACATTTTCTAACTTTTTCAATCGTGTGGTTAAAAGTCTAATATTAAATGCAAATAAACACTTAGGTACGAAGATTTTCAATGAAAACTGTTTAAAACACGATCCGTTTGGAAGTTTTTAAGATGTCCGCAATTTTCCGTAAATTTGGAGTCCTTCAAACATTGATTGAAAATCATAAGGTTGTTACGTACTCGCATTCGGGAAATACTACAAAATCCTAAGTTACATATCCTGAGAGCTCGGGTGAACCGATGGGACTCACTAATGCTTGAGCATTGGGAGCGTCTACACACGGACAGGTAGACTGCTAGCTGTCGTTGTTTTTCATTGTGCCCTAATTATTGAAACTTTGTTTATACTAATACGCATTTTGTCGTTTGAATTAAAACTTATCGAACAACAAACCAATAATTATACAAGAAATAAAGGGAGAACGAGCAGAACTTACCACAGTTGAAACTTTTGCCAAGCCAGTTGCCATGCTCGCATATGATTTTCCAAGTTGTCTTCTCGCCCATGATGCTGGCGATGCAACTGAAAGTGACCTCAGTGCCATGTGGGTATCCCTCAACGCCTATAGTCTCATTAACTTCTGTCCCGTCTCGATAGATCAAGGTACCTTGCACCCTTAAGAAAGTTACATGATATTAGATCAGATTTTTGACAGTTTATGACAGTATTTTCAAATCTGTAGCCAGTAAATTAAATTGATAGATTTAATAATACGTAAGGAGTATGTTTAATGTAAAACCAATTTTCAAACAAGTAGGTATCGACCATTCTTAATTTAGTGAGTGGGTACATTATTCTAATATATAATTTAATTCCATTAAAACGTATACAATTCATCACTGGTAGATGAATATGAACAACAATTGTCCAGAAATACTAATTCAAATATAGACAATGGAAAAAAATAAAGAATTTTTACGATTTATGAATTATTCCTATTTTTTTCTACTACAATCGGTATATGTAAAATATATAAATTTTTAAAATTAAACAACATGCTTCAGACACCAGTAAGTAATAAGAAAATTGGCAACTTAAACCAAGCACGGCCAAGACATTAAAAACTACAAATGTGGCCATACAATAGCTACTTCAACGATTATTGATAAAATTGTTGTACTATAGAAACGTACACAAAGCCCTGCTTCCGAGGATTTTCGGGATTCAGAAATGATAATGCGATAATATCACAACGTTGAAATATCATAAACAAGTAAATACATTAAATTTACACAATAAAAAAAATATATAAAGAGTTAATAAAAGTCAGTTTTAATTATACATGTACCAAAGGATTTAAAAAAAACTATACATATTAAAAATAATTTATCAAAGAAGTAATTTAATTGATATTATAAAATATATAAATAAATAGATTGATAAGGTTTGATAAGGACTATAAATACATCTAACGATGTTGATGAAGATGATGATGATGAAGATGACCAAAATGGTGAAGAATCAAAAAAGCAAATTCGAACCTATAAGGTCTCACCAGGGCTTCGCATCCCTGTACGCCTGACTTCCCTTCAGCCTTCCGAGCGAGCAAATCAGATAAACGCAAACTCTTTGCAAAAACATTACTTGCCCGCCATCATTCAGCACAGAAAGTCAAAGAAAATTGTGTTCTAATCAAGATCATTTCCGTTCACATTATTTCTAGTGACTGGCCGATTGGCCGAGTGGTTAGAGACCCTAACTACAGAGCCAAGAGTCGCGGGTTCGATTCCTGCTCGGGACAAATATTTGTGTGCATGGACACGTCTATTTGTTCCGTGTGTAGGTGTAAAAATATATATATCATGTATATATTATAAAAAATGTTTAGGTATGCATATAAGTTGGCTAGTAGGTACCCCATTATACAAGCATAGTACTTGCTTACTTTAGAACTATATGGCGCTGTGGGGGATGTCCCAAGTATTATTATTTTTATTCTCTGTCACACCATAGAAGGAGGCTGAGTTTGTAATATTTCTGAGATAAAAATCGCACATGGTGCTATTTTTCTATCTTTTATATTTACACTAGTTTCGTTTGCGGCTTCTCTCGCATGATTTTCACGATTCGCATTGTTTAGCCTTTATTACACATTAATATAAAGATCTATTTTCACATCTCAAGATAGGTGAACGACTCGACGAGATGAACAGTTATTGTGCATCTGGTTTATTTTGAAAGGTTTTGATTTTACATTAGTTTTCTTCTGAAGATCCTGCTCCTAAATTTAACAGCTTGATAATAGATACCCTATAAGTTGTACTATGAATTTATTTTAAAGTGAAAGTTTCTTCAAAATCAGTCTAGTGAATCTCGAGTTATGAATGTCCTAACAAACTAAGAAAACTGACAAAAAAAATGTGTTTCTCGGGTTCAGGGATGACGAATTCGAACATAATTTCTCGATGACATTCTCCATGTAGCAGAAACGCCACATATACAGTTACTGTGTTTTATTGGATTCAGAACACAATTTTCTTTAACTCTTTGAGGAACATTAATGCAAATCTAGATACCAGCAAATAATGAAACGAAATACAACTATACAAATACTTTAAAAAAAAAAAAAAGTTACATAAGACGTACATATTTATTTTAAAGCCTTGAATAATGATAGCGAGAGAGTAGATACATATATATATTTACAAATTTCATTAATGTATATCACATCAATCGGATCATATATAACCGAAATAAATAAACATTTAAGCTACAATGAAAGCATAGTTGAGGGAAAGAAAATAAAACTTTTTAAAAATTTATATTTATTTGAAAATGATTTCTACGTTTTATTATTTCGACCGTCTTAAAACCAGTAAAAGTCAAAATGAAAATATTACCTAGCTGGAGGTCCACACACAGTGACAATTTCCGCGTCTAAATCTGGTTCTAGTTCAGAAACATCTTCTCTTACGATATCAGAACCACTTTGGAATTCTGATGTGGGTCGTGGTTTAGTCAGGTTCGCTGAAATTATTATATATAATAACATATATTAACTTGTAGGATAATGGTACGTAGCAGACACAATTATGACTTAAATTAATTTCGGCTTAATATAAATAGTACATATATCTTGATACGTTATGTAATACATAAATGCATCCTTATACTGTTTCATTACACAGGGAAAGATTTATTAGGAAATTTTAGAAAATGAAAATATTATAAAAGTTAATGGCAACAATAACCACAAAAAATTCTCCAGAACCTCTTCTTTGCTGGAGTTCCGAAATCATTGCAGTGCTTGCTGTTCTTAGATGTTTCTAGAACTTGTTTGCTAGTGAAATAAATTGATCAATTAAACTAACCTAAGGGTCTGCAAAAATCGTGAACGGTTGGTTGTAATCTTCCTAAGTGGCAGTTTAGAGTGGCTGGAGGTGCTCGTCCTGTTTCGCATGCAATCGATACCGAAGACGCGTGAGCTACAGTGAGTCCTGCACGATATCCTGCTTCATAAGTAGCTCCGTTTAGAAGTGGTAATTCACAAGGTGCTGCAAGTATGAAAGGAAACAAGATTTATAGTTAAAACCAGGGCTCGGAATCGGTTTAGCCGAGTGGAAGCGAACCCGTTTTTTGTACCGTACAAATCTTAGGGCATGTGCCAATGAGTTTTTTTTTAACTTATGTGCATAACTATCACTGACATCAATAGATAGCAGTCGTTAAAACCCACCAACTCGAACTGGAGGAGCGTGGTGGATTAAGCTTAAAGCTCCCTCACCCCGAGGGGAAGCCTTAGCCCCTGTAGTAGGGCATTAATGGGCTGATGGTAAGGTACGTTATTGCCGTTAAGCCGGTTTTCGTTTCAAAGCAATAATGCTTGAAAAATGACCGCAGTAATAGCGTATTCTAAACCTTAATAAACCGGTTCGTCTCGTGTGACGATCGTTTTTTGGGGCGATCCAAAAATAATGGTTTCACTGTCCAAAACATAAATAGCGGTATATTTCTTTGTGCAGTGAGTTGAATTGAAAGAAAAAGTCTTTGTTTACAGAGTAAAAATGGTTTACGAGTAAATTTTTACTCGATATCCGAGCCTTGGTTGAAAAACCAAAGAAGTTGATGCGAAGTCTATAATAATATAAGACGAAAAAACGTTTTTTTTTATTTTTTTCTTTGGTTTTATTCAACTAAATATATTTTATTAACAAGTGACTGATGTCTATTTAGGTAATGTGGGGACATAGAGGCGGGTTCTGTTCGAAATATAGAATTTAAAATATGAATTTCGGAGGGAAATTCTAGATCTCCAACATGATCTCAATTGTAACGTAATGCAAAACTTTTTGTATCACTTTATTTAGTAAAAAAGCATGCGTGTGCTCACCAGGAACACATTCCGGCATGCTTGTGACCGCCCACTCTCCAAGCCAACATCGAAGATTCGCTGGTCCTTGGACATTGTATCTGCAAGGTTGTAAATAAGTTTTATCATAAAAGTGTAAAAGCACACCGAAGGTGTCCGAATAATAAGTACGTACACAGCCGCATACGCATGTACGTACGTCATTGCGTTAGCTTAAGCAAGCACGTTCATCATTAGAGAAAGAATAATTTACCCATATTCACAAGAGAAATGTACAACTTGACCGTTCGGTATTGGGTCTGTTTCGTTTAGTTCCTTCTCGTCGCCCGATGTCGCTGACATTTGACTAAGATTTGGACGGATCGGGTTTTCTGATGATGACATTGTGTATATTCCGTATTCCGTCGTTGGCACGTGGCAGGGTACTGCAAAATAAAGTTTACAGAATTACATACGAGTATGCAGTATAATTGAACCGGTCTTTGAGGAAAGAAATAACTGGACTTATCATTATTCAATATTTTGAGGTTGAAAACCATGGGAAAATCATCATCTCTATAAAAATCGTTTGCATTAAAGGCAAGGAACACATGACACAGCGCTTCGCCGGCACACCGGGGACTGCCGGGGACGTCGACGGTGAGAACGAAATGCACGACGCAGTGTCACAGAGTGCAAAGATTGAACTGTCCCGTTTTTTTTTATTATTTAAAATAATAATAAATAATTTTAAAATAGTAATACTATTTAAAATTATTATTTGAAAATTAACCCTGAAAAATAAATGTCGAACTGCGCAAACATTAGAATAAGGCAAACCGCCTGCGCTGATGCGCACAAAGACGAGCAAAATACATAAGCGTTCAAAAGCGAGCGTCTCAAAGTTGTGGTAATACGTATACAGTTCGCGCTAAACTTCTTGTTTGCTCTGTAGTCAAACAAAGTAGTGCTGCAAGAAGAAAAATGGGTATCAGAGAGTCGAGAGCGAGCCCTGCACCCGCGTCCTCTTCAGAGCGATCAAGATGTTTGCGCGAGCTATAACTGCCCTTAAATGCCCCGCAATGACATAAGAGCTGCTAGTTGGGTGCTAGGTTAAAACCATTTGAAGCTTATAAACATATTGATACACTTACGTATTTCACACTGCGGCTTCTCTGGTTTCCATCGACCTCTCACGCATTTCGCTGTACTATTTAATTCAAGGTTCAATCCGTAGCCTTTACCGCACGCCACTCTTACTATTGTTCCTATAAAACATATAATACTGTATCGTACCCATTCTCGGGGTCGTTTATCAAAACGTTTTCAGTAGTAGTATCCTGGAAATTACGGTCAAAAACAAGCAAAGATCAATTAGGTCAAAGTGAGATTTTTCTAGAAAACGCCAGATCGTTTGAATGCTTTAATATGAACGGGGAACTTGAGCAACAAGGTATTGTTAAGTGATCAGTTTAAAGAAGAAGTAAACGAAATTGCAGTGTTAAAATGAAGTACAGAGTATGTCGTGTAGTGAACAATAAAAGAACAGTGCATTTATTTTGACTGACCGATTGGCCGAGTGGCGAGACATCCTAATTGCGGAGCCAAGGGTCGCAGGTTAGATTTCCGCCCCGGATAAATATTTGTGTACATGAAAATGTCTATTTGTTTTGTGTCTGGGTGTAAAATATCTATATAATATGTAATATATTATAAAGAATATTTAAGTACATTGTCTAGTACCTACGATACAAGCTTTGCTTAGTTTGGGACTAGATGGCGCTGTGTGGGATGTCCCAGGTATTATTATTATTATTTTGTTGTAAAATGTTGGAAATGGTTAGACTGTTAATTAGTGTCGACAGCCGTTATTCTTGGTGCACCGTTTTATTGAAGAACTATACAAAATAAACTTCATGATTTTTTTCACCTCACTTCAGTTATAAGTCATAGTGCTTGTACATAATTGTTTATAAAATTGGGTTTGTAGGACTATTGTCTTATTGTGTTCTACAGCCCAATATATATTGTGATAGCCCAAAACGCAACGAACCTGTCTCAAATTTATAAGACCATTGGGCCATGGTTCGAAATTGGGCCTGTACCAATGAGTTTTTCTGACTTAAGTCTATCTATCTATCACTGACTCCGTGCCTCGAAGAGCACGTTAAGCAGTCGGTCTCGGACGCTGTCAATAGATGGCGGTCGTTACAATACCCAACCCGCAGTGGAGCAGCGTGGTGGATTCAAGCTCCAAGCCCCCCTTTACACTGGGGGAGGCCTGAGCCCTTGCAGTAGGGTAAAAATGGGCTGATCAAGTCTACAGTTGCAAAGTAACGTGTTAAAAGATGCATTAATTAATTTTCACTTACCGGAACTGAAAGTGTTGTTTGGATCGCGTCCGTATTTAACTATCTCAATATTTACATACGGTTCACTGGCTATAGGTTCACAAGGACTCTTAGGACGTCCTCTCTTTCCTGATTTTTCTGTGCTGTTTTTACTTCCTTCTGTCCCATCTTTGTCGTCGGTGTTTTGGTATTTATCATCATTTTCCGAAGAAGACTGTTGGTCACGCGCACCTTTGTTGTTTCTTCCGCTGCAAACATTAACTTAGTATTGAAAACGTAACAAAATTTTACGTGATAATTACATTATTTACAAAATGCTGCAAAATAAAATCTTTGTCAATTTGAAAAAAATATACTTTTAACGTTTATCTTACGATTTGGGTACGGTGGCTGTGGTTTGATTTTGTCTATCTGTTTTTCTGCTTGTTCTCTTATCTCTCTTGTCTAAAATATTTTCTATTACTGTTGAATTAGTTTTTATATTATACAACGGTATTACAGTCATTAACTTAGTGTCTAACTCTGTTTCTGAGGGTTTTCCATTAGACGTTTCGTCCTTAATTAAAGGTATGACACTTAACTCGTATTTAACATGAATTTCGTTTTTTGTATCGCTATCGTTGGCAGACGTAAAATTTTGCAACTTTGATATTTCAGTCTGAATATTTCTTTTATTCCTATGATTCGCAGTCCTATTAAATCCTATTGTATATTTTTTTATTACACCTGAATGTCTACTATCGCTTTCTTGTAGTTCTTCACTGTAATTGCCATTTCCTGGATCTTCATCATTTGTTTTATTAATCTGACTAAGGAACCGTTTTCTTCTTCTATCAACATATCTGTCAAAATATTGATGTTTCAACCTGTCTATGTTACTAGCTCTTTCGTTACTATCGTCAGCGTTAAACATACCACCTTTTAAAACGGTCACATGTCCTGAAGATTCATAATTAGTTTCTTTTATCGAATCGTCTTCCGAATCACTGTCACGTTTTAATAAATCTTCTTCTTCGGGTTCGTAGACTGGTTGGTATGAATATAGTCTGTGGCCAATAGGTTCGCCATGTACGTTATAAACAGTATAGACAGCGGTAGGAAAATGTTCACCATCGCTATCATTGTCAGAGCCTGTGATCATGTCTTCATCGTCATCGGATTCTATGTCGAACTTTTTTAAAATCTTGTAATTGGCATGCCTCAAAGTAGGTTTATGATTAGTATGAGGATTATATTTATCATACAGTTGATGTAAATAGTCATGGGTTGTGTCTGTGGTTGGTATCGGTCGAATACTATTATAATATTGACGTAGAAAAGCGGATCTTCTTTGTCGTATCTCTGGTTCTATTATGGAACGACGTCTTCTGCTCCATCTTATGCGCGGATGTTGGCCAAGACTGCATCTGTGGTAACAATATAATGATTATTATATGTTATTATATATATTTCGATGCTATTTATACGAATATTAATGCGTGTAAGGAAATTAAGACACGTAAAAAAGCTCATTTCTGAAGCTTGTCTACAGACAAGAAAGGATGCAATCAATATTTAATCATAAATGAAATTTAGTAGAAAACCCGTCTTAGATTTATTATTTTAAAAAGTACGAGTCATAAAAACTGAAAAAAATACTTAACTAATAACCCACCCTTTGTCGCTACCGGCGCGGACGCAAAGATCGGGGGTCAAAGCCCCCCTCTTTAAGATGACGAAGCTTATATTATTATGCAAGAGCTTCCACTTACTTGGGGAGCTCTCTTGGACTCCAGTGGCCTCCGACACAGGTCGCCCCCGGAGGTCCTATGGACAACACGTACCCTTTTTCGCATTCGTACATTATTTGTTTATTGTTCACCACCTATAACAGATGATTTTTGAGAAAAAGTATTAAAACACATTCTATGGAGAAAGTATATGAAGAAAAAATGCAATATATATTGCTTGAAAAATTTCAGCGCGCGCATTGACTTATAGGGCTTTTAAAAATGACTTTTTTTTTGACGTCCTAAAAAGTGTGTCCCACCCCTTTGACATTTCAATTATAAAATGACAAATTATAAAAAAAATAATGACAGTAGTAATACCTTGAAAAACATTTTCATTGAAAATTGGTTTAAATAAAATGATGAGTAGTTTTTTTCGAATCATTATAATGATTGATTTTTTTCAAATCAATCATTTTTTCGTCGAATTAGTTTCTAAATTTACCCAAACATTAACCAAGAAACGTTCAACCTATCTACGGAACCCTTCATTGTGAGTGGTTCGCCACACACTTTACTGATTTTTTCCCCTGTCCCATGCTATCTGAATGGACTGATACATGGTTACATTATAATGAAAATTAATTTTTGATTCTCACCTTTTTAACATACGGTCTGTAATCATAGAGACCCATGTTCCCTACTAAAAGAACTTTACCGTTTTCGATGTATCCAGGGAACGGACAAAAAACTGGAACGAAAAAAAATTAGGAAAATCATCTCATCAAAATTTTAAAATGAATATGATCTTAAAATAGGAATAAGGTTCTACGATTACTTTACAAAATATTTTTATTTATATTTGGATGTTCATAGAGATACCGCGTTATAACAACAAACTGTGTCTATTTGTTCCGTGTCTGGGTGTAAAAATATCTATCAAAATATCTATCTATATGTATGTATTATAAAGAATATTTAATTATGTATACCAGTGGTATTGTACCCCATAATACAAGCATAATATTTGCTTACTTTGGGACTAGATGACGCTGTGTGGAATGTCCCAGGTATCTTTCTACTTTCTAAAACATCGACGTGTTTCTTTCTACGCATGACATGCGGACCTATACCTAAGATATAGCTACGATTAAGCATAAACATGTCTATTATTTTGTTTTGTGTTTATAGGTGTAAAATA
This sequence comes from Luffia ferchaultella, assembly GCA_949709985.1. Lineage (NCBI taxonomy): Eukaryota > Metazoa > Arthropoda > Insecta > Lepidoptera > Psychidae > Luffia > Luffia ferchaultella. The sequence continues at coordinate 1,785,901 of OX453261.1, forward strand.
TCTATATGTGTGTATTATAAAGAGTATTTAAGTATGTATATCAGTTGTCTGGTACCAATGCTACAAGCTTTGTTTAGTTTTCGACTAGATGGCGCTGTATGGGATGTTCTACGTATTAATATTATTACTAAGCTATAATTTTGGAATAGATGAAATCATATATAATTTTTTGAATCGATATAATATTAGAAGAAATGATACCTTCCTCGCAGAATGGCAATTCGCCACTCCAGTTGCCAAATGAACATACGACGATGGGGTTCCCTCTCAAGACGTAACCATCTTTGCAACGAAATCTCGCCTTCATTCCATGTTCAGTTTTGGGCGCTATGACCATACCGTTTCGGGGATACTTTGGCATTTTTTTACATCTGAAAAACATAAAGATGTTTTGTTCGATCTTATCAGTACTCCAAAATCACGTCTTTCTCGTCCTTTTTGCACATTGTCGAAATGATGGGGTGGTCCAACACCGCCAACGCACAACTCTCTTGGAAACAAGTGAGCGAACGGACAGGTGTGACCGTGAAAGTTTTCCATTTTAAAATTAAAATACCTTTTCTTCCTTGTAAAAACAAGAGAAAATCACCGTGTGATCTTTCTCAAAATAACCACGTGTGTGTTATTACATATTATATTATTCAAGCAACTGATTGGAGCGTTGCTTCTGCCGCCAGGATTTACCAGGACGTCGTATCTCTTTGGACTAACCGTTATAACGGCATTGGCATGGAAAGGTGAGTGAGATACTTACATGTAGTAATTTTCTTACAAGATTGATCTAATAAAACAAAACATTAAATTTTGTATGTAAGCGGGAAGAATTAAAATCTTTCAAAAATAAAAGATATTTAACCCACATGTTTACTTTTAATCGTGAACCTAGAAATACCGGACGTAGTACCATCGCGAACTCACTACTGATGCACCACTAGTAAGTCAGCTGGCAATGTACGCACCCGTCAACTTGAACACAATCATACCATAGTAAGTTTACCGTCTACCGACCGCCAGGACGCTGCGTAGTTCCACTCACACATAGTTGAGCGGGTGCCATTGCAATGCTTCATTGGGTGTTCAATGACAGGGAGCCTAACATAATTAGAATTTGTAAGAGTTTAACGCCTTAAAACACAACCTCGAAATCCCTAGGAAGACTCTTTTTTTAGACAAATATTTTTGTGCATGAACATGTCTATTTGTTCCGTGTCTGGGTGTCAACTATCTATCTATATATTATAACGAATATTTAATTACCTATGCATATCAGTTGTGTACCCATAATACAAGCATAGTACTTGCTTACTTTGGGACCAAATAGCACTGTGTGGGATGTCCCAGGTATTATTATCTATTATATTATTATTAATATATTTAGAAGTTTGCGTGACTAAAACATACGATGCACGATACCATACCGCATAAAAAATAATAATAACGGCAGCCCCGAATATTTTTTCTTTACTAAAATTTGTAATCATGACCAACCCTAGCGTTACTAGTGCCGGTGGGCGTGTCTTCAAAAAGTGAGATCTTAATGAGCGCTTTTCGCTAACTTTTAGAATGTATTTTACTTGTATGGCACGACTCCTATTTTTTGTAGCTACCTATTTATACGTAGGAATGTAGTTTTTACCTACCAAAGAAAGGAAATAGGCTTACCCTAGGGCCCTCGAGCGCTCCTAACTAATGGGTCGATACAAGCGCTGTGGCTCTAAGTACAATGCAATACTTTAAGCATTTTGAGTACCTATTTGTGTTAATTTTTCTAGTGCAGCGAATAGTTAGGAAAATGTAATATTTACTTTTCAAATCAGCGTAATATAAATACAATGCCGACCACAAAGAAGGGTTTCAACTACTTTTAAAATGTCACAAAGTAATAATTTGTAATAACCTCGCCGGTAGACATCTCGGGATCTGTGTCCACGTTCCATTGTTACACGTCACAGCTGCATTGCTCGATGGAAACTCGTAGTTTTTTTCACAGTCCACGAGGATAATTTCACCTGAAAAGACGATAACAAGTAATAAGTTTAGTCTAGTTTATACAACTGGACTGGTTTGGACTGACCGCTTGGCCAAGTGGTTAGAGACCCTAACTGCAGAGCCAAAGGTCGCGGGTTCGATTCTCGCCCAGGACAGGTATTTGTGTGCATGAACATGTCTATTTGTTTCGTGCCTGGGTGTAAAATGTCTTTTTAAGTAGGTATATATCATAAAATAAAAAAGAATATTTAAGTATGTATATCAGTCGTTTAGTACCCCATAATACAAGCATAATACTTGCTTACTTTGGAACTAGATGGCGCTGTGTGGGATGTCCTAAATATTTTTATACAATAGTCTCTGTATAGGCTTCGATTATGATCAACTCAAGTTTATTTACTTTTAACTTCCACCATTAAATACAGACTTCAATTTTGACAGCTATTTCATTAGCTCCCATCGCAAATACATACATGTCTATCTGTGTACCTGTCTGTGTCGTCGTACCTCTCAAACGGATGAACTGGTTTTGATTTAGTTTTTTTTTTAAAGGTGAAAGTGTTTTAAGCTATAATTGAAGAAATGCTGTTCAGCCGTTTCAAGATCATCAGCTTTTTTCTAGTGGAAAAAGAGATGTGAGCAACTTCCATAGGTCCGATCAATTCGAAATTTGGTATCCTATTACTTCTATGATATTGTGAAAACATGGTAACCTTGATCTGATGCTGCAGCATCACCTGAAATCTGCAGAATACCTAACTCCTCAACAACTTACATATCGTGTTTAAGCTCATGAAGCCATATACTTCATCAGCCCATTTTTACCCCACTGCAGGGGCTTAGGTCTCCCCCAGGGTGAAGGGGGCTTGGAGCTTAAATCCACCACGCTGTTCCACTGCGGGTTGGGGATTGTAACGACCGCCATCTATTGACAGCACCCGGGACCGACTGCTTAACGTGCTCTCCGAGGCACGGAGCCAGTGATAGTTATGTACTTAAGTCAGAAAAACTCATTGGTACATGCCCGGATTCGAACCATGGCCTTATTTTGAGACAGGTTCGTTTCGCTTTGGGCTATCATGACACGTCGCACGCGTATCTCTTCGTGTGAGCGTTGCTGTCCTTTTAACCATCATTTTTGTCCAATCCAGGAGCCTTACAAAATTTTTCGTGCACCACCTCGTTGTTTTTCAATCTTAAGACCTTATCGGCGATTTAACACATTTAAAAAAATGACGTTGTCAGACGAATAATGACAATATAGTAGATTACTGCCGCGGGCCGCAAGTGCAGCATAACCGGATGATCGTGGGTATGCGGGCCGAGGCACAGCCGAGGCACGCAATACAGTCCGTATATGCACAATTGTGGTCAAGGCTTGCATAGTACTTTTCTCAAAGATGCGTGTAAATTAATAAAATTTCATACGTTTTCATGTATCTATCCTACAATTTCGATGGTAAACAATTTACAATATAACCGAAAAATACTGACAACTGTATTATAATAATGAAAATAGTTTAGGTAATTTGGCCGCCAATTCACCGCGTTCCAATGCCGATTTCTTTTTTTTTACTTTTTTTTAAATTAATTTAATGGCGCGCTCTTTTTATCGTGCCAGTTCTAAATTTAAATAAAATTTTGATGACTTATGTCTTTAGTTATCAATGCTCGGTTTTAAAAGAGTTCGTTCCATTTTCAAATTAAGTACATATTCGACCGCACGAGCACGCCTGCTAAAACATTGTAGGACAGTTTCTGGTCCGGTACTGGAAGTATGATTTATCCCACAAAGAAGGTTGTACAAGATATGGTTGTATATCGTAGCATCTTTGAGAAAAAATTCTTACCGTGTTGCACCATGGAAGAGCTGCCGACAATCTGTGTAGTTCCTTCTATAGTTTCGTTTTCCCCTGTCTTGTTTTCTACCAGCACTATTTTGCCTTGAGACACATGAGGTACGACGCAGGGAGCTGAAATCATTTTAACGGGAAAAGGTGAATATAAAAATTTATAGTGCCCATAATTTATTGTACACTATAAAGTATCAAATGAATAAAGTACCTATGGATAAATTTATATAAACTGAACGTTAATTGTTTCGTAAATTTTAAAGTCCAAGCTCGTATTCTATATAAACTATTATACATTATCGTCTTAGAGTTACAAAATTGATGATACTGCGCATTTTCCACTCCATTCCACCAGCCCATTGTGTGCCACTGCGGCCTCCCCTCAGGGTGAGGGGGCTTGGAACTTAATCCACCCCGCTACTCTAGTTCAAGTCGGTGGATTTTAACGACTGCTGTCTGTTGATGCCACCCGGGACCGACAGCTTGACGTGCCCTCTGAGGCACGGAGTCACTGATAGTTATGTACTTATATTAGAAAACTCATTGGTACAAATCCGGATTCGTACCACGGCCGCACGGCCTTGTAAACTCGAAAAGGTTCGCTGCGCTCGGGCTATCATGACACAGCACGTGACACAGGAATCGGGAATATCGCGCATTGCGTTAAGTTTATTTTCAGTTGTACCCATTTTTTATACAGACCAAATACATGAATAAACTTGTCTGACTATTCTTTAACGTTAATTTACTAAAATAAAATAATATATAATTACAAAAAAAACGGGGTGGATAGAAGTCGCACTACTGAGTTTTTTTTTTCTGAATTCGATGATTTTGTTCTGAACGAAATACAAAAAAAAAAGGATTTTGGTTCACGGCTCAAAGTTTTACGGAACGAAAGGTTTGCCGAGAGCTATTACTTGTATTCTTTTTTTCGGCCTTGGCATTTTGAATTACAATTAACGTAAATCTATTTATGTGGAAAATTAATTATTTTTAAGGCAAAGTATGACTTATACAATAATTCCTAAAATAATTATGACAAAATATGAACTTTAAACTATTCTCTAAAATACAGTTTGGTCCGTCTAAATCCGTCGAATCGTTTGAACGCTAGCTCGAATCACTTCAAACTAAGCGTTGTCCACGCGACTCCTCATTTTCAGCGCTCACTTGCACGGCTTAAGTAATGATCGGCGGGACATTAGCCGGGTTTAAGAAGTATGTGTACTTAATACCTACACGGATTTTTGATAAATTAGGAAAAAATTGCTCCCCATTGATCTCTATAAATCATAAACCCAATTCAGTACCAGTGGTGAAATGGGACAATTTACTCCACTGGTGGATGATATGAGAATACCATTGTGTTATTTGGCCACTGGTAGTCAGTTAAGAAATTGAAGTACAAGTGACCACCGGTGGTAACATTAGGTGGTCCAGAGGGTCCAGAGCGGGATATTTATGACGATATTACTATTACGTCTCTAGCTTATGAACTTTAGTTAAATAAAATCCCAAAGTTACGTATTTCCTTTACATTGTTTCATTGCGATAACCCCCTATATCGAAGCCTAAAAACTATTAAGCCTATTTACATTTAAACTTACCTAAACATTTCGGTAACGGGTGACTCCAAGTGCCATCGTTCTGACAAATCGCCGAACCGTTTCCTTCCATTTTCATTCCATCTTGGCATCTGAATATGATCGACGCACCCAAACCGGTGCCAGATGATATATTTTCTAACCAGCCGTTCCATAATTGACCAGGATGACCGCAGTTTATCTCTGAATTTAGAAAATTTGTGTAAGTAATGTTACGAACGGACAGAGTAATGACCGCCATCTAGCGTCCACCAGTAAAACCACTTTGTAGAAGGGTTTTACAACAAGGACAACACGAAACCCCTACTCAATACTAGATGGCGGTAGGGGAAAGAATGTTCTGGGATTATCCAAACTGTTCGATTACGTTCGTGCGAGTGGAGTGATTTCTGGAATGTCCTCGAGTTCGTTGCGACCTATATAAATAGCCGCAGGAAGACGAGCAGTTCCAGTTCAGTTTTGGGCTACTTTCGACGCGACTTCGAAGCGAAACTAGTGATACAAGTGAAATCTACGACTTGGCTACGACCTAATACATCGTGAGTGCTTAGTGTTTGGACCTAGTGTTTAGTGTTTGGACTTAGTGCTTTGTGTTGGACCTAGTGTTAGTGAATAAAGTCTTCAAAAGAGTCAGTAGGTCTTTCTCTCCAGATTCTTCGAACCCTAACACGTAACAGTAATATTTTTTTTACAAATGTACTGTTTAATTCTAAGGACAAACGACCAATTAAAATGCACAAAGACTCATATAGGTTGCTGGTATTTGGTACCCCGGTACCTCTTTCCATGACTCTCTTCCTATATCTCTCTATTTGTCTTTAGGCCACGTTTAACGAATTGTGACGCTTTTACGCCACTTGGTATTTTCCTTTCCTGTTGCGTACCAAGTCGTCTACATACGCAATTACACACCCTTACATAACGTCTTCCCTTTTGTCAAATCAATGCATATAAAAGACCTATTATTTATTTTTGAGTAAGCTAAACCTAAGCAGGTTCATACACGACCACTCTAAGGAGAACCTTGCAAGAAATTTAGATTGCCTTGTTTTTTTTAGTGACGACGACGGCGGTATAAGCCATTGTTTAAAAAACTAAATGTTTGTATGTTATTTTAAATTGTAATATGCTTTAGACATAAGTTGTCGTTTTACATAATATCTGAATTTATTTCCTTGGGACTTTGTTATAAAATCTTACACGATTACCTTTGAACTAATTACTTATTTTACGGAGCCTGTAGTGTGTTTAATTACATAACATTTTTCAACGACATTTTATAAAAAATGTTTTTTTTATTGATTTCATAAAATGTTAAAATTTTCCATTTCATTATAATTATGCAATCGCTTCATATCGAAACTATGCAATGGGTTACACACAAGGTTAGTGACGCTTCGCCGATACCTCCTGCAGGTTAAATATCTTCTATTAAGGATTTTAATTCTTCGTACTTTCATACGAAATATTATGTTTTATTTTAACGTAGTTAATCTCACAAGTCAAGTACTAGAAGGTAAATATCTCATTCACCTTTTCACACCAATGCCGTTATAACGATTAGTTGGGAAAGATACGATACGACGTCCTGGTATATCCTGGCGTCAGGAGCGGTCCAAACAGTTCGCTTGATTTGTTGATGTTTTGTTGCTCGGCTCAGGTTAATTACAACACACACGTTTCAGAGAAAGATCACACGGTGATTGCCTTTTATTTTAATGAAAAAAAGGGTGCTTTACTTTTAAATACATTTGTACTGTCACCTCAGACCCTCACACATGTCCTTCGCTCGCTTGTGTTTTAAGTGAGGAAAGCGCCCTCTTGTGTTGGTGGTGTTGGACTACCCCATCATTCTGATATTGTGCATAAAGGGTGAGAAAGACGTGATTTTGTAGTATTAACTGACAAGATCGAACACCTTCAATAGTGGTGAAAATTCGTTAATATTATAATATTTTTATGAAAATAAGTGCGAATTTTATATATTTTTAAAGTGATTCAGTAAAAAAATATTTTTCTGAGATTGATTTATCTTCAGAATCCGACATTTGTAATAGATATTGTGATACGACTCACCTTTGCACATAGGCTGAGTTCCAGACCATTTTTTGTCGGCACCACATCGTCTCGTCGCGTCACCCACGAGTCGGTATCCATATTTGCACTCGTACGACACGACAGAATTGTAGGCGCACGACGTAAAAACCGCTTTGCCGTGACGTGGTGCCTCCGGAGGTGGGCACTGCACTTGAGTTACCACTGCGCAACGTAATTGAAAAGTTGCAGATGTTTAGGTGTATGTAAAAACTGTTAGGTGACAATAATTAAAACATAGATCTCCTATGCTGGTGGCTTTTGTATTAACGCTGGCGTGTCATATGAAATATTTTTTAAGAACTCTTTGGGCAAAATTTATACATAGTTTGTGTGTAGACATTTTGATTTTTTTTATGGCATAAATAAATCTAGCTGTGTTTAGAAGGACTGTTCGAAAAATAGTATTTTATCTACCAACACGAACGTAACATATTGAACTTAAAAAGATTTTTTTAAATAATTTGCTATTTGCCCTCCAAAAATTATCTCAAAAGTGAAATTCCGCATATCGGAAAATATCCCATATTTTTCTCGAAAATTTTCCAAGTTCGGAGTTAAGAGGGGGGAGGAACAGTAAATTTTCGTATGTTTTCTTTAATATCTTTTATGTGTACACCATGCATTATAAAAATATTAAAAAATACGTGTGTATTTCTCATAATAAGTCCTATAATTTAATACGTAATAAAATAACTGCAAAAACCTGCAAAAACTTTTTTTTTTTAATTTTATGTGTTGTTCCCGGGAATTGATTCGTTCAGTAGATTCGGAAAAAATAGACCGTGACAGACAGACATCAGAGTTATCCTATGTAGGTTTCTTTTTTCACCTTTCATGAATGAAAATAGAAAAGAGCATTTTCACGAATTAAACACCTGAGTAGGTACTTTAGCATTTCTCTACAATGTTGGCAACTCTCCACTTCAAAAATTAAGCAAAACCGTTGCAAAGTCGCTTTAGGGGAGTATGACATATTTTATAAAAAATTAAAATATAATTTTACCTGATGGAGTTCTGTAGCAGACTATTCTTACACGTTTGTCAGACTATGTGACCATACATGATTGTAATTTTTATACAGATTTTACACACAAGAAAATATATAGGTAATAAATAAGAATGGAAATTACTAATCATTATTATAACAGAGAAATATTTAAATCTCATACTTGGATAAATAGAGTAAAGTAACTAGGACGACTTTTAAGAGGAGTGTGTACTAACAAATTTCCATACAAAAGGCGTTAACGCTTGCACCCCATTAAACCTTAACCGATTGCCGTAAAAAAAATGGTATTTAGATCAACAAAAACTAGGTCCAACCGTTTTAATTTTTTAAATTATTTTGATATAAAGAAATAAAAAAAAATTTAAATGTGCGAAATTATTTTCATATTTTTTATTTTTCACATTTTAATCAAGAGACTAATTGGATTTTCACATGTGAAATAAAAAAATAATCGATAAATAACCCCACGCTTTTAAGTTTCTTTTTTTTAGGTCAGTAAGAACTTAGTTTTTGCTGACCTGAATACCATATAATTATTTTGCGGCAATCGGTTAAAGTTTAATGGGGTGCAACGGCTAACGCCGTTGGAATCGAAACAGTCCAATTCACACTTTTCTTAAGTAGCTATTTTATTCAGATATATTTGATCTAAGAAACCGTAAAAACTTACATTCAATCAATTATCCAGAGAGGAATCCACAGTCGAAATTTAAATAATCATGCACACAGAATAAAAATTAAAACATGCACAATTTAGAAATAAAACAATGTTTACATTTTGTATATTTATTCCTGCTACGCACGTTACACAAACATTAACTATACATTCAATAAATATCTGCACAATCAACAGTTAATTAAAGCTTTCACTACAATAAACATGGATAGAATTAGAATATAAATTTGGATGAACGCAGTAATTTATCATGGCCTCAACAGTTTAGATAATAGAAATTTCATATATAACATCTAAATCGATAATTCTATAAGTAATAATAAATGCTACTAATTAAAACTGTCAAGAGATTCAATCCACTTTTCCGTGTCCCTCTGTTATAGCAGCGGTAAAGGGAAAAAAACAAAAAAACATTTATAACGAACAAGCGAAAATTTATAATTAAAACCTAGATTTTGCTCATGACAATGATATTGCATAAATTTTAATGCCAGCCATGATAATCTTAATGAATTTAATAAAGCATCACATGCCTAAGTCGGATCGCCTGTTTAAAAAAAAAAAAACAATTATTTTCCAAATTTTCACATGTACTCGAAAATCATGCAACATTCCAAACGCCAAACGACACTTAAAAAATTCTCTGCAACTACATTGTCACGAAGCAATGCTAGGAGCAAATATTGAACTCCGTAAAACAAATTCAACTCTTCGTAATGAGTCTCAAGATTTTACATCGATTTCTTTATTTAATTTATTTCATTTCTATAAAAAACTTTTTACATTTTACAAATTTTTGACATTTTTTTGTATTACTATTGCTACTCTTTTGTTTTCTTCGTAAAGTTCTTAAAATTTATTTCTTAAAGAGGGACGACGCCTGTCTGGTACGGCTATTAAATAATAGATGGAACCACCATATAAAGAAATGATTTTTATTTTTTCATAATCATATTTCTAGGTTTTAGTTGATATAACATAACATGCGACTATGAAAAATATTTGTCTTCAAAGTTTTTTACTGACATTATTGATTGTTTCTACAGTTTCAAAACATTTGTACAAAAACCTAAAATTTGTGGAAAATAAGGTTTTTCCGACTGATTTCTGTAACGGTTTTTTTCAATAGTTTCGAAGCGTTTATCGCAAAACCTTATCCTCTACAAGTTATAGGTTTTTGTACAAATATTTCTAAATTGTTAAAACAATCAATAAAGTTACTTGAAAAAATTAAAGAAAAATATTTTTTGCAGTCGCATGTCATGTTTCATTAACTGAAACCTAGAAATGCGATTATGAAGGAATAAAAATCATTTCTTTATATGGTGGTGCCATCTATTATTAGAAAGCCGTACTAGACAGGCATCGTCTCGCCATAACAATTGAATCTATTTTTTGAAATATTTCACAACTATATCCCAATTCGGCTATATTAGAAAACAAATGGATCCAAGTTGTCAGAATATTATGTTACAAACAAATCCTCAGACTCATCACCAAGAATTTAAGACATCTTTCTGGTCAATATACTCACGGACACAAGTGGGTAGTTCCTTAGGCGCCCAAGCCCCGTCGGCTTGGCAGTAGCGTTCCGCCTTCCCGACCAGCTCAAACCCTGGACCACATTGCACTACGGCGCGGCAGCCGAAGGTATGACAGTCGGCGGTTACCCAGCCGTGTGGCACTTCTCCTGGTTGGCCGCAAGAACGAGCTGTAAATGAAAAATCATATTTGTCTTTATTGTTGTTGAAGCCATGTGATTCCTAATCCTAAGTCAAACATGTACGAGTAGTTTAACGAGCGGCCGCCTGCGGCTTTGTTCGCGTGGATTACACCTATGTATATAATAGCATTTATTAAGGGCTGATTCATCAGGCAGCAGTCGTCAAAATTCATCAACCCGCACTGGAGCAGCATGATGAATCAAGCTCCAAGCACCCTCATGCCGAGGGGGTCCTAATCCCGTGTTGGGCCATGATGTGCTCAATAATTTCATCCAAAAGGTTACTCGATATTGCTCAAATATGTGTTTCTCCAACCAAAAGTTAAATACCAATTTTCATGGTATGAACCTTAAAAATGAGGGAATTCCTGTGCAAACTTATATCCCCTATTTTATTCCTTTAATGGTTGGATTCCCATAAATCTTGAAACATGGCTTTTTTAATTTATAACCTTATTAACTTAAAAATTAGAAAAGTCTCATATAAAATTTCATATTACATATTAAACACAGCATATTAAGTTTCCGATCCAAAGGCCAATACCAATTTTCAATTTAATTTCAAAAATAACGAATTTTTATACAAATTTAAACCTTATGTCACTCCCTCAGGAGGAAAATTTCGAAAAATCCTTTCTTACTGGATGCTTACGTCACAAAAGGAATCAAATGTTCAAAAGTTGTGTGATTTGCTTCTACGGTTTCGGCTTGGCGTTGATAAACGAATGGTACATCGAATTGAAATACGGAGTGTTCGGATGAACGTAGCCCAAACTTATAGAACGTGTAGAACTTACCGAACTAAACAACATAATTTTAAAAAAGTGATAAGAAATGAAACTTTAAACGTCTTTTTCTCGGTAACCGTTAGTTTGCGCCATCTGCTCACTTGAATTTTTTTTGTTAAGTTTGGTTAGCCTGCATGTTTATAAGTTTAGATTACGCGCGTTCAGCTGAACATCCCGTATACAGACAGTTAAATAACAAAATGGGTGTGTACCTCACTCACGTAAACGCAAGATTCAAGTGAAACTATCGACTTTAAAACGTTTTAACATCTTTTTATGAATATATAAAGGAAATAAAGGAGTGTGGTACAATAGAAAGCGCGGTGTATGTTTTAATTATGGATACAAAGCGACTCGATTCAGCGGGTGTGAGGGAGCGCGCAGGTGTTTCGTCCCAATACCACACATAGTACGGGAAGCAATACAGAAGCGTGTCTATCTATACCTGTGCATACACAATAACAATACAATGAAAGTCTTTATAGTTAAGAATTCGAGCTTTAATAATAAAATAATAGATTAGGACCATATTAGGACACTGGAATTCCCACAGAACATTAGAGTAGGTTAGAATTGGCATGTAAGCGGTCACGCTTTTCTCTTCGAGTATGCAGGATGTTGCATACGTAAGACAGATCTCTTAACCTAAACTGGAAAATGCTACATCATATCATACCAAAGATGTGAATGAAAGGGATGAACGACTTAACTGCTTTCTAAAATATATAAATATAATACAAAACTGTGTAATATTTTTACTTATATTTGTTTTGTAATTATTTTTAGGACACGTGTCTCTGAACTAATACCGTCCCATGGCACCTCTAACCTACTCTATTCTCCTGGGGGAATTTCCATAAATGTTATTTCTTTTATATACGTGCTAAGGTTTCTCGAGTTTCAATATTTTCAGTGTCCCACGGGACATAAGACGTCCCAGAATAAGAGTCTCGGGCGTCCCGAGACGTAGAGACTTTTCAAAATAAAATCCTATATTTAATTCATTTCTTTCAACAGTGAAATTGCAGTATTAGTAAAAATAAACATTTAATTTCATGAAATCAAATTTTAACTTTTAAATTCTAATCTATTTCTTCATTGATCTAATCATAGACTAACCATCGACAATTATAATGAAGGGTTAGGTTATTAGTAATTATTTCTCATAATTAAAAATAACTTTTTAATTACATCTTCAAATTAAAAAACAGACTTTAATCAAGAATAACATATAAGAATAATTTATTGTCAGTGTGCATGAGATGCTTTCTCTTTTTTGCGGTAAATAAACAAATTTCATGAATAAATAAAAATTATATTCATCAATAATCATCATTTAGTCCTTAGTCACTTTTTTATTCTTGAAAATTTTACGTACTACGTACACTTTTCAAGTAAAGAATAAAGGATAAAATTTAATCTAACTTGCTCGGAGTTAAAGTTTTTATTTCGACAAATTTGTCCCCGTAGGGTACTTTTATACGTCAATAAACTATCAGCACTTCGGAAAGTAACTTTTGTTGAGAAAAAGCGCCGCCGTGGGGAAGTCAGCAGTTTGTTCTTTTCCCACCTATTTTCTTTTCTTTTTGAACACACACATAAGTTAAATTACTTACGACTAGTCTTTATTCGCGGTTTTGCCTACGTTTATCTTTTATGACATTTTTATAATTCTAAATTTTATTTGTTATGGGTACTTTCGAACTTGAATTCGAGATATTTAATTGTTTTTTCTAGTTTTTAGTTTTTAATTCATCGTGGTCCTTGCGTATTAAAAATTGTCTGTCTTATTAATATGTTGCTATTTGGTGTAAAGCTTTTAAAAATTTAATGAAAAATCATGGATTACACGCTCACTAGAATATAAAAAATACAGATTATTATTATTATATCACAAAAATGAGCCAAAAAAAAAAATTATCATTTTTTTTCATCCGTTATTATTTGTTTGTTATCCTATAACACAAAATATTAGGAATAATAAAAAATTCTATGGATTATCCGTAAGTCTGTGTGCAAATTACAGAATTCACCTTACAATGTAATTAAATAATAAAAATTATTTAAAAACAGAACTTTTCGATGAATCAAAAGATAATAATAAAATCCACAGATCTTGCAGTCCCCACAACCATCGGTTTCATTGAAAATGAACCTACCCAAACCCGATTTTAACAGATTATTTTATTTTATTGCCACGAAAACGTGGCACTATTCTTTTCAACTCTTTAAACTCAGAAATAAATCAACGAAAAAATTCTCTGCTACCCGTGCGAAGCCGGGGCGGGTCGCTAGTTCAACATATTTGAAACATTTAGGTTTTAAACTGCAGCCTCAGATATCCTTAAACGTTCTGAACTCGATAATTAAGCATTCGAACGAATACAGGCCGAAATGCGATGACCGTAATGTTAACAAGTTCCCGAACGTCCATAAAATCTAACATGTGATGTCAAATTTCTTGTTCGATTTCCAACCGATTTCCAAAATTTTGGTCTCAAACTGTAGCTATCAACGCCTTCTAACCTTTGGTATAACATTTTGAAGCGATCCGACGAATACCCTCTGAAATATAGTAACTTATATCCACAAACACAAGCGATCGACCAAAAAAACCCCAAATTTCGGAAATAAACTGGGGGCACGGCCGTGCCCCCACCAAGTCGAGCGAAAAAGCGTCACGGCCGTACCATCCTTTTCTCGAAGCAATTCAGACCATTTTCGACCCCCTGTAACTTCGTTGTGGATAAAACTAGAAGACTGAAATTTTCAGTAACCATGCAGGCATATTATATAAGCATATTTTCAAATTTCATTCAATTGGAACCAGTATTTTTAAGAAATTATAACGGGTCAAATTTCTTAATTTTGTCACTCACTGACTCACCGATCATCAAAATTCTAAGGCACTTCTAGCTGACCTAGAAGCTTCAAATTTGGAATATAAGTAGTGTTTGGTGTATGAATCAAGGAAAAACTAAAAAATCTAGAAAAGACCGCAAAAAAAAAATTAAGCCCATACAGCCAAGTCTTCAGTTAAATTTTTCAATATTGGCTTTATTCGTAACGATGTTTTATTACGGCAGTTATTATTATATTGCGTGCGAAGCCGCGGGTTTAAGCTAGTCCCATATAAATATAGGCGCATGATAGTGCCCCTGCCAAATCGAGCAAAAAATGGGTATTCCCGTCATGAAAACACGTGTATTAAATTATTTATTAATGCAAAAAACGTACCTACGTGCGTATTCGTACTTATTACGAGTGCGTAAGGTTGTATAATATATCTTAGAAAAACTATATACATATAGATATACATATATACAATAAGTAGAAGGTACCGAAAAGGAAAAAATAGAACTGTCTACAAAATACAAAAAGAAATGAGATGGCCAAGTCTCAATATATTTATAACCGAATAAATTAATAACCGACTTGGTATTACATGGATCTCACAACTTTTTACCGCAGAACAACTGAGTTGCGAGACTTGGTTTTTTTGACAAGTATTGTTTTTGATGGGATTTCTCTTACAATTACGAACCGATTTCCAAAAACTTGGTCTCAAATCGTAGCTACGTTAATGGCCAAGATACAATTTTTTTTTTATTTTCGACATCGGTCCTCGTTCTTGAAATATTTTGGATTTAGTAAAAAAAAATTGAGAAAAAATCCCGATTTTTTTACATTCTACAATTTTTTTTCAAAAACTACATAACCGATTTCCAAAATTTTGATGTCATACAATGCACAACTAAATTCTTAATCTTTTAAAATCTTAAAATCTTGGCTAGACCCCATACCCTCGGAGTTATGGCCAAAAATGCGTCTCTCGTGAAATGGATCTGATAGTCATTTTCAATGACAATAATAACGTATACATTACAACAACGTCTAGGCCCCAAACTACCCATTAGCTTGTGTTTTGGGTGCCAAGCGAAGACACCACATACATATAACAACCAACACCCAGAGTCAGTATCAATATTTCATTATTCATTATACTAACCAGATCTGGGATTCGACCCCGGGACCCTCAGCTTCGTAGGCAGAGTCGCTACCCACTAGGCCAAGCGGTCGTTGTAGATAATTTTGAAATAACATTTATCCTATACGTTAATATAATTAAATAATTATTTTAACTGTATTTTCTATTAAATAAAAATTGTTTGAACCGAATCATATTATTGTAAAATGGTCAGACTTTATTTTAGACTATTTTATAAATTGACTAGCGACCGCCCGCAGCTTCGCTTGCGTAGACTACACATTCCTGTTTTAGGTAGTATTAACATTCGAAATGGTTTATACGTACGTTTTGCTGAAACTAATATTGGGTACACCCATTCAAACTTATAATCTTCATTCTCCCCGCTTCTTTAAGAAAACCGATACTATCATACTTTTAACCTCCCATTTCCCACCCTTAAAATGTGGAAATCCAAAAACTCTGAAACACGTCATTATTTATTTATGTTAAAATTTGTATGTTTCTAACTTTAAAAAACAAAGACTCTCATACAAATCTCCTCCATCCCTCCCTCCTTAATTTTGAAATTTCCTAATATTCCTTTCTTAAAAAATTAATACTCACGTTATAAAATAAACCACTGTTCCAAATTTCGGCTTCCTAGACTTAGTAGTTTCGGCTTTATCTACGCCGATAGATCAGTGAGGACAAACGACAGACAGACATAAAAAGTAGCTGCTGTCACTCTTGACAACCTTCTTTCACGTCTGCAAAGTTTCATTAAAATCTGTTCAGCCGTTTTGGAGATTAGCTCGAATAGACACATAAACGTACAGACAGACAGACCGACAAAAAGTAGCGTATGTCACTTTTGACCACCTCTTTCATACTCGTGAAATTTCATTAAAATCGGTTTATCCGTTTTGGAGATTAGCTCGAATAGACAGATGGACGTACATACAGACATACAAAAAGTAGTGTATGTCACTTTTGACCACCTCCTTTTCATACCTGTGAAATTTCATTAAAATCGGTTTATCCGTTTTGGAGATTAGCTCGAATAGACAGATGGACGTACATACAGACATACAAAAAGTAGTGTATGTCACTTTTGACCACTTCTTGTCCACATCTGTGAAGTTTCATCAAAATCAGTTTAGCCGTTTTGGAGATTTATGCGAATAGACAGACAGACAGATAGTATTATTTTATACATATAGCCTATAGCCTTCCTATCCAACACAAAAAGAATTTTTCAATTCGAATTAGTAGTTCCTGAGATTTGCGCGTTCAAACAAACAAACAAACTCTTCAGCTTTATAATATTATAAGTAATAAGTAATATAAGTAATAAGTATATAAGTATAGATGTATTAATGAAAAATTTTTGAAATAAATAATTATTAATGGATTCAAATGGCTCTTTCTTTATGTTTTTGTAGGCTGAAAACCTCATCTAAACTTTCAACTATATGAAAGTAGTATCACACTTTCCAAAAGAAAACAAATTTCAAAAATTTTGTAAATTGAAATAAATTCAGTTAACATAAATCTACAAAACACATAGAAAATCAAAACGAGCAAACAACTTTTTTTTTGTAATGGCATAAAATCATAGGACCTTATTAGCTTCTTTTCTATACTAATATTATAAAGAGGAAAAATTTGATTTTTCGTTTGTTACGGTTAAACTCAAAAACTACCTCATTGATTTAAAAAAATCTTTTACCTATAGAAAGCTATATTATCAGCGAGTAACATGGTCTATATATTATTTTTAAACTAGCTTTCCGCCGCGGTTCCGCTCGCGTGGACTACACAGTTGTACCGGGATCGCTATATTTTTTTGCTTAAATATACTTTATAAGCTTATGAGTGACATAGGCTGCTTTTCATTTAGGAAAAAGGGGTCTCGATAAAACTGTAGTCCACGCGATCGGAGCCGCGAGCAGAAAGCTAGTAATAAGTATAAACAAGTAATTAACTTCGCTCACGCTAAGTAACCTGAATACGTTATAAGTATGAAAAAATAGAACTTTATTCTGTCTCCACTCGACGTAATATAATTTTTTTAGCAGTGTAATTTTCCCTGCGAGCAATCATCAGATATGGGAAAAAAGCTTGAGCTTTCATTTAGCAGTGTATTAGATTTACGAGTGTCCTTGTCGAGTATTAACTTAGCAAGGACACTAAAATTACGTTCCCCAAATACGCAAGGCCATAAGTAGGGCTTTGCTGCAAAAACTGTTTGTATGTAACTGTAACTGTTGTATGTATGTTTGTATGTATTTGCTGCAAAAACTGTTTGTTTGTATGTAAAAATATGTTTAGTCTCTTTCTTACAACCTAAGTGTCACAATCGAAAGACAAGGATGAAACATATTTTAAATTAACACTAAGGGTTCTGTACCACAGTGCAATATAAAAAATCACGTTTCTTGTATGGAGACCTACTTTAAGTTTTCCGCCAGCCCATTAATGCCCCACTGGAGGGGCTTAGACCTCCCCCAGGGTGAGAGTGATTGAAGCTTAATCCTCCACGCTGCTCCAGTGCGAGTTTTAGATTTCAACGACTGCCTTCTGTTGCTGAAACCCGGGAGCGACAACTTAACGTGCTCTCCGAGTCACGGAATCAGTGATAGAAAACTCATTGGTACACGCCCGGTTTCAAACCACAGCCAGAACCGTCTTAAAATTTTAACTTAACTTAATTTTATTTCTCGTGTCGTGATAGCTCGAACCGCAACGAACCTGTTTCAAATCTATAAGGCCATGTGGTCGTGGTTCTAATTCGGGCGTGTATTAATGAGTTTTTTCAGACTTAAGTACATTAATTGTCACTGACTCCGTGCCTCGGAGAGCACGTTAAGCAGTCGGTCCTGGTTGCTGTCAATAGATGGCGGTCGTTACAATACGCCTAGCCGCATTGGAGCAGCGTGATGGATTTAAGATTCAAACCCCCTCTTCATGAGGGGAGGCCTGAGCCCCTGCAGTGGAGTATAAAAAGGGCTGATGGAATGGAAAATTTTATTTTTATTTACTATTCTTATACCAGCGATGGTAGTAGTACACACACAATGAAAATTGAAAGTTTAAGCAATTATCTCACATCTACCAATCACGAAAACCGTCGAAAAAAACGCGTTTCTTGTATTGGAGACCCCCTTTCAGGTTTAACTTAATTTTATTTTTATTAATTCTTGTTATAGCAGCTATAGGCCCTATCCAGACGGCTCGGTAAAGAATCGGTAAATCTCGCCTAGTCGTAAAATATACAAATGCAGAGACTCAGTATTTGTTGCGTGTGTATCCACACGGCACAGTATATTTCATTTGTTATCATGACATCGTCGGAGGAAAACGAGTCGTCTAGTGACGAAGAAAGAATTATTTTAAAGATATTAACTGCAGATTTTTTGTGGCAGCACGAAAATTGCAAATGGATGATCAAAACTTACGTCTTTACGTGAATATTCTGGTAAAGCGTGATTATACAAACATGAATGTTTTTCAATTTCTAAAGTTATTAACAAATTTAAGTCCCTTACTGACATGTTGTCATTGCAAATGACTTTCATTTCGTTGGAGTATAGGGGGTCATTTGGGAGTTTTGTGAGACCGGCAGATTGCACAAAGAGTTTTCAAGATATCGGGATGAACGTGGTGTCAAAAGACGCAACTCGGCGAGCTCTACAAGATGCCATAAGACAATTTGGAGAAAGTCCAAAAACAAAAAAAATTATCGGCAAAAAACAAAAACATCGCAATTTTTTTCCCCGATTTTCATTTTGGGAGCCCGATATCTTGAGAACTAGGTCCGAATAAGAAAAAAATAAAAAAACGGCTCGGGGTAATTAGACGGGGAACCGATTAAGACTAAAATTGTTAGAATCAGACAACCGCAAGTAGTGGTTAAGGGTGCCCTTAGTTGGAAGTCGGATATGCGTCGGTGTTACATTTCGTACTAATTCGGTTTGTTCGATCGAAGTGTCGCACAGAATGTTATATTTCGAAGTTCTAAGCTTATTCAGATACAGTTGTGTTATTTTTATTGTGAAAAAAATTTATTTCGAAAAATATTATCCAAAATATGTGTGTTTACTTTATTACGTTAGGCTCATTTCCAATGTCGTAAGAAGTTTGAAGAAGAAGGAAGAAGTGCGAAAGCAGGAGGTCCGATGATATTTTTTTTTTATTACGTCAAGACGCAGTAAATGTCGAGGCGCGGCTGACACGCGTCCCGCTCGCTCTGTATACTGCAAGCTTACCGAACTCGCGTTACAGCTTGCAGACTCGTCTTAATACAGGTGCACTGCATTGTCTCGGCATGCAGAGGTCGTACCGAGCTCATTTTTACCGACCCGTCTGTATAGGGCCATAGTATTACACACTGTGTAAAAATTTCAAGTATCTACGTATTACGGTTCAGATGATACAGCCCTGTGACAGATGGAAGGACGGACAACAGAGCCTTAGTAATAGGGTTCCCGTCGGTACCCTTTAGGTACGGAACCCTAACACCGTTATAGATTAGGGACGTCAAGCAAGCCACTTATAAAACTACATCCATTCCATTCCATTCCATTCCATTATACCTCACGTGATAGCCCAGAGCGCAACGAACCTGTCTCAAATTTATAAGGCCATAGAGCCATGGTTCGAATCCGGACGTGTACCAATGAGTTTTTCTGACTTAAGTACATTAACTATCACTGACTCCATGCCTCGGAGAGCACGTCAAGCAGTCGGTCCCGGACGCTGTCAATAGATGGCGGTCGTTACAATCCCCAACCCGCAGTGAAGTAGCGTGGTGGATTTAAGCTCTAAACCCCCTCCTCACCCTGGGGGAGACCTAAGGCCCTGCAGTGGGATAAAATGTGCTGATGATGATGATTATACCTCACTGTTTCAAATAAAACTACTTACCCCGGAATATCTCTTCTGTTCGACATAACTGGTATTCAAACGATTTCCTCAATAGCAATCCAAAATAGAAAATTCACTCGATTTTCCATTGGATAAAGTCAGCAAGGAAACTTTTAGGCTAATATGTTGAGCAGCTACGTAACCTACATTTTAGCTTGAACCAGTTTGGCCTAGTTCGAAAAGTAGACATTCTTTCGCTGCCGGTCAATACGTTTACTTTGTAACTACAAGTAATATCTTATTATTGAATTAATGACGTTTAATATTGTCTTTGTACGGCAGGCGGTCGCAGACGCGACGGTAACTGGCACACTAATATAGGTCAACACGCCGCACCGATGCCACCGTGCTAAAGTGTATTAATCATAAATGGCCATTATTTGAAATAAAAATTTTTTTTGTTAACTTCAGTTTATTTCGATATGTTCCTTTGATATATATTGTATAATATTCAAGTAGTACAGTAATGAGTACTATAGTATTATTCAATATATATAGTAGGTATATTGACTGGTCGATTGGCCGAGTGGTTAAAGATTCGAACAGCAGAACCAATAATGGTCGCGAGTCCGATTCCCGCCCGGGACAAATATTTGTGTGCACGAACATGTCTATTTGTTCCGTGTATAGGTGTCAAAGTATCTAATATATTATGTATGTATTGTAATGGTAAATTGTGATGCAAGTACAGTAAGCTGCATGTTATTGTCGAAGTGTTTATAGGCACGAGGTGAAGCCAGTGCTTATAATAAACCGAGACTATAATAGTCAGCTTACTGAGTACGAGCATTATACGACATTTTTCAATAAATTTGCGATTAAAATTAGGTCGATAAAGGTAAAGTAAAAAGGCCTAGTACTGTAAAATACAACATTACGGTACAAGTTTCGATGTAATAAAGACCGTATTAATAGCAAATGTATTGAAGAGAATATATAAGCATGTATATCAGTTGTCTATAGTTACCTATAAAACAACCATGTTACTTGCTTACTTTGGGACTAGATGGGGTGCGTGGGATGTCCAATGGACTATTATCATATACTTACGCTCGCAACTGATATCAGGCCCATACCAAGACGCCTGGCCATCAATAGCTAGGCATTTGGCACGAGGGAAGCCGTTCGTGACGTAGCCGGTGTGGCAGTGGTACTGAACGGTCGCGTCTAGGTCGAAAGTCGCTTGTTCTGGCAACGCTGAGTGACGGGCGTGCTCGATGGTCGGCGGTTGAAGACAGTAAACTGTTACAAAGAGAAATCACCTTTAGTGACATGCTAATGAAACGGCAGACCCTTTTAAGGAAGGCCCCGAGTATATTATCTATATTGTTGCTTACACTATTTATATAATATATTGACGACCGATTAGCTGAGTGGTTAGAGACCCTAACTGCGGAGCAAACGGTCCCGGGTTCGATTCCCGCCCGAGACAAATATTTGTTTGCATGAACATGTTTATTTCGTTCCGGGTCTGGGTGTATAATATTTATATCTATATTTACCTTCTAAAAAAAGAAGAAGATTATTTACGTATGTACATCGGTAGCCTAGTAATCCATAACACAAGCATAATACTTGCTTACTTTGGGACTAGATGGCGCTGTGTGGGAAGTCCTATGTATTATTATTATTACTATAGTACACCGAAGGGTGTGATTTAGTTACGTTCTGAAGTTTGTCCCAAAATCGTCGTAGTCATATTATTTCATACAAACGTTGTGAGGGTAAAAATGGCGGACTTACGCAATCTAATTATGTTACATATAATACAGTGAATCTCACTACATTTGGTTGTTGTACAATCGTGTCGACATCTGCGTTCCTCAGACTCTTTTGGGTTCATCAGAACTTTACAGTGGCTTGTAGGGATCCGCTGCAGATCCTCATGCTATCATAACCCTGAGTCACGTCGATGTTATGCTGCCCAAACCGTTTTAGCTCAGGCGTTGGAGAATACGGCAGTTGAGGCAGTTTGTACCTTATAATGTAGGTACTAGCTTTCTGCCCGTATGAACTACACACACAGAACCACACAGTTGTATCGGGACCGCCAAAAAGACGCGACGATCCAAGACATTGTCAGACTTTCTAGAAGATGAAACTTAAATACCCAAGGAGTCTCTATACCAAATTAACCAAAATCTGTTTAGCCATTTTAACATGAAGAATAGCTATCCCATAAGAACAGTGCATTTTTTCGGAATGGAATTAATCCTGTGTCATTCCAAGTTCTAATTATAAGACATCTTCGTACAAAATTTCATAAAAAATCGTTCAGCCATTTTAGCATGAAGAATAATTTTCTCACAGGAACCGTAACTTTTTTTCGGGATAAAGAGAAGCCTATGTCATTTGCCAGCTCATAAACGTGAAAAAAGGCCAAACGTTACATTACAAGCGACGTTTTGTATCTGAGTAGTAATGACCAGAGCTGGCAGTGTTACTTTTGTAGAATTATAGAATAAAAACGACATTTTCTATTAAAAAAAAAAAAAAACGGAAATTGCGTATTCGAATAATTCTTTGTGGATGACGGTAGAGTGAATAGAGAGTTGCCATTGTCTAATAAAATATAGACAGAAATAAATAACATAAATACAAAATTGTATTCATTAAAATACGAAATTACTATTCGATTTTCGATAACTGTTTATTACCTAAAGTTTTTATTTGACGTCTTAAAATTACCAAATTGTAAAAATCTACTAAAAATGGCGCAGTTGCAGCTTCCGAGCACAAATTATAATATATTTCTCAATAAATTTTTGCAATATGAACAAAGTCATTCCTGTTGTGTTATAATTATTTTTTTTTAAATATATTTTCGGTAACATTGTTTACATATGAATGACAGAAATCTATATATAAATACGTGAAGGAAAAGCTTTAGACCCTATTTTAAGCATATTACGCGCACGGAGGAGTGTGCGATTCGGCATATTTAAAGTTTATATGAAGTAGGAGTACAGAAAGCTAAAATCTATATACAGGTGAGTTTTTGAAATGGGACTATATGGCCAAATTCTAAACTATGAGAAATAGCGAAAAGTGTTCAAAGAGGTCATAAGTTCGATTTATGAGCAAACAAAACTGCATATTCACATTTTAGAAAAATCTGTTACTTTAACCTGGAATCGAACTACTTCATTTGATTATCTATATATTAATACGTAAAAAGAAAACTTTGTACCCCTTTTAAAGCAAGGAGTATGAGATTTGGCATAGGTAAAGTTTATATGGAAAAGGAGTGCCAAAAGCTAAAATCTATGTATACCTATATGCGTTACAAATACTGTCAACCATACAAATTAAATAGTCTGTCGTTTGATGCAGTTTGAATTGGCTTACTCTCGCCTATTTGTTATTGGTGGTTTCTATAAAGTAAGTACGGTCGAACTTCGATGTGATGTTTGGAATAAAAGAGAAAAATATAAAAACAAACTAGTAGTTTCTATTCAAAGCAAAAATGTTAATAGTAAAAATTCATATTGTATGGCTGTAAGAATATAAAATAGAATACCAGACCGTTTCAAAGGGTTAAATACTAGAGATTTTAAAAAACAAACATTCATTTACCTATTAAACAAATGTTATTACTCGATCACAGAATTTTTAAATGACACTGAATTATGAATTACTTGTAACTGTATCTGTATTTAAACTGGTTATATAGTCTGACCTTTTAATGTTTCTAAAATATTGGCACACTGCCTTGGCAGTAGAACGTAACTGACAATAAATTGTATAACAGCTGTTTATGTACTACGTTTTAATCAAATAAATGGTATTTCAATTCATTTCCATCGCTGGCTGGATAAACATACGGCAGATTCAGTCCGAAAAACCTATAAAATCAACGACCATTGAACGAGCGAAGGTATGTAAATCCCTTCCAATCTCTCCACAAAAGACGCAATGCCACTTGACACAGTTTACCGCACAACTTTCGCTCAGTCAGCACCCATTAGCTCTCTTCTTAGTTCTTAAATTGTTTTATGGACTCCTAAAAACGTTTGCGTTTTCGATTATGTTTAAAAATTTAGTGAAATTATTCCGAAGCTGTCTATTGAAAGATAACGGAATGAATTCTTCATAGAGCCGGGCGATAGGCCGTGTGGTTAAAGACTCTAACTGCAGAGCCAAGGTCGCAGGTTCGATTCCCGCATGGGGCAAATATTTGTGTGCATGAACATATCTATTCGTTTTGGGTCTGGGTGTAAAATATCTATTATATACGTGAATATTATAAAAAAATTGAAGTACTTATGTATAACAGTTGTGTGGTACACATGATACAAGCTTTGCTTAGTTTCGGACTAGATGGCGCTGTGTGAGATGTCCCAGGTATTATTATTATTTTGCAGTTTGGAAAAATATGCACCAGTGTTTTTTCTAAAATGGAACAGTATTAGCGTATATTAAACTGCAAGAGATGTGAATAAACTGTATTTAGAAACTTAGCTCCTTATTAATAATACTAAAATTTGCAGACAACATTTGACTTCTTTTTTTAAAGGAATTAAATCATTCTATTAAACCGAAAAAAATATAAACACGGGAAATTGGTTAAATTTAAAAAAAATGTTTTTATGTTATGCACTTGTGCTTAACAAACACTTAGTAAATTTTAGGAAAATAAAAATCCGCATAATTCTAAGGGATTGGTTTACGAACAGAAGTGTTAATTTTATTTTTTGGATCCGTAAATTAATAAAGTACGCCTCAATTAAATTAACTCTTTCTGTATTACATACCGACATGGAGAATTAAAAAAAAGCACACACAACATTTCAAACAAAAGTTAATCCTAATAAAAATATTTTTTTTATTATCCTGTATAAACAAAACAATATCAGGTAGTATTATAATAAACAAAAAAATTGCAAACAATAGCTTTTAATAAGTTTTCATTTAACATTAGCAGAAAATAGTTAATAGCCAGTATATTTGTATCAATTAATTTCTAAATTAAATTCATTTAAAATTTATTCCTAAATGTATTAAAATAGTTTTTTTTTCTTTTATATTTAATCGAATTACCACGTTCGGATTTTTTTGTTGAATAAAATTGTTTATTTCTGATAAAAAAAGAGTCGATTAATGTAAAAAAAATTCACGACTTATAAAGATCGCACTTGAGCAAATAATTTTATAAGGAAATTTCATCTTTATCAAAAAAGAGCTAGAGTTTTTAAATACGACCTCGTATATCTCATATTGTCCCATTTTAGAAAAACACTATATACACTTACTAAACATTTATTAATATACCGGTTGTTTGACTGAACGCAATCCAAACTCATAGAGCATGTAGAGCTTACCGAACTAAACAAAAAGTTTAAAAAAAACCTGTTAGGAAAATAAAACTTTAAACATGTTTTTCTCAGTAAACATTAGTTTGCGCTATATGCTTACTTAAAGCTGTTTGTTCAGTTTGGTAAGCTCTGCACGCTTTATAAATTTGGACTACCTTTAAGAGAACACAGCGTTTAATGTTTAAGTTGCTCTTTCATAACTAAGCTTCCTTGAAATCGACTTAATTGTGAACCCCAAAACTGACCCCCAAAATCTGAATTCAACTTTATTAGGCCACCATTTTTTTTTTCAACACCTTATTTTGGGGAACTCCTCCATCTATCGCGGCCGCCATTTAAAACAGCGATAGAAATTATTTCTGGGGACAACATTAGCACAGAACCCTAAAATAATACACGTACTAGGAAAGACACTCCCACCTTTTACGTGTTATTGCCGTAGCGTAGTAGGTATCAGAATAAGGAAATTATAGAACTAATATTGATATTCATTTTCAAACACTCTGGATGCACTCACTGTTCTCCTTGCACGCCGGTGCCTGTCCAGCCCATTGTCCGTCAGCCTGGCAGTTCCTGCTCTGAAGACCAACCACATGGTAGCCATGAGGACATGAGTACACGGCTCTGAAAATAAAAGTTTTAAGTAGGTACGTAACAATTAACACTGATTTTATTTATTAATCTGGAATCAAACTATTTAATAGTGTCAGGAAACATTTGTCTAAATAAGTCGTATAAGTGGACGAAAACATGTACGAGGCTATCGGTTAGCCGGACACTTCATTTTGGATAATTTTCTTAAGTAGTACAGTTCCAATCAAACTTTATGGCGGGTATGAACATAGGCACAAGTCGCGTCGCAGTAACCAGTTTTAGGTGTAGCGGGACGCAGTAGAGCGAGGGGCATATGACTGAACCTGCGCAAACATGCTTATAGCGTTGTATTCCGATCCGCCATAAAGTTTGATTGGAACTATACCTATGACTTAAGATGCGCAGGAGTAAAATTTCGTCATGTGCATTTTACCACTTAGCCAGTAGAGGTTCGGAAGCCATGGCCATGAGACCTGAACCTAAAGGACCCATGGTGCCAATACCGTTCGGCTGGGTCCGAAAACAAGGATACAGCTATTAGCACATGACTGGGACGACATTACGGATTACAGGCAAGTCAAGGCTTTTTTACATAAAATTAATATAAAGCCTAATATAAAATCATTGCAGGGGCTTACGCCTCCCTTCGGGATAAGAGTGCTTGAAGCTTAATCTACAACGCTGCTCCAGTGCGAGTTGGTGGATTTTAACGACTGCTATCTGATGATGGCACCCGGAACCGACGGCTTAACGTATTCTCCGAGGCACGGAGTCAGTGACAGTTATGTAATTAGAAAAACTCATTGGTACATGTCGGTTTCTGGGATTCAAACCACGACTTTCTAAATGAGAAGCGGGCTCGCCACAGCTCGGCTATCACGACTTAAGAGATATAATTTTAATAAAATGAGTGGGTTCGGTGACAAGTTGCTTGATGTATTAATATGGTAAAAAAAAATTTAACTAAATCAGTATCATACGAGTATTTCATTGAAATCACAAGAGTGATGTGATGGATTCATTTAGCCGGAAAAAGAAAAAGACAAATCGACTGACCGATTGGCCGAGTGGTTAGATATCCTAACTGCAGAACTAAAGGTCGCGGGTTCGATTCCCGCTCGGGACAAATATTTGTGTGCATGAATGAACATATCTCTTTCTGCCGTGTCTGGATTATAAAGAATATTTAATGTAATATCAGTTGTCTAGAGTGCCCCGTAATACAAATATAATACTTGCTTATTTTGGGACTAGAAGGCGCTGTGTAGGATGCCCCAAGTATTATTATTAATATTATTAGGTATAAATTTTCACTTACTTGTCACCGAAGAGTCGTCCGGAAACGGTCACTTTTCCGATTTCCGGCTGTTCGAGTTCCGGACATTCGCGATCTGTAACAATATATCCAACATGGTTCAAAAAAAGAATATCACAAAGAACAAGAATAATTAAAGTGAACGAATACTCGAAAACAGATTGTTCTTGTGTTGCACCTGTAAAATCAATATAATATAATATACCTAATAAAATCGTAGTGTCTGTCTGTCTGTCTATAGCGGCTAACCACTACGCAGGCGACGCCGCGGGTGAAAAGCTAGTATATAAAAATCCTTATAATATTCTTAAATATTTATTAAAAACTGATATTCTTTTACAGATAACAAATTATTTATAAAAGGCCAAGACACCGTTCATTATATAATATTACGTAATTAATGCCAAATTCAGAATTTCGAATCCTTCGCTAGGACGCCCGCTCCTATTTTCTTGGTTTGCGCTACAAATATATAATTAATCACAATTTTTTAATAAAATTTGTTGGAAATCGCTTAATTGTTATACCCGACTGGGAAGGGTAATGTTTTTCGAGTGTATGTATGTATAAGGGTTTTAACCGCTTATACTAAAATCCAAATCGGCGACCTCGATTTTCGCAACAGTTTCCACAAATTTTTTGTTATCATCAAAATAATTTGAAAAATAATATTTCTGCTGACTAAACATACCGGTTATCGTACGGCCTGAATAGTTTGTACTTCGATTCACACTAAGTGTTTTCTGATTGGCCATAATTCTAAAGTGTCAAGTATGTTTAAGCCAATCAGGTAGTGAAAATCATATAAAATACCTTGTAATGACACGAATTATTACCAGTAGAACCAGCACCGCACTCAGATCCACAGGTCATCCTTTAGACTTGTGTTCTATAATATTGTAAATAATTATTGTATAAAGTTTTATTAAAGTTATTTTATCTACGACTTAGTTTTTGCTTTACTGCAACCTTCCATTAGTCGACGAGGCGCGGCTGAGGACACGACTAAACTTCCTTTCTTTCTACAACTACAAGAGTCAGACAGATGTCAATTTTCTTAGGAAGTACAAACCGATATCGTTTAACCCTTTATAGTTGTAACAATTACGAACATCGACAATTACGACAGGTACGACGTGTCATTGTTTTCACACCTTTATGGCGGTAAGCTGACAATTCTATTTCTGAAAAAGAATTCGAAATGATACATTTTTTTAAAAAGTCTTATTAAAAATTCCAAAAGGAAAAGATACAAAAAAAAACTATTTAATATCCAAGCAAAAAAAAAGCCTAGCAATGAATAAAATACAAAATTCCTCAATTACTTAGACGCTATAGTAAAGTTTCCAAGCAGAAACTCGGAACGTAAAAACTTTTTCACTTTGCACGAAATTTGGCTTTAAATGCGGCGTTAAACGTATTCTATTCCACGAAATTCATTCAGTTTTTGCTAAACAATTCTTACTGTCGTAAATTAACTACGTGCCTCCTTAAATTAACAATTATTAGCATATAGATGAGTTATTATTATAGCTGCATACAGACCAAATTCTAAACCTACGTACTGTTATCTCGGAGACTGTTACAATATATCTTACCAAAGTCATCGCGGGTTAACTGTTTCTGTCGCATTTGGTAAGTCTTCGGGAATCTTGTGTCCAGTTGACACAAGATTCTAGAATATAAGTATGTGGTAACGTGTACATGTTCGGCTGAACGTAATCCAAACTTATAGAGCATGTAGAACTTACCAAAC
Organism: Luffia ferchaultella; assembly: GCA_949709985.1. Taxonomy (NCBI): domain Eukaryota; kingdom Metazoa; phylum Arthropoda; class Insecta; order Lepidoptera; family Psychidae; genus Luffia; species Luffia ferchaultella. The sequence continues at coordinate 1,815,519 of OX453261.1, forward strand.
TAAACAAAAAGTTTCAAGTTAGCAAATGACGCAAACTAACGGTTATCGAGAAAAACATAAGTAAACATTTTTTTTCGATATTTTAAATGTTGTATATAAGTTTAAGACCGTCTCAATTCACGGACGTCCATTTACTCCGACGATATTTGTTATTGATAAAAACCGGCCAAGTCCGAGTCAGACTCGCACGCAAAGGGTTCCTCCGTACCACAGTACAATTTAAAAAACACGTTTCTTTTATGAAGGCCTCTTTAATTACTAACATAATTTTATTTTTAGCAGGTTAGCAGCTGTTTTTATTCTTAACAGCGGAGCCTTATTAAAAGGGTTCCTTGGTATCTTTTACCTAAACTTGTACCTAATGCAATAATCATTGTTTCCTCTTTAAGAATAAACAACTCATGTATTGGAATATATCCAAATATAAGACCTAACTTTCTGTATTTAATATCTTTATGGGCGTCCGTCTTGTTCGAAGCTCGCTGAAATACCTTATGTAAATCCGCCGTTAGCTCTGGGTCCGTATGTAAAGTTGAATCCGCAGATTCAGTATTTCTTTTGTAAATTGGCAGAAGTTCACAAATATATAGCTGCTACAGAGACCTTTGTGCCAAACAGTACAATCTATTGAATTCATTAAACGCGAAGGGTTGGTCAACGAATTTAGAGAAAAGGTTTGAAACCGCATAATTTATCTTTACACCAATGAAAACTGTCTGATATACCATCAGCCTATTAATGCCTCACTGCAAAGGTTTAAGCCTTGCCTCGGGATGAGACGGCTTGGAGCTTAATCCACCACGCTGCTCCAGTGCAGGTTGGGGGATACCATCTGATACACATTGATAATATCGAATCAAATCAGATCAAATTATTTTTATTCAAAATAAACTCATTTAGTACATTTTTTAACGTCAGGAACATAAGTAAAATGTCATTCAATTAATCAAAATATTTTTATTCAAGTAAACTTGTGCAAGTACTTTTGCATCATTAAAATTTACAAATAATCAAATCAAATAATATCAAATAACTTTATTTTTTTTTCGTAGGACCTTACATCAGTCTCTTGAAAAACGTTATAAACTTAGTACAAAAACAAGAAAAAATTACCACTAACATAATTACATTTTGGATATAGTTTGCAAAACTAAAACACAACAAGACGCCATAATTACAACAGTAATATACGGCAAAATAATATATGATAGAGAAACAACAATAAATTATAACAATAAAACACATTGTATGTCAATTAAAATAATATTAATACGTACATAATAACATTAGACAACGTATGCCTATATAAAATACACAGTTACAGTTAAGGTTTTATCTTGATTCATGATAGCTTCTACTGAGAAGAACCCTAGAGAAGTAGAAGAAGAAAACTCCAACACAATTAAGATTTAATATGGATAGGTATACAAATTGGCGGAAGTTCTTAAAAATGATATACACATGCACAAAGAAACCCTATAGCTGTTATAGTCGTGATAGCCGAGTGTTAGCGAGCCCGCTTCTTGTTTAGAAGGTCGTGGTTCGAACCCCAGAAAGAGGCATGTACCAATGAGTTTTTTCTGACTTAAGTACATAATTATCATTGATTCCGGGCCTTGAAAACACGTTAAGCCGTCGGTCGGTCCCGGTTAAAACCTACGAACCAGCACTTAAGTAGCGTAGTAGATTAAACTGCAAGCACCCTCATCCCGAGGGGAGGCCTAAGCCCCTACAGTGGGTCATAATGGGCTGATATCGTTAATATACAAAATACAATAACTGTAGGTGATTTTAATTTCGAAAACATAAAAACCTAACTTTTACATTTTGACTACAAAAACATTATCTAATACTTAAATGGAATGTGATGGAATGGAATGGTTGTGCAAGACTATCTCTATCTAGGACAGACTGTCCAGTTATGTAAACAACTTCAACAAAGAGGCCGACCGAAAAATCCCGCTGTGCTGGGCTGCTTTTCGAAAGCTTCGTCGTCTGTTCTCGTCGCCACTACCACAAAGTCTAAAGCCTAAGGTCTTCAACCAATGCGTCCTGTCTACAATGACATACGGTGCCGAAACATGAACTCTCATAGCAGGACTGGTCCACAAATTCAAAGTCGCTCAGGACGTATGGAACTGGCTATACTCGGTATTTCTTTGATGGACAAAATCAGGAATACTGAAATCCATCGTAGAACTAAAGTTGTCCACATAGTCGAATTGATTAGCAAGCTGAAGTGGCAATGGACCGGTCACATTTGCCGTAGAACCGACAGCCGATGGGGTAGACAAGTTCTCGACTGGAAGCCATGTACCGGGAAGCGAAGCGTCCATGACCTAAAGAACCATACCGGAAGTAATTGAATGCAGAAGGCGGGGGACCGTGTGTGGTGATGAGCCTTTGGAGAGGCTTATATCCTGCAGTGTAAAGACACGAGCTGATGATGATGATGATGATGATGAAATGGAATTTCATAAAACACTTATATCATTTTTATGTAGCAAATAATCACCAATTTCATAATAAAGCGTTTAATAAATTGAGTTCTTTGTCTTTGCTTTATTATTTCTATTTATTACATTCGGTAACTCTTTTAGTCTATATAGATCGCGATCTATCTTGTGAACCCCTCATTCTTTTTTCCAAGCGAAATATCGATCATATTATACTATCATCATCATCATCATCATCATCATCATCATCAGCCCATTTTTACCCCACTGCAGGGGCTTAGGCCTCCCCCAGGGTGAGGAGGGGGGCTTGGAGCTTAAGTCCACCACGCTGCTCCACTGCGGGTTGGGAACTGTAACGACCGCCATCTATTGATAGCGTCCGGGACCGACTGCTTAACGTGCCCTCCGAAGCACGGATTATATTTATTATATTATATATTATATTATACTATAAAATATATTAATGGACAATAATTAAAGAGGGTTGGCAGTTGGCACCCCAAATTCGATCCATACTATTTTTTAATAAAAATTGTAAAATTAACTTTAGCGTAAAAATTAAAAATAAAAGTAATAACATTAGAATAATAAAATAAAGGAACGAGTTTAAAAATTTATAAAAAAAGAATAATTGATAAGTTCTGGTGAAAAGCAAACTTTGTTTCCCATTAGAACAATAATAATACTAATGAATTAATACTTTTGTTGGTGTCGGAATATACCTTACAAGTTACACGTTTCGGAGCATACAATTACTTTTGGTACAGAAAATTATATAGGAAAAGTGTTGCTTTAATTATTAAAAAATAATTTAACAATTTTAATTAAAAAACAGGCTGGACCCAATTTAGGGTGCCAACCCTCTTTAGTAATGTTTGTTAAGATATCTTATAGTATATGAACAGTAAATCGCTTGGGATAAGAATGAGAAGTTCATAAGATAGGTAGGTAGGTACCTTTTCGGTGGGTTTTGTACTATTTTGTCTCAATTGGAATTTTACCGTAAAATCTGCTATAGAAAGTACTCGAATGATCATGTGGCATCACAAGAATATCGACCGAGTACTGAAATAACTAGAAATTCGAGATGAGAATAAAATATAAATAAAGTTTTATTTTAGAGGCGGTGCAAGTGCAAGAAACCGCATCGCGACCCGTTCAAAGGTGGCACCTGGCGCTATGAAATAAATTGTAATTAGAATTTCAAAAGAAATGTTCGATGATGGAAACATCAAAATGCTGGGGGGTGGGGAATTCGGCGCATATGAAAGGAAGTCGGCGCGATGCCAGCGAGTCAAATGCGAACAACTGCGAGTGCGATAAAACTGTGGTAACAGTTTGTGATTCCGTTTTTTAATAAAGTATAAATACAACTAAAATCGGTCGGTTTCGTGCATCCACCAATACCTTGGACCTATAGCCAGTAACAATATATTATTATATGAAAACGGAGAACGCAAAAATAAATCCAATATCATTAATCTGTACGAGAATAATGAATAAACTTGAAAGAGAATTTTAATATCGAGGAATCGTTTCGGGAACGAGATTTAATAAAAGAAACGACAAGACAGATACAAATTACAGCTAGGAACGCAGCCAAGTACTGCCAGTAAAAAAAAATGGGTCCGTACGCTAATGCGAATAATCGTCGATTTAAGAGGGGACTTAAGGTCTCAGTTTGGGACATAGATTTTTAATATAATAATAATATCTGGAACATCCCACGTAGCACCATCTAGTCCCAAACTAAGCAAAACTTGTATTGCGGGTACTAGAGAACTGAAATACATACTTAAATATTCTTAATAATATATGCATATATAGATATTTCACACAAATATGTTCCTCGACACAATCGCGTCGTGATAGCTCGAGCGCAGCGAACCTGTTTCAAATTTATAGTGCCGTGTGGCCGTGGTTCGAATCCGTGCGTGTACCAATGAGTTTTTCTGACATAAGTACATAACTATCACTAGTACATAACTATCACTGACTCCGTGCCTCGGAAAGCACATTAAGGTGTCGGTCCCAGTTGCTGTCAATAGATGGCGGTCGTTAAAATCCGCCAACCCGCATTGGAGCAGCGTGGTAGATTTAAGCTCCAAGCCACTCATGTTGAGGAGAGACCTAACTAAGCTCCTGCAATGAGGGTTATAAAAGGCTGATGGAATGGAATGGAATCAGGATGGAGCGTCGCATACTTCAAAACGATCAAAAGCGTGAGCAAAATATCAAACTCAGGGATTAGATAGACCATACGTCCTTATTGTTGTTTTAAACAAACATTTTGTTAAATTACAAATATGAGTAGCGACCCGCCCCGGCTTCGCACGGGTAGCACATAGCCGTAATGTTTTTTCTGTCGTAGTGTCATATCAGCTTGTTGCGTCGAACATGTGGATTCGATTTAATTACCCTTAAATGGGATGTTAGTTCATCCTACTTGGAGTATTTTTAAAGTATTTTTAAAGTATTTATTTCCAATTCAATAAATATATGAAAAAGTAAAGAATAAATACATATCACCTAACCTAACTACCGCCCGGCTTGTCGCGCGATATTTATATTTTACGATAGCTCGTAAGATATTAATTTAAATTGTATAGTGTAAAGATCAGTTATAATGTGCATGAAGTGCTGAAGATCAATAACGTATTTAATTTGATAAGGATTAATACTGTATCCGTATAAATTGCTTTCTAATCACCTCATCATATGACCCCATTTTTTTAAACATAAAAATAGGCATAGTAAGCTATCCATGAAAGATAGACATATGCCATCGCGGATTTTTCTTTATTCCTATATAAGATACACAATTCCTCCATACATTATTTTGTTATATCTCAAAAGGATAAGGCAGCGTTTTCGATGAAAGATCCCAGCCGGCTTGATTTTTTTCCGAGTTCTTCAACAATAATCGCCATATTTCAACAAATTCGCACAAAACATTAATAAATTATACACGTAAACGTTCCTCTTAAATCACTCCGTCCAATGGTGCCAATAATATGCCGACCCGTTCGGTAGTTTTTGAGTTTATCGCGTTCAGACAGACAGACAGACGCGGCGGGTGACTTTATTTTATAATAGGTAGTGAAATACAATTTTAGCATCTTCATTTTGTTTTATATTACGAATTTTACATGTGGGTCACACAAAATTCTACTTCGAATATCACAAAATATCGACTGGTGTATGTTATTTTGTTCTACGGCGTATATTTTTACACTCACGTTTTTCTTGTCAACGATTATATCGAACTTCAAACCTTCTAGTTAATCTTGAGACGTTTTAGGTGATTCAGCGTATTAAAATAAACATATTTTATAATCTTTTATTTATAGAGTTAACAATAGTTTTGCCTGCTTGTCTACCCGCGTACAACCAATTTGCGGCAGTTAAAACTACGCCGCAAACGGCGTAATCGACTGTCTTGTTAGTGACTTCTGTAGTGCCTTGTCACGTTGTTACTCGCTTCCAAATGAAAAACCGGTTTGTGCAGTAAAACTACAAAAACAATACTACAATAAATAAGAAAGACTGAGGTAATCATTCACGGAGGTAATATACACCCAGTAAGTATTATTTCTAAGTTGGAATCATTAAAATAAACAAATAAGTTACGAAATATAAATTTGCTTGACCGATTGTCCGAGATCCAAAGGTTGCTGGTTCGATTTCCGCCCAGGACAAATATCTGTGTGCATTAACATTTATTCCTTGTCTGGTCGTAAATTATCAATATATATTATAAAGAATATTTAAGTATGTATACTAATAGTCCAATGTCCATAGTACAAGCACAATACTTGCTTACTTTGGGACTAGATGGCGCTGTAAGGGTTGTCCCAGGTATTATTATTATCACGATACATACGAGCAGTTTTAAATGTTAAGTTCGTGTGTAACAGTCGTCATATTTAAGTACCCATTAAAAATGCAATAGACAGCAACTTGTGAACTATTCGTTACAGATTGCCGTTCATAATTACACAGGCTCTAATGAGTACAGCCGAAGTTACAGTGTTTATGTTCGTGAGAACAAGTTGTGTGCTTTGCTGAAGTTTATTAAGTAAGAACCTGCGGAAGCCCGAAGTGTTATTTACCACGTAATTTAATATAGCTAGGTACTAATTTTGAATACGTAACATTTTTCATTCGTTCGGTTATATAGGATTATGCAATACTAACTTTCCGACCGCGGCTTTGCTCGCGTGTACTACACAGTTGTACCGGGACCGCCTTTTCCGGGATAAAAAGTAGCCTATGTCACTCTTCAGCTTATAAACTATACATGCAAAAAAATATAGCAGGTCCCACAAATATGTACTCCGCGCGAGCGGAGCTGCGGGCGGAAAGCTAGTTTGAAAATAAACATTGGCTAATATTTATTAACATATTTATAACTAGCTTTCCGCCCGCGGGCTTCGCTCGCGTGGACTACACAGTTGTATCGGGACAGGTACAGGAACGCGACGCTCCAGAACATTGTAACACTTTTTAGAACATTCTGAAACTTAACTACCTAAGAAATCTCTATACCTCATTTCTTACAAATCCATTTAGCCATTTTAGCATGAAAAATAGTTATCCCACAAATCGGTCCCAAAATCAGTCAGACGTTTTGTAGATTAACCGGAAGAGATAGACCGACTAACAGGTACTACGATTTTATATATGTAAATAAAAAAAATGTTTTTCACTCTTGACAACGCCTCATATTCGCAAAATTTCAGTAAAATCAGATCAGCCGTTTCAACGATTAGCCCTAACAAACAGCCAGACAAACACACAGACAAAAATCAACGTATGTCACTCTTGATAACCTCCTTTTTATGTTTGCGAAGACTCATAGAAATAGTTTAGTCATTTTGAAGATTAGCCGGAACAAAAAGACAGACAGATAACCACACGGGCAAAAAGGTATATATATATATAACTTTTGGCAACCTATTTTAATGTCTTCATAGTTTCATTAAAATTTTTAAAAGTTTAGCTCAAACATACATAAAGACAGACAGACAAACAAAAAGTAGCGTATTTTACTCCTCACAACCCTCTATTCACGTCTGCGAAACTTCATTAAAATTGGTTTAAATGTTTTAGAGTTTAGCTCGAACGGACAGAGAGACGGTTAGACAGATAAACAAAAAGTATTGTATGTCACTCCTGACAATCTTTTATCACATCTTTAAAAGTTTCATTGAGATCAGTTCAGCCTTTTCGGAGTTCAGTTCAAACAAAGAGACGGACGGACAGACAGACAAATAAACAAAAAGTGTTGTATCTCACTCCTGATAATCTTTTTATTGAACTTAGTTCAGGCGTTTCGAATATTAATTCGAACAGACAGACAGACGGACAGAGAGACAAACAAAAAGAAGCCTGCGTCACCTCTGGTAATGTTCTCTGTACGTCTGCAAAGTTTCATTGAAATCGGTTCAGCCGTTTCGGAGATTAGCCGGAACAGACAGACAGACAAAAAAATTGTTGGCAGTTATAGGGACTGCCGATAAAAATGAAAACTTAGAACTCATCAAAACATCAAGTTTGAGTACCAAAACGATAGGTCTGGGATTGATGGTTTCGAAAATATAAGCTTTTAAAAATTTGGTCACGTGGTCACATAGATCTCATCAAAAAATTAAGTTTGAGTACCAACACGATAGATCTGCGATTGATAGTTTTGAAAATATAAGCTATTAAATATGTGGTCACGTGGTTACATAGACCTCGTCAAAACATCAAGTTAGAGTACCAACACGATAGGTCTGCGATTGATGGTTTCAAAAATATAAGTTTTTAAAAATTTAGTCATGTGGTCACATAGATATTGCCAAAACATCAAGTTTGAGTACGAACACGATAGGTCTGCGATTGATAGTTTGAAAATATAAGCTTTTACAAATTTGGTCACGTAGTCTGATAGATCTCGTCAAAATATCAAGTTTGAGTACCCACACGATAGGTCTGCAATTGATAGTTTTGAAAATATAAGCTATTAAATATGTGGTCACGTGGTTACATAGACCTCGTCAAAACATCAAGTTAGAGTACCAACACGATAGGTCTGCGATTGATGGTTTCAAAAATATAAGTTTTTAAAAATTTGGTCATGTGGTCACATAGATATTGCCAAAACATCAAGTTTGAGTACGAACACGATAGGTCTGCGATTGATAGTTTGAAAATATAAGCTTTTACAAATTTGGTCACGTAGTCTGATAGATCTCGTCAAAATATCAAGTTTGAGTACCAACACGATAGATCTGCGATTGACAGTTTTGAAAATATAAGCTATTAAATATGTGGTCACGTGGTTACATAGACCTCGTCAAAACATCAAGTTAGAGTACCAACACGATAGGTCTGGGATTGATGGTTTCGAAAATATAAGCTTTTAAAAATTTGGTCACGTGGTCACATAGATCTCATCAAAAAATTAAGTTTGAGTACCAACACGATAGATCTGCGATTGATAGTTTTGAAAATATAAGCTATTAAATATGTGGTCACGTGGTTACATAGACCTCGTCAAAACATCAAGTTAGAGTACCAACACGATAGGTCTGCGATTGATGGTTTCAAAAATATAAGTTTTTAAAAATTTGGTCATGTGGTCACATAGATATTGCCAAAACATCAAGTTTGAGTACGAACACGATAGGTCTGCGATTGATAGTTTGAAAATATAAGCTTTTACAAATTTGGTCACGTAGTCTGATAGATCTCGTCAAAATATCAAGTTTGAGTACCCACACGATAGGTCTGCAATTGATAGTTTCGAAAATATAAGCATTTAAAAATATGGTCACGTGGTCACATAAATATCACCAAAACATCAAGTTTGAGTACCAACACGATAGGTCTGCGATTAATAGTTTTGAAAATATAAGCTTTCAAAAATTTGATCATGTGGTCACATAGATCTCGCCAAAACATCAAGTTTGAGTACTAACACGATAGGTCTGGGATTGATGGTTTCGAAAATATAAGCATTTAGAAATGTGGTCACGGGGTCACATAGATCTCGTCAAAACAACAAATTTGAGTACCAACACGGTAGGTCTGCGATTGATGGTTTCGAAAATATAAGCATTTAAAAATGTGGTCACGTGGTTACATAGACCTCGTCAAAACATCAAGTTTGAGTACCAACACGATAGGTCTACCATTGATGGTGTCGAAAATGTATGCATTTAAAAATCTTGTCACGTGGTCACAGACAGACAGACAAAAAACAGCTTATGCCACCCCCGATAATGCCCTCTGCACGTCTGCAAAGTTTTATTGAAATCGGTTCAGCCTTTTCGCAGATTAGCCGGAACAAATAGACAGACAGATCGACAGACAGACAGACAAAAAACAACTTATGTCACCACCGATAATGCCCTTTGCCCGTCTGCCAAGTTTCATTGAAATCGGTTCAGCCGTTTCAGAGATCAGCTCGAATAGACAGACAGACGGTCAGCCAGACAAACAAAAAGCAATCTATGTCTTACTTGATAATACCCTTTGCACGTCTGCCAAGTTTCATTGAAATCGGTTAAGCCGTTTCTGAGATCAGCGCAAACAGACAGACAGATGGACAGACAGACAAACAAAAAGTAGCCTATGTCACCCGCGGTAATGCCCTCTACACGTCTGCAAAGTTTCATTGAAATCGGTTCAGCCGTTTCGGAGATTAGCCGGAACAGACAGACAGACAGACAGACAGACACTTCAATTTTATTAATATAGATATTTAATATAGCCCATGTTACTCGACGATAATGTTACTTTGTAATAGGTGACAGAGTTTTTAAAATCAGTTACAGATGTATAAGAAAAAATAGGATAGGAGGAGGAATAGGAATCGGACATGGGAAGTGCAGGATTGCCCAAAGTTATCCAATGAAATAATTTTAATAAGAAAAGTCATATATTATAACGAAAATACTGTAAAAACAACTTTATAAGTACAAACATTTGGTTCAAATTGTCTTGCAAATTGCAGGTACGTCCAGTCACATTACTTTTCTGATAGATCTGTAAGTAGTTTTTAAGTTTATTCGTAACAATAGGCTAGTTGACTTTTTTTTTTAATTACTTTATTTGAAAGAGTTTTCTAAATATAATCATAAAAGTGAAAGAATTGAAAACAAATCATGAATAACAAAGTTACGAATGTTTAAATGATTTAAAATGTCGTTTTAGACAGAGTGGGCAATACCGCACGGCGTACCTATGTATGACGTCAGGCCATTTTAAAATAATGTTAAATATCGTTTTACAAGAAAGAGACAGAGATACATTTTTTAATAGCTTATAATTTCCATATTATTCATCCGAATATAATTTTGTTTCGCAAAAAGTCTCTCCGTATATTTTATTGATAAATGTAATATATTTAATATGTAGTAGTCAAACACCCTATCTTCTAGTACCCATAATACAAACTATGCCTAGTTTGGGAGCATAGACGACCGTTTATGAGATGGTCCAGTTTATTATTATTTAAATGTATTCGATAGTTATATTCCGAATAGTTCATGGAAGCCTCCAGGAAAATAAAAACACTCTCCGTTTTATGTATTACATCCCATTTCCGTGGTTTTACGACGACGTCGTAAGTTTATGAAAACGCCTGGAAAAAAATATATTGTGACGTCTATGCATAGAAGCACGTCGATGTTTTACAAAAACTACTCGAATGATCACACGGCTTTACAAGCATGTCGATAGAGTACAGAAATAATTAGAAATTCGAGATAAAAATAAATTACAAATGAAAATGTATTTTAGAGGCGGCGCAAGTCAAAAGAATTTGCGACGCTCGAAATTACATTTTTGAGGCGGCGTCGCGCACACTCCAAAGCGTAGCGCCGGCGCCGTGGATTATTGCCACAATAAATTGTAATTAGAAATTCAAAATGGAATGTAGGATGACGGAAACTTTGAGGTGTTACGGAGTGGGGATTTCAGCGCATGTAAAGGCCGGCGCAGTTTCAATTTCTTGGTCAGATCAGTCGTGTTCGGTCTTCCGAACCTTTCCGTCCCACGTGGCCCGTGGCCTGTTGCCGAGATCCCAGTGACGCCTACGTAGTAGCTGCGGGTGTGTGTAATGTTTGTCGTAGAGGTTGTCGCGCAGCGGCAATTAGCCTTCGCGGCGTCGTTCCGGCATTCCAGCTCCAGCCTATGCACATTTCCCGCTCCGTAGTCCTTTCTGTGTTTACTGTATCCTGGTGTGCTCTATGGCAGATCATGCCTTTACAAGCCGATCGCGCTCCTCATTTCGTGAGTTAAACTCACATAACCCTACTAAGATTCCTGTGCAGCATGAGCCGCGCAGTCAACAGTTAGCCACGTGTGGGGGCACGTGGAGTCGCTCCGAGTTCCGTGCTCCAGGTTTTTGGCGTGCATTCACTTAGTAACTCCATTACTCCTATTTATTCATTTACAGCCACTTAGTTGTGAATTACCATATGTTATTATAATAATTACATTTAGTCACTTCAGGGATTACTTCCCTTCTGAACCGGAATCATCATTACTCCTTCATCACCTATCCAGGTGTTAGGTATGTCCCAATTAAAGTCATTCCACGTTATAATAATAACGAGAATCTTAACCGGGGGCCCGCGCTTCCAGCATTATTTCGCCTCGAGTAACCCTCAGGGGTTACCCGACAACTTCGCGCCGGCTACACCCTAGTGTGCCGCCTGGCCGCTCCGATGAAGTCGTAGGAGCTTTCGGGCTAACGACATGCGTCCTTATTCTGCTTCAGGCGGTTGTTTAGTGGGTGCAACTGTCACATACCCTGCGCGTTCGGACACGTGGAAGCTGTAGAGTTTAACCCGTCTTCCCATCGCAAGGGTAAAAAAGTAATAATTAAGTTTTTTGGAACTTAATTATTGTGTGATACAAGAGTAATAACAGTTTGTGATTTTGTTTCGTGATAAAGTATTAGACTAACCAATTGAGCGAATGGTTAGTGACCCTAACTGTGAAGCCAAGCGTCGCGGGTTCGATTTCCGCCCGGGACAAATATCGTGTGCATGAACATGTCTACTTGTTCCGTGTCTGGATGTAAAAATAGTATCTATATATCTATATATGTATTGTAAAGAATATTTAAGTAGGTTTAAGAGTTCTCTACTACCCCATATACAAGCATAATACTTGCTTACTTTGGGACTCGATGGCGCTGTGTGGGATATACCAGATATATGTAAAGTATGACTACAACTTAAACTGGTGTTTTCGTACATCTAAATATCTGGACCTTTAACCTGTAACATTATCTCTATCAGCCAAAGACGAACTAGTGCCGAGCCGCTCGATTGGATATAGCCTCGCAAACGGCATGATTAGTAGCGTAGCGACACTCGGCTTCTTCCAGTTAATTCCATTCAAACTTTATGCCGGTACCAACATACGCACAAGTCGCGTCGCAGTAACTAGTTTTAGGTGTAGCGGGACGCAATGGGGCGAGGGGTATATGACTGTACCTGCGCAAACACGCTTATAGCGTTGTATTCCGATCCGCCATAAAGTTTGAGGCGAACTATACATTTAACCGTGCTGTTGTTTTGATGTGAATTTGATGAACGTCTTTTACCTTAGATAGTTTGTCATATACGGAAAGCTGCGCTACGAAAATTGTGTATTTTCCGATATTTCTCACTCGTGAAATTAAAAAGATATTGTGACGGGAGGCATGTCGGCTTAAAGATCCATTTTTCGACTATCCATATTAGGCACACACCGCAAACAACATTACACCTTAAACCCTGTCCAAATATGGCCCATAGAAAACGTGTTGCAAAATCGTCGAGGAAATCTTCGATTCGTAACTTCGAGTTGTAACTGACAGGTAAATGCTCATTGTTTAACAATGAAAGTCATTTTTTTCACAAGTTTATGATGGTAGGCTAAATTCTTAGAGTAAATAAATTTGACAGCCACGTTTGGTTTCAATAGAGTCAGAAGTGTCACTTCACAATATCGAAAATGTTAAACACAATTTCGAGGGGGTGAAGGCCGCACGTGAGGTTAACGCGTTCAATCTCGGACTGAAATTCGCCATCTCGCAACGGTATACACCAGATAGCTAGAGTATGAGTGGTTATACGGTAACAATAATATTTAGCAAAAACTGGTAGTGTTATCTAAAATTCCAAATGGAAACGATGTACCTATTATATCGTGGTCAAATCTTAGAATTGATCATTTCATGTGTTCGCTTAAGATTTATTGGAAATTCGACCAAAATGGTTGATGGTCCATCATTTCTAAATTGATATATTAGGTAAGGCTAAGCAAAGCGCAGCGACGAGCCACCAAGAAAATGAACATTGTAAAATTGAACACATCAAGTTATCAATTTTATGATCTGGCCACGACATATACGACACAGTCCGCCCATTAATCGCGCTGAAGTCGCGCTGCTAAATCGCCAATGCGTTCGTATAGATTTGACATGTATATAGATGGATACGCTGTACCCTTTAAAGTATGCAGTACGTTGTAGGTATACGTAAGACAGATCTTTTACCCTAAACTCTAAAATGCGACATTATATCATACCAAAGATGTGAGTGAAAAATATGAGGGACTTAACAGCTTTCTAAAATGAATAAAATCGGGGACAAAACTATGCGTAACATCATATTTTTACTTATGTTCGTTGTGTGTTTAACTATTTAAGGGACGCGTGTCTCTGAACAAATATAGTCACATGGCTCATAACCTACTTGATTCTTTGTGACTCTAACGTTCCATTTAACATTACTTCCATTCCATTCCATGTATAAGATATGCTTAAAAATTCACGAAAACGCCTGGTAAAACAAAAACAATTTTTTGTAATATTTTGCCATCATATACAAGTATTTACGGGTGGTCGCAATTTGTGTTAACTTTTAGTCCAGATACTAGTGTTTTATGTATTCTTCCCATGGTTAAAATGTCCTCAAAAGTTTGTGAAAGAGCCTAGTAAATTAATCATAAATTTTTTAACCTGCCATTAGAAATGTACACGCGGTCGCAATTTACATAAAATGGAAGCCTACTAGTTCTCAACAGTTTACTCAAAAGCCCTCCAGAGCTTTCAAAGCCCTCGGCCGAGGCTTTGAGAACGACAAGGTCAATTCAAGTATTCCAACCTTTGCCTACTAAATTATTGTACGGTTTTTGTTTAAGGGTTTTACTACGGCAAAACAAATGAAATTATTTATGCTTTTGGTTTTGAGTACGATAATAGTACATTAGGTATGATGCAAGTACGGTAAGCTGCATATTATAGTCTAGGTCTTTATAGGCACGAGGCGAAGCCGAGTGCTAATAATAAACCGATGACTATAATAGCCAGCTTACTGAGTACGAGCATTACATACAACAAACGCTGCTGTCAAATTAATTTACTATATGACAAAGAACTTAAATTATTTCTAGGGTTCCTTAACTCAAAATGAAAAAAAAACCTATGGAAATACTTTGTTGTCCGTTTGTCAAACCGTCATGACTTTTAACATTCTTTTTTCACAGGAAAAGTTCGAGATACAAACTGGAAACGAAAATATCATATACCTACCTACCGCCCGATTGGCCGATGCGGAGCCGATGATCGCGAGTTAGATTTCCGCCCGGGAAAAATATTTATGTACATGAACGAACATGTCTACTTGTTCCGTGTCTGGCTGGGTGTAACAAATGTCTATATATGTATATGTTATAAAAAGAATATTTAAGTATGTTTACGAGTTGTCTAGTACCCCATAATACATATATTAGTTACTTACTTTAAGGCTAGATTGCGCTGTGTGAGATGTCCCAGGTATTATTATGGTTATGATATTAAATAAGATCCACATAAACCAAAAATTCCAATTTATAATTAAAAAAAGATTTTGGCGGGATATTTATTATGTAGTAGGTAGATACGGTGCTATTTAAGAAATTGGGGTTTAGTTTGGAAATTTTACCGTATAAACACAAAATACATTAAAACATTGAATTCAAAACGATGTTAAATATTCATGTTACGAAACCTACTTTGAATTTCTGATATAGAATTTGTTAAGAGGAAATTTTTGAAAGCCTGTCGTTATTTAATACTGAATTAATTTTGTTTGTATTATAAGGGCTTATGGTTGATTTAAATACGATTTATTGTTGGTAAATACTCGCTCTATTATACGTTACTACGTTATTTCGACTATAAATGCATCTAAAAAATACTATGTTTTATACATATAACTAAGTAGGTAGTAAGATTTGAAAGTAGGTAGTAAGATTTGATCTTAACAGTTTTAAACTACATTGATATTTGAAAAAGGAAATTTTATTTTCACGAAAGTGTGGTCGTCTTACGAACACTCTAGGTTATAATATAGAACTAGCTTCCGGCCGTGGCTTCGCCCGCGCGGGCACACGTTACGCCCTTGTAGTCGTTTTCTTCTCTCACCAATACTACCTACTAATGTATGGGATTAGTGTTTATTGTAATTGTAAGTTACTGACCTTAAATGATCGCCAAAGAACCGCTAGCTGGTTGTTTAACCAGATTTGAAAAATGGACGTCCGCCGGTTGCCGCGTCCGCCGCTTTAGGTTTCTCCGCCGTTTAGTGTTTATATGTGCACACATTTACAATATATATTGTATATAACCCGCAACGAATATTAGTTCGAACTTCACAACCCGCTTATTTCCAATTATATTCAAACACGAACACACTTCTGGTGTTCCTTCCCGCTCTGTGTATATCAATGACTGATCCATGGATTACTGATCAATGACGGCCATTCCATTGCTTCTGCTTCGACCGCAGCGCCGCCATTTGTCTGCGCTCGACCAATCACACGCCTTAATTTTAGCTAGCGCTTGCGATGTCATACCACAGTAGTCAAGCCAGCGTCTGTTTAATGTTGTATGTTGAGTATATTAAAATCAATAAGATTCAGCGTGAACAACTACTGTTCTCATTCCGTCTTCCACTTCTTCCATCTCTCTGTTATTTTATGAATTGATTCTTTCCCGCTCTCATTCCTATCAGCATCACCACTTTACACATATATCCTATAGCGTCCTGCCCCGGTTTCACACGAGCCCTTTCGGTTTCACGGGCGTTAAACGTGAGATACAGTTCCAATCAAGCTTTATGGCGGATGTGAACGTAGGCACAGGTCGCGTCGCAGTAACCAGTTTTAGGTGTAGCGGGACGCAGTGGAGCGAGGGGCATATGAGTAAACCTGCGCAAACACGCATAAAGCGTTGTATTCCGATCCGCCATAAAGTTTGATACAAACTATATTTACTGAAATATTATTACTTGTACTTATATTGTATGATAATAATACAAGCTCATAATATATATGCTCTTGTGTGCGTGTGTTTTAGAGTTGTGTGTGGTGTATGGTGTTTATGTTTAGGTGGTGTATTTACGTCGCGAATGTACAAAGGTACCTACGTGTGTTTTTTGTTGTGGTATGGAATTTGTGAACGGAACATAATTATTTTTATTAAGTGTAGTGTTTAATTTACTTATTTCTTTTTATTACTTATTAAAAGTTTAGATCAAAACAGCAAAATTATTCTCTATGTTATCGTAGTCATGATAAATGAGCCAACTTAATATTTTTCTTTTATAGTAGGACAAGAAGTCCATTATCTTTTCATTTTCACGTATACCTTCCAGAAGCATAAGCACGACCCCACCCCTAGTGGGTAAACACGTGAGGCCAAATAAAAGGGTGTTACAATATGTTATTTATGCTAGAACGATGCATCTAAGTTTTCGTTTCTATAAAATATTTTATTCTGTATAATAAATAAATGTTAAGACGGCGCACTAACTGGACCTAAACAAATAAAAATATAAATTGTGCAAATATGTCTATGATTGTGCAAATAATAATTCAAAAAATCATATTCAGAACATTAATAACCATATCAGCTCATTGTGCCCCACTGCAGGGGCTTGGGTCTCCCCTCGGGATGAGGGTGCTTGGAGCTTAATCCACCACGCTGCTCCAGTGTGGGTTAGTGGATTTTAACAACTACCCGATGATGACAACCGAGACCGACGGCTTAATGTGCTCTCCGAGGCTCAGTCATTGAACGTCATGTTGTTAACCAGAAAAAACTCATGGTAAGTACCTACATGCCAACAACATAATAACAAAATCACAAAAAATTTTGAGCGAATTTCCCCTTTATAATCGATCATGAATTGGGCTTCTAGAGTTTAGGTGCAATACATGAATACATGTCTATTATCTTCTGATAAGGCGTATATTTTTCACGTGGTAAGATAACCCGTTTCCGCACTATTTACACGAAAAGGGCCTAAATTAAGGTTGTACTCCCTCATAATGAAGTTAAATAAAAGCGACTCTAGTATACATCCCTATACATAGGGGATAGCCATTATAAACGTTTTATAAATTAGTATTGTCACTCGTATGCCGGTGCCATAAATTTACTTACGTTCACCTTCATATTTAATAGGGTACGGAACATAACAATTTGATCTCTATCACTTAATGTTAAAGTCTATTTTTCGTTGAAGTTTTTTTTTAGATTACAGAGTCCAAAAATACTAAATACTATAATATTACATAGGCACTCAGTTTTATTACATTAATTAATAAGATCTATTCTCGAAAGACAAATAAATTACAACCCATTTTTACTTCAACGGTGAGGAATTAATAAACTAAAATACTAAATACTTCAAAGTGAACTCTATTTCCAATGCATAAAGTATACATTTGAATATTATGTTGCGGATATACGCCTTTTCCGGTCAGAGAACTTTAAAACCTCCCATTATCACGACAGGTCCCGTTTTGGGGTCCATTAAATGATCCCTCGGGATACACGAAGTGAGAATGGCCACTAGTAAAACAATGGTTCACGAATCTTTGTACAAGCTATTGATCTAAACCTACTATGTTTCAGTGCACGAAGCAGCTGTTAAGTATTCGGAATCAGAAACGCCATGATAATCACGACAAATTGGCAGCGTATGGATGCTTTTATCACTCCTATAACATAGAGAATAATGAAGAGTTTTATATGTCAAGCGATTGCATGAACACATATTTTTGTTCTACGAGTTGTATAGTAAAATGCAAGACAGCCACCAGTTTTTCGTTCTAGTAAGCACCACTTTTTGGCATTATACCTTAAAATTTGGCGAGGAAGGTCTCATAATGTTAGTTTTTTTATTAGATTGTGTTTACACCTGGCGTTCGGCTAAACGCGATTCAAAGATATACTTAAAGCCTGTAGAGCTTACCAAACCAAACAAAAATTAAAATAAAACGCACTGAAAAAAATAATTTAAAATGTTAACATGTTTTTCTTGGTAACCGTTATTTTGCACCATCTGCCCACTTGAAACCTTTTGTTTAGTTTGGCAAGCTCTACATAAAATTTTCACTTTAAAGAAAGAAGCATTAACAGGCGGCATATAGTTAATGAAGTCGGTGCCAACTCAGATTTTTTAAATGGGTACTTACCAGGTAATAACAATTACAACAATGATATTTTTGTAACTATAACAAATATAGAACACAATTTAAAGTGTCTGAGTGAGTAGGCACCGGCTTCATTAACTATATGCCGCCTGTTAATGCTCCTTTCTTTAAAGTGAAAATTTTATTTTTAAATTTTTAGTTTATGTTTTTGAAGTCGGTTTTTATTTTCTTTTAAATTATTAGAGCATCTAAATATCTACACGATGACGCACAATCTTGTCTGATCTTTTCCGTTGCCGTTGCGGACTTATGACTAAATTCGTTGGTCACATGAAGTATATTTTGAGGTCCTTCTTCGACCACCATCCCCCTCTCAATGACGTAAGGGCACTCACAGGTATTAAGACACTGTCTATTTTCAAAATATGTACATCACTTGGTGGTTGGTTGATTCACGAGATATATCAACGTTTATGGCAACAACAAAAACGTTTCATCCCTAATTCTGGCAGAACTTTAGTATGGATGCCTTTTTAAAAAAGTATTCGACCTAAAAATGTGAAATGTTCCTTAATTCCGCTTAAAATAAATTCATTTTCTGAAAATATAGCTGCAAAACTCCACATTTCCCAATTACGGTACTACACATATGGCTCAGGAATAGGATCTTGTAGCTACAAATTAGTTGTGCTGTCGCTCCGACAGCTTTCTGCGATGCCACTAATCTAATGATTTATTTCTTAGGATAATCATTTAGCACGAAAAATATAAGATGACTAGGTTTTGCGAGTGCTTCGTCTATATGGTTATTGAAATGAAATGAAAATTTATTTTTTGGCGTATATTCATCATCATTAGCCCATTTTACCCCCAATGCAGGGGCTTAGGCTTCCCCAGGGTTTGGAGGAGGGGGTTTGGAGCTTAAATCCACCACGCTACTCCACTGCGGTTTGCGGATTGTAACGACCGCCTTCTATTGACAGCGTCCGGGACCGACTGCTTAACGTGCTCTCCGAGGCACGGAGTCAGTGATAATTAACGTATATTTATTAAGTCTTAATAAGATAATGTGTTTTCTGCACACATTCAGCGGTGGTACCCCGTCCACTTTGGCAGTTTTAATATGTCGAATCTGCAAAATCTGTGCAGTCACCATTTTTTCGAAAAGTGCTACCGCGCTTAGCGCCCACCGTTAGGTACTTCTTATAAAAATTGTTCCCCAACCTTATCCTTAGATAATAAAATTTTAATGAGACCATTATTGTGATGTTAGTGTAGTTACCGAATGAGATATCAAAATATTTTATAAAAATATTTGTTTGGCCTTATATCTCATGTAAAACGTTGCTTACGTGCCGATCTTATGAAATTGTTGTCTGACGTTATTCTTGTGAAAATCTTTACTTCAGTATCTTATATAAAATCGTTGTCTACCCTCGTACTTTGTATGAACATTGGCGACCTAATTCCTATACTAATATTATAAAGAAGAAAGATTTGATTATTTGTTTGTTTCATTCGGATAAACTCAAAAACTGCTCAGCTTATTTAAAAATAAGTCTTTTACTTGTAGAAAGCTATATTATCAGCAAATAACATGGGCTATTATTTTCAAAATAGCTTTTCGTCCCCGGCTCCACTCGCGTGGTCTACACAGTTGTACCGAGACCCCTATAAATTTTTCCATAGATATAGTTTATAAGCTGAAGAGTGACATAGGCTACTTTTTATTCCAAAAAAAGGGGTCCCCGTACAACTGTGTGTGTAGTCCACGCGAGCGGAGCCGCGGGCGGAAAGTATCTGTTCGAATGGCGTCTGAGCCTTTGTTTACTTACAGTCGGGCCGTCCAGCTCGTACTGCCCTCCCAAACCGAGGGATCGACACGTGTCGGCCCTCATCTCTACTCACTCATACGCCGTACGTGGCGGCACCCTTAAGGCACCGCCCGTCAATGGCACCAACGCACCGAAGCATCCTCAATGCGTCCGGTCGTCGTTCAGTTCAAATCCTATAACACTCAACGGAGTATAGGTTGAGGAGTCGTTTAGCCGGTCGGGCTACACCTTCTGTGTAGAAGTCCCAACCCGGCACTACCTGCGCGGAAGGTCGGGCGCGTAGGTGTCTGTAAGCAGATTCGGCCCTCACTAAATAAAAAAAAAAATAAAAAAAAAAAAAAAAAAGGGCGGAAAGTTACTAGCTTATAAAATTTTAGAAACATAGTCAAATAGAATAAAATGTATATCAATGTCTTTAATAATTCCTTATGTTCCTAATTCTAATATTTAAATTAATTACAGTGTAATTGCTTTTATTTCTTAGTCTATATCTACTAAAGCTGAATGCACCTATATTAGACATAAATATTTATGCCTATTGTAGATGCACTTACGAATTATCTTCTATATAAGAACTTTACCTTATTTTAGTATATAAAAAAAATCAGCTACCTTCATCACACAGTATTTTATAAATTTAAATTTCCGTTTTACTAAAAGCTTTTTAAATATTTTGTCATAACATGACCTTTCTTTAACTTTCCGTTTTCCGGTCGTTTTTGGGATCTGCGCACAACGGTTCTGTCCCTAATTGCTGGGCGGTAAACTGTTTTAATGCCTTTTTACCGCCTTAAGTAAACTTACATAGAATAACTTATAAATTAAACGCTTAAATGTCCATTTACTTAATTCGCACTTGTGAAAACGAGCGTAAGGATTTTCAGAACCTCTGTATGTTATGTATAAGATAAATTGCTAGTATAGGTATTAAACGCACGCCCTGCCCTGGGATTCGACCCATGTTCTTGTTTAGAAGGCCGTGTTTCGAATCCCGGGGCATGTACCAATGAGTTTTTTCTATTTTATGTACATAACCACCGCTGACTTCTTGCGTTAAACCGTCGGTCCCGGTTAAAATCCACCAACCCGCACTGAAGCAACGAGGTGGATTAAGCTCCAAGCCCCTCATCACGAGGGGAGGCTTAAGTCCCTGCAAAGGGGCATTAATGGGCCGATGGTGTGGTATGGTATCAAACGCATGCCATAATAATTTTATTTATTTTATTCATTGTAGACTTAAGCTTACGCTACTTAGTCCCTTTCCTATACAAGTGGCGAAAGGTGATCACTACGTTATTGATGCAGACTCAAAATCAAGCTGGTTGTCGATTCATCTTAGCTTTGAGTAAGTTTGTAAAAAAACAAAACAGAAAATAATAGGTAAAAACTTTAAGTTAAACGGTTTTTGTTTTAAATCATTAGCTGTACCAATAACTAGAAATTAATTAGTACACAAACCCTGGACCTTCAAGAGAATCTAACGTCTGGTAAGAAATTGTGCAATACTACAGTATTGTATCTTCTCAACTCGGATGCCAAGGGGCACTTTGTGTCGCTGCCTCAGCGGAATAAGTAATAATCTGGGATTTGCATCAATCGACAAGAATAAATAACAATAACTGGGACACCTCATACAGCGCCATCTAGTCCCATTGTAAGAAAGTAAAATGCTTGTATTATGGGGCATTAGACATCTGATATGCATAGTTAATATTCTATATAATATTTACTTACTATCTATAGTATACTTTTACACTCAGACACGGAACAAACAGACATGTTCGTGGACACAAATATTTGTCCTGGGCGGGATTTGAACCCGCTACCCTTGGCTCCGCAGTTAGGGTCTCTAACCACTGGGCTAAACGGTCAGTCGATTTTTTTTAATGTACTGTATCGCTATCTTGGTATGGCTTATGAAATGACATGATTTTAAGGCGCATTCGCGCTGCAGTATGAGTGCAGTGGATTAGCAAAGTGCGCCACACTGTATGCACCGCAGCCATAGAGAAATGAAATTGATAGCAGAAGCAGCATTTAGATCGCTCCTTCTGACCACATATACACTAGTTTACTGGTGTATAAATAGCCGGTTTAAAGGCAAAACAGCTTACAACCGTCAAGAGGGAGGGTTATGTCGGATGTCATCGAAAATCACTCGTTTATTTAAAAAAAAAATTGGACCAATCCCTCCTACTTCAATACTATTATGTTACCTAATTTTTAATCTTTTATTTTATTATTATTTTATATTAAGACTGACCGATTGGCCGAGTGGTTAGAGACCTTAACTGCGGAGCCAAGGGTCACGGGTTCGGTTCCCGCTCGGGACTACTAATTGTGTGCATGAACATATTTATTACGTTCCGGGTCTGGAATACCAATACTACCTACTACTGTATGGGATTAGTGTTTATTGTAATTGTAAGTTACTGACCTTAAATGATCGCCAAAGAACCGCTAGCTGGTTGTTTAACCAGATTTGAAAAATGGACGTCCGCCGGTTGCCGCGTCCGCCGCTTTAGGTTTCTCCGCCGTTTAGTGTTTATATGTGCACACATTTACAATATATATTGTATATAACCCGCAACGAATATTAGTTCGAACTTCACAACCCGCTTATTTCCAATTATATTCAAACACGAACACACTTCTGGTGTTCCTTCCCGCTCTGTGTATATCAATGACTGATCCATGGATTACTGATCAATGACGGCCATTCCATTGCTTCTGCTTCGACCGCAGCGCCGCCATTTGTCTGCGCTCGACCAATCACACGCCTTAATTTTAGCTAGCGCTTGCGATGTCATACCACAGTAGTCAAGCCAGCGTCTGTTTAATGTTGTATGTTGAGTATATTAAAATCAATAAGATTCAGCGTGAACAACTACTGTTCTCATTCCGTCTTCCACTTCTTCCATCTCTCTGTTATTTTATGAATTGATTCTTTCCCGCTCTCATTCCTATCAGCATCACCACTTTACACATATATCCTATAGCGTCCTGCCCCGGTTTCACACGAGCCCTTTCGGTTTCACGGGCGTTAAACGTGAGATACAGTTCCAATCAAGCTTTATGGCGGATGTGAACGTAGGCACAGGTCGCGTCGCAGTAACCAGTTTTAGGTGTAGCGGGACGCAGTGGAGCGAGGGGCATATGAGTAAACCTGCGCAAACACGCATAAAGCGTTGTATTCCGATCCGCCATAAAGTTTGATACAAACTATATTTACTGAAATATTATTACTTGTACTTATATTGTATGATAATAATACAAGCTCATAATATATATGCTCTTGTGTGCGTGTGTTTTAGAGTTGTGTGTGGTGTATGGTGTTTATGTTTAGGTGGTGTATTTACGTCGCGAATGTACAAAGGTACCTACGTGTGTTTTTTGTTGTGGTATGGAATTTGTGAACGGAACATAATTATTTTTATTAAGTGTAGTGTTTAATTTACTTATTTCTTTTTATTACTTATTAAAAGTTTAGATCAAAACAGCAAAATTATTCTCTATGTTATCGTAGTCATGATAAATGAGCCAACTTAATATTTTTCTTTTATAGTAGGACAAGAAGTCCATTATCTTTTCATTTTCACGTATACCTTCCAGAAGCATAAGCACGACCCCACCCCTAGTGGGTAAACACGTGAGGCCAAATAAAAGGGTGTTACAATATGTTATTTATGCTAGAACGATGCATCTAAGTTTTCGTTTCTATAAAATATTTTATTCTGTATAATAAATAAATGTTAAGACGGCGCACTAACTGGACCTAAACAAATAAAAATATAAATTGTGCAAATATGTCTATGATTGTGCAAATAATAATTCAAAAAATCATATTCAGAACATTAATAACCATATCAGCTCATTGTGCCCCACTGCAGGGGCTTGGGTCTCCCCTCGGGATGAGGGTGCTTGGAGCTTAATCCACCACGCTGCTCCAGTGTGGGTTAGTGGATTTTAACAACTACCCGATGATGACAACCGAGACCGACGGCTTAATGTGCTCTCCGAGGCTCAGTCATTGAACGTCATGTTGTTAACCAGAAAAAACTCATGGTAAGTACCTACATGCCAACAACATAATAACAAAATCACAAAAAATTTTGAGCGAATTTCCCCTTTATAATCGATCATGAATTGGGCTTCTAGAGTTTAGGTGCAATACATGAATACATGTCTATTATCTTCTGATAAGGCGTATATTTTTCACGTGGTAAGATAACCCGTTTCCGCACTATTTACACGAAAAGGGCCTAAATTAAGGTTGTACTCCCTCATAATGAAGTTAAATAAAAGCGACTCTAGTATACATCCCTATACATAGGGGATAGCCATTATAAACGTTTTATAAATTAGTATTGTCACTCGTATGCCGGTGCCATAAATTTACTTACGTTCACCTTCATATTTAATAGGGTACGGAACATAACAATTTGATCTCTATCACTTAATGTTAAAGTCTATTTTTCGTTGAAGTTTTTTTTTTAGATTACAGAGTCCAAAAATACTAAATACTATAATATTACATAGGCACTCAGTTTTATTACATTAATTAATAAGATCTATTCTCGAAAGACAAATAAATTACAACCCATTTTTACTTCAACGGTGAGGAATTAATAAACTAAAATACTAAATACTTCAAAGTGAACTCTATTTCCAATGCATAAAGTATACATTTGAATATTATGTTGCGGATATACGCCTTTTCCGGTCAGAGAACTTTAAAACCTCCCATTATCACGACAGGTCCCGTTTTGGGGTCCATTAAATGATCCCTCGGGATACACGAAGTGAGAATGGCCACTAGTAAAACAATGGTTCACGAATCTTTGTACAAGCTATTGATCTAAACCTACTATGTTTCAGTGCACGAAGCAGCTGTTAAGTATTCGGAATCAGAAACGCCATGATAATCACGACAAATTGGCAGCGTATGGATGCTTTTATCACTCCTATAACATAGAGAATAATGAAGAGTTTTATATGTCAAGCGATTGCATGAACACATATTTTTGTTCTACGAGTTGTATAGTAAAATGCAAGACAGCCACCAGTTTTTCGTTCTAGTAAGCACCACTTTTTGGCATTATACCTTAAAATTTGGCGAGGAAGGTCTCATAATGTTAGTTTTTTTATTAGATTGTGTTTACACCTGGCGTTCGGCTAAACGCGATTCAAAGATATACTTAAAGCCTGTAGAGCTTACCAAACCAAACAAAAATTAAAATAAAACGCACTGAAAAAAATAATTTAAAATGTTAACATGTTTTTCTTGGTAACCGTTATTTTGCACCATCTGCCCACTTGAAACCTTTTGTTTAGTTTGGCAAGCTCTACATAAAATTTTCACTTTAAAGAAAGAAGCATTAACAGGCGGCATATAGTTAATGAAGTCGGTGCCAACTCAGATTTTTTAAATGGGTACTTACCAGGTAATAACAATTACAACAATGATATTTTTGTAACTATAACAAATATAGAACACAATTTAAAGTGTCTGAGTGAGTAGGCACCGGCTTCATTAACTATATGCCGCCTGTTAATGCTCCTTTCTTTAAAGTGAAAATTTTATTTTTAAATTTTTAGTTTATGTTTTTGAAGTCGGTTTTTATTTTCTTTTAAATTATTAGAGCATCTAAATATCTACACGATGACGCACAATCTTGTCTGATCTTTTCCGTTGCCGTTGCGGACTTATGACTAAATTCGTTGGTCACATGAAGTATATTTTGAGGTCCTTCTTCGACCACCATCCCCCTCTCAATGACGTAAGGGCACTCACAGGTATTAAGACACTGTCTATTTTCAAAATATGTACATCACTTGGTGGTTGGTTGATTCACGAGATATATCAACGTTTATGGCAACAACAAAAACGTTTCATCCCTAATTCTGGCAGAACTTTAGTATGGATGCCTTTTTAAAAAAGTATTCGACCTAAAAATGTGAAATGTTCCTTAA
The DNA here is from genome assembly GCA_949709985.1 of Luffia ferchaultella. Classification (NCBI taxonomy): domain Eukaryota; kingdom Metazoa; phylum Arthropoda; class Insecta; order Lepidoptera; family Psychidae; genus Luffia; species Luffia ferchaultella. The sequence continues at coordinate 1,842,253 of OX453261.1, forward strand.
TTCCGCTTAAAATAAATTCATTTTCTGAAAATATAGCTGCAAAACTCCACATTTCCCAATTACGGTACTACACATATGGCTCAGGAATAGGATCTTGTAGCTACAAATTAGTTGTGCTGTCGCTCCGACAGCTTTCTGCGATGCCACTAATCTAATGATTTATTTCTTAGGATAATCATTTAGCACGAAAAATATAAGATGACTAGGTTTTGCGAGTGCTTCGTCTATATGGTTATTGAAATGAAATGAAAATTTATTTTTTGGCGTATATTCATCATCATTAGCCCATTTTACCCCCAATGCAGGGGCTTAGGCTTCCCCCAGGGTTTGGAGGAGGGGGTTTGGAGCTTAAATCCACCACGCTACTCCACTGCGGTTTGCGGATTGTAACGACCGCCTTCTATTGACAGCGTCCGGGACCGACTGCTTAACGTGCTCTCCGAGGCACGGAGTCAGTGATAATTAACGTATATTTATTAAGTCTTAATAAGATAATGTGTTTTCTGCACACATTCAGCGGTGGTACCCCGTCCACTTTGGCAGTTTTAATATGTCGAATCTGCAAAATCTGTGCAGTCACCATTTTTTCGAAAAGTGCTACCGCGCTTAGCGCCCACCGTTAGGTACTTCTTATAAAAATTGTTCCCCAACCTTATCCTTAGATAATAAAATTTTAATGAGACCATTATTGTGATGTTAGTGTAGTTACCGAATGAGATATCAAAATATTTTATAAAAATATTTGTTTGGCCTTATATCTCATGTAAAACGTTGCTTACGTGCCGATCTTATGAAATTGTTGTCTGACGTTATTCTTGTGAAAATCTTTACTTCAGTATCTTATATAAAATCGTTGTCTACCCTCGTACTTTGTATGAACATTGGCGACCTAATTCCTATACTAATATTATAAAGAAGAAAGATTTGATTATTTGTTTGTTTCATTCGGATAAACTCAAAAACTGCTCAGCTTATTTAAAAATAAGTCTTTTACTTGTAGAAAGCTATATTATCAGCAAATAACATGGGCTATTATTTTCAAAATAGCTTTTCGTCCCCGGCTCCACTCGCGTGGTCTACACAGTTGTACCGAGACCCCTATAAATTTTTCCATAGATATAGTTTATAAGCTGAAGAGTGACATAGGCTACTTTTTATTCCAAAAAAAGGGGTCCCCGTACAACTGTGTGTGTAGTCCACGCGAGCGGAGCCGCGGGCGGAAAGTATCTGTTCGAATGGCGTCTGAGCCTTTGTTTACTTACAGTCGGGCCGTCCAGCTCGTACTGCCCTCCCAAACCGAGGGATCGACACGTGTCGGCCCTCATCTCTACTCACTCATACGCCGTACGTGGCGGCACCCTTAAGGCACCGCCCGTCAATGGCACCAACGCACCGAAGCATCCTCAATGCGTCCGGTCGTCGTTCAGTTCAAATCCTATAACACTCAACGGAGTATAGGTTGAGGAGTCGTTTAGCCGGTCGGGCTACACCTTCTGTGTAGAAGTCCCAACCCGGCACTACCTGCGCGGAAGGTCGGGCGCGTAGGTGTCTGTAAGCAGATTCGGCCCTCACTAAATAAAAAAAAAAATAAAAAAAAAAAAAAAAAAGGGCGGAAAGTTACTAGCTTATAAAATTTTAGAAACATAGTCAAATAGAATAAAATGTATATCAATGTCTTTAATAATTCCTTATGTTCCTAATTCTAATATTTAAATTAATTACAGTGTAATTGCTTTTATTTCTTAGTCTATATCTACTAAAGCTGAATGCACCTATATTAGACATAAATATTTATGCCTATTGTAGATGCACTTACGAATTATCTTCTATATAAGAACTTTACCTTATTTTAGTATATAAAAAAAATCAGCTACCTTCATCACACAGTATTTTATAAATTTAAATTTCCGTTTTACTAAAAGCTTTTTAAATATTTTGTCATAACATGACCTTTCTTTAACTTTCCGTTTTCCGGTCGTTTTTGGGATCTGCGCACAACGGTTCTGTCCCTAATTGCTGGGCGGTAAACTGTTTTAATGCCTTTTTACCGCCTTAAGTAAACTTACATAGAATAACTTATAAATTAAACGCTTAAATGTCCATTTACTTAATTCGCACTTGTGAAAACGAGCGTAAGGATTTTCAGAACCTCTGTATGTTATGTATAAGATAAATTGCTAGTATAGGTATTAAACGCACGCCCTGCCCTGGGATTCGACCCATGTTCTTGTTTAGAAGGCCGTGTTTCGAATCCCGGGGCATGTACCAATGAGTTTTTTCTATTTTATGTACATAACCACCGCTGACTTCTTGCGTTAAACCGTCGGTCCCGGTTAAAATCCACCAACCCGCACTGAAGCAACGAGGTGGATTAAGCTCCAAGCCCCTCATCACGAGGGGAGGCTTAAGTCCCTGCAAAGGGGCATTAATGGGCCGATGGTGTGGTATGGTATCAAACGCATGCCATAATAATTTTATTTATTTTATTCATTGTAGACTTAAGCTTACGCTACTTAGTCCCTTTCCTATACAAGTGGCGAAAGGTGATCACTACGTTATTGATGCAGACTCAAAATCAAGCTGGTTGTCGATTCATCTTAGCTTTGAGTAAGTTTGTAAAAAAACAAAACAGAAAATAATAGGTAAAAACTTTAAGTTAAACGGTTTTTGTTTTAAATCATTAGCTGTACCAATAACTAGAAATTAATTAGTACACAAACCCTGGACCTTCAAGAGAATCTAACGTCTGGTAAGAAATTGTGCAATACTACAGTATTGTATCTTCTCAACTCGGATGCCAAGGGGCACTTTGTGTCGCTGCCTCAGCGGAATAAGTAATAATCTGGGATTTGCATCAATCGACAAGAATAAATAACAATAACTGGGACACCTCATACAGCGCCATCTAGTCCCATTGTAAGAAAGTAAAATGCTTGTATTATGGGGCATTAGACATCTGATATGCATAGTTAATATTCTATATAATATTTACTTACTATCTATAGTATACTTTTACACTCAGACACGGAACAAACAGACATGTTCGTGGACACAAATATTTGTCCTGGGCGGGATTTGAACCCGCTACCCTTGGCTCCGCAGTTAGGGTCTCTAACCACTGGGCTAAACGGTCAGTCGATTTTTTTTAATGTACTGTATCGCTATCTTGGTATGGCTTATGAAATGACATGATTTTAAGGCGCATTCGCGCTGCAGTATGAGTGCAGTGGATTAGCAAAGTGCGTCACACTGTATGCACCGCAGCCATAGAGAAATGAAATTGATAGCAGAAGCAGCATTTAGATCGCTCCTTCTGACCACATATACACTAGTTTACTGGTGTATAAATAGCCGGTTTAAAGGCAAAACAGCTTACAACCGTCAAGAGGGAGGGTTATGTCGGATGTCATCGAAAATCACTCGTTTATTTAAAAAAAAAATTGGACCAATCCCTCCTACTTCAATACTATTATGTTACCTAATTTTTAATCTTTTATTTTATTATTATTTTATATTAAGACTGACCGATTGGCCGAGTGGTTAGAGACCTTAACTGCGGAGCCAAGGGTCACGGGTTCGGTTCCCGCTCGGGACTACTAATTGTGTGCATGAACATATTTATTACGTTCCGGGTCTGGGTGTAAAATATTTATATATGTACATATAAAAAAAAACCAACAGATTATTTAAATATGTATATCAGTTGTCTAGTAACCCATAACACAAGCATGACACTTGCTTACTTTGGGACTAGATGACGCTGTGTAGGATGTCCCATATATTATTTAATTATTTGATTTTTTAAAACTGATACGAAAACAAGCAGAACTTGATCTACATGTCTTAAATATCCGTCATATTGGTTTACTTTCTATTCATAGGTAGTTTAAACTGACATTGTACTCTAAAGTCCCAAGACAGAGGTCACCTCTTGCTTGTTTGGCGTGCTTGATTGTCTACTACCGAACGTCTTCATAAAAATTAATAGAAAAGAAGTTGGTGGAAAAATAATTAAAAACTGTAGACCATAATGATTTCCTGTTGTTTATCAATGGACACGTGTGAAACATAATTTTAAAACAAAAATATGCAAGAAAAATACTTTCCTTTCACTGGTAATCTTTTGACATTGGAAATGTTTATTTAGAGGAAGTTGCAAGATCAATAACGGAACTGACGTTATACATCATCATCATCATCATCATCAACCCATTTTACCCCACTGCAAGGGCTTAGGCCTCCCCCAGGGTGAGGGGGGTTTAGAGCTTAAGTCCACCACGCTACTCCACTGCGGGTTGGGGATTGTAACGACCGCCATCTATTGACAGCGTCCGGGACCGACTGCTTAACGTGCTTTCCGAGGCACGGAGTCTGTGATAGTTTATGTACTTAAGTGAGAAAAAGTCATTGGTACACGTCCGGATTCGAACCATGGCCCTATGGCCTTATAAATTTGAGACAGGTTCGTTGCGCTCTGGGCTATCACGACGTTATACACTCGCCTCAAAGCAAAAATGTATAGAACAAGTGCGTTTTATTTATTATTTATTTTCATAAAAAAACTATATTTTTACCGATATTATTCTGTGGGCAAACATAGATTTATTTATTTATTTTATTTATTTGGTCTGCCAAACAGATTTAACATCATGAGCTTATGAACTATGATCAATTACAGACTAACTAGCTTAGAATGCTAATCCAATTAGAGGCAAACTCGACATGCATGACGTATTAACAATTAGCTTATATAATAAATTTAGAAATCAGTTACTACAAATCGATAAACTAATATTAGATGACTTCGATATAATTTTTTTTTGTCATCGATTTTTTTTTGTCATTTTGTCACTGCCAATATAAGCTCCATTCACAGACCAGTCAACCTATAGACCACGCTTTAATAAACGTCAGTACGAAAACGAAATCGCCAAAAAGTGGCGGGGTGCGGGGAGAGGTCGGTTAGTTTTCATTGGCTCGTTCAAAATTAACAATTTAATGGCTTCCGACGTGCTTCCAACTGACGGCTCACTAGTGACGTAGTTATGTAGTGTCACTACATAGCATTGGCGAATGCTACTCCCTGTCAAAGCGTGGTCTATAAGGTTGACTTGTCTGTGGCTCCATTGAAACCAAATATAGTTGATCGATATCGATAATATTCCTCCTTCTATGAATATAAGCATATTATGTTATTAATAACCAAGTTCAGACTTTTGAGGGTTGATAATTCTTTCTTTGGAAAATATGCAATTTATAACTGACGCAAAAAGAGAAGGTTCTGATCAAAAGCAATTTCAAACAGTTTTGAAGTTATAGACGCTTTTCACAATTTAAGTAAACAATTTAATCTCCTCCATTTTCTTAGGCACTAGTAACATTTGTTTGCTCAGTGGAGTAGGTATCTTATATTTTATTAGCTAAATCGACACACCATCTCTTGGAAAAACCGCCTGAATAATGACAATCGACTGACCGATTGGCCGAGTTGTTAAAGGCCCTAACTCGGCTCCGAGGGTTTCATCTTTATTTGTTTCGTGTCTGGTTGTACAATATCTATATATTATGTATATATTATAAAGAATATTGAAATATGTGTATCAGTTGTCTGATACTAATAATACAAGCTATGCTTAGTTTGGGACTAGATGGCGCTGTGTGGGATGTCCCAGGTATTATTATTATTATTATATAAAACCATTCACGATGTCACATAAATGGTGCTGTAATAAAACAATAACTATCGACATGGTTACGGTATTGCTATTGTGGTCTCAATATTATAGATATATTTGACGTGTTATTCTTCGGTATTTCGACGACCGCTTAGGCTAGTGGGTAGCGACCCTGCCTACGAAGCTGGAGGTTCCGGGTTCGATTCCCAGGTCGGGTCGGTGTTTATATGATGAATATTAATACTAGTACCGGGTCTTGGTTGTTATATGTGTGTGGTGTCTTCGTTTGGTACCCAAAACACAATCTAATGCTTAGTTTGGGGCCTAGACGTTGTTGTGATGTACACGTTATTATTATTATTATTTAATTTTAAAAAATATTATTTTTATTATAATCCATTTTTAATTTTTCACCAATAAAAATCGGTGTGACTTTGGTACCAAAAATCAAAGCATAGAAAATTGGAAATTTATAAATGACAATTAATAATAATACATGATTAGATAAGTACATTGATTCCACGCTAAACATCCTCGAAGTTTAATAAAATGAACGCGAGAATTTTCATAAAAAAATATTTTCTTAGTACCTACATAAAAAAAAATATTCAAGAATTTAATACCTCGCTCAAAGTAAAAGCTCTCGATCCGCTAAAAAATCCCTCGAGGGTAGTTCCATATTTTTATTTTTCCGAAAGCTCTTCTCGGAAAGAATATTTCAACATCACGAAAGTTTCCGAGTTTTCGAACTTTTGGTTCCGAATTTCAAGTTGGAGTTTTCGGAAAACGTTCAATGGCGACACCTGTTTCTCGCGCTGCCAACTGAATTTTAATTGTAGTAAACTTTGCGTTAAAACGTAGTGTATTTTGTTTTAAAATTAGTGTAATTGTTTTGAATGCCTATTCTGAAAGGTTAACTCAATGATACACGAGTGAGTTGTTCAATGGTGGTATTCAGACTGTTTCTTACGTACTAACATGCATACATGCACACTTATATCTATGCTTATACTAAGGGTGATGTCATACACTACACCACCGGGGTAATTTTGAAAAAAAATTTTCATTACAGATGTAAAATTTTTATAATGGTACTATAATGACATAACAATATTGTAGGGCAGTAATATTGAAATAGAAAAATAAAATTTATGACAATGTTATAGATTTTATGATAGTAGGGGAGACCGGGGACAAAAGTAACGGCGGGTCGAAAGTAACAAATGCTCTGTAGGTTTATCCAATAGTCGAAACGCGGCCTCGCTACTGTCAGGAGATAGCCAACAATACTTTCCCCGGCTTTCACTTAGTCGCCGCGCACGCACTGCGTTGTAAGGATGTTTAGAGGATGTCATGTGATTTTGCGAACCAAAAGTAAGTTTTTTGACATTTATTCATTTAGTGATTAAGTAGTATTAAAATGATGATATCAGTGTGCCTATTTGTATAGTCATTCTTGATTACATTGGTTACACAGTGTTGTTATTTATTTTTGCGTAGCAAGTTTCTTTTTTAGGTAGGCATTCATTATTTGTCAAAAACGTGGGTGAGTACAAAAGTAACATGCGCTACGGGGACAAAAGTAACATGTTACTTTTGTCCCTGGAGTGCTATGTAATATGATGAGTATGATTTGCTTATGGTTTATTTTCATAATATGTTTTTTTTATATCAACAGAATGCCACGACAACGGGTAAGAAAGACAGCACGAAAGACCACTGACATGAAAATGTACAGATTTGCTGCTGACAAATATTTAAATGATATCGGAGCAATTGGAGCCCTGGTAAAAAAATAAAATGTTTGCCATGGGACATTGTACAGCTATAAAAAAATCACATTATAGATAGCTATAATTGAGCCAAGAAATATTGGGAACATGGACGAGACAGGAGTGCCCGAGTGGGTTCTTCTCAGCCAATTCTTTTCTCACCTCAATATTGTAGACCTATTCAGCGAGCAGGTACGAGAAATTTAACAAATAAAGGGCGTAAAAAATGTGAAATTGTTATTTTCACTGACACGCTCGAAAAAATTGGATTGATGAAAAATGCAAAGAAAGAATGCGAAGAAAAATTTTTACAACGTAATACTGATACATATCTACAAAAAGGAAAGAAAAAGTAAAAAGACAAAGAAGGCAAATAAACGAGAGGAAAACAGTGAAAATTAAAATTCATCCGATGAATAAAATTGCTTTTGTTTCGTTTGTTTAGAGCTTATTAGCAATAGTCGACAAAACGAACAGTGGATACAGTGTATTGAATGTATCATTATATATCATTATCATTGGTCACATGCTACATGCATCAACGATGATGCATACTATGTGTGCCATAATTGCGAGTCTGAACAGAGAATGAATTTCATAAAAGTTGTTCACATTATTAAGTATTGTGATTAAGAATAATTCCCGATGAGAAGTCAATAATTGTTTTGTTTACTTTTGTTTTGTTTATATTGTTCATTCATTAAAGAAGTAGGTACTGTTTAAATGTTAAAAGTACAAATAAACATTTCCTTTAATAAAACATATTTTTCTAATAAATAATAACTTAATTGGATACTGCATTTCATAATTATTACATAAACCTTTATCATGTTACTTTCGACCCACGCTGTGTTACTTTTGCCCTGACCTCGGGGTCGAAAGTAACAATCGGCAATTTATTTTTAAGTCTCTCCAATTCATAATAAACATCAAGTAATGAAGTAAACTTAAATACAAATTTGTAGAGCATAAACGAGATTTATACGTGGCTATGTTCATTTCATCAAAGATATGATAATTAGTTAGAAACCAGTGTCAAAATACAAAGTGTTACGTTTGTACCCGGTCTCCCCTACTTTAAAATTTTTCAAGTTAACTTTTCACAATATAAAATGTTCGTCAATAAGAAATTATGATAATACAAAATTTTATTGTAGTATGACAATACAAAAGTTTTTTATGACAATAGTTTAAAATTATTTTATAATATAGAATAATATGACAATATGGGAACTACGACAATGCATTGCGTAGATTTTAACTTAAAATTAAGAAATTATTTAAGTACATTTTTAAGAAATAAAAGAATCGAGTATACATGTTGTTTTATTTTAATTAATCCTTATTAAAATTATACATGAAATAATTTTGTACGATTTTTATGAATCGTTTCTTCTTTGTTATTCCTAAAAATAATCACATTTGGTGATTCATCTCTGACTACGAAGTAGGGTCCGTGAAATATTGCATCACTTTTTAGATTAGATTCTGAACGTATTAAAACAAGGTCATTCTCTTTGTATGTTATAGGATTACTATGTATGTCGTATTTATTTTTACGGATCTCTTTACTTGCTAATAAATTTTTTCTGGCTTCCATTTGTGCTGTTTGCAATCGGTATTTAAATTCTAAAGCGTAATTATCGGGATTGTAAAGTGGGTCTATCTGGTTGTTGCAAAATGTAGTAGGGATGTTACATAATTTTCCAAAAACTAACTCGTGTGGGGTGTATTTTGTTTCTGAATGAACGGTGTTATTAAATGAAAATGTGTAATATGGTAGCCAATCTGACCAATTTTCTGTTGATGATGTTGTGTAAATGCGTAGAAAATTACGTAGGGTTTTGTGTGTGTTTTCGAGTGCTCCTAAAGTTTCGTGATGAAAGCTTGTACTCATTAGTTTTTCTATTTTTAACAACTGACATAACTCGGTCATAGTTGAAGAAATAAACTCAGTACCTCGATCAGTTACAATTTTGTTTGGAATACCATATTTTAAGATAAAATTATTAACTAAACTTTTAGCTACTATCGAAGTATGCTTACTAGTTAAAGGAAAAGCTTCTAAATATTTACTTAGTTCACATTGTATTGTTAAAATATAGCAATTTCCTAAATTATCCTTATCTAAGGGCCCAACTAAATCTAAATATATTGTTTCGAAAGCTTTCGTTGCCGTCGTCGTGATTTTCATTGGTTCTTTCACTGGCTTAGAGTGCTTTAACTTTTGACATAATTCACAACGTTTTACGTAATTGTAAACGTCTAAATTCATACCTCGCCAATAATAAACGCGTTTTATATTATTTATCATTCTTTTTATGCCACAATGACCGCTAGTGGGCAAAATATGGTAGTCATTTAATATTAATTTTTTATCTTCATCATTTGTTATTCTTATGACTCCATTTAAAATTATTAACGTGGGAAACACCCGTTTTTTATCTTTATTAATTTCTTTACTAATTTCTTCTATAAATTTTACATTAAATTTATTTTCTTTATTCTTTATAAAACATAACTTGTCGATTTTAATTTTCTGACAAAATTTTCTTAATTTTTGTACGAATTCGGCTCGCGACATTCGTAGTGAAAAATCAAGATTTAGGTAAATAGTTTTATCGTCTGGGACATACGCTAAATAATCATTTTCGTATTGAATTTTTCCTTCTGTTCTTAATTTATTTATTATCTTTCTCTCAACCAATACTAAATCCATGCTATCAATCGGTTTGCGCAATAATTCTACAACTTTCGGTTGATCAGGCCGATCGTTCGTATCGTTATCCCGCAAACTGCTTTCCTTACTTTCTACAAACTTCTCCTTCTCACTCTCATTTCCTCTTACTTCTTCCTTCTCTACTTCCTCTTTCTCCTTCCTAACACTTTCTTTCTTCTGACGCTCTTCTTCTTCCATCTTTCTTCTCATGCTTCTAGTCACTACCGAAACCTTACTTTCACTCATACCTTTCAATTCCTCTGACGTCGTTACTATTCTGCTTAACGCGTCTGCTACTGAATTTAATGTCCCTTTGACGTATTCTACTTTAAAGTCATATTCCTCTAATGCAAGTCGATTTCGATATCGAACTACTATTCTGCTTTTGAGAATTTAATTGAGTTAATAATGTATTTGCAGATTTTTTTACTAATAGGTATTTCTTAATATCGGAAATTAATGATTCGACATTCTCGTACTTTTCTGAAAGTTTTAAACGAGATATGCGGTTTAAACGTGTCTTTAAAACAAATTGAATTAATAATTGTTCTTGATTTTTATCAATGCACGATTGATACAGTTCGATGCTATTTATTAATTTTTCAATAGATTCTTGATTATTGTCTGTTAATACAGGTATTAAATTTGTCGCTGTGCGTAGATCGAATTTCTCGAATTCAGACATTTTTAAAGGTTCAATGTTACAATACAATTGAATTTTAGCAAAATGTGTTTTTATGTTATTACACGCGATGATAAAACTTTCATTCGTTGAGCCTTTGTCAACTTGTTTGAATAAAGATTCGAACTTTTTATATAATGAAATTGATTCGTTATATTTTGAGTTTACATACTCTAATCTCTCGGATCGTCTCGAACCTAATTTTCTTAAATCTTCGCGTATCAAACACAATTTATTTTCTATATCAAGAAAATGTTCCATAGATATTGAATATCATAAAAACACATTAATACAAATTACACAATGGAAATACAATTTTTTACATTACAGAATACATTGAAATACAATTAACAAGAAATTACTTAACTAAACTTAAAACTAAAATTTGTTTTTGTTTTTGCGGCTATTTACATGGAATATATATGTTGTGAATTGTCGATATAAATATATAAAGTCCGGTTTTCCACGTTTTCAGAACAAGTCTGAGGGTCGGTAACAGTTCAATAATGGAATAAGGGAATATTGCCCATCTGGGAACATTACCAAATTTGCATAAAGTGGATTGACCCGTCACTAGCTGGTTACTAGTAACAATGATTCATTATGTCATACAATGTAATGTATAAAATATTTAACAATTTTAATAAATTTGTTCTAAATATTTTTAAATCGTTTAATATAATAATTTTAAAATCTTATTAAAATTTAACCAAATGGAAATTTAGAATTTCAATCATTGTTGAAAAGAAAGAAAAGAAAATTGAATAAATTTCTAAAATAATTAGAAAATGTTATGAATTATACTTGAATATATATGGCAGGAACAATCAATTAAATTTGTGAAAGAAAAATATTTGTTAAAATACAATAATTGAGAAAAGAAAATTATTATAATTTATAAACGTTATTAAATAAATTGACAATTTAGGCATTCACCTTGTGAAATGTCCTTGACAATTTATAAAGTTTTCGTGATTTAATTTTCACTTTTCACTTTTCACTATAATGACCATTTCACTATATTGACTTTCACTTGCACATAGCACTAGCTACTCACGATTTACGTGTGTCGAAGTCCTTTGACATCTCTGGACAGCAAAACTGGTCAGCAACAAGAAACTCAGGAAACAGGAACAATATCTTGATTGCCTCTTTAATTTTCCTCCGTATTTGGAACTCGTAGACGCAATTCGTGGTGATTACCCCGTAACTCACGTTGAATGGTTGCTTCATGGCATTTTTTTAAGCCATTTAAAAATAACAATTAGTACGATAATTCCTATTATCGCAATAAGCACAATTGCGCTTAAGTTTGTGAAGTAGTTTTCCACATTTTGTTGATGTGTATCGATTTTTGAATCGATATCCACTAAATTTATCATTTTGATACTTTGTATTTCACATGTATTCTATAATATTAATTTTTAAAACTATTTATGTATAACTATTTTTAATTTTTCTTAGCATAATTGTGTTTTTGGATTTTTAAATTTTTATAATATTTTTATTTTATTTTTAATTTTATTTTATATTATTTATATGAACTTCTTATTTTTACTATGTACATATTTACAATACGCGGTGGCTAGCCCAAAGGGCCAGCCAAAAACTGCACGTGTGTCGAGCTCAGAGATTTTTTTAGACTGAATTGTAACAAAGAGAAAGACTGGCTAGGGTCGCCATCTGAAAGGTTAACTCAATGATACACGAGTGAGTTATTCAATGGTGGTATTCAGACTGTTTCTTACGTACTAACATGCATACATGCACACTTATATCTATGCTTATACTAAGGGTGATGTCATACACTACACTATTCATAATAAGTAAGCACTTATGAAGTCAATAGGAGTTGTAGGCCTTGGCAATACAAAATGTAGGTTAATACGTTTTTTATTTTTAAAATACCTATTTGGATACATTATAACAAAAAAGTTTCATGTTAAATATGTTGTGAAAAATGAAACAATTACGAAAAGAAACGCTGTGCATTTAAATTTTTATTCTTATGGTGTAATAAATTATTTAAAAAATTAAAATCGTATGAATTACATATTTTTTTTGCGCCAATCGGTTAAGATTTAATGGGGTGCACATGGGGTGCAACCGTTAGCCGTGTCGTGAGAGCCGAGTGGTAACGAGCTTGCTTCTTGTAGTTTATAAGGTCGTGGTTCGAATACCAGGGCATATACCAATTAGTTTTTTCTGACTTAAGTACATAATTATCACTGAATCCATGCCTCAGAAATCACACGAAGCCGTTGATCCCGGTTGTCATCCGCAGATGGCAATCGTTAAAATCCACTGACCCTCACTGGAGCAGCATGGTGGATTGAGTTCTAAGCGCCCTCATCCCGAGGGGAGTTCTCAGTTCTTGCAGTGAGGCATAATAGGCTGATATGGTATATATCAGTTCTAACATATTGTATCTGTATATTAATAATACCAAAAACTAGGTAATAGAGGTTTTTTTGTCAAATATTCTGTCTTTGTTGCCTATCTTTTTCAAATTATATAAAACTAAAATAAATAAATAATACTAAAATGAAAAATAAATACAGAATACGTGCATCGTATTTTTTATAAATGTTTCATTGAAACAAAAAAAACGGGCGTTAAGAAAAAACATGCTTGTCTAATAAAATGAAAATTAATTTTATGATTCAAAACTTCTTTGTAGACGATGGCGTTTGTAAAAACTCTCTTATCGTTTGCTATGTGCCCTTAACAGTTATATTTCAAAATACAAAATCTCTAACGATCAAATGGTCGAACTGTACTTGTTGTGACATACAATTGACCGTATAACATCTCAAAAACTCATCCTGTATATAGATTTTAATTTGATGCACCTCTACTCCACGTAAACTGTAACCATACCGAATATTACACTCCTCTGTGCGCGTAGTATGCTTAAAAAATTAAAGCTTTTTCTTCACGTATTTGAGATGATGATGATGATGACGTATACATCACAACAACGTCTAGGCCCCGAACTAAGCATTAGCTTGTATTTTGGGTACCAAGCGAAGACACCACATATATATAACAACCAAGATCCGGTACCAGTACAAATATTAGTCATATAAATACTGACCCGTCCTGGAATTCGAACCCGGGACCTCCAGTCCCGTAGGCAGGATTACTACCCACAAGGCTAAGCCGTCGTCAATTTAATATATTATATTTATACATATACAAGAAGGCTCATATTATAAATCACTATAATAAGTTGACTCTTCCAGACAACGTGTACCCAAAAATAAGAAAAACATAAAAGGTACCAAAGCTTTTTAAAAGACGTCCCAGTCAACTCGATCCGTTTGGTAAAATGCACTCAATTAAAACTTTCCAAGATTTTCCTTTGGCAGGAAGTCGACCGAGTTCACTTTTTCCGAAGAATATAAAAAGTTGACCGTTGGGCGGATTGAGATTGCAAGTTGAATTTGTTGGAAAATTGACCTTAACAATTTACGTATAAAGTTCAATTTAGAGTTCATTGTCCAATTTATAGGTTTGAAATTTTAAAGTAAATGATATAACCTAGTGAATATCATATAAATACCATAGCCAAATAAGTTAAACACATTCTATTGTTTATTTTTACTGCTAATTTTTTTCTTAATATAAATTGTCATATAAATAGAGATCCTAATTGTAAAGGTCGTGAGTTCGATTCCCGGCTGGACAAATATTTGTGTGTATGAACATCTTTACTTGTTCCGTGTCTGAATGTAACATATCTATATATGTATATATTATAAAGAATATGTAAGTATGAATGTCAGTTGTCTAGTACCCATAATACGAGCATAATACTTGCTTACTTTAAGACTAGCGTGCTGAGTGGGACGTTCTTATATATTATTATTTTGGACCTAACAGATAACTTGAAAGTGAATAGAACGTGTTCAATTTACTGCGCTATTTATTCAAACGACAAGAAGACGAGGGTATATACCCTCAATAGTTTAACAACTATACTAATCTGTAACTATACAGTGACGCAACTAGAGCGTTATGTGAGCAGTCAAAATGACTGAGGCCATATTCGGAAGATCGTTTAATATGCAAAGCGTCTGCCATAGAAGTAGTGCAACGCCCTCCCCGCTCATCACTAGAACCACAGCACGCTATCGACATGGCGACCGCTCATACACCCCGCTAATAGTGTATGCCACCACCGGTCATTGCGGCAAATTCCCGTTAGAAAGTATTTCATCGCCAAAACTCCGAAATATATATCATAATATATAATTAAAAAACAACGTTGAGTGATGTAACTTTTAACGTGTATCAAATTGTGTTGAAGCTCTCCCCGCAAACGCGTCTCACCTCCCCGCTGAATGAAACGCTTTGTCTCACACAGTAAATGTCTTGTCTCTAGTGGAGAGTTGGCGGGTAGCTTTCCTATCTCTATGGCGTTTGCATATATTCACGAATTTTCGAACCCAATGATGCAGTTCGTTAGAGCTTGGCTAACATATAGATTTCGTTCGCGACTATATGGATATGACGACCGCTTAGCCTAGTGGATAGCGATCCTGCCTACGAAGCAGGAGGTCCTGGGTTCGAATCCCAGGTCGGGTCAGTATTTATATGATGAATATAGATACTGGTACCGGATCTTGGTTGTTATAATATGTATGTGGTGTCTTAGCTTGGTACCCAAAACACGAGCTAATGCTTAGTTTGGGGCCTAGACGTTGTTGTTATGTATGCGTTATTATTATTTTATTATATATAACGTCTCTAAAACTATGTTTCCCATTCTCGTACTCAAAGCCGTTTCAACTATCACGCGAGTTCTAGAATGTTTAAAAGTCGTCAAATACGTCATAAAAGTGAATTTATTACTTTGTTGAAAAAACTTCACCACAAAGGCGCACTCAAAGAAGTGCTGGTTCCTCTCAGAAGGATACGCGAGAATCTGAGGGACGCTCTTTAAAAAAAAACATATATACAATTGTTTTTAACAAACTCTTAACAATGAGTGCTTGTATATTAATATTATTGAAACAAACTGATAGGCGAGCGGTCTTCACCCATGGATTTTTATCGTCTATGTAGTCCGATACTTTAATGTATTTTTTATGCATAAAGCTTTCGTTTTATTGTACTTTTAAAATTGTAAAGGAGTAAATCTTGAATCTCAACTCGGTTTTTACTGTAAAAGCGTAAACATTGCCCTTTAAAAGATTTTGTGACTTTACTGAAGCGGATTACATGGTCAGCAAGCCGATCACTATTTTTTTTTTTCGATAATACAATTTCTTTTTTTAACATATATACATTAGCTTTTCAAATATATATTCAGACGGCAATGTCATTATGTTAAATTCCTTAAATTTGTCTCTAAGTGATACTTTAGGCTTTCACTACATAGTATAAAACAAAGTCGCTTCTAGTCTGTCTGTCTCTATGTATGCTTAGATCTTTAAAACTATGCAACGGATTAGGATGCGGATTTTTCAATAGATACAGTGATCCTAGAGGAAGGTTTATATGTATATAACATGCAAAATATACTAGAGACACACTGATAGTTTTAGAGGATTCTAATGTGATGTCGTAAATAAAGACATTTTTTTACGCTTACATTGCAAATGCTGCTGGCTGAAACCTACGAGTTAGATCAAAATAATGTACTACAGTATTGTACACCTTAAAAAGTTCTAGAAAAAAGTCTGGAATGGTTTATGTCTATCTCTCAGGGATAACCTACAATGACCATTTTTTATCCAAAAATTGGTGTGAATAAGTATTCAAATACAGAAAAGATTTTCATGTTATCCATTTTATTATTACTTGGCACCAGATGGCCTTTTGTAGCTTTTTTTTTCTATGAGTTGAAATGATATAAAAATGTAGTCCACGCGGGCCAAGCCGGGGGCGGTCGCTAGTAGTTCATAAATTGCTCGAACAGCCCGTCTCTGCAGCGCAGTTAAAGTGAAAGAACTAATAGCATGGTTGGAGGATTTACAATAAAAGTAACGCACAAAAACCCTCACGTGCGTAAAAAAAACGATACGCATCCGATTTTCGATGTCACACAGGTCGCAACTAGAGTGAATAATAAAGTCTTTAGATAAAACGTCGCCGCGGTGACTTTTCAATTATTCACAAAAAGACTTCCTCGTTCCGTTTTATGGCAGGCGTTTTATCAAACGACCTACAAAACGTAAAGGAAGGTTCGATTAAGTAAATTAAGTCGTAACCGTCATGACGCGTGACTAGAATTGACTTGCTTTGATTGCTGGAACAATATTTTTTACGTGTAATTATTTTTTTTACCCCGTTATTGCATCTGCAGTGTGTTGTAGCTAACATTTTAATCAGTAGTGTAAATACGAAAAAGAAACTAAACAGCTGATCGAATCTTAACTACTATGATACTTGAATGTACTATAGTAACACAGCTTCAGGTTTATTCTAATCGATTATTTTTATACATGATGTCCAGCTGAACGCAGTGCAAACTTATAGAGCGTATAGTGCTTTCCGACCTGAATAAAAAGTTTCAAAGAATGAAACTTTGATCATGTTTTTCTCGGCAACCGTTCGTTTGCATTCGGTGAGCTCTACAGTTTGGATTACGTTCAGCTGAACACGCTGCATTTTCAAACAAGGGCGTTAAGGGTTGCACCGCATTAAACCTTGACCGATTGGCACAAAAAATATGGTATTCAGATCAGCAAAAACTAGGTTTATACGTTTTTAATTTTTTAATATTTGGATACTTTATAAGAAAAAAAAACTTAATGCGCGGCTTAATTATCGACCGACCTAAACTGAAAAACTGACCACCGATGGTTTAGACAAAGTCTTGAATAGAGAACACACTTTTGAAATCGAACCGGAGGACGTACTGCAGCTACAAGGCCAGACGACCTAAATAATTTGACAGGAAGTGGCTGGGCTAGTAGTACGTCATGATGGATGATGAACCCCAACTTTTTTCAGCTCCCAATTCAATGACTATTCATGGTTCCGGATCGGTTAGGCAGTTTATTAGTCTCATAGGTGTCTTTGTCACAGCCGCTTACCGTCCATTGTGGACAAACGCCTCCCCTAGATCTCCACGACGCAGGGTCCTGAGCTCTTTGTAGCAAGCGCAACGGTACCTCGTAACCTTTGCCAGGTCCCGGTCGTCAACCTTATGAGAAGCCATTTCAAGCTATTCCTATAATAGAGAATTTCTCTTCTTCCTCAGTTATCGGTACTTCAAGCAACGTGACCTATCCGTTGTCACTTTGACTGACCGGTTGGTCGAGTGGTTAGAGACCCTAACTGCCGAGCCAAATGTCCGGGTCCAATTCCCGTCCGCGCAAATATTTGTGTACATGAACAATTTGTTGCGTGCCTGGGTGTAACATACCTATATACGAGTATTATAAAGTATGTGTATCAGTTATTTAATACCCATAATACAAGCGTAATTATTGCTTACTTTGGAACTAGATGGCGCTGTGTGGGATGTCCTAGGTATCTAATGATTATGTGATCTATGTCGATCACTCCAGTCCTTTCGTGTGTACCACTCTTTTGAACAAATACTTATCTATCGTTTGAAGTGCGTTCGTAGCAGAGCGTTTCGTACACTTGTCATTCTCCTTAGAAATAAATTACGGATTGCAAAAAAGGATGTAGAGATAATCATTTGACCTCCTTTGGGCGTCTCGCATTTTTCTTTCACGACAAGCGAGGGTCGACTGGAATGTCTCATGAAAATTAGACGTAATAGCTCTTAAACGACTCGATTCGAGTATTCAAATGAGCTGAGCTTTGGGCTAGGACGGAAATTTGATTTTTGGAGTTTTTTTTTTCTAAGAAGAAATGGACGTATAAAAATATGTTAAACAGTTTTATGGGCAGACCGCCTAAGAAACCAATTGTCGAAAATATATTTTTTTTAATGTAGGTAAATAAAATTAAAAAAAAAAAGATATTTATATAGTTAATACATTTTTTAAATACTCCGAAATTTTCATTCGATTATGCACATTGTATACAATTTTCATAAAAATGTACGCAATACATTTTTATATATTTGGTGTCGACGTTCAAAAAAGGTTAGTTTGGCTTCACAATAATGAAGTTTAAAACATTGAGACCAGAACTCAAGTGTAACTGACTGTGGGTTTGGTTTAAAGTCGAAAATCCGCAAAAAAAAAAAAACGATAGCGTATTAAGCATTCTGTAGGCATTTCTGGTTAACGCAACAGTGGGACGGACATATGCCCCAGAACCGACAACTGTCGGGTGGTAATCATCGAATGGAAATCACGTAGGCGAACAGCGTTGGACTCCACAACTATGTAGGTACTTCCTTACAAAGGTGATGTAAATAAATCATCTGGATGTAAATCGAACTTGACGCAATACTTGACTACTATGAAATACATTATATTCATCAAAAAAAAAATAGACTTTATACGATAACAAAATTTATAGACAAAATTATATTCAGTTGAAGAATATGGAAATTATATATTAAAATTGTATCTTTGTCCCTTTTTCGCAAAACGAAATTTAACATTATTTTAAATGGCCTGACGTCATACATAGCTAAGCCGTGCGGTATTGCCCTCTCTGTCTAACATGACATTTTAAACATTCATTACTTCGTTTAATAATAATTTATTTTTAAAAATTCTTTCACGGTTATGATATATTTATCTTTATTATCGATGTCGTCATAACAAGTGATACAAAGAAAAAACTATAAAATAAAACATTACGTGTATAAACTAGATGAGAATTAGAGCGCAATCCGCCCAAATATGGCCTAAATACAAAGTGTATCATGTTGGACCAAATTCATACAGATGACAATGTATCGACTGACTAATATAAAAAAAAAATCGACAAAATAACTATTTTTGAAAGATATTATAAGATTTTTATGATGATGTTATTTATGGGTCTATTGTCAAAAAATCTTCAAATGTTTTATAAAACAACGTCTATACTTTAAATAACGACTATTTATGGTTAATAACATCGACGACGACGGCGTGTGAACGCTGCGCCCCGGTACGGTGGTATTTAGCACAACGATCCAAGCATCAATGGATCCAAGGCAAACTAGATCTAAGTCTGCATTAAGATACTTTATTGTGCTAGTTACCGCTACCCTGCCATGCGAGTACACGGACTGGTCTCTACCCACATAGAGACATATCGATTTTTTTGTCTCTTTTGCTACAACCAGCTATAGAGTAAATGTACCTTACACTATTTATTCACGTTATAATTTATTAGTGACGGAAGAACGCATGTTGTAGCTTACATTAGAGGTATTACCATACTTACCATCAGCCCATTAATGTCCTGCTGCTGCTGCTTAGGGCTCCCCTTAGAATGAGAGGACTTGGAGCTTAATCCACCACGCTGCTCTAATGCAGGTTGGAGGATTTTAACGACTGCCATCTATTTATGCCAACCGGGACCGACGGCGTAATGTGCTCTCGGAGGCACTTAGTCAGTGATAGTTATGCATATAAGTTAGAACAAACACATTGGTACATACCCTGCGTTTCGAATCACAGCCTTCTAAACAAGAAGCAGGGTCGTTAGCACTCGGCGAGGGGTTTATATTTAACAATAGCCAAATTCACGCTGTACCAATAACGATAATGCAAAGTTTACACTCATACAGGATCGGAGACAAAAACTGTGACAGACAAACAGTCAAAACAGACATTGAAGCAGTTCCATAAATCTTTCAATTCGCTAAAACAATTATTATTTTAAAGGAACAATAAAAAATTCAAGATGACATTTAAATGGTTAATTCATAAGACATTTAAAGGCGGGTAACGAGCCATTAAAAACCGTTTTAATCACTCATTAATTACAGTTTTGTTCAGAGGGTTCTAAACGACTGTAATAAAGTGATAAATAAAAAGAAAATGAATCGAATGTTTTAAGAGTTATTAACACAATTAATAACATGCTTTAAAATCAATTAGGATTTCTATTAACCAATATTTATTTAAATATATAAATCTAAATAACTGGGGGAGAGGGGGGTTTCTATGTTGCGCTCCAAAGGTCTAACCCTTAATGGGATGAAACAGGGCATTAAAGTTTGTACGAGATTTCCGTCTATATTAAATTCAAAACCATGAAACTTATTATTTAACTTCACGGTCATAAATTAATGAAAAACCAGTTTTAGAATGTACAGAAATTTGACCCTTAAGGACAAAAGTCTTCGACCAATGTGTGTCGTTAATAGTAAAGACATATGAAACTGAGACGTAGTCACTTGCTGTGGGCCTCACTAAGTAACCTCAAGGTTACTCAACGAGCTATGGAGAGAGGGATCTCTCTGCGAGATCGAATCCCAGCCCAAGCTCATATGGCCCAGCGGATTAGCAAATTGAAGTGGCAGTGGGCTGGTTAAATAACACGCAGCACTGATGCCCGATGGGGCTGAAAAGTTCTAGGGTGGAGACAACGCCACGGCAAGCGCGGCGTACGACGTCCAGTTACAAGGTGGAAAAACGACCATGTAAAGGCGGCGCGGCGGGAGGACGCTATCCGTAGGTCCTATTGGAAATCAATTGGAGGGCCTATATCCAGCAGTTAACTTCCTGAGATGATGATGATGATGAACCCTTAAGAAGGGGCTGGATGCGTGAACGTCCATCAAACGCTATTACACGATAACGACCTTAAAACGGATTTTAATCGTAGTTTGTTTTGAATTATAGTCTCGTTAGAATTAGAACTAAATTTCTATTAACATTCTAGTTAGAGATTTCGTATGTTTAAATAACTATTCTCAAATTTATATGAATTGAATGTTTACAGAATTTTCGAAGTTTTGGCTTTAAGCGAACCTAATTCTATATATATATATAAAGCGATTCTATAATTCAAAACAAATTAAGATTAAAATGTGAATTAAGGTCGTAACCGTTTAAGAGCATCTGTATGGGCGTTCACGCATACAACCTTTTTTTTAAGGGGAAAAATTAGTTAAAATAGATATTGTATCTTTTAGTTGGAAATCAAAAACAAAATGGTTCATTGTTTTTGTATGATTGTAAAATAATCCTTAACGAATGCATCTAATCCATACATCATAAAAAAATAGTCAAATACTGACTTATATGCCACCAAATAATATTTCAGTGCAGAAATATTTATCATCTTCGTAAAAGGTAGTGCTTTATTTTTTATGTACACAAGAATATAGACATATACCATTCTAGTATATCGTACCGTATCGTATGCCGTGCCGTGATAGCCGAGTGGTAACGAGTCCGCTTTTTGTTTAGAAGGTCGTGCTTCAAATCCCAAGACATGTGCCAATGAGTTTTTCTAACTTACGTACATAACTGTTACTGACTCTGTGCCTTGGAGAACACGTTCAGCCGTCGGTCCCGGTTGCCGTCAATAGATAGCAGTCGTTACAATCCACCAACCCGCGTTAGAACAGCGTAGTGGATTTAGCTCCAAGCCCTCTCATCCTGAAGGAAAGCCTTAATAAGCCCTTGCAATGGAGCAATTATGAGCTAATGGCGTGGTATACCATTTTACAGATAATTTATCGGGGATTGCTTTTAAGGCATTTTTAATACCATATAATATCATCATCATCATCATCATCAGCCCGTGTCTCTCCACTGCAGGATATAGGCCTCTCCCAAGGCTCGCCACCACACACGGTCCTCCGCCTTCCGCATCCAATTACCCCCGGTATGGTGCTTCAGGTCATCAGTCCACCTTGCCGGAGGGCGTCCAACGCTTCGCTTCCCAATACGTGGCCTCCATTCGAGAACCCGTCTACCCCATCGGTTGTCATAGAATACTATTATACTACTACTTATACTACTACTTATAGAATACTATATATACGGCATAGAATACTATTCCCCACCGCCACCGGGAAGCGTGTCGTAAGAGGCGACTAACCCAGGTTAGCAGAAGATGGGCAGCAGCATCTCTCTGTGAAACTATATACTGCGATCACCAACCCGCCTGCCAAGCGTGGTGATTATTGGCAAACCCTCCCAATGGTAGACACAAGAACCATATAATATACTTTTAGTTAATAATATAAGTTTATATCTGTACTGATAACTGTTATCTTTTCTTATAAAGATATAGCCCACCCAATCTTTGTTCAATAATATCAGTAATACTCAATACTCTATTTGTTTTTGGCACACTTGGAACTATGCTTGGAACACTTAACATTGTCATTATTCATTATATATCGTCTACATTTACAAAATTAACGTACATAACGTATACATAACAACAAAGTCTAGGCCCCAAACTAAGCATTAGCCTGTATTTTGGGTACCAAGCGAAGACACCACTTATATATAACAACCAAGACCCGGTACCAGTATAAATATTTTTCATATAAAAACAGACCCGACCTGGGATTCGAACCCGGGACCTCCTGCTTCGTAGGCAGGGTCGCTGCCCATTAGATTAAGCGGTCATCAAAAAAAAAATAATTAACAGCAACAATATCTCAATGAAGTAAAATATCCATTTTACAATCGTGTAACATTCTTTCCAAAACTACAAAACTATGTAACTGTATGTATCCACTACGAATTCACTTTGAATATATAAATTATCTATTAAATAATATATAATTATATAATTATCTTATACATTAATTATTAATATATAATTTATAATAAATAGCTGTATGTATCGAAGTGCAGGAATAAAGAATCCAATAACTTACAATGTTATATTAATAATTCACGAGCTGCACATTCAAAAATGCAATTTAATTTTCGGACAGTGCAAAGCATTGTTTCGAATTTTCCGACAACGAGGAAGCGTTTCACACACATTTTTTATTTATTGCGTTTTCGTTGTGTTCTTCTTTTTAATACCGTAATTTTCAGTATACAATTTATTGCCACCCATAAATCTTAAAAATTGTAATTTTTTTATCTTCAAACGCGAGGTTTGAAAATCGGACAAGCGCTTAAGCCGTGGAAAATAAGGTTCCGTGGTAAGTCCTATTTTTACATTTCAAATATGAAAACAAATAATCGAAGAATTATAATTTTATAATAAAAATTGGTAAATAAAACAATTTTCAACGAAACTTTCGTATGGTTACAAAATTAGTAATCGGATACACTACTGCAGAGAGCGACTTTAAATTTAAATCAGTGCCATCTAATCCCAAAGTAAGCAAGTATTATGCTTGTATCATGGGGTACTAGACAACTGGTATACCTACACACTTAAATATTCTTTTTTTTAAATAATATACACATATATAGATACTTTTACACCCAGACACGGAACAAATAGACATGTTCATGCACACTAATATTTGTCCTGGACGGGAATCGAACCCGCGACCCTTGGCTCCGCAGTTAGGGTCTTTAACCACTCGGCAAACGGTCGGTCGCTTGCCGAGTGGTTAGAGACCCTAGACGAATTTAAAATAACTATCAAACGATACCCTAAAAATGTGTAATTTCAACAATATTTCGAACGCTGGAGTGTTTACAGAAGTAGTTCATGATATTAATAATGACACTGACCTGGCTTGATGCAGGACATTCCGCAGGCGCCATCGCAGAGGCATTTCTTCTTCTTGCTTTTACAATCTTCATCAGATGAACATTTGCGTAGGCATTTCTGGTTCTGCACAAGAAACGATATATTTTATTAACTAGGGGGGCGTCCATCAACTACGTACTCACTTAGGGGGTATTAAATTATCCAATGTTACTTAATGTGTGTAACAAAGAGGGTCGGGAGGCAAGAGGGTTTCAAGCGAAAGTGGCATCACGTAATTAAGTAAAGAAACAAACAATGATATAAATTTAAACCAATTTTATTGATTTCTAAAAGTTATGATCTACTTGAAGGGAGATTCTGGTGGCATCCGAAATGGCTGAGTCGCAGATTGCCTATAATTATTTTAAATGAAAGAGTTTTCTAAATATATCATAACATTCGTTCATTCGCTGTCAATAGATGGCAGTCGTTACAGTTCCCAACCCGCAGTGGAGCAGCGTGGTGGACTTAAGCTCCAAGCCCTCCTCCTCACCCTGGGGGAGGCCTAAGCCCCTGCAGTGGGGTAAAAATGGGCTGGTGATGATGATGATTCGTTCATTGCTACAATGCGTGGTCGTATAACACAATAGCCACGACACGAATTTCGATATGTGGACTTTTTGTGATTATCACAACGCGTCGTGAACGTTTTCATAAGAATCGAACATTTTGAGCTGTTTTTTCGCGTTTTAGATCTTTGAGCGTAACATTTATATAATAATAGATGCAATATGAAAATGAAATACATAAAATGTACACTTTCATTTTATGCTATCACTTACCAGTAATGTGGCTTGCTCTTCGTCTCTTGGACACTGCGCTGACGGCGAATTACGAGGATTCTTGTAGACCCTGCCGTCATCGTCGGCGTCAGCATGTGTAGGCTCGTCATCATCGTCGTCGTCAGCCGGCGTCGCGTTTGGAGCTGACGACACTGTGGAAATAACAAGAAATTAATTATAATAATTTGAATCTGTACAGTATGATTTATTTTTGGTTAACTGTTTTAACAAATCACAATTAAAATTGATAAGTTGAGCCAGAATCGGATCTAGATGCTCTATCATATAAAATTTTTTTTACAGATTTTGCGGTTTTCTCTTCTATCGAATGGGCAAATGAAAATAAAAATTTATGACACATATATTCACAATTTTCGATTTTCCGAAAAAAGTTATAGACCGATTTTAGAAAATTTGGTATCATACAATGTACCACAAGCTCTTGCATCTTTTGGCACAACTGTTTTTCGTCTATCTTCATAAATTTTGGAAATATAGCCAAATTACACTCCCCCGCGAAAACTATCCGATAAACTTTTACAATGTTAAAAAATTAAATCATATACATATACTTCGAAATGATAGAAAACCGGAGCAGTTACAGATTCTCTCTCTTTCGTTCCAAACATTACATTAGAAAAAACCGAATTATAATGATATTTTGATCTGAAAAAAAAAAATTAAATATCTTGCTGTGTTTTTTGACATTTATTTTTTTGCATTTTGAAATCGAAATAATATGAGGAAGAACATCCCAGTGAAACATTGAAATCACCCAAAAATTTCAATCAAAAATCTTTAGGATGATTATCGATACTCTTTGGTATGTCTTAAATGCCAAATTACATCGTGACCTACAAGTCTCTAAGAATAAAAATAATACCAAATAGGAAAAAAGTGAAACAACATCCCAAGGAACTGGCTTCAGAACTTAGTCAGCCTCAGCTACTTTCAATAGACTGAAAAGGAAAACAAAGCTATTCATCTGATGTGTTCATCGAGGGATGCCGACCTAGCAGTCGACATTAAATATCTTGTTTTTTTTAATGTCTAGGGTTAAGCCATTTCTTATTTTTGCATCCGTTTTTAGCTGACTTCAAAAGATGGAGATAAAATCACCATAATTGTTAATGTGTTACTTATATAAATAAGTAATACACAACTTGGGCGTGCCCGTGCAGAATTTAAAATTATATAATATCGTTAAGTAAAAATTTTTTTATTAATATTAATTAATTATTAATAACTATTTCAAGAAATCGTTTTAATAGTAAATACTTTTGTATAAATATTTTTTTAGTTCATGTGAAGTATGATCTAATACAAGTAATATATAAAATCATGGCTTCTGTATTATTATTTAATTTTTTTTATACCAGGCATTTCAAATACATATATCAGGTTTTAGAAAACACATGTAATGGTAATTCTGTTAATAATTAACGAACGGGTTGTTGTTAATGAAATTGATTAAATTAGTGCAGATCCCGCGTTTTTTTGTTGCCAGATTAATTAACCCTCGAAACATGGTTGCCTATTTTTAAGATAGCCAAAAAAATTATAAATCTTCATACTGGTTTATAATACGCTTGTTGGCATGGATATGAAATTTCGCAAAATATATTTGCATAAATACAGTATTATTGTAAATACGTGCTTCGGAGGGCACGTTAAGCAGTCGGTCCCGGACGCTGTCAATAGATGGCGGTCGTTACAGTCCCCAACCCGCAGTGGAGCAGCGTGGGGAATTTAAGCTCCAAGCCTCCCACCTCACCCTGGGGGAGGCCTAAGACCCTGCAGTGGGGTAAAAATGGGCTGATGAAGTGAAGAAGAAGTATTATTGTGCCAGTGTATTAGCATCTAATGCTGAAATAGGTTTCTAGCTTTGGCACATAGACGCTTTCAAGCTTGGCTATTTAATGAACATATCATTTATCATATCAGCCCGTTATGTCCCACTGCAGGGGCTTAAGCCTCCCGTCGGAATGAGGGTGCTTGTAGGTTAATCCACGACGCTGCTCCAGTGCGGATGATTTATTTATTTATAATTTATAAAACTTCAAGACAAAGATTAAGATAAAGATTCAAATACCTTTTTTTTTATTACGTAGATTAATCAAACTCAGTGCAGTGTCTATCCTTGCAGTTAAATGCAGTTCTCTCACTTTTCCGGTAAAAGTACGGGCATCGAGCGGAAAGTGAATGCATCGTGTGGAACGCACGGCATGGCCACACGTTATTATTGTATGTAAATATGTTATGGCGTGTTTATTTAACACCGTTTTCCGGAAACACAGGCTTTATGTCGTTCCGGAGAGCAGAGTGTTTTATAGATCACTCGTTTTACATTATCGTAACCACAAAAATACAAATCAAACATCTTGATCCCTCTAAAGTCGACTGGACGCGGTTTTGCGCAGTTGCGAGGTAACTGTCGTTGCCTCGCGGACACCTATTTTTCCTACTGCAACGCTTTTTCCTACTCGTTTCGATTTTAAAGCTATCAAGAAATTGGTGCAAACTGTATATTTTGTACGAAACTAAAAAAAAAAAAAATAACTAATCCAATGAAACTGGTTTTGACTGCTTTATCAGAATGGAATAGCAGTAAGCAGTAACAGTTTAATTTGTATTACATCATTTGACGACCGCTTAGCCTATAGTGGGTAGCGACCCTGCCTACGAAGCTAGAGGTCCCGGGTTCGAATCCCAGGTCGGGTCAATATTTATATGATGAATATCGATACTGGTACTGGGTCTTGGTTGTTATATGTATGTGGTGTTTTCGCTTGGTACCCAAAACACAAGCTAATGCTTAGTTTGGGGCCTAGACGTCGTTGTCATGTATACGTTATTACGTTTATTGTATTTAGTTTATGTGTGTGATGTTACCGTTCATTTTTGTTGGAAGCATTTTTTTTGTATAACCTATTTTATGTAAGTTAAGAGGCTTCAGGTCTATGATAAATAATATGATTATTATACAGAAAAAAAAGAGTTTTGTTATAAGGAAAATATGGTCTTCAGTATTTACAAATGCCGTATATTCATGGACCAATGCAGTTTGTATTGATTGAAGAATTCTTTTTCTTCTGTGTACACATAAAAAAATTCTTATATCAATGCAAATTGCATTAGTAGTATATGCGGTATTTGTATATATTGAAGACTATGTTTTCCTGATAATAGAAATCTTTTTTCTGTGTATTTAAGCTAAGTAAAAGACTGTTTGTCAATAATAAATGAAAATAAATGAAAATAAATAAAATAAATAAATAAAAAATTTATACAAAATAAGAGACTCATTTTTAAAATTATAATAATGTAAACATTCAAAGCATGAATGCGGCAAACTTTGGTTACTTTGTTTAAATTCATATTGTTTCGTTTACATTGTAATTTTCTTGGCGTTTCAACTTATGAGTATTGTCACTTTTCCGCTTTTTCATATGAAGTGATTCCAATGTTGAAAATTATCTAAACACGTCTATAGATTTGGCACTTTCAAACTGGATATTGTGTCAGTATGTTTTCTTATCTAAAAAAAATCTACCATCTATCTTTCTAAAATAACTACCACGTGGTAGGAAATAAATTTCTATCAGAAAGGTTTGAACATTCTTTTTCGAAGACTGGCTCGACCCTATGACCCTAGGTTATCCATTTTATTTAATTTTTATGAGCAACAAAAAATAAAATGGCGGACGCCAACATTGAACTATATACTGCTAGAAACGACGCCGCGAACCAAATGTTTGCGCTAAACATTGTAGCCGACCGGCAACAACTCATTCAGTCACTCGTTTATGCTCGTAGCGACCACGTGCCAAATGTGATTAAACAACAATGCAAAAATGCTTCTGTGGGTGTTAAAAACGTGTAGAAATCAATCTGTGATCAATCAACTGCGAAGACAAAAGATAGTGGCATAAATGGGCATAACTTACCGTCGATAATTAAACAAAACAAAACTAAAACCATCCAAAACGACGACCGCTTAGCCTAGTGGGCAGCGACTCTGCCTGCGAAGCTGGAGGTCCCGGGTTCGAATCCCAGGTCGGGTCAGTATTTATATGATGAATATTGATACTGGTACCGGGTCTTGGTTGTTATATGTATGTGGTGTCTTCGCTTGGTACCCAAAATACAAGCTAATGCTTAGTTTGGGACCTAGACGTTGTCGTGATTGTGTGTGTTATTATTAATATTATTAAAAAAACAAATTTTTGTACCTACATTATTTTCTAATAATTTCTACTAAATACTTGTATAATACTTGCGAATTCTGTGTGTTCTAGTGGAAACGAAAATGTATAAATACAGTGTATTACATTTGGTAGAAAAGTAAATGTGGTAGAAACAAGGTGATAGTGCCGCGTGCATAGATTTTGTTCGTGCTGTCTGTTCTACTAGTATTTAGTTCAGTGGATGCCAAAAGGTTTAAACCGATTTACACGCTTATAATTGATAGCAACACTTTTAATCAAGGCAGTTTTCAAAAAAGTTATATGAACATATTCATACAAATATAAGTCAATAAACTACATGAAAAATATGATCAAAAATTGTTTTACCTTATACATATATCATAAAACGGAGTGTGAAATATTATACGGAACATATTATACAGAAAGAGATAGCTATCTGCAAAGATTTATGCTTGAAATACGCTTAGTCAACATAAATTGGAAGGAAAGGCCAGTAGACGATTAAATAAAATTACCCTAATTAGAGGAATTTTAGCTTCTCACTTTCAGCGCACTAGTGCGACATTTAGTTAGTTAGTGCCTCTTTAAATACATATATCATTGTTTTGACCTTTGTTCTTCTAATACACCTTACCGCACACACACAGACGCATCGCAGCAATATAATCTCAGGTCAACTCGAGTCAATGTACACAACCCAAAAGTTGCGCACTATACCTTATCCTTTAAAACCCCGTAAGAAGTCATTTCGTGAATTATGATCTTGATATAACATGATAAATTATTCAATATATCTTGCCTCTGTAAGCGAAATTGCACTTTACGGTTGATGAAATTACGGTTGAGTTTCTTTAAAAATGTAAACATACATTATGTAGATTCTTGTGAAAGATATTGAACTGTATGACGATGATTTTAAGGTTCATTTTTCGGAACTGGTATATAATATCGATAAAGATTTATGCATGATTTTTCGGTGACAGATAAAGGAGCTCGTAAACCGTTTCAGCGACATTTTAGAGACGTAAGGAATCGCTGAATCCCCTGGATTACATTCTATACTCGAAAATGCCTTACATAAAGTTTTCTTGATTTTAGAGTTTTAATTCAAGCTACGCGACCTCAGGAAATGTATTACAATTCCACAGTTTGTACTTTAACTATGCCCTAACAAAAATTAAAGCGCTTACAGACTTGGCGTATTTTCGGCACATATAAGTTTTTCTTACAATCGGCGCACGTATGAACATAAAACGCACGCGACGCTCTTTGTGCAAGGATATTATATATATGAAAAGAAGCAGATGTCGCACTAGCGCTCAAAAACTGAGGAGCTGAAATTCCACTAATTAGTGCAATTTGACTTAGGCGCCTGCTGTCCTTTCCTTCTAATGCGTATATATGTTGATTAAGCGTATTTCAAGCGCAATTCATTACACATAACTATCCCTTTCTGTATCAAATTCAAATTTCAAATTCAAAAAGTTTTTATTCAATATAAGATGTTTGCACACACTTATTAAAAGTAAAAATAAATTGATTTGGTACCGGTTCAAAAACTAGAAGGAGAAGAACCGGCAAGAAACTCCTCCTTGTTTATTTTATTTAAATATATGTTTTTCTTAATTGTTTTTTTTTTTTTTTTAATGTGCTTACAACTATTACAATGATGTCCATGCGCACTTATCATTTAAATATTCACTAATACAATATAATAGTATAGTAAGCTTTTTTCATGAGTTGGACTTTAACTCGCTTTATAAATTGATTAGAATTTAAGTCTAACATTTCTTTTGGAATTTTATTATAAAAACGGATTCAATTTCCCATGAAAGAATTATTAACCTTTGAGAGCTTGAACCTGGGAATTGATATATGCTTATGTCTTGTATTTAAGTTGTGGCCATCACCCACCCTAGAGAAAGCATTTAAATTTTTATGTACATAAATTATATTTTCATAAATGTACTGACAAGGGACTGTCAAAATGTTACTTTCTCTAAAGTGAGCCTTTACACTATCTCTAGATTTTAATTTATATATAGCTCGAATAGCCCTTTTCTGCAGAATAAATATTGTTTGAATGTCAACGGCCTTTCCCCAGAGCAGAATGCCATATGACATTATGCTATGAAAGTAGCAAAAAGAAACCAGCCTCGCTGTAGGCACATCGGTTAGTTTTCTTATTTGCCTAATTGCAAATACAGCAGAACTCAGTTTACCAGCCACCCTCATACCATGCGGACCCCATTGTAAATTGTAAATTTATTGTAATTGTAAATATGTTAAGTATCACTTTTCAGAGTTATTCTTAAATTCTATGTAGGTAGGTACATGCTTACGATGTAGGTACATCATTGCGGATCAATTTGCTGCCAAAAGCCATGCAGTATGACCTGTACGACACGCGTGCACACGCTTTGATTAGTGTATGCGCTTCCCGCATTCCCTTTAAACATATTATGCTCATTTGCTGAAACCAACTTACACGCAGTGAAACACGATATATTTCATTTATTTGCCTGCTTATTAGTATTGAAATTATTAGCGGTACGATGCGGCAGCAATCACAAGCGATGTTTTGTTAAATTAGTGAATTTACTTGCAACGTACAACCAGGTATTTCTTTAAATTTATCAAAATATCAATAACATTTTTAAAATCATAATATTTATAACAAAACATCAACGACTTAGACCCCGTATGAGGTTAAACAATGTAAAAGCGAGGTGACTCGCTTTTAGACTCCTAGTGCAAGTGAGTGAGTGTGTAAGCGTACGCACAATAAAGCATAGATACGTTAAAAAAAACCATGCTATAATATTATAAACGTGAAAGTGTGTTTATCAGTTTGTTACATTTTTACAGCTAAACCGTTGAACTTTCGCATAGAAATAGCGTGAACGCAGAAAAAGTACATAAGCTACTTTTTACCGCGGCAATGTGTCTGTATGTTTGTTACCCTTTCACGACTAAACGAAAATGACTCTTTAGCGGTCCCGGCACTATCATGTGGGCCACGCAGGCAAAACCGCGAGCGGGAAGCTAGTATTATATAAAGTGATACTATTTTTGTAATAAAAGTTATAAGAAATGAGTTAGTTAGTTAGTTAGTTAGTTAGTTATAAAAAATATAATAAAATAGTAATATAATGTAATCGTTTTCAATGTTATTTACATTGATACACGATGCGTGTTGCTAGGATTTCACTTAATTAAAAAACGTGCAATAGGCACATATGGACGCATTTGGAGGCACATGGCCCACGCCTCTTATTATTTTTATAAATTCAAAATATCTGTTAATTAAACAAACACTCATGCGACTCAATGTCAAAGTAAGACAAACGCGACGTTTTCTCTGCGTATTAAGAATTACAAAGTGCCGCTGTTTGTATGAAACCATGCGAGCGAATCGGAATGGTATACATTGGGAACTAATTAGCTACACCAGTAGGTATGTACGATGTTATTATATTATTATTAGTTATTACAATTTTAAAATAATATTATTAAATTTTTTTATAGTCTAAATGCAGGAAGAAGACAATTTTGAAAAAGTTCGTAATTAAATAAATAATAAACGAATATATAGTACAGTTCCAATCAACCTTTATGGCGGATGTGAACATAGGTACAAGTCGCGTCGCAGTAATCAGTTTTAGGTGTAGCGGGTGGCAGCGGGACGCAGTAGAGCGAGGGGCATATGACAACCTGCGCAAGCATGCATAAAGCGTTGTATTCCGATCCGCCATAAAGTTTGATTGGAACTACATAACGCACGGACCTTTGCCGCTCTCATTTGCCTGCGAATGACTCGATGCGCAGGTATAGCCACGCGGGTAGCGAGGGGAGGTAGTGGGAGGTCACAGACCAGTCAACCTATAGACCACGCTTTAATAAACGTCAGTACGAAAACGAAATCGCCAAAAAGTGGCGGGGTGCGGGGAGAGGTCGGCTAGTTTTCATTGGCTCGTTCAAAATTGACAATTTAATGGCTTCCGACGTGCTTCCAACTGACGGCTCACGAGCGACGTAGTTATGTAGTGTCACTACATAGCCTCGGCGAATGCTACTCCCTGTCAAAGCGTGGTCTGTAAGGTTGACTTGTCTGTGTGGGAGGTAGACGCCGCGCGCGCGAGCGAGTAGCGCGAGCTACCTGACCTCTCTTTCATCTCCTCCGCGGTTCTATTTTATGCTACTGCAACGCTTCCTGTAAATAACTTCACAACGGCAAACATCCGTGCGTTATACTATATAGTTAGTTTGCTAGTATGTGCGGTTTCCCAGGTGCTCGATTAGGCTAGTTCTATGCATCAGGGAGGCGGACGGCACTTTTAATTAACCATTATCAAAAAATTTTAACTGTAGCCCATTCGATCTGTTTTCGAAAGTATAGGCAAGTTTAGGAAACCGATTTGTAAATTTTTATTTTAGATCGTTATTTACATATATGCTACAGTTAAAAGCAGTTTGTAGTTGAAACGCGTTTTATCTAGCTAGTTTCTAACTTTGAACCTTAGTTAAAACTAACATTAGGGAAACTTGTTTAAGAGAACGACTCAATTCGCTCAAGCAAATAAGAATTTCCAAAAATATTTATATATTTAAATAACGTCCTAAAAAAATATTTCCAAATTAGTTGGATAAAAATGCCTATTCTTTCGTAAGTACGTACGTAAGTACGTACGTAAGTACGTTCTATACGTACTCCAAGCCTATAGAACATGTAGAGCTTACCAAACTAAACAAAAATTATCAATTGAACAGTTGACGCAAACTAACGGTTACCGAGAAAGACGTGTTTAAAATATCATTTTTTAATTTTTTTAAACTGTTTTGTTTATTTCGGTAAGCTATACCAGTATATAAGATATGCATGATTTTAACTGAGTCTTTCTATTTATCACAATCAATTTCGATTTAGCCTCGAATATTATGTTGACACATTTTGTACCTACGGAAGATTTATAAACAATTGCAAATTATTTTCCTGTTTTCGGAGTTTGAATGAGCACATCTGAGCGCATTTGAGAGGACGCATGCCGCCCTTTCATGACGTTTGTTATCTTTATGTCGATGATCAGAATGGTCCACCTGCTGAATTGAGGCTCCTTAAAATTCAATAAATTGAATGCACGGCAGTGGCGAAAGATGACCTATAAAAAGGGAAGCCGATGTAATTTAGGCGGTAGGCACCCTATCATTAGTATTGCCAGGGTTTATTCTAATGTTACCGATAATTAACGGACCCTTAACGTTAGAATAGAGCAACGCAATATGTGTCTGTCGCCTAAAATATCGCGGTCCGCTTCCCTTTTTCCCTAAGGATGATCTTCCCCACTGATGCATAAACCTATGACAGTTTGCGCGCCGCGCCATAATACTGGTAGCAAGCACCATAGGAGGGTTAAAACAGTTGCCAACCTTCAAGGGGGTGAAGTATGCGTACGCTATCCTTGTCTGACAGAGCGAGAGAGTTGTCTTAAAAAAATCATGATTTACGTTCGAATTCATAGAGTAAATAAATTTGACAGCAACGCTTGACTTTAATAGAGTTAGAAATGTCACTTCACAGCATCGAAAATTTCAAACGCAATTTCGCGGGGGTGAAGACCGGCGCGCGGGGACCTCGCGGACTGAAACTCTTCATCTTGCACCAGTTAGCTACAATTTGACTTTCGTCCGACCTCACCGAGCTTATATTGTGACTGACCGATTGGCCTAGTGGTTAGCTGGTTAGAGACCCCAACAGCAGAGCCAAGGGTCGCGGGTTCGTTTTCCACCCGGGACCAATATTTCTGTGCATCAACATGTCTATATGTTCCGTGTCTGGGTGTAAAACCTACATATTATAAGGAATATTTCAGTATGTATATCAGTTGTCTAGTAACCCATAATACGAGCATAATACTTGTTTACTTTGGGACTAGATGGCGCTGTGTGGTACATGCCAGGTATTATTATTATTTTCTGTTTGCTCCGTAGGCCTCGGAGAGCGAAAACCACATTCGTACCTCTATGACAGAATGTATTTAAATATTCCACATCCGTGCCGATCTTGGCTCTTAAGGGAGAGTCATATATCAAAGATGTTGAGTTATATTTAAGGTGCGGTTGGCTTTACTGGCATCTCGAATTTATGGGGTGCCGTCGACATGGACCCTCATGATTTATTTCTATTTAATATGACATATAGGTAATATACAGAAGTTTTCCATTCATTATTGATTTTTACGATTTATAAAAATATGCTTTTATAATTTTTAATAAATGAATATTTATGGTTCGAATCCGGGCGTCTACGAATGAGTTTTTTCTGACTTAAGTACATTAACTATCACTGACTCCGTGCCTCGGAGAGCACGTTAAGCAGTCGGTCCCGGTTGATATCAATCCTTCAGGTCCTTACAATCCGCCAACCCGCATTGTAGCAGTGTGGTGAATTTAAGCTCCAAGCCCCCTCAGCTTGAAGGGATGCCTAAATCTCTGCAGTGGCGTATAAAAAAGGGCTAATGAAATGGAATATTTATTATTTTTGCTCTTACGAAGTTGGAGGAAATAAGAAAAATTAACAGATTTTCAGAATAAGTAGTTTCATAGACAAAGAAAATTGTATGGGTTTTGTATACTCATGTAAATTAAGTACTTATACTAAGTAAAGAAAAAATAAATAGTTTTATGGACAAAAATTGTATGAATTTTGTATACTCAAAATAATATGAAGTGTACTAAATTTAGCAAAAGTTAGGGATTTATATTCTCAATCAACAACTTTAGTTTAAAATTTAATAAAAAACCAACATTAATTTAGATAGCTAATTGATTTCGTACATTAAATTTTGTAGTAGGTAAATAGAAATTTAATTCTTGGCCTTTATAGGTATGAATGACTAAATGCACAAAAATTTACAGATTTAATGCCAAACATACTATCCGGTAATATTTAAAATGAACAAACGTAAAATGAAAAAACGAACAAAAAAATTAATAAATCGAAAAAAAATACACATTTTATTACGATTTGCTTCTGAAAATCTGCTATATCTCTGGAAGTTGAAGTTTAGCTTTTCATATAAAGCACAAAAAACTAATCTTATAGTAAACCTTTACTAATCCGTGTGTAAACCACTTTTGATTTAATTCAATAAAAATGTCCAAAAATATAATAATAATAATAACAACGTATACATGACAACAATGTCTATAGGCTCCAAATTAAGCATTAGCTTATGTTTTGCGTACCAAGCGAAGATACCACATACATATAACAACCAAGATCCGGTACCAGTATCGATATTCATCATATAAATACTGACCCGACCTGGGATTCGAACCCGGGACCTCAAGCTTCGTAGGCAGGATCGCTACCCACTAGGCTAAGCGGTTGGAATATATCTATTAACTATAAATATCTTTATCTTATTGACTCTGTGAATCGACACAGCTTGTATATATGAAATGTTATTTGAAAATTCTGTAATAATTGTCACGTTTGTTTGCTGCGCAATGTAAATTAAAACCTATTTATTTTCATTATTGTAATTTCACTTGATTCACTTTTCGCATTCTTTCGTATTTGAAAATAAAGAAATTCAAAGCGCTTTTAATACTGAATAGACTTGGTGATTCAGCCAAGTTCTCCTCTATCACGTAGCTCTACCGCAATTGGAATAGTTATATAAAACAGCGTCAACTAAACCAAATTTCCATTCCAAAACAAAAGTCGATATAAACTGTTCAGATTTTAATTCGGCAACGACTGTAATATTGCTAACGTGGACTACACGTTCGTATTGTTAATACTGTTTTATCAAAACTATTATATGTTTTTAAAAACCTTTAGGCATATTGTGTGTCTGACAGGCATAAGAATACTGTATTGCTAATGGAACAAAGTTCTATAACAACCTTTTCAAGTATCTATTTTTTTCTTTTGAGGAATTTGCCAAATATTTATGAAAATTTATCTGACGTTGAAGTTGTTTCTGTGACGTCATCTGAACAGTTGAGCTTTATCCGCTGCTTTCAACAGTAAAACCAAAAAGCTAAAAGTATTAAAAAAAATATTTAGGTTAGTCACTATATCAAATGAAACCGTAATCGTTTTGAATGAGTCAAAATATTAGTCTTATTTAGTCTTAAATAATTTTTGTTTCTAGAGAAAGATATAAATTGGTCTACATTTTCGGAAAAAAAATATTAAAATTTTCATCCTAGCCCATGACATTCTAACGTATGGGAATAAATGAGCCTGGTAGCTGAGGGAATGGTAAGCTGTGCCGGCTTACCATTGCTATCTATGTACCCACATATCAGTAATTATTTACAATATATGTCAAAAAATTCTCTTATTGAATAAAAAGTATTACTCAATAAATATATTTTTAATTTACTTTGAAATGTATTCAAATTGTTACTCTCAGTGATTTCTCTTCTTATGTTATTACAAACTTTTAAGCTCATATAAATGTGACTATTATAGTAATGGTTGTAACTGGGTGTAGTTGTTTTTAATTAGTAATTATGCCCCAAAAAATAATTTAATTTCTGTTCAACTTGTATAAAGTTATTTATGTGTATATATATATGTTGCTACTAAAAGTATGTATAGGGATATCACTGTTAGCACTTTGTATTTTATTTATAAACCTCTAGAGGGAGGAAGTGGGGAGCTCTGTCTAAAATTCTTACAGCTTTTTTCTGCAGTATTAAAATACGTTCTTCCGGACCATATCTCCATATACTTTAAAAATTCGTTAAGTAAACGGAACGCGTCGTTAGGGTGTTAGTTACACCCACAGATAATGATCTGTGGTTACGTCTGATTGGCTCTTGAAACGATAGCATGCACTAGCAAGCTTTTTTCTCATAGTTAGTTATTAGTTAGCTTTACTCCTCTATTGAACTAATTTAAAGTTCGGTGGTTAAGGTGCTTCGGTTCATACGTATATAAATATACTAAAATACTTCGGTCTTACACCAACGAAATTGGTGATTGCCTACATACCACCACTATTCATCACCATCAGATATCCACAGTGACATTATATTGCACCTATAACCGAGCTCTTGCCGATAGGCACCCTAAATTATTTTTAGGTATCATCACCGAGATCATTTATAATCAAACTTATCCCTAGAGCCTTAATGTAGAGACTTGTGGGTGCAACTTAGTTTCAGTTTGTGCATCCATTGAATGTTTTGTCGAAGAGTTATGCAAGTTGCACAAAGCGAGAAAGTTAAACTATTATATGACAAAGTAAAAAAGTGTGAAAGATTTACTATCGCATTGTCAACTGCCGTGTCGATTACATGACTGTTACTTTTGTTCTATGAAATGTTATATCATATTCGATTACTTATGTATTGTGTAACACTATTTCCTGCGGCTTATACTAAAAAGTCACAATATGTTGGGGCAATTATTGGAAGATATTTTCTAGAAAAAGTTACGAAAAAAAGCTGATTCGATGAGTGAAAAATTGAAGCGAAATGTTTCTACGAAATTAAATAAAAAAAATAAATAAAAAATCTAGTTCAAAATTACATTCTATGAGTAAGTAGATACATTGAATAATTTTATACGAAACGTTCAGTCAAGATTTTGTCGTACAGCTGGCATGGCGTTGCATTAAAGCGGGATGAAAGCAGTGAAATTTTTTTTTTCGTTATAATAACTCGTCAATTTTCATGTACTTTTTACTTACTGGTAGTAAGAAATATTTGAACTTAGAGCCGTAATTCGCTTCATCTTCATGATAATTTCTAGTGTAAACAATGATCTCACAACCACCTATCTGCAATAAGACCGAAGTTTCTTCATCGACTAGGAGGAGTGTATCTGTGTAGTGATTTTAATAACCAGCACTGGAGGGTTCATACAATATATGTAATGAATGAAAAACATACTGCAATGTTTTCTGTAATAAGTTATGTATATGTCTTGTGTACTTCATAGTTTCGTTAATTTAGATTTCTTGTTCTTTTTATTCTTATTTGATTATGTTATGTGGTTTTATCTATGAAAACAATTATTGGCTGTATATTTTCCCGACTTAGATTTATATTTGTATTTAGTTGTTAAAGCTGTTGTTTTCCTTTACATAAATAAATAAATAAAAAACCCAGTTTTTGTGTGGGGACCCCCTTTAAGTTTTAACGTTATTTTCCCTATTTTTTCTTATGGCGGTCATAATAATGCATATAATCATGAAAATTCCAAATGTCAGCAATGATCTCACGACCACCTACCACCAAGAACGTCAAAAAAATAAAACGTTTCTTGTACAGGCACATCCTTTAATTTTTAACTTTATTGTATTTTTAATATTCATTGTTATAGCGACAATGGTAATACATATTCTGTAAAAATTTCAAGTGTCTTATTTTTACGGTTCATATAAGGCTCTATGACAGACGGACGGACAGCGCAGCCTTAGTAATAGTGTTCCCTTTGGTACCCTTGTGTACGGAACCCTAGAAATCACGTCGGTTATTAAAAAAATTTAATAATAATAATATAATATGGTTATAATAAGGTTAATAGAAATTTTAATAATATTTATTAATTAAATATTTTTTTATTCTTAATTAATCGTAAGGAAAGCTTAGCAGCTGTGACCATTTTTATTTTTAATTGTTTTCTAACTTTTCACGTACAGATACAACAAAGTCTTATTTACGGGACCTTAAAAACTACACAAATCTATCAGAGCCTAAAATCTAGCTACCCTGAACACGACTCCAGGGGTATATCGGAGAACTATTGAGTCGAATTCCCGCTGAAATTGACCGCAGCGCGATCCCTCGGGAGGTATTCACACGTCGTCGCAGAGTTAGACCTATTTAAAAGTGACATTACATAAACGGCTAGAACGCTGTTTTTTGGTGTGTACAAAACTACCGCTTTTGATTAATTTTAAGAAGTTAAAGAGACAAATATTGTTCTTTGCTATATGACGGCATCCAAAGAAAATCACCGAATGAGTAATATTTACAATATAAGTTGATTTCCTTATTTCTAATTCCGAGGTCATTTTCCATGGCATCATTCCCATCGTTTTTCTCCCTAGTGACTGTCCTCTCAAACTTTTTAACTAGTCATTCAGACATAACCATTCATTATTACATTACTGTACAATAACTAAATACACCAAGAAGAGTTTATTGCACACTAAAATAAAACCGTTTGCCAAAGCTATAAAGCTAACTTGCTGTTTGTCTGTTCATAATTAAAATTGCTACGAATGTATTCACTTAGTTATACGGCGTGTTCGACTAAACGTAGTCCAAACTTATAGAACTAAACAAAAAGTTTCAACAAAATAATAAAGATGTGATAAATTACAAACATTTAAACATGTTTTGTCGGTAACCGTTCGTTTGTTCCATCTGCTGACTTGAAACATTTTGTTTAGTTTGGTGAACTTTACACGCTTTACAAGTTTGGACTACGTTCAGCTGAATACGTACGTCGCATAAACAACTTTAGCGCTGACCCATATGACTTTAGTTATTGTATTTTTTTAGGGTACTGATATTTTCGTGGATTACAAGTAACGTCTCAAATTAGCATCTATATTGCTTGACAACAACAACTTTTTGGTAGCTCTAAAATGTTTTCAGTAAGCAAATATAGCGAACAATAATATATATTATAACACTACCTACCCAGCACTATAGTTGGGTATTTAGTTAAATTTGTGAATTACCTAAAATATTTAAAATAATGAATAATTTACAAAGCCATTTTTTTTATAATTACCATGTTACTGTTTGAAGAGCTCTTAATACGATAGTAAAATATGGCTAAGAAACAAAATATCTCGAAAAGTTTTTGGAATCGCCCTATTCTATTCTTTACTTTATATACCGGAGGGATGTAGGGGTAGGGGACGGCCCAAGAAGGTATGGATGGATTGCGTGAGGAAGGATATGTGTGTGGAAGGTGTGAGTACTGAGATGACGACTGCCAGAGATGAATGGAAGAAGAACACATGTTGTATCAACCCCACTTAGAGTGGGATAAGGGCAGGAGGATGATGATGATGCTGATGATACTGAAATGCTGAATGTCATCGGCCATTGTCAACCCCTTAAATACCACCTTACAGGTCGTCGTTTCTACCAATTAGTGGTTCTATAACGCTTTGTTTTGCAGACATTCTCGAGACACCTAGGAAGGACGGAGTGATCGAAATTTAGTTCTCTCAAAATTTCCCATTATAGCTTTTACTAAAGACACGAGAACCACGGAAGTAGAAAGATTAACTAGTTTTATTATTAGAAAATATAAATTTAGACTTTAAACGATAACAAAATTTATAAACAAAATTATGATTCGGTTGAAGAATATGGAAATTATAAGCTATTAAAATTTTATCTCTGTCTCTGTCTAAAATTTCGTCGTGATAGCCCGAGCGCAGAGAACTTTAGAAGGCCGTGCGGCCGTGGTTCGGATCCGGGCATGTATGTACCAATGAGTTTTTTTCCGACTTAAGTACATAACTATCACTGACTCCGTGAGCAGTGACGGAGAGCACGTTAAGCTGTTGGTCGTCGGTTAAAATCCACCAACCCGCACTGCAGCAACGTGGTGGGTGAAGCTCCAATCGCCCTCACCCTAGGGGGAGGCCTAAGCTCCTGCAGTGGAACATAATGGGCTTGTAAAAGTTGAAGTAAAATTGGTAGATTTTTTGGACTTGTGTATTAAATTAAATTATAAAATAAATTATTATTAGTGTAAAAAATAGACTTGCATTACATTTGTTAATATGTCCATAAAATATATTACAAGACAATTTTTAAAAAAAATTAACTGTAAGAGTTTTCAAGATAGTTCTTCGATATAATAATAATATATACATCACAACAACGTTTAGGCCCCAAACTACGCATTAGCTTGTGTTTTGGGTACCAAGCGAAGACACCACATACCTATAATACATACATACATATGTACATACATACATACATACATACATATATACATACATACATACATATATACATACATACATACATACATTATTCCATAAAGCATTATCGAAAAAAACATAGTGGGGCCTTGCACACACATTATGAGGACAAAATGGTCAGAGGGAACGTATAACGTCAATGTATGCCTTAGGTAAGCATTTTAATTTCTTACGTTTTGTACATTATGTTATGGCGC
Organism: Luffia ferchaultella; assembly: GCA_949709985.1. NCBI lineage: Eukaryota > Metazoa > Arthropoda > Insecta > Lepidoptera > Psychidae > Luffia > Luffia ferchaultella. The sequence continues at coordinate 1,884,828 of OX453261.1, forward strand.
GGTATCTGGTTCTTTCTGTAAATCTAAGGATCGTTTATACAAAGATTTCAAAATCGGTACTGTAAATAATAAAATTAGGACCCTTTTTGAGACGGACGTTTAAAAGGAAATTGTAATCAACAATTTTCAACAAAAGAAAATTTCACAGACAGAAAGAAATACGCGCAGCTGTCGAGCCGGAAAAAAAATTTTTCTTTACATTTTGAAGGTAATACAATCAGGATGTGACCTTATCTCGAAGACGATTACTTTGGCTGTTTCACAATATTCTCTTTTCCTTAAAAAAACTCGGATATAAAAAAGATGTTTTTCTATCCATTAAAACCGTGTCAGAGAATACTGGCACAGGATAACGTATAACTATAAAAACAGTATTCTACAATCATACAAACCAGTACAAACGCCCCATTTTTTTTTTTTAATTAAGGGATTCGAGTAGCTTCTTTATTGATAATGTGCACGCATGGTACGCATGGTTTAAAAAATAATACAATGTAACGTTTAACGTCTTGTGATTGTTAGGAAAATAAATGAAAATAATGACAGATGACAGATGTTTTGTCTATTACAATCAATCGGTATACCTACTGCACAGACCAGTCAACCTATAGACTACGCTTTAATAAACATCAGTACGAAAACGAAATCGCCAAAAAGTGGCGGGGTGCGGGGAGAGGTCGGCTAGTTTTCATTGGCTCGTTCAAAATTGACAATTTAATGGCTTCCGACGGGCTTCCAACTGACCGCTCACAAGAGACGTAGTTATGTAGTGTCACTACATAGCCTTGGCGAATGCTACTCCCTGTCAAAGCGTGGTCTATAAGGTTGACTTGTCTGTGACCTACTGCGATCTTTGTTGTGCGTAAGGTAAGTAAAAACGGACATGCTTCTGTAGCGAAATAGGTATGTGATGTGTAGTTCATGTATAAGTTCCGTTTTTTTACCTCCAGAGGTACCTTATACGATAAATTTGTTGTCCGTTTGTTTGTCTGCTTATCCGTCAACACTTTTCTCAAAAAGAAATTGAGGTATCGAGTTCAAAGTATTATCAAACGTAGGTTTGTAACCCCATTTGCAGTCCTTTAAACGAAACAATTTCTGAGCCGATTTTTATTCTAAATTGCGCATCATCAAAGACATAAAAGAATGTCTCTCATACCTAGCCTAAGTAAAGAAACAAACTGAAAATTAGAAATTTCAAATTTTAGATGGTTTTTCAGAATTCCTTACACTTTAGAACATAAAACGTTATCTACTATAAAACACCCGTTTGATAGTAATTAAATTATAAATAGTTATAAAGTAACAAGCACTTCTTTATGGGTTACTAGGTTCCGCCCGCGGCTTCGCCTGCGTGGACAGACGTTACACCCTTGCAGTCGTTTACCACTCTCACCACTGTTCTCATTCTCTCTCACAATGTTACTCTCATCTAACTCCTGCTTCCGTCTCTCTGTTATGTTAAGTACTGATTTTTTCCCGCTTTTAATCTCACTCACATTACTAATTCACACATAAATCCTATAGCGTCACGTCCTGGTTTCGAATAGCCACTTTCCCACCCTCCTCCACCCTGACCCTCCAAATCCCCCCCCCCCAGCCCGCCCCTATAGACTGAGTTGTTATGCCAGACTATCGTCTAAAAGTTATTTTTCTATCCCTCGGGAATAGATGTTTTTTCTGGAGGAACGTTACCCCATATGCCCTTTTCTGTACCCGTCGCAACGCCTGTGCCAAATTTATGATGAAGAATAGTTAAAGCATAAAAAAATAACAAATAAACAAACTCATTTTCGGATTTATATAGTTATTATTATTACTCCGAAAACCCGTAATAATCATAACATTTTGAAAACAATAGAAAACAAGCTGTCGGACGGCAATGTAAAAGGAGCTAGTAAACTTTTATTTTCAAGCGACTCCATGGCTACTGACGCCATGGAGTGGCTTGCTGAAATACTCGGGGTTGATTCCTCACTACGAGTTTACGGCGGTTGCAGTAGAGTCACTCGGTCCGTGGTCGTCTGATACGAAAAAATTCGTAAAGGATTTGTCCACCCGTCTGGTCAGCACTGCTGGCGATCCCAGAGCGGGTGCCTATTTCGCACAGCAACTGAGCATCGCTGTACAGCGCGGAAACAGTGCAAGCGTAATGGGATCGATGCCACATGGGACCAAACTGGACGATATTTTTATGTTGTAAATATTGTTAATATTGTTAATTAGTCTAAACAATGCGTATGTCATTGTCATATAAGTTAGGATAATAGTACTTTTTTTTAAATTTTTTGGCGTGTTTACATGCTCTATATGTTTGTACTACGTTCACCCGAACACGCCGTATAATATTAATGTAGATAATTTAAATTGATGACTAATAACGTATTAAATTCATTTCATAAGTTGTATAAAATTATACCGAATCACCTCTCAGGTTTTTTTATCGGACAGTTATTACGTCGCTTAATTCGACCTTTATTTGTATAGAATTTATTCCTAGCTTATGTATTCATTCCATGTTTGTTCGAAGATAACTACAAAAACGGAATAACCTAAAAAGCAGTTTATATTCAAAACTGTGCAACACACCTTCCGCTTTTAGCGGTTAACAGCGCAAAGCGAATGAAAATGTTACGACGTATTTTCGCGGGAAATATATAAGGATTTCGTATGCGGGTGAAGCCTTCGCGGAACTCATTTTGTTTTCACTAAATCCTGCATATCTTTGCCGGAGCGCGCTAGGATATTTCGCGAGCGTCAAAACCGGGTATCCGGATACGAAACTATTATTGTATGGCGACCTTTTTAAGATAATCAATTCAAATTTTAAGTTCTGCAAATATACTGATATAGAAAGTAAAAAATATTATTATTAAAGAGCCTAAGATACTTACCGCATTGCCACGCTGTATTGCGACACGATCCTCTGAACAAGGTATTCCTTGGTCAAAGGATCCCCTGTCAACAGACGCAGCGCGACCAAATCGTGACCCCAAGTAATTTGGCATCCTATAGGACCAGGGACCCATCGTCTCGACAGCGAAAGGAATGAAGTGGTAACGATTTAAAAGATCTACGTGCTTGGCTATTTTCCTACGAGCTGCTGTCTCACCAATAATTTAAATGTTTATTAGTTTACATAGATTTTCGGTCCATTGTACTCATTCTCTATGAGGAAAATTTTTATTTTTTACATTTTAATTCTGTTAACTATGAAGCAGCCAGCGAGACGAAAATTCGACTCGTGGAAAAGACATTCTAGCGTATGTCTGTCTCGTCCTTATGAAAAATTTTTGGTGTCTCGCTCTTGACCAGGTTTTTTTTTTGTGAACGTTGAGCTATCTACAAATATCGATGCATCGTAAAGTTGTGCATGCAATAAGTATACGCGTTACTGCTATTGTACTTACAAAATATCGTTTGATTCAATGTTAACCCACGTCAATTTTAGTAATATGCCGCGTCTGTCCTCCATCAAACACACATAGCGCTTGACGCGCTAATATGCGGACTGTCACGAGGTTTGTCATAATTTTGCGGTAGTTCAGGCGTCCTTCGGACTATTTAAATAAAAGATTTTATTGTATCCATTACATTAAATACACACATTTAATTTTGTTTGTCTGTCTGCATATTAATTTGGTGTTAAAAAGTAGCGAATGCCAATTGTGAAACCGTAAAACATGCGGGCGTAGCCGTAAACGAAAAAAAAAGGTTTTTAATCGATTAGTATTTTTTTTTAATTAACTGTTTATCGTAGTTTTCCTAAAATTTCAAAGTGAATATAGTACTTATACGTATTTTTTTAAACACTAAAAAGTTAAAAAAAATTTAAGACATGCAATATATTTAAAAAAAAATATTTAAGAGTGAGTTCTACGTTTTTATACAATTTTACTACATATTTAATTATATTTTTACGTTACATAACAACATTCAATTTTACTTTAAAATACAGCTGCAAACAATTTCATTAACCAGCCTGTTTTAAACTGATAGCGGGCTTTTAATCCAATAGCCAATTATACTTTATCATTGGCATCGGCTCAAAACAATAAAATGTAACTGCGAGCTCATTATCCGGATCGGAGAGTCCGGATATTCTGACGTGTATATAAGTCTATATGAATATATGTATCTACAGGGTGTAATTTGAGTTCGGGCATTTATTCCAAATGGAAATACGGTAAAACAATCCCATTAAAAACAATACTTGTCAAAAAAACCAAGTCTCGCAACTCAGTTGTTCTGCGGTAAAAAGTTGTGAGATCCATGTAATACCAAGTCGGTTATTAATTTATTCAGTCTCTACTTAAGCGACTTTCTGTCTTAATACGTCCAGTCTCTAAGACCACGATCGTGGTCCATAACAATTGAAAATCAATTGTGTCTGGAATCTCCGTACTCGAAGCATTAAGTTGTTACGTAATAATTAACAGCATCTTATAGTGACGCATATCAATATTAAAATTCTTTAATGTTTTATATAAATATATTGAGACTTGGCCATCGCCTGAAAACACGTGTAAATTCAATCGCCTGAAAACACATGTGAATTCAATTATTTAGTTTTTACATTTTGCATATACTTAATAATAATTAATACCTGAGACAACCTATACAGCGTGATCTAGTCCCAAATTAAGCAAATATTATGCTTGTATTATGGGTACTAGACAACGGGTGTACATACTTAAATATTCTTTATAATATATAGATAAATTTTACATCCAGGTACGAAACAAATAGACATGTTTTGCACAGAAATATTTGTCCCGGACGGGAATCGAAACCGCGACCTTTGGTCAATCACCTACAGTCAGAGTCTCTAAACACTCGACCACTCAGTCAGTTAATAATAATAATAATATCTAGGGCATCCCACACAGCGCCATCTAGTCCCAAAGTAAGCAAGAGTTATGCTTGTATTATGGGGAACTAGACAACTAGACAACTGATATGCATAAATATATTTTTTTATAATATATACATATATAGATACTTTTACACACAGACACGGAACAAATAGACATGTTTATGCACGCAAATATTTTCCCGGGCAGGAATCGAACCCGCGACCCTTGGCTCCGCAGTTGTGGCTCTAACCACGCGGCCAACCGGTCAATCAATATCAGTAAATATTAGCTTATTTTTCAATTTCTTCTAACGTATTTCTTATTGGTTACAGATTTGTTATGAATAGCTAAAATCTGTGCCTGGTATCGCTTTATTATCGCATAAACGCAAACTGATATAAAGATAACGACCCAATCCGGATATCGGAGCCCGTTGACCCGGATAATAAGCTGTCAGCTGCAACGGACGCCGAATAGCGCGTAAAATGAAAATGAGATATTCACTAAGTAACGTAAATATGTACTTGAATTTAAATTGACGTTGTAAGCGAAGACAAGTTTACTCTTTTAGCGATATCTAAATGTTTCTGTTGGATAAATAGTTTGTATAGGTATTGTATTAGATACATCGATATCAGAAAATATTAGATTCCTTGATGTGGTGTTTATAAACATTCATCTTGTTGTCAAGTGCGTACTTTGACATAAAACAAAAAATGGACAAATTTTACCGCGGTTAGGTGGCTTAGGACCACAGACAAGTCAACCTTTAGACCACGCTTTAATAAACGTCAGTACGAAAACGAAATCGCCAAAAAGTGGCGGGTTGCGGGAACAGATCGGCTAGTTTTCATTGGCTCGTTCAAAATTGACAATTTTATGGCTTCCAACGTGCTTCCAACTGACGGCTCACTAGTGATGTACCTAGTTATGTAGTGTCACTACATAGCCTTGGCGAATGCTACTTCCTGTTAAAGCATGGTCTAAAGGTTGACTTGTCTGTGCTTAGGACGTACACAATTAAAAACTTTACTTTATTGGCGCATATGATTTCCAATGCGCAGATATGGCGCACGTCAAAACAAATATCGGATAAGTATGTTTTTTTTTATAATAATAATAATATAATAATAATTGTTTATTTCAGACATTGTCCATATACAAAGTGGGTTAGTATTAAGTACTTAACTTATGTTAGTATAAAAACTAGGTTACACCAATTAGGGTATAATAAAAAACAACAACATTAGCAGTCTACATGTCTGCATGCATCCGCATCCAACGCTCAAGCATTGGAGAGTCCCATCGGTCGAGCAGAGTTCTCAGAATGTTTATATATATAACATATATATAACAAATAAGCTTGATATTTGTTTGTTATATTTTTATTAACATATATATTTATTCACAAACGTAATGAAAACTCCAGACTCTCTGTCACTGGTCAACCGATGAAGCACTGCAATGGCTGCCGCGTAAATGTTTGTGAGTGCACCTTCGCTGACTTTGGCATGAGTGTGTTCAAGTTGACACGTACATACATAGCCAGCTGACTTACTAGGGGTACCGGTACTGTAAGTTCACAATACTACGTCCAGATATTCCTAGGTTCATGTATTTATGCTTTTGTTTATTAATTTTCATTACATAACATCTTGCTTTTTGTAATGTATATTTGGCAAGTGTATCAAAAAACAAAACAATAAATGTTTTTATTATTAAATTTATTAATAATAAATATTATAAAATAATATAAGAAATAACTAAACAAAATAAAAAAAGCTTTATTTGTATGACTGACCAAATGGCCGAGTGGTTGGAGATCCTAATTGCGGAGCTGAAGGTCGCGAGTTCCATTCCCGCCCGGGACAAATATTTGTGTGCATGAACATATTTCTTTCGTTCCATGTCTGGGTATAAATTATTTATATACGAATATATAATAAAGAATATTTAAGTAGATATGTACATCAGTTGTCTAGTAACCCATAACACAAGCATAATACTTACTTACTTTGAGGCTAGATGGCCCTGTGTGGGAAGTCCAATGTATTATTATTATTATCAGGAACTGCACCCTAATGCATGTTTTGTTAAGATAGCCGTGGAAAATTACTGTTAAATGAAAATTTAATATTTTTGCTTATGAATTCATGTAACCCTATTAAGAAAAATTTGTACAGGCTCCGTACAAACGGCGTTAGCGGTTGCACTACATTAAACCTTAACCGATTGGCGTAAAATAATTAAATGATACGTTTACGTTTATATGTTTTTACCTTTTTGAATATTTTGATACATACAAAAAAAAACTTAAATGCACGGGAGTTTTTATTCGATATATATTTTTTTTATTTTTCACAATATATTATTGTGAAAATGCAATTAATTTTATGTTGAACGTGTTGTGAAAAATGAAACAATGTCGAAAGAACTACATACAAATGCAAAAAAAAACCTATGGAAAAAATCACGTCGACCCATCGCTCCATCGCTGCGTAACTGACTACCAAACATCCAAACAACTAAAACCTGAAAATTTTCGCCACTGATAGAAATCGAGTTAACTGGCCGTTTATGGTTTATAAGAGACAGACAAACAGACAGACAAAAAGTAGCCTGGGTCACTCTTAACAACCTCCTTTTCATGTCTGTGAAGTTTCATTGAAATCTGGTCAACCGTTAAGATTAGCTGAACCAGACAGACACCATGATTTTATATAGATACATATAGATGCGCTTAATAAAAGTTCCCATAAATATTCTAATAGTTTTGATGTGTTTCAGGTTTCCTACGGCCTATATAGGATTTAAAGTTTGTTGTAATAATAATAACAATGCCTGGGACATCCCAGCGCCATCTAATCCCAAGTAAGCCAGCATTATGGGGTACTAGACATACTTAAATATTCTTTTTTGTAGTATATACACATATAGATTGACGACCGCTTAGCCTAGTAGGTAGCGACCTTGCCTATGAAGCTGGAGGTCTCAGGTTCGAATCCTAGGTCGGGTCAGTATTAATATGATGAATATTGATACTGGTACCGGTCTTGGTTGTTATATGTGTGTGGTGTCTTCGCAAAAATATTTATATATGTATATACTATAAAGAATATTTAAGTATGTATATCAGTTGTCTAGTAACCCATAACACAAGCATAATACTTGCTTACTTTGGGACTAGATGACGCTGTGTAGGAAGTCCCATGTATTATTATTATATAGATACTTTTTAAACCTAGACGTGGAACAAATATGCACTTCAACTTAGCTTCTGGCATTTAGTTATTTGTTTTTATAAAACAAATAGTGGTTACTCTAAATACAATATTAGCTTATGGACATTAAATGTTAACAGATTTTATCCAAAATGACGTTTTGGAAGACAATTCGAAAAGTATTTTTGAAGGTTCATTCCTCTGTAGGACGCTCTAATGGACGACTGTGTGCGGTCGTCCGGAACTGAACGGAATAAAAATCCGATTTCGCATAAAACCCAGCCCGATGGCCCGGAAACCGGGGACTACGTTCGGGGAAAATAAATGTATTTCGGAAAATTTACATTTTGATGTAATTTTTACTTTTTTCGAAGAAATCAGGTTGGGCGGCGGCGTACGGTAAGCTTTGAGAATATTAACCCGTTACATTTCAAAATCAATTAAGTCCTAAAATTATACACCATGTTCGATTAGATGTAGTCTAAACTTATAAAACGCATAGAGCTAACTGAACTAAACAAAAAGTTTAAAGTGAGCAGATGGCGCAAACTAACGGTTACCGAGAAACATGTTTAAAGTCTCATTTTTTTATCCTTAATTTTTAATTTTTTTGTAACAACTAATAAAATACTAATATAAAATTACAATATAAAATGAATAATTTTTTATTAATCAAGTTACTAGCAAACCTAATAAAACACAACGAGAGTAAAGAAATAAAAATAAATAAAAACTCCGCCATCATACAAAACTCTAATAGTAGTTAACCATTCGCCTCAGGTTCGCAAGTTTTCCTTTAGTTAAAGATTTGTGTTTAATAATAATGTAAATAATTTTCGTATTAACTTCAATATTTTTATTTACAATTTCGCTTTCGTTTTACTATATTTGATACAGGTCTTGATATAATGATTCTACTGCGGCAACGCGGAACCGTGAACACGGAAATCTTCTTTCGAAGGTCAAACAGATGTTTACTGGATCAGAAAATCAGTCAGACAGACGTCTACCTTGTAACTCATTCAATCACTCTTTACATATCTATATAGCGAATCCATCGGTCGTTTTTTAAATTAAAAATAAAATATCTATATAGCGAATTCATCGGTCGTTTTTTAAATTAAAAATAAAATATCTATCTATATAGCGAATTCACCAGTCTTTTTTGAAATTAAAAATAAAAGGGATTTTGGCGAAAATGGATTTGACCTGCATGAGATAGATGAATTACGATGCAGTGGCAAAGATTATAAAGAACAGTATCAAGTGTAGGTTGATCTATTGCCTCTGCCTACCTTTCTAGGCAACAGGAGCTTAAATTTCAAAAGCTATCAACTCCAGCTGATAGCTTTTCAAATCTAACGACTCAAATCTCCACGTGAAATACGTCTCAATGTTTGTAAAGTTTCATTCAGTATTTTAGGCCAGTAACAGCTAATTTAAAGAACTGAAATATAGTCGCTATCTGAAATCGGTTCACAAGTTGAAGGTATAGTAGTAAAAACGTTGAAAGCTCTTTTGCTCCACAACGCCTAGGAGAACCAATGAATTTAGAATGGATTTATTTAATACATCTAAGGAGTGTGCTTTCAAAAGTGGATATTTAAATTTTTTAATATAACAGATTTTCATGTTCGTTACATAAGTTAGAAGGTAAAGGCCGTAATCGAATCTAATACTTTTTGATCTAAACGCTAGGCCCCGGTGGTGCCCGCTAGATATAAAGCTATGTATGCTAGTGAGTGAATCAATAAATCTCCTTTGTAGAACACCCGCTCGCGAGAGTACAGCCTTTATCCTACAGTAAGTAACATAATAAAACGTATGCTGCGGGTTGAATGACGCGTCAGTTAGAATAAAAAAGGCCTGATATCTGCAATCTTATTTTTCTTATATCTTCAATCCGAGACAACCCAATGGGTATTTACCAAAAATTTTAACAATTTGAAAATTATAATTTTTTTATAATTTTATGATATTTAAAGACTATTTAGTTGTTAAAAACTTATAGGTTAATATAAATAATATTAATAAGTAATATTACGATGTTCTACTTATAGCGCTTGTTTGTATGGCCGTCGAGCGCTGCGTGTAGAAGTGATTTCACATAAATGTTTCACACTTTTTTAATATATCTCTGTTATCACATCTCCAAAAAATTTAATATCTTTTCTGTTCAATATGGACACCTATTCCTATAAATACAAAATTATTTGGACCATGTAGCAAAATTTTGAACAATGTCCATTGGTAATTACGAAAGTTCACTCACACGGCGGTGTATAGTTACAGTACTTCTCATACATATGTGCGGCTCTGAAGTGCGACGTGCATGCCTTATTGCGCAGGTCCGCCATCTTCCCACAACGCTTTTATCAAGATAGATTACAATCATGGTCAATTAGTTGGGGCAAGCAGGAATCCATACAAAATTCATTGTTAAAGTGCCAGTAAATACTAGAATTTTAACAACAAATTCTGTATAGATTTCTGCTTATTTCTAACTAGTTGACCGTGATTGCGTATATGCGGCTCCGAAGTTAGCCGTTGACAAATATCAACCTAAATAGAAATTATTGCGTTTTATTTGACAATGCTGTTTGTTATCGACATGCAATCTAACATATTTTTGTTTTTTTTTTTTAAGATTTAAAATTAAGCCTTCGTAATTCGCCCCTTTAGATTTAGCAAAAATTTACAAAGCTTTTCACAGGCGGAATCTAAAGACGCATCCAATGACACTTTATTTGTCAAAATACAATAACTGGTTAAGAAACTATGAGAGAACAGAAGAACATCCTTTCGTACATACACACACAGACTGCAAAATCGTAGTACTCCTTTTACGTGGTTCGGATAAAAACTAACAACAGCTTGTTATATCAACTGTAGTAAAACATTCCGATATTTAGGAAACTAATAATGTATGGGAAAAGCGTTAAAGATGAGTACGGATCTGCTACGTTGTGAGTCCGCAAAAGGTATTATGCTCGCTTGCGTCGTCTCTGTTATTTCGCCGGCTTTTATTGTTCGTTGTGTATACGAATTTGCACCTTTGGTTTATAATCAAAGGCGGTTTTGGTTTTGGTTTAGTTGATACCTATGCCCTCTACTCTTTTAATGGTCTGTGAACTTTATATTAATTAATTAACTATTATAACTTTATATTAACTACTTTATTAATTAGAGACCGCAACATGTCCGCACTGCATTATGCACCAACTCCAAAATTACAGTAACACTGCCGCTTTTTTAATTGCTTCGGCCGAGACTTTCCGCCGGCAGAGCCAATCACGTGTCTTCGTTTCGCTCGGCGCTAATGACGTTATACCGACGAGATCAAATCAGCGTCCGTCACAATGTCCTTTTTCGGGAATTTGAATAAAAAGAGAAACCGCTTAACAAATAATTTAAATAGTTTTCATCTACCGTCAATAAGATAAGCGATTTTCGTTGCACTCGCCTATATTTCTCACTTTTTTTCAAAATCGTCAAATTAAAATGCCTATTCTCATGACCGCCAATTGTATGTAGCGGTCGCAAGCCGCTCGTAAGCGTACAAACGATAAATTTAAAACAATCGCGTATATGCGAATGAAACGTGATTCAATCTCTAGCTTACAAACTGCCTGATTGACATACCAAGGCAAGCACATTCCAAAACGCCAAGTTTAAAAAACTAGACATTTCGCATTCTTACATAAAATGAACTTCCAACAAGGAGTTTTCAAAATGCAACCTCAAAGGGGATGAAAAAGGGTTTTACAGGTATGTAGGGGGAAAAATATAAATAATATATTCATCAACTTGCTCAAATAACTCACTGAACAAATGATTAATTAAATTTTCTTATCGATTTTAGAAACTTAATCGCTAAGGGGGTGAAAAGAGGTGATAACGGCTATATGAAAAAAAAAACGCACTTATCAACCTAAGATCTTATACTATTTACCTAACTTAACTCTAAACTCATGACACCAAAATACCAGCTACAATACCAGAGAGCGGAAAAATCGTGATTGGAAGCTATTAAACTAATACAAATTTATTTCCTCTAAACCCTGGTATTCTATACTTCGACTGGTTCATCGCCATTCACTGTAACACATCGATCGTCCGCATTACGTTCTTTTCGCAATAAACAAGCAACACATCTTTTCCCTTTTCCATTGAAGATGCTGTGAAATATTAAATATTTGATTATTATTCCTTTGTGTGAACACCCCCAACGGGTGTCCAAGGGCCAATTTATAAAATAATTTGTATAGTTTCTAAACGTGGTAATTCTTGCGTATTTATGGTAATAAAAATATGAATAGGCGTTCATTAGATTTAAAATGACGTGCAGAAAAATTTAATAAGGAGTTTCAGTTTTTACAAATAACTTTGATAACTTTAAGAAATTAAAAAAGTTTCATTTCTATCATGCCCCACTGCAGGTGCTTCGGCCTCCCCTCGGCATGAGGGTGCTTGGAGCTTAATCCACCACGCTGCTCCAGAGCGGTTGGTGAATTTTAACGACTGCTATTGGTGGCAACCGGGACCGACAACGGCTTACGACATAAGTCAGAAAAAACATTGGTACATGCCGGTTTCAGGGATTCGCACCATGACCTGAACAAGAAGCGGGCTTGTTTATCAATTTTCGTGTAATATCTTTTTAGTAGAATTCGTTCAGATTTTTAAATGCTTTCGATTAAAAAAACACGTTTCGTGTAAGGGTACCCCCTTCAATTTTCAGCTTTAGGAACTGTATTTTATTATTTGTTGTTATAGCACCCATAGTAATACATACACTGAAAATTTTATCTACATATTATGGTTCAGAAGATGCAGCCCTGTAATAGACAGACGGACGGATGGACAGCGGATGCTTAGCAATAGGGTTCCCGTTGACACCCTTTGGATACAGAACCCTAGAATTGACAGCGTGTTTAAACATACGCCATCTCTAAAATCACGAAAAGCTTTAGACCCCTTTTTAGGCATACTACGCACATGGAGGAGTGTTAGATTGGGCATGTAAAAAGTGTATATGGAGTAGAAGTGCAGAAAGCTAAAATCTATATACAGGTGAGTTTTTGAGATGGAACTATATGGCCAAATCCTAAACTATGAGAAATAGCAAAAAGTGTTCAAAGAGGTCATAACCTCGATTTTTGAAGAGACAAAACTGCATATTTACAATTTTTGAAAAATCTGTTACTTTAACAGGAAATCACACCACTTTATTTGATAATCTATATATAAATACGTGAAGGAGAAGCTTTAGACGCCTTTTTAAGCATACTACCCACACGGAGAAGTTGTGAGATTTGGCTTGGTTAAAGTTTATGTGGAGTAGGAGTGCAGAAAGCTAATATCTATATATACCTGATATATGTTACAAATACTGTCAATCATACGAGTTTAATAGTCTGTCGTTTGATACGGTTTGAATGCACTTACTCTCGCCTATTTATTGGTGGTTTAAAAAAAGTGAGTACGGTCGAACTTCGACCGCTGGGCGGCTACTAGTCTGTATAAATGGTCAACTTATCACAAAATCTGTCTAGAAATACTTAAGTTTACGACTTTCCTTGAATGTATAGAAGGAAAAATTCAACAATGCTTTTATCGCCTCATTTTACAGCTCATTTGTTTACACATAATTTTTATTCAAATTCTAAAACTTTGTATTTCTTTTTAAAATACCAAGACGTTAAACTTTTCAAATTATGTTAGATAATTTCTCTCGATGACGTCTCTTATCAAATGCAAATACTGAGTTGGATCTTATTTAATCGATATATTATTGTATATATTAGGCTTTTACAATATTTCCTACTCAAATCAAATATCTTTATTTCGCAGTTATGTAATGTTGAAATACGTAACAAAAGTGAATTTATTACTTTCTGGCAAAATGTCCCCACAAAGGCGCATTCAAAAAAGTGCTGGTTCCTCAGAAAAATACGCGAGGGACGCTCTTCTTTTAAAATATATATAAACAATTGTTTTTAACAAACTTTTGACAATAAGTGCTGAATTTTTTATATTATTGAAACAAACCGATAAGCCAGTGGTCTACATCCATGGATTTTTATCGTCTAAGTAGTCCGATACTCCATTATAAGCTTTTGCATAAAGCTTTCGTTTTATCGTAGGTAGTCTTAAACTTATTTTAAGGGGTATATCTTGAATCTCAACTGAAATTTTATTGTATTCCCGCATCACACTCCTTCCTTTTCTACTGTATTTCAAGAAATCTAAACTAGAACTACTGTTCCATCAACGCTGCAGTCCAAATTATAAGATTCCATCTTATAATCCGCAACTTTGCGTGTTTAAATCTATAAACATAAATAAAATAAAAAAATACCGGTTTGTGATGTTAAAATAAAATTTTTTTAAGCTTACATGGTTTTTTTCACCTTACTATTACCTACATGCGTTTTTTTTTAAATTTTTGTCTGTCTATTTGTTTGCCCGGGCTACCGAAAAGGCTGAACCGATTTTGATGGGATTTTTAGTGACAGAAAAGACTTTTGGGAAAGTAATTTAGGCTACATTTATCCCGAACATTTTGATCTATTCCATACGTATGAACAAAATAGGAGCGTCCGTCTGTCTTAATATAAGCTTATTCATCGCGGGGCTTTCACTTCAGTTTTGAAATGACAAGCGAAGAGCGGAAACAAAAGGAATAAATAAAGAAAAAATGAAAAGAGATCGACCTCTCCCTTACCTTATTAAGAAGTTAAGTTTAACTACGGTAAATATAAACTGACTTGATTGGCCACTTGGTCAACCGGTCGGAGACGCCGACTGCAGACCCAAAGGTCGTGGGTTCGATCCCAACCCGGGACAAATATTTGTACATATGAACATAATATCTATTTGTTTTTGTCTGTACAATGAATTATCTATCCTACTTCCTAATTTCTACATTCTTATTACATGTATGAATGTTACTCACGCAAGGATAAAAAAATGCTTCAACAGCAGCGTCTCTACTAGAATGGTTCGCAGGGGGATCCAGGTAAGCAATTGCATATGTATGTAACGACAAACTGCATACAATAATAACATTTGCATAGCAACAAAAACAGTAGTAAATGACACAGTGACATAATATTATATACTTAAATGTTTGTAAACAAAATTAGAGATTATGTGTGGTAATGGTGTGTATATATGTATATAATAATTAAAAAAACTAACATAAATTAATAATAATATAGGTAATAATACCTCGGACATTCCATACAGCGCCATTTAGTTTCAAACTAAGCAAAGCTTGTACTATGGATACCAGACGACTGATATAAATACTTAAATAATCTTTATAATATTTACGTATATAAATGTATTTTTTACACCCAGTCACGGAATAAATAGACATGTTCCTGCACTCAATTATTTGTCCCGGGTGGGAATCGAACCCGCGACCCTGGCTCCGCAGTTAGGGTATCTAACCACTCGGCCAACCGGTCATCTTTTGTATATATTTAATTCGGGATTAGATGACCGTTTGTGAGATGTCCCAAATATTATTATTATAAACATGAATTTCACACAGGTGAAGCCGCGGACGGTAATTAGTATTATGAGCATGCAATAAACAAGCCTATATCTTAAGCCTAATTCGATGAATATAAATTTACTAAACTCTATATACCATAGATCACTTTTTCCTGATGTGCTAACAAACAGCCAAAATAACTTGCTTCTTAAATTCATTGTGCTGTACACTATTTTGTGCTGATATGTAATAACATTATACTCGTGCAAGCAACTTGCGGGAAGAGCTGCCATATAATATACAGCGAACCATAAAGTAGAGAGTGTACGCCTCGGTTTCGGATATCCGGCAGCGCGCGTTGCCGGAAAATCTATGGGCATACTTTAAAAGGAAAAAAGAGAGCCAACATATTATAATGTTTAGTGAAAAACTCATACTTTTAGGGTTCCATAATGTGGTGGATGTAGTGGATTTACCAGCAGGCTGAGTAGACTGGAGACTAGGGCGGCGGATTTTAGGGGCGGCATATTAGGACCAAAAAGTTTTTTTATGTTGTACAAAAATTAAAAAAATTTTACTAGCTTCCGCCCGCGACTTCGCCCACGCGGGCTGAAGTTACGCCCTGTAGTCGTTTTCCGGTCTCACTTCAGTTCTCATACACTCTCACACTTTTACTCTCATCTAACTCCTGCTTCCGTCTCTCTGTTATAATGATTCTTTCCGGCTTTCATTCCCACTCCCATTACCATTTCATACATATAACCTATAGCGCCCCCCCTCCCGATTCAGCACAGGTACTTTCCTCCCCACGCCCACCCTAACCCTAATCTACAAGTACTTCCAACTTCCACTAGTAAGTCCAATTAAAAAAAAATCAAGAAAAAAGAAAAGAAATGTAATGAAATGTGTATTTTAAATTTTTTTTAATTTCGAAGTTATTATGTTATTGAATTTAAAAAAACCGGCCAAGTGCGAGTCGGACTCGCACACAGAGGGTTCCTTACCATCATACAATATAAAAAAGTGAATAATTTATTTCAATATTTTATGAATAGGTATTCAAGCGTCTACCTGTTGCCGTTATCAATATTGAACAAAAACGAGCAAAAAAATCACGATTGCTGTATAGGAGCCCCTCTTGAATATTTGTTTTATTTTAATTTAACAATTTATTTTTGAACTGAACATATAACTAAATATTCTGTGAATATTTTAAGCGTCTACCTGTTGCCGTTATCAAAAACGAGCAAAAAAATCAGGTTTGTTTGTATGGAAGCCCCTTAAATATTTATTTCATCCTGTTTTTTAGTATTTGTTGTTATATCGGCAACAGAAATACATCATCTGTGAAAATTTCAACTGTCTAACTAACACGGTACATGAGTTAAAGCCTGGAGACAGACGGACAGCGGAGTCTTAGTAATAGGGTCCCGTTTTTTACCCTTTGGGTACGGAACCCTGAAAAACCGTAAAGTACTGTATCTTCTAACTCACTAAAAATGGGATAACAACTTATTTTTTGGTGACCTTCTCTAATATCTTAACTAGTAAATATTTTTTTGGTTCCATTTAAAGTAATATTCTGTATTACCACCGATATTTGTCACTAAAACGAAGTAAATTGCTTCATATTGGTAGCTGCGTATTGTACGTGCTATCAATCTGCCAACAGTGATGGCACTTCCGGATACGAATTTCGGACATCCGTATGGGAACAGTGGGCATCTGGCAAAGTTGGTTGAACAAAACCATTTTGTCATTCATTCTGCTTGTTTACATGTTTCTTATGTCATCTTTATGAAACAACTAGCATATTTTTTCTTTTTAAATCAATTTCATATTATTAGATAATAATTCAGTATTAAAATAATTACATAAGTACGCTATATTGGCAAATTCATAATGTTAATGTTGTTTAAAAAGAAATTTGGTTACCATCATTTCTCGTCCATAGCGGAAATATATAAATATATTGTTGACCTATATTTTATAGTAAGCAAATAAAATTATTAATAGTTTTAATAAGATTTTTATAGTAATTTTTAATGTCAAGTTCCTGATTTCAAAAGTAAAATGTTGTCCCCATCAGTAAATAATTAAAATATAATTAAAATCATTAAGGGCATGTCGGACCTGCATTAAAGTAGAGTTCAAGAGCTGTGTCTGCGTCATCATCATCATCATCACCAGCTTTTGTTTTTCCACTGCAGGATATAGGCCTCTCCCAACCACACACGGTCTTCTGCCTTTTGCATCAAACTACCCCCGTTATAGTGTTACACATCATCTGTTCAACTAGTGTCTGAGTAAAAAGAAATATTTATTATCTTTATAATTTTTGCTACCGATAAATTTTATAATGTAATATTTTTTTTTATAGCTATAGCTATGAACCGCTGGTGTAACTTTAATAAATAAAAAAAAAATAAATAAAAAAACAGTGAACAATAAATTTTCTTGTATATTTATTAAGTTAGGTAAACACTTCCACTTGTGAGAAGAGTTCCAAAACGTTTATTTTTATAGTTTACTTTCCTTCTACATTATCTATTTTTAAATGCGACATTTTGTACAATTTTAACATTAGAAGCTTGTTAGAAATAGGAACTACAAGACAGTGACAAAGCCAGATGTATATTATAGTTCTTTGGTACACCAAAATTAAAAAAAATATGTAGTAACGCCAGAAATCGTACGATATAAATTATTTTTTTTTCCTGTAGGGTCAGCTTTTGTTTGCAGTAAGAATTTGTGTCCCATGTTTCCACTACCTCAAGTAATTACAAGGCAAATTTTATAATTGGAAATGCCCATAAATAATGGAAATGTGTTAGTATTTTTCAGACTTTAATATCCGAATTTAGTCCGTATATTTCAAACACAGCGCACTGTGTAGTGTCGTGTCCCATCTACCACACTGATATATCGCATGTCTGATAAAGTGTTTTATTGGAGAGGATAAATTTTAAATGAAACGCAATAAATGCACTCTAGGGATTTTGATATTGTATTTGGTTTTTTTAATGAAAAACGTGTATGTTCTCGATGGATTTGCACACAAAGGGTTCCGTATAAATCTGAAACTACTAAAACCATAATAAGATTTAAATCATAAATAAATAAAAGTAAATTTGACTAATCGAAATTGGCTGAGCGGTTAGAGACCCAATTGTACAACATTTGTTCCGTGTCTAGCTGTATAAAAAAAATTATTATGTAAATCAATTGTCTTGTAATCCATGACACATGCATTACTTGTTTACTTTAGGCATAGTGTAAATAAAGACTTACTAGTGATTTAACCGCTTTGATGTCGTTGGCCAAGCCGACGCCGCCGTCTAAACATGACAGCATATGGCGCATAAGCTCAGGGTTGTCATTGCATGAAATACAGTAAGTAATAATTTTTGTTGTTTTATTTCAATGTGATAAAAACATAGTCTGAAATTAATATATTTATTACCGTAAATCAAAAATATGAATAGGGAATAAAAAAACTACAGATGTGCGTAAATGCTGCAACGATTTTTGTGAGATGTCTTTTTCTCGGAGTGTCGTCAATTAGAGAAGCTTTTGTTTAAGAAAAATAATGTTTAAAAGAAGTGGTAGGCCATTCTTTCTATTTGTTCTCCTTTTGAAACTGTTTCGACAGTCGATTGTACGTCTTGGTTGTGTATTTGCAGAATATCTGTTTTGGTTGTACTTGTCTGAGTTTGCGTTGAGAACGTAGGAGTAATTGGCAAGTTTAATGAAGCAATCGTAATTTTCTTTAAATTTTTCTTTGAGTGCATATATTTTTTTAAATGTAAGCTACATACATATTTGTTTTTCAAAGTTGTTTCAGTCTTCTTTATCAAATCTGGTCTTTTGCATGCACAGACGGCGCCTATTAGTAACACATTATACAGAACAATCTGATTTGCAGAAATATTATTTCGATTTTAAGAAACGGTGACCACAAAAACCTTTCTATACAAATCAAATAACAAAATTTTACAACATTTGTAACTACTTTTAAACAAAATATATACTACTGAAATATGTACCTAAGCACTTTAGCAGTGACCTAATTGGCTCAGCCAATCAGAACAACTAAACTAATAAACTGTCCTAAGGGTCTCGTCATTTATTTTCGATTTTTTAAATTTAAAAAAACAACAGTTCGTTATTGTTCGCATTAACTGGGTAAGTCTTATTTTTATTATTTCGCACCTTAAACCATCGACGTTTAAAACGAAATAGTACTTCTACAAAATAAATCTACAATTAGGTACAATGGTTTATAAAATCAGATTGATTTTGTAGACAGTCGACCGCGAATGGAACGCTGTCGCTGCCTGGTTCGTTAAACCGTTTAAAAGTTGTTAGAATTTATTACAATTATCTAATTATGCTATTTATATGGTAACGCGAGATTTTCATTAAAGTGTCCGAATTTTAATAAAAATATTATTAATTTCTTTAATTAGAATACAGGATGTACAAAATATCTTAAGAGAAAATTAGGTTTACCTCTCTTCCGTGGAGGGAAGTTGAAAACATAGTACATTTTTGTTCTTGTATAAAGTAGAATGACATCCATCTGATCCGTCCACCACATAAGTACAAAAAATTGTTTTCTTTTCGGCGATAGTATAATCACGCGATAGAATTATTTTTGACACGACTAAACTTTATTACCGGTTCGTCATACTGCGGGCACTGCGACGTGCGGCCCGGTAAGCCCCGCAGGCAACACGGTGGCGAGACGCGGGCGCCTCTTACCCCTCACGCCCTCTTCGATTGCCAAGGCCACGGGCCACGGCGCGGCGCCGGCGCGACGCTCAAGCACATGAGGCTCAAGCGCGCCAACTGATACTTATTAACTTATTAATTTTGCTTAAATTATTGATAAACCGGTTATATTTTTCATCACATTCTTGATCTTTCGTAAAATAATAAAATATACAAGTTTTTCCTTTAAGTATCCTTCGGTACTAAAATATTGAGATATGGCGCCACGAAGTTATCATCTTGTCGTGGGAATGCACAAATGACTGACAATTGCGTCAGTCGAAGGCCACCGGTGAGATACCCTTTCCCGCTGCACGCGCGGTCGCCCCTTTCTAATGCGTAGTATTTATGTTTGATTTAGTAACCACATTGTATTGATTTTTCTTTCTGAAGAAATATTCTACCTAATGTGCGAATTTGCCAGCTTATTATTTTTTTTAGAAAATTCGGAAAATTATGAAAAATCTTCTGAATATCTCAAAGACTTTGCCTCTCAGCTGAGAATGAACAGTATAGATCTTAAAAGTTTGACGTCAAGCATAAAATAGTGTGTTTTCTCAATATAGGTTAGTTGTACAAAAAGTCGTATCAACATGTCGTGATAGCCTAGTTGTAACGAACCTGTTTCTTGTTTAGAAAGCCATGGTTCGAATCCCAAGGCGTGTACAATGAGTTTTTTTAAACTTATGTACATAACTTTCACTGACTCATTGCCTCAGCGAGCACGTTAAGCCGTCGTCGGTCGCGGTTGCCACCAATAGACAGCAGTAGTTAAAATCCACCAACCCACACTGGAGTAGCGTAGTGGAGTAGTAGATTAAGCTCCAAGCCCCCTCATCCCGAGGGGAGCGCTAAGCCCCTGCAGTGGGGTATTAATAGCCTGTATTGTAGATTAAAAACTAAACCAATATACGAAATATGAAAACTATGGACGAAGTCGTAGACAAAAGCTAGTAACAAATTAAATGTTAAAACATGTTGTATGTATACCTTACTTGAAGCTCATTACGACTAAGTATAACTCGAACTACAACTATGAAAGTAAAATGTGCATTATAACGCGCCGGATAATGAACAACTTTGCTTGCTTTGTTAAATTTCCACAAAAGCGTTTCCCTACGTCTTCTCCATGTACTATACATACACGCTGATTTTTCATGGCGGAATACTAAAAGAAGAATATCAACTAAAATACGAATAATAATATAAATGTCAATATTTAAAAAAAAAAACAAATAACTCTAATGTAAAACCACTTGCAGAAAAGAAAATAAAAAAAAATGACTGAATAGAGAACAAGCTTCATTTTATAGAATTTGGTTTGAACAAATATACTATTTATAGTTTTGACCGTAACCGCTTTACCGCGCCTTAGGTATGTGCGCGACGAGGAGGGAGGCCATCAACGCTCAGGACCTGCCTCCCTCCTCGCCCCGCACGTGCCTATGGCGCGGTACAGCGGTTACGGTCAAACTATATCATTTATATATGACTTGAATGGTATAAGGTATTGCAGACAAGAACAAACCAACCAAAAACCAAAATAAGTTCGTTTGATTTTGTTCTTTACGTGAAAATAAAGATTTTTATAACAAATATGTTTTGTAATGTTTGTTCCAGCGAGCAATACCATCACAGACCAGTCAACCTATAGACCACGCTTTAATAAACGTCAGTACGAAAACGAAATCGCCAAAATGTGGCGGGGTGCGCGGAGAGGTCGGCTAGTTTTCATTGGCTCGTTCAAAATTGACAATTTAAGGGGGCAATTACAAAAAAACGGCATGTTTAGGTACATTTTTAGGAAGTTTGGAAAGGTATATGGTCATAAACCTAATTCTAAAATAAAGATCAGTTCTTAATTTACAATTGTGTTAGAAAACATTTGCATATTTTACACTCTTTCACACTGAAAAAATATTATTTTGTAACCCACTTTTGCCGAAATCGCGGAAAATTAACATTTTTCGGTACATATTACACCATCATCACAAGGTTTTTTGAGATTAAAAAATCATTTAAGTATTGTTAATACTTCATCCTTTCTTTCTGTAAGAGGAAATTTTGATAATAAACGGAAAAGTGGCAGAAAAAAATCATCAATAATATGCAATTTCACCGAAATTTCGCCATACTATTTTGTATGAACTGACAGCACACTGACAGCATAAAACCAAGCGCACACGGTATCGTGCTTCAGACCGCTCCGAGGAGCGCTATTGAAAGGTCGGGTGTACGTCTTTGTTTTTCTCTGATCAAATGCTGTACGTATAGTAAAGTTGAACTCAATCAATCTTGAGACGTGGGTGAAAGTAAAAGTGAATGGGCATCTTTGTATGGGCTGCGTACCCAGATTGTATCAAGTTGTGGTATATGTCATTTTAAAGGTCGTATCAATAGCTTTATTTTATAGTATGGCACCAACCATGAAACACGTGCAAGGAAATAACTATGAGTTATTTTATATCTCATATAATGAAATGTTATTTTTAGTGTAAATGTTACTTATTGTACAATATTACTTTATTACTAAGCATACCTACTATACGGTTACCAATCGCTATTCCACCGCCGCTTGCACACCTACATACTCTTAAGACTGGCCAAAAAAATTGCAGGTCTTGCATAGGCTTCGTCTCCATGCTGTATCTAGTGTAGGCATGTTGTTCTTGGATTTCTTATTAAAAAATATAATTAAAGGCTAGTATTGCGTAGGTCGAAATAATTTAAAAAAAATTATCATTGAACTAATAATCTAGATCAACAATTACATCATCTAAAAAAGTTGCTAGCAACAATATATAATTTTGATGCCTCGCCCACCCCAAATACCATATAATGCTTATTATATGTGAACATGTGCCGACTGTTCTTCGCCCTATAAGGCACGAACAGTAATTATCGACTCCCTTCCCGTCGTTATTGTAGTTACTACAATATAGGAGTAACACATCCGATTCGACACATGACAGGACT
Source organism: Luffia ferchaultella (assembly GCA_949709985.1). Lineage (NCBI taxonomy): Eukaryota > Metazoa > Arthropoda > Insecta > Lepidoptera > Psychidae > Luffia > Luffia ferchaultella. The sequence goes on from OX453261.1 coordinate 1,908,158, forward strand.
GAATCCAACCTCTAGTAGTATGTATGTGTGTGGGCAGGACGGTGTAAGAGTTATACTGACAGGTAGCCGCAACGCACAGTATGCTATATAACATGGTAAATAAAATAATATAAGTAAAAAATAAAAACCGACTTCAAAAACATAAACTAAAAAATTAAAAATAAAATTTTCACTTTAAAGAAAGGAGCATTAACAGGCGGCATATAGTTAATGAAGTCGGTGCCTACTCACTCAGACACTTTAAATTGTGTTCCATATTTGTTATAGTTATAAATATATAATTGTTGTAACTGTTATTACCTGGTAAGTACCCATTTAAAGTGTTTGAGTTGGCACCGACTTCATTAACTATATGCCGCCTGTTAATGCTCCTTTCTTTAAAGTGAAAATTTTATTTTTAACTTTTTAGTTTATGTTTTTGAAGTCGGTTTTTATTTTTTTTTTTAAATTGTTTTATTTTTCAATTTTTAGTTGAACGCATCTGTAACTTATTTCTATTTAGTATAAATGGGGCTACTAAACGCGCTACTCTAATGAGACAGCACCGCGATTACGCAACGTAAATTCAGTGTCAAATTGACGAATCAGCATGCCTAGTAGGCAGTGGTATTCCTATGTAAAACTTCAATCTTAATTATTATTTTTGTGCGAACTGAACATTTTGGCATATTCAACCGTATGACGGAAGCTCAACAAAAGGTAACTGCTGTAAATCGTTGAGGAATTCCCCCGACTGTTTATGGTCTTCATCATCAGACCTGTAATGGCACTATAACTCATATGAGTGCAAAGTTCTCTTCAATAGAAATAAATTAAGTCCAAACACCAGGTAATTGCTGTAAATCGTTAAGGAGTTCTCTCGATTGTGTATGGTCTACATCATCAGATCTGTAATGGTACTTATAATCCATATGGGTGCAAAGTTCTCATTAATAGAAATGAATGAAGTCCAAACACCAGGTAATTGCTGTAAATCGTTGAGAAGTTCCCTCGATTGTGTATGGTCTCCATCATCAGACCTGTAATGGCACTTATAATCCATACGGGTGCAAAGATCTCATCAATAGAAATGAATCAAGTCCAAACACCAGGTAATTGCTGCCAGTCGTTGAGGAGTTCCCTCAACTGTCTTTCAGCTCCATCATCAGATCGACTCCCGACTTTCATTAAATAGTACTAGTAGTAGTACTTTATCAAAATACTTAAAATACGATACTTTAAAATACGATTTTCGAAGGTTGCCCTCGTTTTCTCTGGGATGCCATCATCAGATCCTGGTTTCCTTATCATGGTACCATTTCGGAGATATCTCCCTTTCACAAAAAAAAAATCATCCAATTCGGTTCATAAACAACGAAGTTATCCCTGAACACACATAAAAAAAAAAAACATATATACGGTCGAATTGAGTAACCTCCTTCTTTTTTGAAGTCGCTTAAAAAGAACTTTATAAGCTAGAAATAATGATTATTTAAATAAAAATTAAATAATTTTAAATTTAAATTTCAAAGGCAGTAATTAAATAATAAGTTGGTGTCATACAATAAAATGAAGCTATTATTAAGACCTTTAAAATGACATATGTCACAACTTGATACACCATTGGGTACGAAACCGCCCATTGTCTTTTATAATATTTTATGAATTGAATTAGTTTGAATTATTTTTTTTACCAAGGCGGAAAGCTATTAAACTTAAAATAAAAATCTTACACTATACATATATACAACGTACATAATATATACATTACCGAGTTGACCAACTAATAATTTTTTTATGATAAAAAAATTAAATTAAAACATATGTAAAAAGTGGTGACCTCTTGGAATGGTGTAATTATTTTAATTTTAATACGCTTTTATAAGTTCCACCTGTATGTTTTTTTGTATCTAATGGAATCTTTAAACGCGGTTGTCACCCACTTCCACTGAAGATATTGGGCTGAAATTTAGAATACATATGTAACTTCGATGACAATACACTAAAATGATAAACATAACTTGATGTTGCAGCCAGGATTGTTTCCTCATAAGGATACTCTTCACCGGTTAATAGCACGAACACGAAACTTTGTATGTAAGTTGGATTTCGATAGTTATCCATGATTTTCACTATAAACTGATGATGCACCACGATAATTTGTTAACGAGGGAACTCCTCAGTGGTTAGATTAGCACCGACATGAAGCTTTGTGTCGGTGTGTATAATTTCATCGTGTTATAGGTAATTGTGAGTTCCACCTTTATGTTTGTAAATTTTGATGGAATGTAGTTTAAAAAATATTAAGACTAAAAAAAGAAAAAAAATAATATGTTAAAAAAAATTATAAATTACACTTTGATAGACAATCGAACTTTAAAAAAGAAAATAAGTAGAAAAAAAATAGAAAATTAATGTCATTGTGAAAAATCGTGAAGTGCAATGAAATATTTAAAACAACTGATATCAGGCACCCCACGTTTTGTCACAATAACATTATTTTTCCTCATTAAACACTTTATTATTATTCCAAAAGTTATTTTCTTCTTTATAGATCGATTTGGTATTAAAGTGCAAGTTTCTTATTTTTTTTAAACTATAATGTTTTTAGAAGGCGGTCTGAATGATCGTGAAATTTGAAGGGCAAGTTAGTCAAAACAGGGGTGTTCGCGCGGTTTCTCTATTTATAGAAATAAATAATGGTGGGAGCTAAGGGCGCGAGCGGGTTGCTTTTTGCGGTTTACGCATGCGGTGCAAACAGAATGCTCGCTTGTGATTGGTGTAAAGAAAAAAGATTTAGTACTGTAAAATACAACATTGCGGTACAAGTTTCGATGTCATAAAGAACGTGTTAATAGTAACTGTATTGACAAAAGTATTAATCGTTGTTGTAATAACGCATACAGACTTGTTTTTTTTTTTTTGTAATGTGGACCAAATAATAATAAAATTTTAATCTATACGAAACAGACTTTATTTTAGTAGTGTTAAGCCCAGAAAGAAAGAAGTTCAAAATTGCAGACACTATTTTCAGTTTTGACCGCAGATTTGTGAAGGGAGACCACATGGACCCATAGATATCGATTTTGAAAGCAAGCAGTTCAAAAACTAAAACAGATTCAAAGGCAATAATTTTTTTTTAGTTCTGAGCACAGATTTGTAATCGAAGACCATATACCGTAATCTTAGACATTTATTTTGAAAACAATCGGTTCAGAATCAAAAATAGTAGAATTTGACGAAATGGGAAATGAAAAGGTCACCTCATTCAATGGGACCTCGGTTTCGCCATCGCTACGTATCACAAACAAAATGCACTCGTATTGCAAAACTCCTCATACGATAACTGTGGCACAGTATAGTATTGTCTAATAATTTTTTTTATGGAACTTTAAAAGACATCTTAACCCACACCCATAACACAAGCTTTGCTTAGTTTGGGACTAGATAGCGCTGTGTGGGATGTCCCAGGTATTATTGTTATCACTACATATTATAAAATAAAGTCTCCCGCCGCGTCTGTCTGTTTGTCTGAACGCGACAAACTCAAAAAGTACCGAACGGATTGGCATATTATTGACATCAATGGACAGAGTGATTCAAGAGAAAATTTGTTGAAATATGACGATTATTGTTGAAGAAGTCGGAAAAAAATCAAGCTGGTTGGGAACTTTCATCGAAAATGCGGCCTAATCCTTTTGAGATATAACAAAATATTGTATGGAGGAATTGTGTCTCTTTTATAGAAATAAAGAAAAGTCCGCGATAGCATATGTCTATATTTTATGGATAGCTTACTATACTATTTTTATGATGTAATATGATGAGGTGATTGGAAAACAATTTATACGGATATGGTATTAATCCTTTTCAAATTAAATACGATATTTACCTTCAGCATTTCATGAACATTATGATCGCCGTTTGTATTCTACAATTTAAATCAATATCTTAGGAGCCATACCGGACGACGCGACACACGTGGTTAGGCTGAAGTTATCAATGTTGTATACAAAGAAATATTTTAGTTTGTTTTTAGGTATTTATTCTTTACTTTTTCATATATTTATAGAATTCTAAATAAAATACATTAAAAATAATCCAAGTTGGACGAACTTGCGTTACATTTAAATCTAATGAAATCCAGTCCACATGTTCGACACAACAAGCTGATACGACACTACGACCGTAAAAACATTATGGCTCTGCTACCTGTGCGAAACCGGGGCGGATCGCTAGTTATTATATAAAATAAAGCAACATTAAAAACCTGACATAAAAGAAAACTAATTTTTAAATAAATAAAAATAATAATGATCAAGACTAATTAGTTCTGGTATAGAGCCAAGTATGTGTTGCCTCTGGTGCAGATGCGCGTGTAGTAGTAAGCAAGCTGTCAAGTAAAACCTATTTTCGAGCTGTCACTTTTTGTACATACGTCCTTAATGGCTTCCGACGTGCTTGCAACTGACGGCTCACTAGTGACGTAGTTATGTAGTGTCACTACATAGCCTTGGCGAATGCTACTCCCTGTCAAAGCGTGGTCTATAAGGTTGACTTGTCTGTGAATACCATATACCATTCAAGTCATATTTATATGATAGCATATTTTAATATCTGCTTAAATACTCGTAGGTATCAGACAAAAAACACTGTTTGGTGCATTTTCTGTTGTTCAAACCAATTTCCATGGAATATAACTTGTCTTTCTTTTTTCAGTTAATTTTTTTTCCTTTCTGTTAAGTGGTTTTGCAGTCGAGTTTTTCTTTTTTTAAAATTTATTTATTATCTTTGCAGATAGTGACACTAAAAAATTATGAAGTTACGTAATCGACGCATCGTAAACTATAGATTTTTACGATGTGTTACATCGAAAAATAAATCGATGCCTTTTACAAGCGTGCATCCTTATGCCAAGGCAGAAACGTCTTCCACACAAAATCCTCTGAATTTCAATAACGTAAACTTTTCTAAACAAATTTAATTTCAAATTACTAAATAATTTCAATAATTTGATATTTTCTCTCCGAAACGAAATTTTCGATGCGAGATGCGAGTTTCAGTTAGAGTTTCAGTGCGCGCGGTCACCGCACCGGTCTTCACCCCCGCGAAATTGTGTTTGACATTTCGTTATTGTGAAGTAACATTTCTGACTCTATTAGAACTAAACGCTGCTGTCAAATTTATTTACTCTATGGTTGTAAGTAGGTACCTATATTATTTTATTGTTCTTTACTAACCAAATTTTTTTCAATAAAATAAAATAATAATAATATTTGGGACATCCCACACAACGCCATCCCACACAAGTACCAAAATAAGCTAGTATTATGCTTGTATTATGGGTACTAGACAACTGATATACATACTTAAATACTCTTTTTATATACATAAATATTTTTTTGAACCTAGCCACGAAACGAATATACATGTTCATGCATACAAATATTTGTCCCGGGTGGAAATCGAACCCACGACATTTGCTTCCGCAGTTAACGTCTCGGTCAATCTGTCACTAAAATATCTAATCATACTTATGACTAGTTTTTATTCGATAGCGCACACGACGGATCAAGAATAAGAAAATATTGGTTACAAAAATTTCCAATTTCAATATTTCTTCACTTTAAATAGGTACCTACTAAAAATTAGAAGGTGGCTCGTCGAGTTAAGCACCAAATAGAACATTTAAAATCATCATAAAAATAATTTATTTCTCGAATACCTACAGTTGTACTACGCACGGAACTTTGCCACTCTAGAGTTGCTTGCGAATGCTCAACTCAATGCGCAGATACCGCCGAGCGGGCAGCGAGCGAGTGGTGGCGAGCTGTCCGACCTCTCTTTCTTCTCCATTTAATGCTACTGCGATGCTTTCTGTTAATAACTTCATAGAGACAAAGTTCCGTGCGTACTACTTACTGTACGTCGTGGTACAGTTCCAATCAAACTTTATGGTGGATCGGAATACAACGCTTTATGCGTGCTTGCGCAGGTTCAATCATATGCCCCTCGCTCCACTGCGTCCCGCTACACCTAAAATTGGTTACTGCGACACGACTTGTGCCTATGTTCACATCCGCCATAAAGTTTGATTGGAACTGTACGTTTATTCGTACCAATCTAAACATATGTAGGTAAGAATATTCAAAACAGTAATAAAATTACAGTTTGACTTCATTTGCGTTTTCAATTAGCCTATAAAACCTTTTCTGTTAACGGAATTTAATTAAATAATTTTGGAGAAGTAATTAATATAATGATTTTGACAAAACGGGTATTATGGCTTACCTACTTATTTTGTCAAAATTATTAACTAATGTATTGTTCCGTCTTGTTTCATTCAAAATTATAATGTTTAGACCTTTTTGGTTCAAATAACTTTTCTGAAATATCGACGCCCGCTTAGCCTAGTGGGTAGCGACCCCGCCTATGAAGCTGGAGGTCCCGGGTTCGAATCCTAGGTCGGGTCAGTATTTATATGATGAATATCGATACTGGTACCGGGTCTTGGTTGTTATATGTATGTGGTGTGTTCGCTTGGCATCCAAAACACCAGCTAATGCTTAGTTTGGGGCCAAGACGTTGTTGTCACGTATACGTTATTATTATGTAAAAATACTGAGACATGGAATCATATGGTAACTTATTTGAAAACTCAAACTTCTTTTTTAAAAATAGGCAAATAAACTATTAATACTTTTTAACGCCATGAAAATAATACAAATTATTTCAGTATGAATAATTGAATGTTTATAATTTTTATGAATATATAATTTTTCAATTGATATTATGTCGTAGCCAGTTCATAGACAATTTCATGATGTATTGGGATTTATTCTAAATTCTACCAAGATTAATCGATGGTCCACCATTTCTAAATTGGTAGATTAGGTTAGGTTAGGTCGTTTATATTTAAGCGAGGAGCGAAATGGAGCGGAGCGATGAGATAGCCACGTAGAGCTAAATACGTTTAATAACAGTACGGAACTCTCTGCGCGAGTTTAATTCGCACTTGGTCGGATTTTACGTCAATTTCTGCTTAAAATGTCGAATATCCCTAATGCAACAAAAGTGACGAGGTAACGATAAATGGGTGCCCACTTTGTATGAGACTTTAGCCCACCTGCTGCCACTCAGTACGCAACATACGTTGACACCGGTGTGCCATATATGAACGTTGTGATTGTGTGCGTTTCTACGTGCCGCGATGATGTTGCCAGGGTTGGGGTGTCCTGTGGCCTGACCACTGTGACCACTCCTCAGTTGTTCATCTACACATGAGCAATCATCCAATGATACTCGTTTTTCAACACGCATGACGATGAATCGATCTGTCCTTTAAAGATTAACTCTTCATTACATGGGTAAATGTACATTTTTGTAATTTTTTGCATAATCAACGAAATAAACGATGTTACATTCCCATTGGCTTTAAGCTTTGGCATTCTTTTTAATGTCTTTCGTCTTTTTATTGACTTTTTCATCGTTTATTTCGTAGATTATGCAAACTTAAAACCAATGGGAATGTAATACAGGCATATTACATTCCCTTGTAATGAAACGTTTTTCATTTTTCTATTGACTTTTTCATCATTTATTTCGTAGATTACCTACGCACATTTAAAGCCTATGGGAATGTTATTAAAGCACATTACATTCCCATGTAATTAAGGTACATTACATTCGCACCTAGCTTTCAGTTTAAGCGTTCTTTTTAAGGTTTTTTATTTTTTATTGACTTTTTCATCGTTTATTTCGCAGATACGCATTTAATGAAGAAATTAAACCTTAGTTACCGTCTGGATCAGCCTTTAGTGAAGAAATAACAGTGCTTATGGACGACTTTAGGGGCAGTATTAGGCATAACCTTAAAGGTACATGAAGACAGTTCTAGGAAACGTCTTGGACTTATGTTCTCAAATAAATCTAATAGTCTCAAAATGAATTTTGCCTCACAGGGCCTGAATATTTTAGTTCGCTCCGGCCCTCGCAATTTTAATGTGGTATCTATTTCGTGTGTAGGCATCACAGGTACGCATTATATTAAAATTTACACATATTATTATTGCGACACACGACTCTTAAAGGGCGTGTGAAAAACGATATTACAATTTTCCACTTCGACGATTTCTGGCAATAACAAAATGGAAATGTTGTGTTAGCGTACTTTCATTAAGAGCAGTGTGTAGTGGCAAATTTCCATACAAAAGGCGTTAACGGTTGCGCCCCATTAAACCTTAACCGACTACTGCAAATAAATGGTATTCATCATCACCAAATCACCAAAAACTAGGTTCAAAAGTTTTTATTTTTCAAATTATTTTAATACATTGAAAGGAAAAGAAACTTTTTTTTTAAGTTTTAAAATTAAATTAATTGATTTCACGTGTAATGAAAAATTTTAAAAATCGAATAAAAACCAGCGCATTTAAGGATTTAATTTTTTCAAAATTATTAATAAAATAAAAACGGTTGGACATACTTTTGACTGGTCCGAATATCGTATATTTTTTGCGCAAATTGGGTAAAATTTTAGGTGGGTTTGAATGGAAATTTGTCACTACACACAGCTCCTTAAAACCAGAGAAGTGTGTCGGACATAAAATAAAACAGAATTTCGTACATATTTACAGAATTTGTCTATCAGCAAGAATCCGGATACATTACAAATACTATTAGAAAAATAAATAAAACCTTCCTGCATTGGTGTGAAGTAACTTCATAAGACATGCGTCTTACTGCCCTTAGACGGTTTTCGCTAGCCCTAAACTTGCATTTGGCCATCGCAAATACGGACATATAATATTAGTGACCATACCATCAGTCCATTAATGCTCCACTGCACGGGCTTAGGCCTCGCATCGGGATGAGCGAGCTTGGAACTCAATCTCCCGCGCTGCTCCAGTGCGATTTGATGAATTTTAACCGGGACCAACGGCTCAACGTGTAAGTTACCCACTCCAGCCTAGCCTCATAAAGAAAGGTTTTTATTTATAAATGTTTTAACAGTTGGAAAATTGAAAAATGCACAATAAGAAGACGCAATGTTTACAAACTGTTACATACAGTTCTAATATACATTCCGATCTTCATTTTGACACGAAAATATTTTTATTTAAATTACTTTATACAACACATAATATAAAATAATGACAAGCTAGTCTGATCCATCAAATAACACTCCACATCAGCGATAAAAAATTCGTCTATAATGTCTAGAACGTTATTTTGCATAAACCTGAATTTGAAAATTCTTTGTTTTCATCACTGACTCCGTGCCTCAGAGAGCAGGTTAAACCAACTCGGTTCCGGTTGCCATCACCAGACGACAGTCGTTAATATCCACCAATCCGCACTGGAGCAACGTGTTGGGTTAAGCTCTAAACACGAGCCTTGGGAGAGGCGTTTAACCCGTAATGGGATGATAATGATGATGAAAGTCGCTAGTTTGTTTATTAATCACGGTAAAACGGAATAACGGATTTGAAAGTTTAGAATACAAGCGGAATATACCCTGAAATAGGATAATTTTAATCCGGGTATGATTGGATGAAGAAGATAAACCTTAAAATTAAATACTATAAATACGTATGTGATTAAAGCTAATTTTGCAAACATCCTGTTTACGATCAAAATGAAATACATAAATGTCGAATGAGCCAAATATAACGTAAAAAGTAAAAAAAAAATTATTAAAAAATTTAAACTAAACTTTAAAAATACGTTTTTATAAACAATGCGTTTTTTCAATATTTTCAATAAACGCGCGGAATTGATTATTTAAATATTTTCATTCACGTAATATTATTTTTAGAAACGAAATCATGTTTCGAGAAAATGTGCCCCACGCCCAAATACTTAATTAAAAACATGACTTACACTAAAGCCTTTACGGGGTAGACAGAGAGAACAATTTCACTAATTACTTTTGCTAATCAATGTGGTACTTATAAAAAAAAATGAATTTTTTTCTGCTAATATTGAATTTAGTTCGGTTTAAAAGTTCTAGAAAATATTTATGGTGGAATCGAAGTAAAATTTTTTTGTAAAATTTCATTTCTGCCCCCTTGAATACTAAAATTATGGAAAGAATTGATAAACTAAAAAATTACGACTATCCTATTGAATACTTTATATGTTTTGGCTCTTTCTTTCATATGTAAATGTCACAATAGAAGACAAGGACAAAATCCATTTTGACTAAATTTAGTCTGAATAAATGTTACTGAATTGGACAGCTAAAGGATACAAAAACCGAAAAAATATATTTCTTTTTGTTTTATTGTATTCTTCATTTGCTGCTTACTTAAATAATATTATTACTATATTTGATAAGTATAAAGGATGTTTAATAATTTAATATTTTATTATTTCTAAATAAAATTCATATACATTTAAAATCCTAAATAAAATTCAAATGAGAATACAAATTAAATTTAAAATACAAAATATTTCATAACTTATTTACGGTAAACGAAAATTTATAAAAATTTCATAGTTACTGGAATATTTGGGTTATGTAAATTATGTAAAATACAGGTAAGTCGTTCAATTTATAGGCGTAAAAGCTCCTGTTGGTGTATTAAAATCTGAAAATCCTATAAAACTAATTAAATATAATGATGTTAATAAACTTATATTAAACTGTAATAAAAGATTATTTAAAAAAAAACACTCACCCATAACACACAGCAGCGTGACAGCAAACAATACAGCGAAATTCATTTTGAACGACAACATTTTTTCTGTCCTTATGTCACTGTTATTCGTGATGCACTACAATGAATGATTTTCTCATAGTTTATCGAAATTTTTGAGGAAACTCACGGGAAACTCAAGTTAACGTGCGATCGGCCCGGGCCACCGCCGCGATATGACATTTTTGTCATGCCCTTACATAAAAGAAAATACCATCCCCCTTTCTCTGTATGACACAAAGGCTAAACTACCATAAATTTTATATAAGTATAAATAAAATTTTAAAAATGAATAAATAACAAATAAATTTGCAAAGCGTTAGTAAACAATTTTTATTATTATTGCGTAGAAAATTCACGTATATTTCAAACGAAAGTAATTTTCTTTTAGCTACAAATACCTGACGATAGATGGCACTGTTACAATTTTCATTGAAAGATAGGATGGAAAAACTGTTTCCACGAATTAAGTGCAGATGGTGTAATAATAATATTGTTGTCGTAAAACCAACCGGTCCAACGTGTTTTGACAATTGATTATTATAAGATGCTGCAACCCTGTGGTGGATTTACCAACTAACTGAGTTGTCTAGAACCCACGCCAGGGCATCAGATTTCAGGGACGGCAAATTGGGGGCCAATTTTTTTTAATGTTTTACAGATATTAAAAATATTCATCTAAATATTATTAGGTCCACATAAACAATTCAACATGTAAGTTGGTTGTTTTATCACTTAGATATTTTTCTCTACAATTTTCGTAGTCGCGTATGGTCGCTTGCGGCATGACCGTTCGCTAAGTGTGTGAGAATCAAATGATTATGAACATGTTCGATTTCAAGTGAATTTTATTTTAAATGGCGAAAAAAATGACAATTTTAATTATTTACGTAATATAAATACAGAAAAAAATCCATTCTATTAATCGCCCTAGTCCAGTAGGACTACGGATATATAGACCGTGGTCCTACCAGTAGGTGAAATCGGTGGGACCACGGGCGAGGCCCTTCACGGAAATAATCTAGGAACTGGTACATCGATCCCTTTGTTCACAATCATACGAAAAAGGTAGTGTAATTCGGACGATGGATAGTGCACAAATCATAAAGTTACAATTGCATTACCATAAACATTTTAATTGATATTAAAATGAAAACTACATAATCACATTTTTTTTGAAATTTTTTTATTTCTGTACAAAATGTAAGTGATCAAATAAAACTAATCCCCCCTAATAATCACCCCCGACGCAAATGTACCCATGATGCTCATCGCATTGCCGCGCTGAATTGCAATGGCAATTCTTTGCACCAGGAAGGAACCGGAACGGAGGTCAAATCCCCTTTCTGTCAGACGACGGCCGATGCCCGCGACGAAACGTTTGGCTTTACTCCCCCAACAGCCAGCTTAAATTAAAAGTGTAATTTCTTTGTGAACTAGGATATTGAATTGTAAGGGTTGGTTACTATTTATTATCGCTATCCTTGTTTCGTTTGCATACATCACCGCTAGTTGAATGAGACGACCAATGAGGAGATCGAGTCACGACCGCCGGGTAAAGAGAGCGTGGTGGTACATTGTCGAGCCGAGTATTAGGTATTATATTATAAAACTGAAGACATTACAGACGGCAAAATTTGAATACCTACTAGCGGAAAATTTGCAAATCACCACTGTGTATCACCCACAGACAAGTCAACCTTATAGACCACGCTTTGACAGGGAGTAGCATTCGTCAAGGCTATGTAGTGACACTACATAACTACGTCGCTAGTGAGCCGTCAGTTGGAAGCACGTCGGAAGCCATTAAATTGTCAATTTTGAACGAGCCAATGAAAACTAGCCGACCTCTCCCCGCACCCCGCCACTTTTTGGCGATTTCGTTTTCGTACTGACGTTTATTAAAGCGTGGTCTATAGGTTGACTGGTCTGTGGTATCACCATAGTAAATGCAGATTGTCTGTGTGACGAATCGTCACTTATCTCCATAGTTCTAGTAATCTAGTTCATAGCCTTTCTTTTTGTTTGAATGAAATGGTATCAACCGATCTTTAAGTAATCATATAATTATATCATATTAGCTATAGTATAGTGATATAATAACTCAATAATATCTAGATTATCCTTTTCCTAAAACAGAAATAGAAAATGGATTAAGATAGCCGAGTAGATAACTATTAGGTAGGTGGGTAATTAAAAGTTCGATTAAAGTTCGATTTATCTTGTCGAGTATTATGTAGGTATATTTCACTTCACTTCACTTCATCAGCCCATTTTTACCCCACTGCAGGGGCTTAGGCCTCCCCTAGAGGGAGGAGGGGCTTGGAGCTTAAATCCACCACGCTGCTCCACTGCGGGTTAGGGAATGTAAGCGTCAGGGACCGACTGCTTAACGTGCTCTCCAAGGCACGGAGTCAGTGATAGTTGTGTACTTAAGTCAGAAAAACTCATTGGTACACGCCCGGATTCGAACCATGGCCCTATGAGGCCTATAATTCATTGCGCTTTGGGCTATCACGACTACGGTCAGGTACATTTAGGTCGTTATTAAATGAAATAAGTGGACTGTATTTAAGCTTATTTAATTTGAAGAATTACGAAGTATGAAAGTCGTGGAGAACGCAGCGAGCGGCAACATATCAAAATATTCCGTTGTGTGATGTTTTTAATATCACAGTCGCCCCGCGATCGAAAATCGACCGCACAATATTATTTTTTTTTAATAACCCATAATTATTAGGCGAGAGTAAATCAATTTAAATTGCAACAAACAACAGAGTATTAGCTATTAGGCTACGTTCAGAATTGCGCTTTTGGCGCTACATTTCCTATTTTCATTTGTTCTTGACGTTTCTTCTCTTTCCGTATCAATTTCCAATACATAAAAAATGATATGTAACAGATATAAGGAATTATGAATAGTAAAATAAGTATAAAAGTATGCCGAATCGAGACTTCTAAACATAAAAGCATGAATTGACTAGAAGCACTCTTCTGCGTTTTCCGTCTAACCACTCATACTCTAGCTAGCTGGTAGCACTGGAGCAAGATGACGAATTTTAGTCCAAGTTTCAGTGCGCAAGGTCCCCGCGCGCCGGTCTGCACCCCCGTGAAATTCCCGCACTTCGAAACTGTGAATTTACATTTTATGACTCTATGACACTTGGCACAGACCAGACAAAGTATACATATACGTGTGTTTTGATTTTTAAGTTATTTTTGTTTATAGTTAGTTATTATTGTTAGGTTTCCTTTCGTCGTTCCTACGAATAAATATATTTTCTTTCTTTTTTTCTTTCTATTAAAACCAGACGCTGCTGTCAAATTAATTTACTCTATGCTCCTAAATAAAAGCTTCGACTCTATATCTACCTACGGCGTCTTCGTAAAAAGAAGCTGGAAAGATGGCGCAAGTTTTGTGAATTTATTTCACCTGATGTTCTTTGCAGCTTTGTATGGAGACAAATTCGCAGGTTTCGTGGCTGCTGTTCCTGGAGAAATCTCTCTGCTTCTAGGAGCTAACATATTTTTTTTTAAATTGTGCAAGATGGTAAGATCGAAAAAGCACAAAATTTCGTTACATTGTACAGGTGATTTCATTCTTAAATTAATTTGTAATAATTTCAATACTTCATTGTCATTGCATGCTGAAAAGCCTTGACTTAGATCATTTAGTAAAAAAGTTTTGGGAAACTGAAAGTTTCCCAACTGTGTTTGGTGAAAATATACAAGAGCATGAGTATACTGAACAAGAATTCAAAAATTCTGTTATATTGAGTAATAATCGATTTAAAATTAGTTTACCTCTAAAACTCAATTTATCTGACATTAATCCATCAGATTCCTTCGCTATCGCATTTAATAGATTCTAGAACCTAAAAAGAAAATTTAGCAAAAACCCCAATTATCATATGGAAATTTTATAAAAGAATATTTACAAATGAGCCATGCCAAGATACTCAATTTAAATAGTTGTGACTCAAATTCATAACCAAAGTATTTTCTGTCACATCGCACTGTTATTCGTAACGATAAGCGTTCAAATAAATTAACAGTAGTTTTTGGTGGCAGTGCCAAGGGATGAATAAACTTTAATTAAACAATTTCAATATGTTGCTCAAAAACTCGGTTGTTCAAAAACACTTATTTTAAATTTTAATTCAATTTAGAACATTTCACATTGTATTATTCATCATCATCATCATCAGCCCATTTTTACCCCACTGCAGGGGCTTAGGCCTCCCCCAGGGTGAGGAGGGGGGCTTGGAGCTTAAGTCCACCACGCTGCTCCACTGCGAGTTGGGAACTGTAACGACCGCCATCTATTGACAGCGTCCGGGACCGACTGCTTAACGTGCCCTCCGAAGCACGGTGTCAGTGATATTGTGTACTTAAGTCAGAAAAACTCATTGGTACACGCCCAGATTCGAACCATGGCCCTATGGCGCCTTATAAATTTGAGACAGGTTCGTTGCGCTCTGGGCTATCACGACTCATTGTATTATTATGTGACATTTATCCAATGCATTCATCACATGTATAGACATATCAATATTTGTCCTGAGCATAGAACGTTACAAAATATATTGTGGCGTGAACATGCTTTAGAAAACTTACAATTCTTACAGCTTCAAACTATTACATATGGTCTGACTAGTTCTGCATATTTAGCCACGTGTTGTTTAGTGGAGTTGGCCAACATCTACAAAAACAATATCCCTTAGCTTCCAATATAATATTAAATAATACATATGTTGATGATATAGTTGATATATAGTTGACGACCGCTTAGCCTAGTGGGTAGCGGCCCTGCCTACAAAGCTGGAGGTCCCGGGTTGGAATCCCAGGTCGGGTCAGTATTTATATGATGAATATTGATATTGGTACCGGGTCTTGGATGTTATACTCGTATGTATGTGTTGTCTTCGCTTGGTACCCAAAACACAAGCTAATGCTTAGTTTGGGGCCTAGACGTTGTTGTGATGTAGACGTTGTTATTGTAATAGTTGGAGGTGCCAACTCACTGTCTCAAGCCATACAATTAAAACTACAATTAATACAACTACTGATACTGTTGACCTAGATCGAGAGTCACCTACCACAAAGGCACTAGGATTAACCTGTGAAGTAAAAAATGAACAGTTTGAAATATCCTCTCCTAATTGTAATATGCCACCTTACGTCACGAAAAGAGGTGTTCTATGTTTTGTGACCGGTTTTTATGATTCGTTATGCCTGGCCACTTCTTTATTAGTTAAAGCAAAAATACTTTTACAAAAACTTTGGTAGAAAAAATTAGGTTGGGACGTGCCTCTGACTCCTGAGTCAGATAAACTCTGGAATAGTTTTTAAAAAGCTATCATGAATATGAAGCCTATATATGTACAACGTAATTTAAATACAGCACACTGATACGTGTCTGGCGATCTGCGTAATTGTGGATTTACATTTTTAGTGTAGAAATATTCTACTTTCCATAACATCCAAGAAAAGTTGGTAAAAACACTTATGGAATGAAATTTCCTAATATAACAGAAGATTATAATATTTACAATATTTATAGCAAGATAGCGACGTAAACAAGATATAACAGAATTTGACAGGTACCTAACTAGTTGCCTAGGAACCTAAATTACATACGGTAACCATCATATATATCTAGGAGTAATCTAGACTCTCAGACTATAAAGTAGAAATATGGCACTCTAATGTGACTACTCATGGCTGATTCTATACATTTAGGTGTGTAAAGACGGCTATTTAAATGGGACTTCGGTCAGGTGGGGTACAAGAATAATACTAATTAAATTGACTATATGGCTTTTATTACGGCCACTACAAAATAACTTAATTATATATTTAGTTGCGTGTATTTCATGTGAAGTCCAGTAGCCGACTGACTGTCGGTACGTGCGGGCGAAATGGAGGGTATGTCGCCGCCTTCCTCGTTACATTGCTGACTTGCATATCTATACATATGTGTCGCTACAGCTGCATTCTGTGATGCATCTATTTAATAATAATAATAATAATAATGACGTACATAACAACAACGTCTAGGCCCTAAACTAAGCATTAGCTTGTGTCTTGAGTACCAAGCGAAGACACCAAATACATAAAACAACCAAGACCCGGTACCAGTATCAATATTCATCATATAAATACTGACCCGACCTGGGATTCGAACCCGGGACCTCCAGCTTCGTAGGCAGGGTCGCTACCCACTAAGCTAAGCGGTCGTCAAATTCAGCATACGGTTGTTGCATCTATGTCAAGACAATTATTGGTGATAAATGTCATGTAAACTTATTACCTATGTGCCAGGTATCATGTTGCAACTATCAAAAACAATTTCATCATCATCATCAGCCCATTTTTACCCCACTGCAGGGGCTTAGGCCTCCCCTAGGGTGAGGAAAGGGGCTTGGAGCTTAAGTCCACCACGCTGCTCCACTGCGGGTTGGGAACTGTAACGACCGCCATCTATTGAAAGCGTCCGGGACCGACTGCTTAAAGTGCCCTCCGAAGCACGGTGTCAGTGATATTGTGTACTTAAGTCAGAAAAACTCATTGGTACACGCCCGGATTCGAACCATGGCCCTGTGGGGCCTTATAAATTTGAGACAGGTTCGTTGCGCTCTGGGCTATCACGAAAAACAATTTAACTATACCTAAACTTTAACTAAATAGTGCATTAATATTGGCTAAAGTATATTACAAGATGAAATCATTAATTCCTAACATTGGATCAATTTTTTTATTCCCTGATTCACAGATTGTGTTAAGCTGGATCAATTCCCCTTCTGC
Organism: Luffia ferchaultella; assembly: GCA_949709985.1. Taxonomy (NCBI): domain Eukaryota; kingdom Metazoa; phylum Arthropoda; class Insecta; order Lepidoptera; family Psychidae; genus Luffia; species Luffia ferchaultella. The sequence goes on from OX453261.1 coordinate 1,925,644, forward strand.
TTTAAAATTAAATCCTCATGCTGCTAATCGAGTTACGGAAATTGAGAAACTGACAAACATTGCGACATGGTTTCACCCTCCTGGACACCTTAATTCAGCTGAAATTAAATGGAGGTGCTGATCATGAAGGTTTATACAATAATAATTTGTGGTGGCATGGACCAGCATGCTTAACACAATCAAATTACAATTTCAATTTACAACATGTAGAAATGCGATTAGAGTTGCTCGAGTTATGTGATTTCACTACTTCAAATATAATCATTTTTCACCAAATTTTTCAGTTTATATAAAATGCAATGTGTCATTTGCTACTTTTTAAGATTTATTTGTAACTGTAAATACAAATCTATTGTCAAAGGGCACTTAACAGCAAGAAATGCATTCCTTTTTGTTGACTATAATTAAAGGCATACAACATTATTATTTTCAAGCAGAAATTAAATGTTTGAGTGATAATAATAAGGAAATAATAAGGAAATCAAAAATAATTTAAAGTTGTTGCATCCATCTCGAAATTTTATATTACATCAGCCCTTTTTGTACCCCACTGCAGGGGCTTAGGCCTCCACTCAAGATGAGGGGGCTTGGAGCTTAAATACACCACGCTGCTCCAATGCTGGTTGGCGAATTGTAACGACCGCCATCTATTGACAGCAGCCGGGACAGACTGCTTAACGTGCTCTCCGAAGCACGGAGTCAGTGATAGTTAACGTACTTAAGTGGAAAAAAATCATTGGTACACGCTCAAATTCGAACCGTGGCCACATGGCCTTATAGATTTGAAACAGGTTCGATGCGTTCGAGCTATCACGACATTTCTGGTCTTATCGATAAAATATAAGCCAGTTTTTCTTTAGATTGCTACACAAATCATTGACGTATAATGTAATGATCTTATTTGATGGCCTCATTCTTCATTCTTCATGAGTTAATTCCATTCCGTCAGCCCATTATACCCCTCTGCAGAGGCTTAAGCCTCCCCCCAGGGTGAAGGACCTTGGAGCTTAAATCCACCGCGCCGCCGCTCCAGTGCGGGTTAATTCAATAAAATAAATAATTACTCAGCTTACATGTTTACTTCGTGTAGGAGGTAAGTTGCAGCATTCATCAATACCATACAACCAGAAGTTTCCCTTTATATTGCCCAAAAAATGTCATCTAACTGATCTTAAGCTTTTGTTGAGCGGCTTGTCACAACAACATTGAATTATAAATTCAATTTTTCATTTCATTAAGAGTTAGAAGTGTTTTTTTAGCGATCGAATGAGTGATGAATGAATGATGGAAGTCACTTTATTAGACCAGTTTTCTATTGTACTGTTTTTACGCACACCAGAACTTACGATCAGATGAGGCGTTCGTAAACAAAGCAGCCACTGGCCTACAAGGTACAAAATCATTATGCAATATAAAAGTATATCACCGTTATATTTTTTTTTTAAATCTGTAAATAAAAAAAGGTAAGTATACGTGGCTTTAAATAAGAACTACATACATTTCACTTCATTTGCTTTTTAATAAAATTAAATATATTTTTATCAGATCCTTTGGCAAGCCTACAGAACAAGTATTAAACGAGAAGTGACAAAAGACAGAAATGAGTAAAGATTGAAATAAATAATTTTCATTAAATTATTACAAAAAATATATGTTTTGAGTTGGTAAATAAATACTCTGAACTTATACTCACAATGGGTTTTAAATCTTCCCACAATATTCATAGAACAAAAAACCCTCGTATTGTCACTTCTACGGTAAAACACAATGAGGAGCTGACGATCAAAACGAAACTTGTAAAAAATAAATTTTACAAGACAGGCAGAGGCAGACAGAAAATATTTATTGGTACTTTTTGGTGGATATTGATACTTCGAGAGGTTTTAAGTTAAGTAAGTGCTACTTTTACAAAAGTATTTGTTAAAAGAATTGAAAAATTTTGAGAACATTTTGACCAAGCATGCTAAATTAGATAATTTTATTTATCAAGAATTTGAACCCTATCCTATTTCAAGTTCCGAAATGATTCACTAAAATGTATTTAAATATGTCGTTCTAAAAAATGGTACCTACTCTAAATTACTTATGATTGGTATGTAAACGTATGAAAAATATTCCGTTTTAAAAGAAAACTTGAATTATTTTGAAAGGAATTTACACTCATTTTTCGAAAACACCTAAACCCTTTCGATTGAAACGTTGCTTTGAAGGAGCACCGATAACAAAAAATATCGTTTTGATCGACAGCTCAAGTTCTGTTTGTATCGTAATTGAAAATCAATATTGAACTTAAACAACAGCGTAATAAGGATTAGATTCAACTAAACAGTTGTTGTTTTTGGCAGACATCAGAATGTAACCCTCCTCGCCGAACTCGTCGCCCCAGGAATTTTTGACTATCCAGTAAGTTTGTCCATCGCGTTTGCCATATCCAACGACTGTGACTCCGTGGTTGGCGTACGTATCAGGTTCATCGCTGCAAAACGATTTTTTTTACATTAGAAATATCTAAAGTGTCTAATAGATTCGATTCGGCACATTCGGCAGGGTTATAGTTTGACCGAAACCGCTGTACCGCGCCTTAGGTATGTGCACGGCAAGGAGGGAAGGCAGCTTCTAAGCGTTGACGACGGGCGGATTGACAGAGCAGATCTGCGCACATACCTAAGGCGCAATACAGTGGTTTCGGTCAAACTATAGAATCGAACGAATGTGAAGGAAACTATCGTCCGACTTAGTCGCGGCCTGTTAGAAAATTCTTCATCAGACAAAATTATTATGTGATGCCGCCCGCCTTTTTCGTCTAGTATACTATAAAGCACGAAATCCATAGAGTAAATAAATTTGACAGCAGTGTATTTTAATAGAATCAGAAATGTCACTTCATAGTGTCGAAACTGTAAAACGTAGTTTCACCGGGGGTGAAGACCGGCGCGCGGCAACTCGCGGACTAGAAGTCGCCATCTTGCACCACATAGCTAGAGTATGAGTGGTTGTATGAGTGGTTAGACGATAAAGGCAGAAAAGGGCTTCTAGTTCTAGTCAATTTGGACTTTTACGACAAAAACCTATGCGTATAAGAAGTCCAAGGAAACCTGTCATAAATTATAATTTAATTTTCTACATAAATGAAAAATGATAATTTTCGTAACGGAAGTGCTAAATGTAAAAAAAAAACTTTGAGACCAGCATATTAATTTGTTGAAAGGAGGCAAATATCAAGTAATTATAATTGGTATTGGATATTATAATTTTTTTAATTAAAAAGATATTTGATTTGTGCTCCTAATACTTCCTAACAACATTCTAGTCGAAGATAAAATTCATCTGTGACAATGCTCAATATTTCTGCTAATATTTGCCTGATCTACGACACTGTGAAATCAAGTTTAATTTTAATGTGTCTCTATAAAAAGAAGTCATTAGATAAAATCTGGAGGTCATTCAAATTGGCCTCGCCTTCCAATCCACCTATTTGGGATTATCGAATTTGGGATCGTCGAAGTATCGACGAACCTGATGGTGTTTTATCTTACTGAAACCATATTCCTTCACCGGGCAAATGCGAGATTTTTTTTTGGGCATTTACCTCTTTTTCAAAATATATAGCAATATCAGGGACGAATTTTATTTTCGACTGAAACGTTGTGAGGGCGTGCTTAAAGCGCACATTAATTAAACATCTTTTGAATTAAAAAAAAATATTTGCATACGTTTGCTAATTGTTTAAAGTATATTGATTAATTTGGGACTTATTAGCATATGTCAATATTTTATAAATCTTCGAATTGTATGCAATTTATTTTTTAGCGCTATCAAAATTCATACCGTGATTGCAAAGTGACGTTTCGTGATTCACATAACAACAAAAATAGTTCTGTAGAAAAGCATAACTTTAATAATTACTGTTTTTGACTACTTCTCCTTTTTTATAATGTTCACCTAACAATTTCAGGATTTTCTACACGAGAAACGTGTAGGTATGATTCTTTTTCGGGGGTTAAATTATTTCAAATTTTAACAAAAACCGCTTTGCATATACGTTTACAAATCGTTCGATTTCAAACTTGGTGACGCCGCCATTGCATGCTAAAACTCTTAGATAGTTGACTAAATAATGCCGAAAATCTGTAATAATTAAAATTTAAAAAATGCGTACATTAAAAAAGTGTTGCATCAAATCCGGTCTTTTTCATTCCATTCCATCAGCCCTTTTTGTACCCCACTGCAGGGGCTTTGGCCTCCACTCAAGATTAAGGGCTTGGAGCTGTAATCCACCACGCTGTCCCAATGCGGGTTGGCGAATTATAACAACCGCCATCTATTGACAGCAGTCGGGACCGATTGCTTAACGTGCTCTCCGAGGCACGGAGTAAGTGATAGTTAATGTATTTAAGTCAGAAAAAACTCAATGGTACACACTCGAATTCGAACCACGGCCACATGGCTTTATAGATTTGAAACAGGTTCGATGCGTTCGAGCTATCACGACATTTCTGGTCTTATCGATAAATTATAAGCCAGTTTTTCTTTAGATTGCTACACAAATCATTGACGTATAATGATCTTATTTGATGGTCACTATCTTCATTCTTCATGAGTTAATTCCATTCAGTCAGCCTATTATACCCCTCTTTATACCCCTCTGCAAGGGCTTAAGCCTCCCTCCAGGGTGAAGGAGCTTGAAGCTTAAATCCACCACGCCGCCGTGCGGGTTAATTCAATAAAATAAATAAATACTCAGCTTACCAATAAATGTCGTAGAACACACCACTTGAATATAGTTTCATTTCGTCGCTGGCGTGAATTGAGACAGCTACGGGCCCATGGTTGTATATAGCAATCTATATAAGACAAGAAAATAAAAACAAAAACTTCTATAGCCATGATGATGTGAGACATAAAATAAAACTTCCTATATGTACACATTTAATATTTCATTTCATATATAGTACATTAGTGACCTCTTCCGTTGGGTCGTTTAATAATAATTCAGTATTATTTATATATTTTAGATAAATTTAATTAATAACAAGTAATTAACGTAACGCAGTACAAACTGTGAAAATTACAAAAAAAACCGATTGCATAAAAAAGTGGATATGTTTTGTAATTTTTGTTTGTTTGTGTGTTGTCTCCACTGCAAACAGCAAAAATTCTTATTTGACTATTTGTTCCTTATACTTGGAATTGGAACGTTTCAGACGTACGACTGACTCTGCATCGGCGACACTGAAACCTAGTAGGTTTCATAGATTTTTTTGTTAATTTTTGGAAATACATATGAAATTACCAATCATTTTATGCATTTTATTGGGAATCCATTTTCAGTTTATTTTCTTGCAAATTACTTTTTAATGTGTAATAAAAAATTTTATGCAGCCTATTCATATTTTGATCGTTTTTATTGTATGACATATTTATTTAGTAACGGGTTAAATAAGGGTTTTACGTTATCTAAAATTAAGGTAATATATGTTGAAAATGGCCTGAAAAGGTGTCATTACTTCAGAAACGACTAGAAGGTAAATCTTACCTTAAGTGCATCTTCACTGAGCGGAGTTACTTTTGTGAATCCGGTGATGGGGTATTTTCCCGTCGCATTTTCTATGTGGCAGTAACCGTCCTGTTACATGATAAGAATATATATGATATCTGCGATGTATATAATGTCATATTCTGCAGAATGCCTAGGCATTTTATAAAATACCTAGGTTATACTTAAAATGCCGGTAGGAGATTTAGTAGAAGTTTTTAACCGTTTTATCTTGGAACCATTCAAAGGCAATCTGATTGGAATGATTTTTTTTAAGGTCGGTAATGAAAAATACTAAGACCTTTAAACAACTGGAAATAATTCAAGAAATTAGTTAAAAGTAAAAAAAATCCTGAATATTGAAAAAAATATATTTCACATTATTTCAGTGGAAAAAATTAAACGAGAAATAGAATACATTTTAAAAATATATAATTTTACGTTTTATAATATATTTTTTTAAATCAATATTAAAATGTAGATAATGAGGTTCATCATAAAATAAATGAATGAAGTTAATTAAATTTTAAAGAAAATTTTTTTTTTATAATATACATTTCTGGTGTACATAATACAAGCTTTGCTTAGTTTGCGACTAGATAGCGCTGTGTGAGATGTCCCAGGTATTATTATTATTATCGTTTAAAAAATGCCAAGTATTTTCTTCTTCATTCCTGTCATGTAATAATAAGTAATTTTCCACCAGCAATTATTTTAGACGGTAGTATACTCTAGATGGTAGTCTAAAATAATTCCAGGTGGAAAATTACTGCACCCATTTCCATTGTAGTCCATATAAACTTGGGCACCCTTATTTCCTTCCGCAGCGAGATTTACATCTGCAGAATATTATTTTTTATACTAACTGTGGAACACGTCTGGTCATGTAATTAAGTATGAAAACAGTCTCCTCCTTTTAAACTTGAAACAATCTCATCCGTGTCCTAAATGAAGTTTTTACGTAAAAAATATGTTACGGATATATAAAAAAATAACATTTAATTGGAAAAACGTTTCGCATTCCCTTTATTTCCGTATATTCCGTCGTTTTTTTCCTCAGAATGTAGTCTAAACAACATGTCCAAAGTTAAAAACTATATCGACTAGGTATATTTGACTGACCGAATGGTCGAGTGGTTAGAGACCCTAAATGCTGAGCCAAAAGTCGCGGGTTCGATTCCCGCCCGGGACAAAAATTAGTGCGCACGAACATATTTCGTTCAGTGTCTGGGTGTAAAATATATATATATATATTATAAAGAATACTTAAATATGTATATCAGTTGTCTAGTACCCCATAACACAAGCATAATACTTGCTTACTTTGGGACTAGATGGCGCCGCGTGAGATGTCCCATGTACCCATGTATTATATACTCGTACATATTATATAATAGTGAGTGATTAATATAATGTGGAGTTCATACCATTTCTAAATATGGCCCATATTGTTCTTCGGTCGGTATGCCGTGTTTTAATGCAAACTTGAACGCGCCGTCGAGCGTGCCACCTTCGCATCCGCTACATGTAAAACTGACAAAAAGAAAACTAATAAAAAACTTATCGACACACAACCGGACAAACAAGTGTGTATTTCGGGACGCTGCGTCCCAGAAGACCAAGCGGTGATCACCTCAAATTTTTTTAATTTTTGAACATATGCCAACCTTCTTTTATAATTTCGGTATAAAATAGCAAATTTAGCTACTGACTATTCAGAAAGAAAATAAAAAATGCATAGTATAAGTTTTTAACTTGAGACTTTTAAAAATCACCATGGTGCTTAATTAAAAATTAATAAAACAATTTGATAATTATTGCGATTACATTTCAATATTTTTTAAAGAAAATGTAGACAACCTGGAGTATTTTACCGTTTTTTTTTTTAATTTTACATACTGATTTTCAAAGAGTAATCACTCGGCGTGGGACTTAGGACCCCCATCTGAGGCAGCAACTTAGACTAAAGAAGAATAATCAATTGTTTTAAGAATTAATAGCTGATGACGTTGCTGACTATATTTGCTCTATAGTTGTTGTAGTTCTACTTATTGCTTTTGTTAACTTTCTGCTATCCAAGGGAAGTTATTGGTTTGGGTCCGATCTCCACGTTTTGAGGTCCTGGGAAGCCATTCTGACTATTTCCGGTTGGACGTCCGTATGTGCGTGTGTGTGGATGTGTTTAGATGCGTGGATGTATGTAACTCTTTTTGTCGTACGATATCTTGTGTACGGATCAATCGACCGATTAAGACCCACAACGCGGCGTTCAAAGGGGTTTATCGAGACTTAGTACTGATAAGATTTTGAAGTCAATCGGTCGAGCTGTTTCAAAAATATTCAAAAAATAAAAAAAATAAAGTTTTAAGGTTTTTTTAGATAATTTTGCGATTTTTCAACCGACATACTTGAAATTTTCTATTCGTTTTTTGTAGGTACATAAAAGCTGCATTGAATGCTGTCAAAAAAATTAAAATCGAACGACGCATTCAAAAATATCGCAGTTTATAAATTTCCGAAATAGTGTTTTTTTAACTTAAATTTTAGATTTTGCGGCCAATCGATTTTTTATTTTATACAAAAAATTTATGCTTACAAAATTGCATAGATTGCCGCAAGTTCAAAACTTTCCAAAATAAGTTTTCTTTGAATATGTCCCTGGTTTTTGAGCTCGAAGAACTCTAAATTTTAAAGAAATTCTATTTTTGAGCTTGGAGAGCTCAGAAAATAAATATTGTGAGCTGGAACAGGTCAAAAATCCATGAACATCGATATTTTGAGCTTGAGCAATAGCTTTAAATCTCAATAGCTTTCTAATTAGGATATTTTGGCGGTTTGATCTCGAAAATAGCGGAAAGTTTCAGGGATGGCCTGCAGGGTCAACCGGTTTTTTGTATGGCTGTTGATCGTTCCACGTAATTGAGGTTTGATGTTTTCTTTTTTAACTTTGTTATTACGCCTCCAAAAATTTCTTATTTATATTGCTGAATAAATACACTCCTAGAGACAATCCTTAGTATATTATATATGCAAAAAATTTTGGACCATATCATCAAATTTTCAACAATGCTACTCTGATTGAAAATATAAATTGTATACTGTAAGTGTTCTTTTAAAATTAATAAAACGATTTAGTAATTGCTTTGTGTCTGCACTCAAACATCTATACGTCGAAATTTTGAGTAATTTTGTATGTATATATAAGCACACACGTTTCTCCCACGTGGGGCAGTCTGTTATGGTTAGCACTTGGCTGAGCAAGAAAAAGCAAAAGTCAAGCATTTCTAAATACCCCCAGGCGCAGTCGACGAACGCTTGTTCGCTGAGTCGTAAAGCTCGGCCGCCGTTGCTGCGCGCTATGGCGCCTTCCAAAGTGGCGGCCAGAGTGAAAGCCCAGCAAGAACCGCAATGAGCTTGATCTAGAAAAACAAATGGCCGACGGCTTACCGTTGTTGTATACTGTCTAACAGAAAATAAATATTCCAATTAGATATATTCCATTCCATCACTCCACATTCGTCCACTGTTGGACATAGGCCTCCCCAGGGCACGCCACACTACTCTATCTTCAGCTATCTTCATCCAGCCGCTACCGACAACCTGCTGTAAATCGTTGGTCCAGCGAGCCGGCGAGCGTCCCGCATTACGTTTGCCGGTTCGTGGTATCCACTCATGAACCTTTCTTCTCATCATAAATCGGTTCTTCGGCAGATGTGACCAGCCCACCGCCACTTTAGCTTACTATTCTTACAGACTATGTCGATCACCTTGTGGCATGTAAAACCATTGTACCGGCAATCAAATCAAATCAAATCTTTATTTATTTTTACAAATATCTTTATTTCGTAGTTATGTAACATAATCTTGAAATACGTCTTATGAGTGAATTTTATTACTTTGTGGAAAAACGTCACCACAAAGGCGCATTCAAAAATGAACTCTCAGACCTCTCAGAAGAATACGCAAGGAACTGAGGGACGCTCTTTTTAACAAAATTATAAAAAAAATAAAAAATTTTAACAATAAGTGCTTAAAGAATAATATTATTGAAACAAACTGATAGGCGAGCGGCTTACACCCATGGATTTTTATCATCTAAGTAGTCTGATACTTTATAATAAGCTTTTGCATAAAGCTTTCGTTTTATTGTAGTTTTAAACTTGTTAAGGGGTAGATCTTGAATGTTAGCTGGGATTTTATTGTAAAAGCGTATACATTGCCCTTTAAAAGATTTCGTGATTTTATTGAGGCGGCTGACATGATTAGCAAGTTTATCTTTGTTTCTTGTATTAACATTATGCCGATCACTATTTTTTTTAAATAATGTAATATTTTTTTTTACGTACATAATGTTTTCAAATATATATTGAGATGGCAATGTCATTATATTAATTTCCTTAAACTTTTCTCTAAGTGATACTTTAGATCCCAGTATAATATGTAAAATGTCGTTAAGAGATTAGTTTATATATAAATTGCATTCAGATTTGAATGCTGGGGCGCTGTGGAAAGTAGTTGAGCGCTTCCAAAACCTTTGTGGTATATTTTTACGGTTCAGCAGCTAAAGGGTACCAACGAGTATCCTATTACTAAAGCTCCGCTGTCAGTCCGTCTGTTCACAAGGCTGTATCGTCTGAATCGTTATAGGTAAACTATGGTCGCTATAACAACAAGGGATAATTTAAAAAAAGAAAAAAATTAAAGGGGCTCCGCATACAATAAACGTATTTTTTCGACGTTATTGGCGCTTAGTGGTTGTGAGATTATTGAATACACTTGAAATTTTCATGGAGTTTGTACCACAATGACTGCTACTACAACAAATAATAAAAATACAATAAAGTTAAAAATTAAAGGATTCCCTATACAAGAAATGTATATTTAATATTGTAGTGGTACGGAACCCTTTGTGTGCAAGTCCGACTCGCACTCGACCTCTTTTTTAATAAAGAAATTATACCTACACATAACAAACAGATACACAGTACAACAAAGAATATATTTTTGTACTTCACATCACTGTAAAAATCTAAGCGAAAAAAATAGAGATGAAAACAGACATTAAAAATATCTTAATTTTAACTTTAACTATAGATGAAACATGTATTTAGTAATCGAAATTTTAAACATACCTTTGACAGGCGTGATAACACCTTCAAGCCTTAGGTCGAATTCATCGGGTATATCTGAAATCACTTCTTTAATCCTCTCTTCATCATACGGAAAGGGAATGGTACCCAAGGAATTCGGGTCTGATGGTTTCAAAGCGGTTAGATGGCGCAGTTCTTCCTCTGTACGGTCAGCGAAACGGTTCAGTTCCAATTTGTAACCCAGATTTTGTTGGTTCCTCGTTATCACTTTTCTGAGAAACGAAATATTTATAAAAGATCATCTTTAAATAAGTCGCTATCGGTGTCCGTCCTCATTTCTGTTCCTCCGCTTACTTCTTCTAAACCACGCAACGGATTTTAATAAAATTTTCACGGTTATTTAGAAAATTTCTTCTGGAATGTTTATATGTATAATACAGGTATTATATTAATAATAAGTAGAGCACAGTCGATGTTTTGTAATCAACTCATCAAAAATCTATTTTCAGGCGCTGATATACATTGAAATAATATACTGAAGGTTCTTCAAAAAGCCTAGAGAAAAAAGTCCGCGAAGGTATAAGTCTAGATGGTAAAAAAATAAAGTTTCTGAAATAACATTTCATGTATAATTTAAAAAAATGCTTGTTTTAAAACAACGGAGCATGTGACTAATTTTGAAAATATATTTGTCAAACGAAATATAAAATTAGATAAAATTCATAAACAATATTATATTCGGTTGAAGAATATGGAACTTATAAGCTATTAAAATTTGATTTTTGTCTCTTTCTTGCAAAACTAAATTTAATACTGTTTTAAATGGCCTTACGTCACAGCCAAGTACGCCGTGCGGTATTGCCTTCTCTGTCTAATAAGACATTTTAAACATTCAAAACTTTGTTATTAACAATTTTTCTTTTAATTCACTGCTATGATATATTTAGAAAACTGTTTCATATAAAATCTGTTTAAAAAAAATTAGTCATCTTCCCTATTATAATGACGTATGTTTATCTAATCACTGAATTTGATATTTTGCTCAAGTTTTCCATAGTTTCAATGTATGCGACGCTCCATCTTGTTTATTACGCTATCTAAGATTATTATACAGTTTAATACTTACTCCAAATTGCGTCTAAAGATATTTCTCCGGATCTGATGTTCTAGTTTGTCAGCGTACTTCCTTCCATGTTTTTCTTTGAACCTACGAATATAATTTATTTCTCTATTTACTGCACCGAGAAAAGTACTATAGTAAATTCAGATTTTATTGTGATGGTTTTACCATCAGTAGAGCAATTTATGATCTTGATCATCATAAATACGAGGAAACCGATGAAGTAAAACGTGTCATCATAATTACGTTATGGGAACTATAATTTTCGCTGACGCATATATTTTTCCTCTTTATATTTCTCGTTCTTTTCTATGGGGTCAACTATTGCTCTACTGACGCTGAACAATTTTTTCAGGATGTTATGTTACCTTTCAACGTATAATATTTACCTAGTTTAATTTTATAATTTATTTATATGTTATTTTATTCAATTATACTATTAAATTTCGTTTTAATACCTAATAATGTAAAAATAACGTGTGAAAATGACAATGGGCTAAGGGGTCAGCACCCGACAATAAATTATTTCACTGTTATTATTGATATTGGAATACACATATAATTTATTTTCCAACGTTGCAACGTTTGTACGTTTATATTTAAATTAAAAATATTTTATTTTTGACATAAATTTCAAAAGCATTTTTATTTTATTTATTAAAAAAGAATATTACAGAAATACTTATAATTATTACAAGTTACTGTTATTCAAAGGAAATAAATTACTTAATATTAAAAAAAAAAAACAGGTGCTGAGAATAAAAAAATATTAAAAATCCTTGATATGGAGATTAATAAATGTTAACTTTTAATACATGTCATGTAGTGATATTAGGTATAACTTAGATATATAGAAACAATAAATTATAATAAAATAGAACCTACATTTATACCTAGGACATCCCACACAGCGCCATCTAGTCCCAAAGTAAGAAAGTATTATGCTTTTAGTTTGGGTACTAAAGAACTGATATATCTTCATACTTAAATATTTTTTATAATATATACCCATACATATATTTCTACACTCAGCCACGGAATAAATAGACATGTTCGATATGTTCATGTACACAAATATGTGTCATGGACGGGAATCAAAACCGTGACTTTCGGTTTTGCAGTTAGATACCCTAACCCTACGGCCAATCGGCTACTCATCAGGGTTTTATGTACAATGTTCTATTTGGTCCCTATGTCTATTTCACATTTTAATCGTAATATTCGTACAGTGTACAAAAAAATCAGTTCAAATAAATAAAGATAAAAGCAAACGTGATACAAAAAATAATATTGAATATTAATTAAATAAGACTCCATACCATCAGCCCATTAATGCCGCACTGCAGGGGCTTAGGCCTCCCCTCATTCTGAGGGGGCTTGGAGCTTAATCCATCACGCTGTTCCAGTGCGGGTTGATGGATTTTAATTACTGCTGATGTTGATGGACTCATGGCAACCGGGACCGACTGCTTAACATGCTCTCCGAGGCAGAGTCAATGGTAGTTATTACATAAGTTAGGAAAAAATATTTGAACTCACTGATCGAATACTTTGTCGACATGTTCGTCCAAATCGATATCGACAAAGTCTAAAGAAGACGGATCCCCCTTAAGTACATGTTTGTAGTCGCACTCTACGTCTGAAATTTTCAATAATTAATAAAACGTTAAATAAAATAAAACGAGGGGTGGATTATTGGATTAGTTTTATTTATTATTATTATTATTTTTGTGTATTATTTCATATCATTTTTTAAATTACTGTATATCTATGGTAGCATAAAACGTTTAAATAAAAAAAAAATCAGCAATATCTGGTGTGTTTCAAACTTCCTGGTAGCTTGATGTGTATTAGTTATTAAGTATTCGCTTGTAAGCCCAAATAAAATTAATAAAGGTAAATAAAAAGATTTTACTTTTTTTTGCATTTTTTCACAAAGTTATTGCTGGATGCCTTTTATTTACGTAGCGCCGTTGCATGTGATGAAATGGATTGGACATTTAATAAAATCAATAATAAATATGGTTTTCATCCGAATGGAAAATGTTGTTAAATGTGTGTTCTCCTATTGAACTTTTATTTGCGTGTATTTGCCAGAATTGAAAAGCAACCTACCTACAACATATTTAAATATTAGTCATCCGAATCCTCCGTATCGTTTCGTATATTTATTATGAAAGCGCAACGCACCAACACATACCGCAGGTGTACAGTGCGCGTCGACTCTTTCAAGTCGCCGCCCGCCGCCTTTCGGCAACGACGTCGGGGTCTTTTAAAGCATGCAAACCATTTGAGCGGACGCACTGTATTGTGGTTCTCAAATTGCAAGGACGAGCAACGAAATGATTAAAGGAAGTGAAAAGTAGGGAGGGGGGATAGTGTAATTACGATAAAACAAAATCAGTTGGATCTTATCAGTTTGTGTCAATGTGATTAGTAGCAAGGCGAAATACAAAGGTGTAGTCCATGCGAGCGAAGCCGCAAGCGATAACAAGTTATGCATAAGACGATACTTTGTACAATATATTTGTAGCAAAATCCACCCATAAGCTAGAAAAAGAGTCAACAAACTATATAGTCTACAACTCGTTGTTAGTACCTGAAAGGTTGGCAGACTGTCTGTTCATATTTGAAAACAATTTGAGAAAATGGTGTCAGTATATTTTTATATAATTACAGAATGTTTAAGGGAAACCACCGAGTTTTGAATTAGTTCAATTCAGGAGTAAAGTTAACACATTTGATCCAATAGGATGAGGAAGGGTGACAGGTGGAAAGCGCGTATGGCTCACGCGATTTGTTACCTATATGTTGGTATTGTGTCTAAGTCTTTGTATGTTACCCATCACAAATAGGTGTAGTGTTACTTAATGAGAGGCGAATACCGATTAAAAATTTTTAAAGTAGGTAAATAATTTTAACAAAATTAGTCGACTTTGGGTCGTAGAGTTCTTCTAGTCTGCAACATTCAAAGTTCGGTGTCTATATTTAATGCTGTATTAAATACAGACACCGAATATGAATGTAATACTGTATTTAATGACTCACTTCCTTCGGCGTCCAGTTCATCGCTATCGAAGTTGGGGTCGAAATCAAAATAATTTTCTATTATGTACGTTTCTAGAGAACCCAACCAGGTGTTGTAAGTTTTAACTTCATATCTGGCACAAAGAAAAGAAAGAAATTATTACTATATACCTAATAATATATATTTATTTGTACTAATTTAATACTTGGTATAAATAGGTTTAAAAGATTTGTTGAAAAAGCGAGGGGTCTGATACATTTAAAAAAGAAGGTTTAGCTCGTGGCCAGTTGATATGCGCTGTGTAATTTATACAGGATGAGGTTTTAATGACCAGCCAAATTTTAATTGTTTCCTTTTAGTATCGTTCTATAGAAAAATATTGAGATATGACTACACAAAACTTTCCCGAAAAAACTAATAACTCTAGTCAGCATTCATGCCCGCCGCCCCATTGCGTTTCAAGGCCTCGGGCGCGTACGTTTACTATAGCGTTAAGAAGGCAACCAAACGTTATAAAATAACACTGTAGATAAAATAGTTTATTATGAAAATGTAACCCATATTTTTTATTTACGCAATGAGGTCTATTGGTGATACCTAACATCAAGAAAAATTTTGGCCGGTTACTAAAATCACACTTTGTATATGGTCTAGTACACAAATTCAAAAAGATGTTAATTCTTGAAATAGCCCCTAAAAATATGAGCAATTATAGCTCATTGGATTCGAAATGACAACGCCGCGACGGACGTCGAAAAAAATGTGAAATGTTTCATTAGCACATAAAACATTGTAAAAATTGTAAGCAAATTAAGATGAAAGAAAAAAAGGCAATTAGTATTCCGGTAATATCTCAAAAACTAAAAGTGGTAGCTAAAATAGAAAAAAAAAACTCTTGATGAGAAGGTAATTTTCAATAAAATCCTAACTTCTGGACCTCTATCTGCATTAATTATAATTTTAAATTAACGTTAATAATAAAACTTTGCGTGGCCGTTACGAAGTGCACGCGCCGCTTCTGAAGAGAGTACTTCACATTAATTTTTTTTTACAGTATTAAATACTAATTTAAAAACAATAAATTATAGTGTATTCTTAACACTTTCTTAAAAATGTCTTTTTTGTTTCATTTTAATTTGTTTAAAACTTTTTTAATTTTTTATGTGCTAATAAAACATTTATATACATTTTTTAGACGTCATTCCGAATACAATGAGTTATAGCTCATATTTTTAGGAACTCTTCCAAAAATTGACATCATTTTGAACTTGTGAACTAGACTATTACACGGCGGTAGGTATTTTTTTAGACGACCAAGTTAAGGAGAGGCTTTCCATACTAAAACAGAGGCTTCGACGCGTATCTTACGGTCGCTATATGTTCATATCAATATTTACAGAAAAAATATGTGTAAAAGGAGAAATACTGTCACGGCAGTATGTTTTTTTTTTAATATCTTGTTTAGTTGTTTTAAAAAAATTCTTGAAAATCATGATTTCCGTCGGTGCTTCGTTTTTGAAAATAATGAGCCGTAAATTTTACATTAATGCAAATTTAAAAAAAAACTTATACCACGCTAGGGACATCCTTTCTTAATGACCCTGCAATTTTGGTTCCAATTCATACACGTTTCAGACTTTCAGGGGTGGAAAAAATTACGGCCCGCAAGCTGTTTCGATATATATTTTGTAGGTATTTTTGGAAATTTGTTCTTCTCATCTCTGTCACTCAGGAACAGGACGAGGTATAGGGATCGAAACGGAGATAGCGATGCCATTTTGAAGCCGCGAAAAGAAAGACTATTCCTTTAGTGACAGTTAAAAAATTATAGGCTGTAGGTTTATAAAATTAATATTTCGTTGCAACCAGTATAGTTAATTTTTTTTTCATACTGGATTGAGATGGCTAACCAACTAGCAAAATTTTGTTTTATAATGGTTGCGATAACGTTTATGTGACGCCAAAAAATCGCATATTATTGAACTGCGATTCGCATGGGTCGTGTTAAAATCATCGATTTAACAAATTAGTTGGATAACGATTAATTTGCGTCATTTTCGTTGTATAACTATTTAGTCTCATAGAATGCTTTTCAAATGCATCTTTTAACTTAATAATACCGTTGCACGACCACTATATAACTTAAAGGATTAATAAGTCCTAATTATATGAATATTTTACTAGTTGGGTGAATATTTTTGTATTTGATTCTTATAATAGAAGTCTATTTATATTATTAATTTCACATTTTTACGTAATTGTTCACTTGTGGTCTGCAAAGGAAAAAGATTATTAGTTCGTTCGGGTCTAGGGGTCTTTTTTTATTTTATTATTTTGTTTTTAATTACTTCGTTTCTTTAGGAAGCATTCAGTTGCTAAAGTGATCTTGAAACCAGAGGTTCACAGCATAGCTCCAGTCGCGGCTTGATGACGTTAGAACGGTAAGTTTGTGTAAAATAAAGTCTAAGGTCCGGCGTATAATGTCAAGCCTAAGGTCCGGTGTGTAATATCGTATATTCGTATTTACAGTTTACCTAACCCACGTTCTGTGTTTCAGGCTAAAACAAATCTACGAAATTTTAAATTCAATATTAGAATACTTTTTACTGACCTAACTGGAAGAGCTTGTTGATTTTTACCAGATAAGCTGACCCATAAGTTCTTCTCAATTCTAGTAGATGTCTCTTCATCTGCATAAATGTTCACCCACTTCTGAGCTGCCACGCCATTCATGTCTTCGTCAGCTAATCACAAGAAAAAGCAATAAATTTTTTAATAAAAAAAATATTGTCCTTTGACCACGGCTGCGCCAGTGTTGCATGGTCCAAGGAGTCTGGCCCTAATATAAAACCATTAACATCTAAAAATCAAGCATAAAAACAAACCTTGATATTCAAATTCACTAATGTCTGGCAGAAAATCTTTTTGTTCCCCATCGTTTTCCACTTCAGTGCAGGTCATTTCGTTCTCTACTTCTTCATTGCTAACTGGGTGAATCTGTAACAACAGCTTCCAAAATATCTATTTGTGCTTTTTATTAATTTGGCACGAAGGATAAAAAAAAAAGAGATTTCTCTATCTTTTGGTCTTGTTGGTTTAACAATGAGAATTTTTGATGGTCTTTTGCCAGCCAAAAAACGACAAAAGTGCATCATGAAAGGAAATTACAGCTCGCACCAAACTTATAGTTCGCTCTGAAATAAACGCGGGTGCGTTTGGCGCAGGCATGGGGCCCGCGCTCGAACCTCTGTTACTCATTTTTCCTACTACGACGCTGTTCACTTCGATTTCAGAGCAATTAAAAGTTTGGCGCAAGCTATACGTTACGCCAATAATATATCGGAGTTTATGCAATAGTCTAGAGTCGTTACCCTAAAAACGCGAGAACATCAATGAATGTTTTCATGCGGTTTTTTTCATTGGTAAAATGTTGGGCCGTTTGTCTTAATTAGTCGATCTTTGTTGATTAAATGCATCTTGACTTTCGATAAGTGTGTGTAATACATAAAACACGCGATATAACATCAATAAGCATTCAAACAGAGTATATTTCCAATCTTTCCTGAGTATGCAATATACGCACGTAATACGAGTATATATTTTTATTATGGAGGATAGAAAATGCAAAATATGCGAGGGTGGGGGAGATTTAGGACACTTGATGGAGCATGTAAGGTGGGAGAGAAAAAAGGAAATAGAACTACTGGAGACAAATGGGTAGAGAGAAGAAGTAGAATGGATACGTACGATAGAGAAATTAAGAAACGGAAAAGAAGGGGGAGAAAAAAGAAATAAATTATCATATAATAAGTATCAACGTGTAGAAAAAAAAATGTGTAGTACAATAAAAATGTAAACTCCGAAAACTCGGCCAATAGACTGTTTTGTATAAATAATAAATAAATAAAAAATGAATAATATTTGTCACCTGATAAATTTGTCCGAAAGTGTCTTCCGTTTCTCCATAATAGTACATCTTGACCATCCCGTCATAGTAATCGATCCGAGATTTGTTGTATTCGCTGCTGTACCTGTTAATGGAGAAAATAAACACATTGAGCAACTTCCTATATTAATTCATTTATAAATAAAATATATAAAACAAGCAATGATGCCATGAATAGAGAAAGATGAAGAACGCAACCAATCTATCAGACAATCCATGTGTACGACTGAGAAGAAAAATAAAACAAGTTGATGTTATTCGCAATATAATTTAAGCTAATAATAACTGCATTAAAGCTCTTGGTCCTGTATTAAAATATCCAGTTTCCATAGAAATCTAAATCAATTTGTAGTAGAAATAGCACGCCTCGTTTCAACCAACGAGTGAGGACTACATAATCTTAGATTACAAAGAGCAGGCACAATAATCTACGTCAACGCGGTCGTAGATCTCGTTTAACTTTATTTTTATTTATTTATTTTTATTTTATATAACGTATACATGACTACAACGCCTAGGCCCCAAACTAAGCATTAGCTTGTGTTATGGGTACCAAGCGAAGACACCACATACATATAACAACCATGACCCGGTACCAGTATCGATATTCATCATATAAATACTGACCCGACCTGGGATTCGAACCCGGGACCTCCAGCTTCGCAGGCAGGGTCGCTACCCACTAGGCTAAGCGGTCGTCACTTAGATTATTTACTACTTAGATAGATAACTTAGATTATTGTGCCCTTTACAACCGCGCCGGCGAGTACCCGTCGTGCAGAGACAATATAATCCCAAACTAGTCGAATCGTTACTTCGAAAGAAATCGTGTCATATTCGGTCCATAAAAAATTACCAGTAAAAAAACAATAAAATTATAAATCAATTCCAAAAATTACCATATCGTGAAAGGTGTCTTGATTCCTGAAGTGAACCGTATCTTCTCTCCTGTCAGCTTATATTCCGATGGCCAGAAGATTTGGTTTGGGTCTTCTTCTTCTTCTAAAATTTGAATTAAATTATTTGAAACTAATTAATAACCAACATATTTTTATGCTTTAAGAGGAATGAGTAGTAACAAATTTCTATGCAAACGGTGTTAACGGTAGCATTCCATTAAACCTTAACCGTATTCAGATCAACAAAAACTAGGTTTATACGTATTTAATTCTTTAAATAAATTTGATACATCATAAGAAAAAAAAAAAACATAAATGCGCGGGATTTTTTTTCGAAATTATTTCGGATTTGACAACATTTTTAACATGAAACTAATAGTATATTCACATGTACGTGACCTCTACTCGAGAACTCGTCTACCCCATCTGTTACTGGTTCTACGGTAAATGTGACCGGCCCATTGCCAATTCAGCTTGCTGATCGCTTCGGCTATGTCGACAATTTTGGTTCTTCGACGGATTTCAGTGTTTCTGATTTTATCCATCAAAGAAACACCGATCATAGCCCGCTCTATAGCACGCTGAGCGACTTTAAGTTTGTGAACCAGTCCTGCCATGAGAGTCCATGTTTTGGCATCGTACGTCATTGTAGGTAGGACGCGTTGGTTGAATATCTTGGTCTTCAGACATTGTGGTAGTGGAAACGAGAACAGATGACAAAGCTTCCCAAAAGCAGCCCAGCCGAATTCTTCGGTCGGCCTCTTTATTCAATCGTTGAATATTGAGTGTTGATTGATTGATGGATTGTTGTCTGGTATTGAGTTGTGTTTGCCTACATCTGCTGGCTGGACAGTCTGTTCTAAATAGACACAGTCTTGCACAACTTCAAAAGTCGCACCCTCTACGGTCACCGATCTCGGGAGAATATGTTCGTTGAACATGACTTTTGCCTTGTTCAAATTCATCCCTTACATTTTCATGGGATATATAATCTGTCCTTTTTTTTGGTTAAGATACAAGGAAGTGATATATTATTTTACACAAGACATTCGGTGGATGTACCGGAGAATAACATAGACTACTGTTTATCCCGGTGGAATGTTCCCATGGGACGTGTAATCTGTCGTTTTTTATGTGGTAGGAGAGCAATTACCCAATGTGATAGTTTGGACGGAGACATTTGAAGGAACAGAGAGTTAACATAGGCTATTGTTTATTCTGGTTGAATGTTCCCATAGGACATATAATCGGTCGTTTTTATCTGGTAACGGAGCAACGAAACGATGAGTCATTTTACACAGACACAGTTAGTTGAAGGAAAGCAGATTAACACGTGTCGTGATAGCCCAAAGCGGAACGAACCTGTCCTAAATTTATAAGGCCATAATGCCATGGTTCGAATCCGGGCGTGTACCAATGAGTTTTTCTGATTTAAGTACATAACTATCACTGACTCCGTGCTTCGGAGAGCACGTTAAGCAGTCGCTCCCGGGCGCTGTTAATAGATGGCGCTTGTTACAATCCCCAACCCGCAGTGGAGCAGTGTGGTGGATTTAAACTCCAAGCCCCCTCTTCACCTTAGAGGAGGCTTAAGCCCCTGCAGTGGGGCAAAAATGGGCTGATAAAGATGAACACAGGCAAAACTAAGAAGGTTTTGAAATGAATGGCCAGCAAATATTCTAGGTGTGAGATATAATAGGAGGAATAGAATTCAAGAAATAGAGAAGTAAGACGGGAACAGAGTGACAGTTTATAATAAATATAAAATATCTCACCTAAAAAACTGTAACCGAATGAAAAACTAACGCACAGGTACAATGATAACCAAAATAAACTTTTCATATTTTCCGATATTATGTTACATCGGGTACAATCAGTGTGACACGAAAAAGAATATTTGTCCTTATTTTATATATATACACCATATTATCAATAAATATTTTGTTGATTTGATAAAAAACACTTAATTATCTTAAATTGATACCATTTATTTATTCCAATTTACTGAATTAATGACTAATTAAAATAGTGTTCATTAATTCGATTCGATATTGCGTTGAATTTAGCGGATTTTGTCTTCGGTGATTTTTGTCGCTAATAGTTTAGGTGCTCCCGTTGCCTTGGGCTAGGTATTAGGTACATACAACAATGCAATACTGCAGTTTTTGCTATTATTTTAAATATCTATAGTATGTTTTGTAGTTACGTAGATTAAACAAGTAACTTCACCTCGTTTTTTTCGTTAATTTCGTATTGTCTCCAAGACACGGTACACTGTTGAGGACGAAGCCAGTATCCAGCTAAGAATTATGTAAAAATGTAGCCCATACCCAAATAAAACAGTGGACTGTAATATAAACAGAATTGTATTAATAATAGGTTACAAGTTTAAATGGTGCGTCTGTTGTTGTATACGAACGGCAAGTGCCAAGTGGTCGTTCCATCCTCCGTTGCCCCGCAGAGCGCGCGGTGATCCGCAACGCTGAATTAGTTCGTCTCGAACATACTCTAGTGTAGAAACAGATAAAAAAAATTTTAGGCCAAGAACAGTGTCTATTACTGAAACATACCAATGTGAATCAAACTCCCAATAACTATGAAAATATATGTAAACTAGCGACCGCCCGCAGCTTCTCCTGCGTAGACAACACATTCTTTGTTAAAGTTATCTACTATTAACATTCGAGATGGTTTCTGCGTTTTTTTGCTGATGTAAATTTTGTTTACTGTCATACAAACTTTTGACACCCATCTCCCCCTTAAAATTTGAAAATAATAACTCTGAAACACGTCGTTACTTATTTATGATTAGCGGTCGTGCCCGGCTCCGCCCGGTTGGACTACAGAAAAGTTCCTCATCGCGTTCTCCCTCCCCACCCCTTTTCTAACACTCCATTCATAGGTAATTAACATATTTAATTTGATAAGGATTCATATCATGTTTAAAAAACATCTTCGCAAATAGTGCATTTATGTTAGAACAAATTTGATTACCATAAAAAAGGTTGTAGTAAGTCAACTTTAAAAGATACACATATGCTGTCGCAGACTTTTGGTTAGAACTATCAAAGGGGAACAATTCCGTCATACATGATCTTTGCTTAACGTCAACCGTTTACGCAGCGCACGCAACGGAAGCTCTCAAAACGAATATTCTTTCCCGTTTTTGCAACATTTTTCCTTGATGCTCCGCTCCTATTGGTCGTAGCGTGATGTAATAATAGCCTATATAGCCTTCGAGCCAGTAGTTCCTGAAATTTGCGCGTTCAAACAAACGAACGAACGAACGAACAAACAAACAAACAAACTCTTCAGCTTTATAATATTAGTATAGATAAGCGTAACGCCGGCCGTCGGCTGACGCGTAAGCCGGTGACAGTGATTCGATGTAGCTGCAGCGACAATAAAAAAATAATAAAAAAAATCTTTTATCAGCTAGCTGTTCGTTTCATATATTTTGTGAAAATATAATCAGAAAATGTATCAATAACAAAATTTTAAATAAATATTCCTGTTTACCCTTTTTGAAACCTTTTATTTATTATACATCCGGACTGGGTTTGGGTTCAATATCGCTTTTCATTAAGAATAACAGTGGCCTATTTCGTAAGAGAAGACGAAAGTAAATGGATTGCACAAAAAAGTACAACAACCCATGTTTCAACTCACAATAGATTATAGCATGTTAAATAGAAAAATAAATTAAACAGTTATTTACTGTACTAAACTAATGTAATGTAATACAGCGCGGCAACGCGGCAAGCATCCTTGGTACCCTGAACCCATCGTCTCTTTAAAATTTTGTCATTTATCATAATTTACATAGTATTTTTTAATTTGTAAATACTTTTAGTTATTAATGAATTAAACTAATGTATTTTAATTTTGAGTGTTTTGTTTATTGACCAATGAAAAGCTTAATCCCTCATAAAGAGAACGTCCTCTACGAGTATAACAAACTGATAACTATACGAGATAATATTAGTTTTCAAATAATATTACCGGAGATATAACAAATCAAAGTTTGTGTTTTTACGACACGCTCGTGACGTCATTCGGTGCCGCTACGTACAAATTATCCACGTTAACCCATAGTAATATAACCGAGAAACGTCATAACACGATTTATTTTTAAAATTTGTATCTCCGGCAATTTTGTAGATATCAATAAAATTCTGTCACTTATTACTTTTTCTTAATAAATATAACATAATTATAAAATGCAAAAATGACATGACTCGCTCGTTACGCAGCATCATCTTTTTGGACAATGGTCATTTTCGTCAGTTCAGACCAAACAAGTTGCTGATATAGCTTGTGAATGGGGAATTTTCTCGGCGCTTAGAAAAAAAAAATTGTCAATAATAGACTCGTTATCCTCATTTTTGTTGCATACTGGCATAAATAAATTGGGCTATAATCTCATCATCAGTTATGGATTCTATGAGATTCTCTTCTTCATTGATTGACAAGAAAGTGGAAATTATTACTTCTGTATACCCCCCCCCCCCCCCCCCCGTTGCGTAAAAGATTTAGGGCCGGTATTTCAGATCTCACTTAAACGTTAACTGAAGCTTAATTTTCAAAAACCAATACACTTAACGTAATTCCTAGGAGAAGTGAGAACTGAAATACCGGCCCTGAGTGGAAGATAGTCACTCACTCACGTCGAAATGGCTCTTTCGAAACTACTGTTATAATAGTGGTCCCGCGTGAGAGAGGGGGTCATTCTGCAGTTCGGATTAGAACGACGACGTTCATTAGCCTGAATACAGTGTATCGAGACTCTACTGTATTCATATTTTATAACATGTTAATGCAAACAGGAAAATATGTGCGTCAATGAACTAAATATTATGTCATGTACAACGACTGGCGACAGCGACACTCTCTTCCATATCACTCAACAAGTACTCCATACGGCACACTACCTCGAGTGTCGTTTTCGATTATAACACAAACCTAAAGAAAAAAGCCGTCAACCTAAATGTAACGGTACAGCGGTACACTCATTAGTATAAAGGGGTTTTGTTTTGATGCGTTGTTCATTTAGTCAGCAATCAGCAACGATGAGGTGTTTGGTGAGTTGTTTTTATGGTATTTTTTCAAATACTTCTAATAAACTACAAAATTTATGCAAATAGTTTCTTATTATTACATTGTATTATTCTTATTATAGCTTATCGGTTTTTTTTATGTAGGTAGATATTATCTTTTCAGACTCGTTTCTTTGTGAACTGTGTTTTCGTTGCGTCAGTTTGTTTACTAATTTTCTTTGTGTGTGTCTGTTTAAACCAGTCAGAGTGTTCCGTTACAGATAATATTCCGTTGATATTATTTCTTTTGTCGCGTGGCCATACGTGCATTTATTACGGGGATAGTCTTTCTCTCCGCGGCTTCGATGTGACATTATTTCTATTTCAATCCCTCTTTCCCGATCTGTTCCTGAGTGACAGAGATGACAAGAGCAAATCCCCAAAAATACCTATTGAAATGAATATGTTCTAAAACCAAAATTTGCAGCGTAATTAAGAAATGCCGTCCCTAAGGCAGCGAGTTGCCCTTTTTTTTGAAAATTATATTAATATAGAATTTACGATCCATTATTATCAAAACAAAAATTCTAAGAAAATCATATTTTACTTACTAAAAGTATAAAACAACTAAACGTGATATCGAAAAAAACAATGACACAACGCTCTATAACAGAGTTACAGACTCCTATTATATATGTTTTTATGTAGAAATTTGTTAAGGGATAGAGCGAGGAACAGACAAACGGCTAAACCCTCTTTTTTTGTATAGAAAGCCTACAGATTATCTGAGCCTACCGCCCTAAGTAGGTATACTATTGATAATTTAAGTTAATGCTGTACTGATATACAAATGAACTCAAAACAAACAGGGCATACCATCTTCAAAAAAGGCTAAGTGCGAGTCGAATTCCCACACGAAGGATTACGTACCACCGTATATTAAAAAGAATAAAATATATTTCTTGTATGGGAACCCCCTTTAATTTTTTACTTTATTATTATTTTTTTAATAGCGGCCGTAGTAGTACACACTCCATGAAAATTTCAAGTGTAAGTAATTACCTATCTAACAAATATCAATCTAACTTTTATGGAGACTCCTTTTAATTTAATTATTTTAATTTATTTTTACCATTTGTTGTAATGACTGCTATATAGTAATACACACTTTGTAAAAATTTCAAATGTCTATCTAATACGGTTCAAAAGATACAGCCCTGTGACAGACGGACAAACAGCGGAGCGTAGTGAGTACAATATTTATAGTAAAAGTGAAGTAAACAAATATATCAATTATTTTTTTGGCATCATTGTGTATGACGTATTTGCCACAGACAAGAAAACGGGAAACCTTATTTGAGTATTATTGTAATTTTAATTTTGGTTAACAAGCATTTAAAATAAAAAAGACCAGTTTGCTAAACTATAATGTACTAATGATAAATTTTCGAGAATATATACTGGTTCATACTTTCATATTATGTGAAATAGTAAATTCTGGTAATATTTTATAAATGATATGATAAGCAGATGCTAATGATATAGGGTTTTAATGTAACGTAGGAAGGGAGACAGGGACGGAAAGGTATACCATGTAAAAAGGGCAAGCCAAAAATATATGATTTATCTCATATGTCCAGATCACATTCGTAAATACTGTTGTCAATGCAGCCCAATTATGCCAGGCAAGCCGGACTATATACAAATATGTCCTAGCCTCATTTGGATTAGGCAACTTATAGCCCTTTCCCCAGCTCAAGTTTGAAAAACCAGGGTTTGTAGAGATAAATGGTAGCATAGCAGCGTAGTATTTGCCTTTTTCCTCTCGTGTTTTTATCCAAAATTCATTCCAGGATTCCCGAAGAATAGCAGCCGCTGACGCAACGAGATCTGAGATCTTCATTGAAGTTTTAGTAAGGGGCTAAAGAGCCCAACTGATTTCAATAAAACTTTAAAGAACATTTAAATATCGTAAATGAAAACATAATTCAACGTAGGATACCACCATGCTCCAATTTTTAAGTGCAGATCAGTGACAGAAAAAGTAATAAGTATAGGGGGGATTTACTAAAAAAAAATCAGTTCTGCATAGAACAGTTCATTTCCAAATAAAAGAAATATGCGTTAATATTGATGTATCTAAATAAAAAACTGGTTGGCAGTTATTAGGGACAGATATCTATCGACAGTGACTTGAAATCCATTTTCAATTTTCACATGTAATTAAGCATGCAATGTTGATGTTTCCTAATATTGTCTGTATTGTATTAATTAAAAACTAGATGGCGCTATTATGAGCATGTCGTGACGCGAACTCATAAGGTCGACCCTTACCAAAAAGGGCCGAACGCGGCTAAAGAAGTTTTCTCTGCAAAAAAAAACCGTAAAGCAAATTACAACTTTCAATAAATTTTCTTTTTCCAGATTATATTCACAATATTGACAGCGACATTACTAATAGCGACAGCAGCGCCATCCAAGAATATGAAAATTCTAACTAGACCACAATTGACGGCAGAACCGAAAAACAAAAACGACAAGCTCCACGAGCCATGGTTGAAACCAGATACACCATCTACCTATCCTAGAAAAGGCGAATACCCTTGCTCGAGTGGTATTTGTAAAACGCCCCCCGAAATATCTGTGGAATGTGGAAATCTTTGTCAAGTACCTATAAAATTATGATAGAAATCGAAGGTCGAAAATATTAATAAAAGACTGAATTCTCCTTAAGTACTTTTTTATTATTTAATTCTTCATAAGCTTTCCTTTTCGCAGCTTCGTGGATCTCACATTTATATCGAGACCTCTAAAGGGACATTCCGGTTTAGCCGTGACAATAATATAATAATTATAATATCTGGGAAATCCCACACAACGCCATCTCGCCCCAAAGTAAGCAAGTATTATGCTTGTCATCTCTGCAATGTATTATGGGGTACTAGACAACTGATATACATACTTCAATATTCTTTTTTTATATAATACATGCCTATACAGACACTTTTACACCCAGACACGGAACAAATAGACATGTTCATGCATACAAATATTTTCCCGGGTAGGAAACAAACCCGCGACGCTAGGGTCTCTAAACACTAAGCCAACCGGTCAGTCAAACCGGTCAACAAACACACAGAAGTTTAATGTTCTTCCTCAGGGTTCAAGCTTCCTCAATGTCAAAGACCAAAATTGTTTCAACGGCGTAAAGCTATAAAAAATAAACAAACATGCAGACAAAGAATAATGCCCATCGAAGTCTATACCACAGTATTTATGTTGCGTCAATTCTAAAGTTATTTTAAACGGTGAATAAACCTACACTTTACTATGAATATTAGTAATTAGAGGAATCAAAACTAGAGGTTTATATGCGATGATCGCGTTGTATTAGCAGGAACGTTATATTTTTTTTTTGTTTTTAATTGTATTCAATAGACATCGCAATTTTCTTTCAACA
This sequence comes from Luffia ferchaultella, assembly GCA_949709985.1. Classification (NCBI taxonomy): domain Eukaryota; kingdom Metazoa; phylum Arthropoda; class Insecta; order Lepidoptera; family Psychidae; genus Luffia; species Luffia ferchaultella. The sequence goes on from OX453261.1 coordinate 1,953,759, forward strand.
TTCGTATTTATTTATTATGGCAACTTTTTTCTGCAATTTATCCAAAAAACATCTGATGATAATTATAGATAACTAGCGACCGCCCGCAGCTTCGCCTGCGTAGGCTACACATTCCTATTAAAGTTATCTACTATTAACATTCGAGATGGTTTCTGCGTAATTTTTGCTAATATAAATTTTGGTTACTGTCATATAAACTTTTGAACCCCATTTTAACGAGTAAATACGGCTTGACAATATTGTTTACGGTGAAAAATTGTCATAAATAAAATTTAAAAACAGTACAAACATTTGTAATATAATCCATTTTGAGTATAATAAATCACATTGGCAATAGCTGTTTGGTTATTGTAACAATAATAATAATATCTAAGGCATCGCACACAGCGCCAACAGTCCCAAAGTAATCAAGTATTATGCTTGTATTATGGGGTACTATACAATTGATATACATTCTTAAATACTCTTTATAATATATACATACAATAGAAACCTTTACACCCAGGCATGGAACAAAGAGATATGTTCATGCACACAAATATTTATTCTATACGGGAATCGAACCCGCGATCCTTGGCTCCGCATTTCGGATATCTAAGCACTCGGGTGATCGGTTAGTCTGAAACGAAATGAAAAATATGTAATGGCTTTTTAGAGAATGTAATTTAATGTTAGACTTTTAAATTGAAAAACTTTATCGGAGACATTACAGCATAGCCAAGCTCAGTGGACGAAATTCTGTTCTGCACGAAACTAGAAGCAATCAAAAATCCAAATCACAGATTCGCGAAACTTAAATGTATATTTTCCTGAGAGTACAATTCTTTTATTGTTTAATAATAATGTTATTATTATTGTTTAAAATTAAAACCACTCTGCATAACTTTTAAATAGCATTCTGATGATTTGTGCAACCGATTTGTGGGGCTCAGACTTTACTTACAAATAATTTCATACGAATGTTGCGACAGGAAGTATTGTGACAATTCATCCAAATTGCATTAGTGGTTCTTATAGAATTCTTTTTATATTGTCTCGATCTTTCCGTAGGTACATAACTATAACTTCTTTTACTTCTTTCCATTCTACACATAAATTACCGTTTCGTCAACATCCAATGTTTCTGCATTTAGTTTCCAAGGTTGATGATTTTCTTGCAAACCTTCCTCAGCTAAAAAATAGGGATATTCATTTTTCGTAGCCAAGTAATATATACCCGGTTTGTTTCTATCTGTTTCTATTCCTAAAACATTTGTATCATTGGAAAAATTGTAACAACCATGGTCTCTGGCATTCTGGACACTTTTACATTTAAGACCAATAAATTTATCGGGATGTTTCAATGCCGAATACCAAAGTATTAGAGATTTGAAATGACTACAAGTAGATGTGCAAGGATACCAATCTATGTCACCAGGCTGATACTCTCCACCGTTTATATAAAAATTTACGTGTCCCAAAGGGGCTGCCATACCATAACCATCTATGTTTGTATGAACAACATCCACGAAATCCGCATCCGAAGCGTCCAGTCTCTGATCAGGTCCCAGTGTCCTAAAGCAAGGACCAGAGGGATCCAATCCTGTCAATCTAGATATATTTTTTCCAGTGATATCTCGATAGCTTTTAGCTATGTAGCTTATCGTATGTCCACCTAGACTGAATCCAAGTAATTCTAATTTAGATGGGTTTAGCCCTTGTGACGTTAAGTTGGCTAGGACTTCTGCTATGTGTGATCCCACTGGACGCATGAGTCGGGACGCCCTGTAAATTAAAGATTAAAATCAAACAATGTAATGAGTATACTATCGCTGCGGGTTGACCGATATGGTCGACCACTCCCGTAAAGAGTCGAAAATGGATTGAATAAGCTACAGCTTTAGCGTGGGGTCACCACGTTGAGTATGTACATAAAAATACAAGTATTTTGCTATTTAATTAGACAGATGGCCATCTAGTCCCAAACTCGGTAGATACTGTAAGATGAGTATTATATAACTGATATACATACTTAAATAAATACATTTTTAATAGCACGTATAGTTCCATTCAAACTTTATGGCGGATCGGAATACAACGCTATATGCATGCTTGCGCAGGTTCAGTCATATGCCCCTCGCTTCACTGCGTCCCACTACATCTAAAACTGGTTACTGCGACGCGACTTGTGCCTATGTTCACATCTGCCATAAAGGTTAATTGGAACTGTACACATACAGATATTTTACATAATATTTCAATGCATGGATATATATACCTATATTGTAAAAACACGATCACGGTCAGATGGTTATAATTTCAGCTCTGCCTACCAAAAATATATCTACCAGCTGTTATTGTTCGGTTAATTATGTTTAATTCATTTGTGAAATATTTTAATAAGTAAAATATGTTCGACTGTCCCATAGTTGTTATAACATTAAAAACGCCTGATTAAAGTCATATAGCAATACACGTAGCGTATTCCTAAAGGATTTCAATCAGGCGACACTATAGCAGCTAAAATCTATTTGATAAATTATAAAAACACCATAAATAATTAAAAATTCACAAAATGTCTCTTATTTCGGTGTGCCTCTTGGCATAGGCTTCCTGTCTCATACATACTTTAGTAATGTACAAATAGTTCACTAAATGGCATTTGTGTAAAGACAAAACATCTTTACTGCTTTTAGCGCTGTTAGAGATGTTGCTACTTTATTATACCACCATACTATCAGCCCATTATTGCCCCTCTGCAGGGGCGTAAGCCGCCCTACGGGATGAGGGGGTTGCAGCTTAATCCACCACACTGTTCCAGCTTGGTGGATTTTAACGACCGTCATCTATTGGTGGCAACCGGAACCGACGGCTTAACGTACTTTCCGAGGCACAGAGTCACTGATGGTTATGTACATAAGTTAGAAAAAACGCATTGTTACATGCTCTGGGATACGAACCACGACCTTCTAAACAAGAACCGGGCTCGCTACCACTCGGCTATTACGACAGAGTACTTTGTTATACCAAACGAACTATAGAAATGCCATCTATTGTTATATTTATATTATAGTACAGACTTTACAGCAACTAAATCTTCCATCCTCATTTTCATTTTTTCAGGTCCGTTTCTGTGCATGTATTACGAATAGATTTCAATGGAATTTTCACATTTAAGTATAATAATTTTATACGCATATATGCTGCTATTTTCAAAATCAAATTAGTTTCAAGAAAAGTATTTCCCGAAGACGAAATCGTGGAAAGAGCTATTAACGTACTATAAAATGAAACACAACGTTTTTTATTATTAGTTCATGTTGTCAGAGAGAATACAAAGTTCCCTGAATTTCAATAGTGGTCCCAAGGGAACAGCAATATAATAAATTATTAGAAATATAATAATCATCGAAGCCGCCTCAGTTAAGAGGAGGAGGAGGAATTCATAAGAGGAGATTGTACAAAAGACTAACCACGTATTCATAGACACAAACTTTAGGGTGGGTTACGCGTTTCAATGTCTCCTTGTAAAAGGCCTCAATAACTGAAGTTGAGACTAAAGTTCAAGAGTTACCAGAACCCTTTACGCCATAGTATATTCCGCTTAAATATATATCGACGTATGTATAATAAGCCACCATATAAAAGACTAGCGACCGCCCGCAGCTTCGCTTGCGTAGACTACGAATTCCTGTTATAGGTACTATTAACGTTCGAGATGGTTTATACGTACTTTTTGCTGGAACCAATTTTGGTTACACCGATTCAAACTTTCAATCTTCATTCCCCTTCCACCCTTTAAAAAAACCGATACAATTTTTCATCTCCCGTTTCCCACCCTTAAAATGTGGAAATCTAAAAACCCTGAAACACGTCATTATTTGAGTCCCTCCATTCCCATTCTTAAGTTTGAAATTTCTAAAAAAGCCTTCCTTAACTTAATGCTCACGTTATAAAATAAACCTATGTTCCGAATTTAAGCTTCCTAGACTTAGTACTTTTGGCTGTAGTAGTTGATAGAGCAGTGTAGACAAACGACAGACAGATAGACAGACAAACAAACACAAAAAGTAGCTTATGACACTCTTGACAATCTTCTTTCATGTCTGCAAAGTTTCATTAAAATCTGTTCAGCCGTATTAGCTTATTATAGCGTATTAGCGTATTAGCGTATTTTGGAAATTAGCTTGAATAGATAAAATTGAATAGAATAGACACATAGACGTACAGACAAACAGACGGACAAAAAGTAGCTAATGTCAAATCTCTTGACAACCTTCTTTCCCGTCTGCAAAGTTTCCTTAAAATCTGTTTAGCCGTTTTGGAGATTAGCTCAAATAGACAGATACACGTACAGACAGACAGACGGACAAAAAGTAACATTTGTTAGTTTTGATGACCTTCTTTTCATACTTGTGATGTTTCATTAAAATCGGTTTAGACAGATGGACGTACAGACAGACATACAAAAAGTTCTGTGTGTCCCTTTTGACTACATCCTTTCCATATGTGTAAAGTTTCATCAAAATCGGTTAAGCTGTTTTGGCCGAAACCTATTTGCTCGAATAGACAGACTATAACCCTCCGCTAGATTCAGGTTAGCAAAGGCAAAAAAAAATTTTCAAATCCGACTGGTAGTTTCAGAGATTAGCGCATTCAAACAAACAAACAAACTCTTCAGCTTTATAATAAGTATTTCTATTATATATATTATATAGATTAATAGATTATAAGATAATAAATAAATAAGATAATACTGAAAACCGTATCAAAGTCTAGTGCGTGGTTTGGAAGTAAAAAGTTAACGAACAGAGGCAGTCAGCGAATTTATTTTCTCCCGCTATAGTTTTCATATTTCGATAAAAACTGCTAAGATATTAATTGAAATTGTGTGGTGTAAAGGGCAACTATAATATGCATGAAATGCTTAAGACAACTAACGTATTTAATTTGATAAGGATTAATATCACGTTAAAAAAACATCTTCGCAAATAGTACATTATGTTAGAACAAATTTTATTGTGATAAAAAAGGTTATAGTAAGTTAACCTTAAAAGATACACATATGCTGTCACGAACTGTTGGTTAGAACTTTTAAAGGGGAACAATTCCAAAATACATGATTTTTGGTTAACATCAACCGTTTACGCAGCGCGCGCGACGGAAGCTCTCAAAAGGAATAATTTTTCCCGTTTTTGCAACATTTTTCGTTGATGCTCTACTCCTATTGGTCGTAGCGTGATGTAGTATAGCCTACAGTCTTTCTCGATAAATGGACTATCCAACACAACTATAATTTTTCAATTTGAACCAGTAGTTCCTGAGATTTGCGCGTTTAAATAAACAAACAAACAAACTCTTCAGCTTTATAATATTAGTATAGATAAGGCTAGAATAAATCATAACACCAAAACCACCCTATTTCCATTGATTTATTAATGCTTGGATGCTGTGTCATCGTGGTTTGTACACGGTCTCAGCAGACCATAACTCCAAAAATCAGCTTTTTTGCCAGCCCCATAACTCTATTGTTCTACTATTCTCTGTCATATCCTTCCTTTGTGTTTGTTTGAATGAAATTTGGCGCATACTTAACTATGGTGTCGTGATATAGCCCAAAGCCCAACGAACCTGTCTCAAATTTATAAGGCCATAGGGCCATGGTTCGAATCCGGGCGTGTACCAATGAGTTTTTCTGACTTAAGTACATAACTATCACTGACTCCGTGTCTCGGAGAGCACGTTGAGCAGTGGGTCTCGGACGCTGTCAATAAATGGTGGTCGTTACAATCCCCAACCCGCAGTAGAGCAGCGTGGTGTATTTAAGCTCCAAGCTCCCTCACCCTGGGGGAGGCCCGAGCCCAGGGGCCTAGGCCGGGTATTTAGGTGGGGTATAATGGGCTAATGGCATGGCAGACAGTGTTCATTCAGAAATAAGGTTTCTTGTAATGCACAAATGAAATATATTCGATATTATTTGTCTATATACAGTTTAATCCAAAATCTGTGCTAGAAGTCAGAAAGAATATTTCATTTTGTACTTACAAGAGGTAGTGTACAGTGCTGAATCTCTGGTAATCGATGAGGATCACATTGTAGCCTAATTCTTCGTAAAGTCCTGCAAAAATCCTGGCGATTGGAAAATTCGTGCTGTCCAAATATCCTAGAGCAAGAAGCATTGTTTTCCTGCAATAATAAAAGGTGAATAAATTTAGAAAGATTATTACATGACTCTTTTTGCTCTTGAATCGATGACTTTGCCATTTATAGACTAGGTGACGATATTTCATTACTGGAAAAATCGCAAAAATAAATCTGCGTCTATAGGTAGTGGTCGATTTATGAAGGGTTCAATTTCTTTATATATCTGTCAACACTAACCCATTGTTTAGGTAAACGGTTCCCGTTAAAAAAAAAAAAACAAAATTCTAAGTCAATACCATAAAAAGTTAAGGGTTTTTCAAACACGTATTTTTATATTTAAGTGAAATACTGAATATATCACTAAAGTAGGTTTCGTAGCACAAGCAAACGAAACAATCTAAAAATTACCAATATCTAATTTTAAGCGGTTTTTACATTAAGTTTTTATTTGTATTATCAAAATTAAAAATTTTTAGTACATAATACACACAAAATCCTCACTCAGGGCATGAGTTCCTACAACACTTAGCTGATTATTTTTGTATTCTGTAACTATGAAGGCTGTCTTATCTATATTGTCATAAAATGCCTACCAGAGACATATTGTACCTACCGAACGCACCGGGAACCGGCTTACCATTGTTCTATGCCTTAATAAAAAGACGGGACACACTCAAAAACATGGTGTTGTCTCTATCAAAATCTTGATAGTTTTGATCAAGCAAACATGATTTTTTATAAACTTAACATGAAGCCAGTTACATCAATTTAAGACGATGGTTTCATTAACTAAGAGGTTAGTCAAATCAACTAATATGTTAATTGAAAAGAACGCATTTTTAGGGTTCCCTACCCAAAGATACCAATGGGAAGACTATTACTAAGCCTCCGCTGTACAAATAATACAAATAAAATAAAGTTAAAAGTGAAAAGGGATCCCTATACATCAAAACGTGTTTATTTCGACGTTTTTGGTGATTGGTGTTTGTCAGATCATTGCTTACATTTGAAAATTTCATGGAGTATGCAGTACTATGTACCGCTATAACAACAAATACTAAAATTAAAATAAAGTTACAAATTAAAAGGAGTATGTATGGGGATACAAAAAACGCGGTTTTTTATATTGTACAGTGATACGGAACCCTTCGTGTGCGAGTCCAACTCGCACTTGTTTACGTTACACATGTATTAGTTAATTAGTGTACTTTGTATTAAATATTTTCTTATCGAAACATCCCAATGAAAGATGATAGATCATTGTTTGGCGATCCTTCGATTTGAATATAATTAATTTAGGCATTATAATGCGTAATTATAATAGTGGAACTGTGGAAGCTTAAACTGTCGTGATAGCCCGAACGCAGCGAACCTGTTTAAAACCTATAAAGCCTTATGGCCGTAGTTTGAATTAGGGCGTATACCAATGAGTTTTTTCTGACTTAAGTACATTAACTATCACTGACTCCGTGCCTCGGAGAGCACGTCAAGCAGTCGGTCCTGATTGCTGTCAATAGATGACGGTCGTTACAGTTCGCCAACGCGCATTGGAGCAGCATGGTGGATTTAAGCTCCAAGCCCCCTCATCTTGATGGGAGGCCTAAGCTTCTGCAGTGGGGTATAAAAAAAGCTGATGAATGAATGGATGGATGGAAGCTTAAACTCGCATTCGTTTTCGCAAATATCTGGAATTCCTAGAATTTTAGAATTCCTAGAATTTAATACCTTTTGAAATCAATTCTTGCATCACGGGCTATCCTGTATGCGTTCCAGTAGTTATACCTTCTTCTACTTTTCTGCCCGTGCACCACGAACTGAAGGTATTTCAACTGGCTGCGGGCAATTTTCGCAGGCTTGGTGGTTCCTGGACCTAGAAGTTAACAACTACAATTTATTAGAAAGTACCGGTTTTTTAGCTTCTACTTCGCCCGGGTTCTGTCTGAAAACTGTCTTCACACTAACAATGCCGGTTAACCGTCGCCTTTAGTGGCTTTTGTATCCTTTTGCGTCTTCTTATACTGTAAAGAATAACATAATTTTTTTTGCCATGTGCAGCAAAATACTCATAGCACGATCACTCTAGGGTTATTTGCGTCTGCAATACACGAAAATATTATATGATGACGCAACGACACAAACAAGGAACAATACGAACGGTAAGTATAATTTGGTATACTATTTCGAATTAAAAACGTTTCGTAAGCGAATGCAATTTCGTAGTTTATACACCGACACGAAGAAGATAAAAACAGGCCTGTTCTCGCTAAAATTAGAGAGAGAAAGACTACGTGGCGCTATCCAAAGAAAAAAAAGAAACCAATGACTTTGTGCATTACTTGCGATTTGCTCTTATGCATTTAAAAATATGTGGTTTTTTTTATTATAATATTAATAAATATGGATTAATTTGAAATTAAAACGATAAATAAAACTATTACTTGCTAGATTAATCGCGTTATTTATTTTTAAGCGAAATAATAGTATGTGGAGGTATTACAGTTCAAATGGCAATAAAAGTCTTTTTTTTTTATCGATATTTAAATTATTTTTTTTCTTATTTTTAGCGTTTATTCGTCGCTTCTCCGTTATGCAGTGAACTCATTTTTTTTCCATTAGTGTAATATCGAAAACATTAAACACTTGGCAACCTTTGTCGCTACCGTTGAATGGCCCTAAATTCTGGCATGATCTAACTTAAGTGACTGAAATAAATTGTTAAATTTTGGATATTTTTTGTAATTAGGTGACTATGAACTAGAACTGCGTAATTGTTAACATCTGACCGACATTTTGTTTTAAATTTTGTACTAATATCTGACCAATTGGCCGAGTGCTTAGAAACTCCAAATGCGGAGCCAAGAGTCGGAGGTTTGGTTCCTGTCCGAGACAAATCTTTGTGTGCATGAACCAGTGTACTGACATAAACATGTCTATTTGTTCCGTGGCTGGGGGTTAAATTACCTATATAAGTAAATATTATAACAATATTTTAATATATATATCAGCTGTTTCGTAACCCATAACACAATCATAATACTTGCTTACTTTTGGAATAGAGGGCTCTCTGTGGCATGTCCCAGATATTATTATTATTATCATGCCGTAAGGTACACTGTGCCTCGGAGAGCACATTAAGCCGTCGGTCTCCGTTGCCATCAACAGATGGCAGTCGTTAAAATCCAACAACCCGTATTGGAGCAGCGTGGTGGGTCAAGCTCAGAACCCCCTCATCCCGAAGGGAGGCCTAAGCATCTGCAGTGGGGCATTAATCGGCTGATGGTATGGTATGGTAAGGTAAAGTAAAATGCGTCATAATTCACACACCTACAGAGCTAAATATGTCGCCGGAAGTTACTAAAACTGCTTCTTAGGTGCTCTGTATATTTATCTACAAGAAAAATCTATATCTACATGTAACGGCCTCACGATTTTGCCTCGCACACTTTGACATGTGACTGCGTGACGGGATGTGAGGTAATTTCGCTTCGCAAAGTTGTACAATACGAACCTACTTGTGCACGATGGCGTATTTAAAACTCTCACGCGGATGTAATATGTTTCAAACTTTATCGTAACGACTACGTTCTATTTGTGTCCAGTAAAACACTATGCAAGTTCTTTAAGTGTTTATTTCGGTGAACATTGTTCATTCATTTTAACGCACCGAACTTTAAATGAAGCACGCTAGAAGGCGCACGCTTGTTAAATGCAACGATTCAAAGGCGACTTTTGTCAACTTTACCTTAATTTTTTTTCTGTCTTTATTCAATAGTATGTAATTCGGGTAATACACAAAAACCTAGACACAACACAAACATCTAGGTATATAACCTATCCCGTGGGCTATACGCGCGCCCCGCCAGTCTCCTTTCCTCATCCTATGGCTCAAATGTCGGATGTCGTCATAGCCCAGAGCGCAACGAACCTGTATCAAATTTATAAGGCCCCATTGGGCCATGGTTCGAATCCGGGCGTGTACCAATGAGTTTTTCTGACTTAAGTACACAATATCACTGACACCGTACTTCGGAGGGCACGTTAAGTAGTCGGTCCCGGACGCTGTCAATAGATGGCGGTCGTTACAGTTCCCAACCCACAGAGCAGCAGCGTGGTGGACTTAAGCTCCAAGCCCCCCCTCCTCTCCCAGGGGGAGGCCTAAGCCCATGCAGTGGGGTAAAAATGGGCTGATGATGACGATGGCTCAAATGTGATAACTTTGGTTCTCGAACTAAACGGCCAGCATCACTCCTCTATTGAACTAATTCGAATCTCCGGGCCTCGAGGAGTGCCGAGTGGTTAGCATTGGTAGTGAGCTCGCTTCTTGTTTAGAAGGCCGTGGTTCGAATCCCCGAAACCGGTATGTACCAATGAGTATTTTTTGACTTAAGTACGTATAACTATCAGTGACTCCGTGCCTCTGTGAGCAGGTTAAGCCGTCGATCGCGGTCGCTGTCACTAGATGGCAGTTGTTGAATTCCACCAACCCGCACTGGAGCAGCGTGGTGGATTAAGCTAAACACTCATCCCAAGGAAAGGCCTAAGCCCCTTCAGTGGGACATAATGGGCTGATATAATAGTAGTAAATTGGGGTTTTATTTATTTATTCATAAATCTAACAAATTAGAATCTAACGTTTTCTTCGCATATGATATGCAGTGCGTTAGGTTTTAACGTACCTATCGGTATAGATCGCCACAAACTTTATGGCGGATCGGAATATAACGCTTTAAGCGTGTTTGCGCAGGTACATTCATATACCCATCGCTCCACTGCGTCTCGCTACATCTGAAACTTGTTACTGCGACGCGACCTGTGCCTAGGTTCACATCCGCTATAAAGTTAGATTGGAACTGTACTACATACCTTCTATATTAGTACTTGCGTTTGTATGAATTTTTATGGTCGTCTTAATTTTAAATAAAAACCTACCTAAAATTTTTTATGACATAAATATCTTATTTTCATAATTTACCTTAGGAGACCATGTCAAATAGCATTCATTAATATTATTCTAATGGCCTAAATCGTTTGATAATAAAATATCAAATAAAAATCTATATGTTTACACATTTGATTATAGTATAGTGTCTGGACAGACTCGGCGTCAAAAAACGTAGATAAAAATATCACTTAACCGTTCGGTTATAATTCACGCAAACAGAAACGGTTCGTACAAATGTGCACGGTTGGTATTACATAGCGATAATATGTGTTCTGTTGAGTCACACACACAAGTAAAGCATATAAAATTTTTAAAAGGCAATGACCATTAAATGGCTTGACATGAACAAAAAGTACGAATTTTCCTAAATTCATTTAATTAAATATACATAACAAAATTATTCTGAAATTTGTGGGGTCGGGTATATATAAGTATAAATATATACACATTATGTGAGTATTTATTTTGTTTTCAGACAGATCTTTTCGCAATAAAACCTTTTAATGTAGTTTCTCGTACTTTTTAGACAATTATTGTATTTGTAATGAGTTTCCTTCGACCAAAGGATCTATGTGGCGTATAATTATTTTTTTTTGTTCATCTCAGAAATAATTTGTAGGTGTAACTCAGGCATTTTTTGTTTGACCAATGGGCATTGTTCTTTCGTTGAAATTGTATTGCGAGGGTCCATTCAGACAATATATGATTAAAGGTTAACACACACTCATTGAAAGTCAAAATGTATTGATTAGGTATCAGAACTGTACCCATAATGTACATGTTTCGTCATGACGACGACCCTTGGAAATAATTGTTTAAATTAACCTGAAAAATTACATTTTTGTTTATGAACGCAGGTAGGTTTGAAATAGGAACGCCATCTTTTTCAGAGTTTTGTACCCAAAAGATGCCAACGGGATACCTACGATATTACTAAGACTCCGCTGACCGTCTGTCCGTCTGTCACAAGGCAGTACTGTATCTTTTGAAACATAATAAGAAAAATAAAATAAAGAAAGAAAGAAAGAAAGAGAAAAGAAATACCATTTATTCACGGCTATTGTACATACAAGTCAAACAGAAAAATAAAATAAAGTAAAAAACAAAAATAGAATGAAAATAAAAAGTAAAAACACGAACAAAAAGGTCTCCGCAGCCATGAAAGGAGCTGACTCAGCATCCGCTGCCGATGTGTATGATCACACCCACAACACTGATTTTCAGTAGTTCAGTAGAATTCAGATTCAGTAGAAATAAAGTTAAGAATATGAGAAGGTCCCAATAGAACAAGCGTGTTTTTTTCTACGTTTTTGGTGATTAGCGTGTGTGAGATCATTGTTTACATTCGAAATTTTCATAAAGTATGTACTACTTCGGCCGCTATAACAACAAATAATAAAAATAATATAAATTTAAAATTAGAAGGGGTCCCAAATTTGGGCCTCTGGTATTCTCTGGTACCGAACCCTTCGTGTGCGAGTCCAACTCGCACCTGGCTGCTTTTTACGTAACTATTGCGTATGAGGTACTCACAATTTAATCCGAAACTATACTGCAATAATGATAGTCATTCATTTATTATTATAATTTAGATATTGCACTGACTAGCTAATTTTGCCATTTGATCGACATACCTATTAATAAAAACTTATAAGTAACTTATTGTTTTACAAATTAAACTTTTAATACGTGAGCTGCGGTGGAAATGTGACTACGCATCCTATTCTCCTCTACAAAATGTCCTAGGTTCGATTCGCGCTATAGATTCATTCGCCAATGAATTTTGAAATTTATTGAAACCTAAGTCTCAAATATATGTTACAAGTTCTGCCTACTTTGTCACTATGGTAGCTTGTGGACTTACTCGGCCTGAAGTTGAGGATTTCGGACGAATAAGAGCTACACATTAGTCCATGAAGGCTTGAAAACCTGATGATGCACTAGAAAACCTCTTGACTTAATTACCATCAGCAATTAATGCCCCTCTGCAGGGACTTAAGCATCCCCTCTGGGTGAAGGGGCTTGGGGGCCGCGCTGCTCCAATGCGCGTTGGTGGATTGTAACGACAGCCATGCATTGACGGCAACCATAACCGAGGGCTTAACGTGCTCTCCGAGACATAGTCAGTGACAGTTATGTACAAAGTTACAAAAAACTCATTGGTACATGCCCTGAGATTCGAAGCACGGCTTTCTAAACAAGAAGCATGCTCGCTACCACTCGGCTATCATGACAGTTAAGTAACTTGTTATATTACACAACATAAATTAATAAATAGATATTTGTTTAGTTTTAATAATAAAATTACTCACAAACTGGTAAATAGCCTGCAGGATATCCGTTGTCCACTCTTGATATTTCTACTGCCGTACACAAAAATATACACGAAAACAATAAAATATTATAAATCATTTCTACACAATATCGATTATTATTGTATAGTATTTACTACTATGAGATATTATGTATTTTCTAATTTCTATAGACCACCGTTCTCCATGACCGCACTTCTGTTTATGGAAGTTAACTTTGTTTGAACGTATCATAATACTATATTACACATTAAAACGTAGGGTTGTCACTTTGAAGTAATTAATATTGAATTATTAGTATCGCAAAATTCATTACCTATAATGTACTTAAAGCTAAAGGGATGCTAAAGGGTGAAAAAAATTATCAAAAAGTATTTTACGTTTTTTATGGATCCATTTCTGTTAAATTATTTTGAATTCAGTGCAAGTAGTACTTTTTTTCTTATACCTAAATAACACACTGTGTTGTGCCTTGCACGATTTCATCTATTTAAGGTTATACGATACCACTTTATTCCATACAATATTTATTTCACCAAAAGTAAGAAATTACGCTTTGTCATATTTATTTTAACTATTTAATAAGTAAAGTACATCATAAAATTGTCATTCATTATCATTATTATTCAGTCAAGTAAAATTGTAATTTTACAATAACATTCCAGTTCACATTCATGATCTACCCCTTACAAAAAAACTCCAATAAAACGAAAGCTTTATGCAAAAGCTTATTATAAGGATAAAGTTTCGTATTACTTAGATGATGACAGTTCATGGGTGTCAGCCGCTCGCCTTTTTTTTTAAATTTATTTAATATAAAAACAAATATATACTTATATAGTTTTCAATACTTAACACAAGCCAGCGAAAACAAGAAAAAAAGGCTATCAGTTTTTTTCAATAAAATTAATCTTTCGCCTATCTTATTGTTAAAAATTTTTATATAATTTTGTTAAAAAGAGCGTCCCTCAGTTTCTTGCGTATTCTTCTGAGAGGAACCAGCATTTTTGAATGTGCCTTTGTGATGACGTTCTTCCACAAAGTAATAAAATTCACTCTTATGACGTATTTCAAGATTATGTTACATAACTACGAAATAAAGATATTTGATTGAATGATTGTCATTTTTATAAAATATGTTCTTTACTACACAAAACAGTTCTAAATTCGGTTTTTTAATTCACAATTTTCGATTTGATCATGAGGTTTGTTAAGCCAAAATTAAAACTGTTTCTTTTTAGAAAGAAAAAATTTTATAATTTTAATCATGATTTCATGACACTGTTTACTTATTAAGAGGAATGTGTACTGGCAAATTTCCGCACAAACGGCGTTAACGATATATTGCTTTTACGTTTTATTATTATATTTTTAATTATCGAAATATTTAAAAAATTAAAAACGTATAAAACTAGTTTTTTGTTAATCTGAGTACCATATTTTTTTTTTCGCCGCAAGGGTAAGGTTTAATGAGGTGCAAACGTTAACGACGTTTCTTTAAAAACCCATTAGGTATACACTCCTCTTAAGATGGTATAGTCTATCCGTTACATTAGACCTCGGTACACTGAAAGGCAAAGCAGGAACGAAATGGACAAATTAAAATATATTTATTTAGATGAAACAAAAACTTATCACATTCGCTGCACACAAAAAAAAAACCTATTATATTTTTCATCACTCCACGTATCCTTCGAATCACCACCTGTGTTTATAATAAAACGTTCTGTTGTGTCATTTACTTTCTCTGTAAAGCGTCGATATAAACTGATAAATTTTGGCTGAAACTGTACACCGCACGCACAAGCCGTCGGTTTCTTTGTTACGGCCGGCACGTACGGTAGTTTTCTTTGTGAATTTTTGTCCGAGTGCTTTGACGGCGTCTCAAATTGTGTGGGTTAAAATAATGGATATACTTTAAAATAAATATTATTTAGTGTAGTTTTTTTAGTTTTGGTCAAATAAATTTTGTATGAAAATCAGAGGCATCGTTTAACCTTGAACGTAAAAATTTCTTCTAATATATTCACTTATTATATGGATACTCCATCACCATAAAATGACATGTGACGATTCATCAATAAACTCCTCGTTCATAGGCTTTCTTTGTATTTGTTTGAATGTTTGGCACATACCTAGCTTGGTGACAGCCACTTTATAAGTAAGATGTATATCTATCATAACTAGGCTTTTAAACATCACTTCGTACTCCTTGCTCCGGTGACACATAACTTAAACTTAACTGTGACTTAAACCGTCGTCGTCGCGTCGGCGTCGGCCGAGGTTTTACTGTTTTATCACGTTGCACTTATGACATAACCGGGCAAATGTTTTGCCATTCGTTTTTCTTGAAAAGGGAATATAATGAGTAAATTAATGTTATAATCTCTGCAAACACTGTTCTTTCACGATTTACACAAATCCGAGATCTGGGTGTTATCGTGGACTCAAAAAGCTTTCCTTTATCTTTGGTCTCACATATTTATCTATTTTTAAAGTCATACTATCTTTTATATTTTATTTTATATATTTGAATTTTTCACATTTTTGTTGAGGATACTTAAATACCTTAATTTATATAACGAAGAATCAGATTCCTTAACACATGCATTACATTATACCAAAAAGGGAATTCTCAACAAGTAACGATAAGAAATGGTTTATAATTTATGTAAAATAAATATTTTTTCATTTATACTTCGTGTGGCCAAACCATTCAAATACCTATCTACAAGATATTGTACAACAGCTATGTTCGTAGTCATCTTGAATTCGCTTGCGCTGCTGTCTGGCATCCGTTTTATGGCATTCACGATATTCATTAAGTTCCTTGACTATATATACAACAGGTTTTCACTATAGTGATTATGGATCCGTTAATAGAGATCATAACCAGCTACTTGAACATCGTCGTGACTGCGATGACGCTGTAATACGAGTACCTACTTTATAAAATAGTTGATAACTTTTTGGATGTCTCCTCGTGAATTGTTGGAAAACATTTTCTTTCGTGTTCCTCGCCGATGGGAGAAAAGTTGCCGTCAAAAAAGTATTTTTTTCAGTCCAAATCATAGAACATTCTACGCTAATAACAGTTTCCTGAGGCGTGCCTGCCGGTTGTAGGTTAAGCAATCATCTATGTAATATCGATATTTTCAACTGCACCTTAACTAATCTAAAGAATATGGTCTTGACTAATTTGTCAAAAAGGAATAGCAGTCAGCAGTAACAGTCTTATACCATTTTTGTTAGGATTCCGTAGCCAATATATGGTCTTAAAAAATGATATCAAGGTTTCAAACAATTTTTTTTATTTAAGAGTCCTAATTTTTGATAGAGTTATGTGCCCCCCCCCCCACCCTCTACCAGCTAAACTGTTGTTTATGGATATGTGGACAAAATTTACGACAGGAGTATATACAACGTAATTAAAAGGAAAACTATCACAGCTAACTAGACTGTATTATTTAACGAGTAATAGATTAACTTATAAAATATACTTTTATAAGTAAAAATTTTGTAATAATTCCATAAAAAATTACAGATAGCGTGTTATTTGCATTCCTTTGCAGAGCTTATTCTCTACACAATCGATACTAAAAGTCAGAGGTTCACTGTAATAAAATAAGTATTAAAAATTGTCTCTAGCTATCAGTGCACTCATGTTATTACTTTTCGGATTAGCCAGAGAGGATCGAGCGCCTTCTAAATATCCAATGAAATAGACATAAAATATATTTATACAATAATTTTTAAATTACATAATAATAACGATTAATGGTTAAGTTCGATTAACGCCGCGCTCGTTTTTATATATTGTATATTGGTACGGAATCCTTCGTGTGCGAGTCCGATTCGCACTTGGTCGGTTTTTGTATTTCATTTATCTGTGTGATGCGATTGTGATGTTACCGTTCATTTTGGTTGGATGCGTTTTTATTTTTTATTTAACCTATTTTATATGTCTATAAGGTCTATGAGGAATAACATTATTATTATATTATTATAAGCCAAGTAAAGACCGTTTGTCTCTAATAAAGAAAAATAAATAAGTAACGACGGTTTTGAAAATAATATCATTAAACGTGTTCGTATTTATTTATGTGGATTCAGGAGGATTTATGAAGTTATGCCCATCTCAAAAATCCCGTCTCGCACACCAAGGGTTCTTTACCATCGTACAATATAACACGTATCTTGTAAAGGAACCCCCTTTATTTTATTTTTTTTAATTTTTATTATTAGTTGCTATAGCGGCTATAGTAATATAGACTTATTACGGTTCAGACGATACAGCCCTGTGACAGTCGGACAGACGTACGGAGGCCTATTAATAGGGTTCCCATTGCTACCCTTTGGATATGGAACTCTAAAAATTAATAAATATACGTATCCACAACGCCATACCTACCACCATTTTTGGTTAGTTTTTGCCGAGTAGTTATTGTGTTCATTTCATAAGGAAACAGTTACGTATTACAAACAATGTCTTAATCTAAAAATCCTACTGATCTGTTTACATAAATCGTTGTCTGTCTGTCGAGCGAACTCAAGCGGTATAAAATTAGTTTCTTTGATAAATAACTGAGTACTGTCGATTTCGGTGCACGCGCATTTCGTGTACACAAATCCAGTTTGAATGTCGTAATATAACGCAAGTAAAGGTGCAGCAATAATTATATGGGGCACTTATAGTAATTACTACAACTACCTGATTATCTAATGATTATTGCAGACACCGGTTGATTGCGTGGCTAACGACCCATTACAAGGGTTCGTAGTTCATATTCTTTTCCTTTATTTAAGAAAATAACAGATTTGCACTCATCGCACCCAGTACGAGCAAACGAAAACAAACCTATCACTTATGTTTTGTTTGTGTATGAGTAGATAAATGTTCTTAGAAGAACCCGCGGAGTTCCAATTTCAAGTTGGCCAACTAAATCGCAAAGTATAGCTATAGTCAAGTAAGTTAATGATAGCCCGCACATTTTATCCAACTAAATCCTCCAACTAAACAATTGGACACCGATCGTTTCAGAACCGTGATTCTCTTTCGATTAGGCACAATTAAACAGTTGGCCAACTATCGGCCGACTGTTGTTCGATAGTTGGCCAACTTAAAATTGTAAGTCTGCGGAGTCTCAGTTGATATCTACAATATCTACCTGAAAGAGATATAAACTGGTGGCGTCATCTTCCCGCCTAAAAAGTCCTGTAACAGTTTTATGGGGCAAAGTGTATTTACTTACGTACATATATACTTGACTGACCGACTGGTCTAGCGGTTGAAGACGCCGCCTCCTCCAGGCCCAAAGGTCGTTGGATCGATTCCAGCTCGGGACAAATATGTGTGTGCAGGAAAATGTCCATTTATTCCATGTCTAAATGTAAAATATCTACATATGTACCTATGCATTATCATATCCATATACCATATCAGCCCAATATGCCCCACTGCACGGGCTTAGGCCTCCATGCGATAAGCTCTACACGCCCTACATGTTTGGACTACGTTCAGACGAACACCCGGAAGCTTTCCCGGCATCATAGGACCGAAAGTAACTATAAAAAATATTAATTTAGGGTTCCGCAGCATACGCCTACTAAAAATCACCTTAAAATCCCCCATAATTTTCTTGCTAACTGAAAATTTTGTGTTCCTCAAAAACCTGTCAACGTATCTTATTCTAAACAATGTTCATTGAAAGTGTTTATTAAGTGCTATTTCCCTAATATTTATCAGGTTTTTTAATCCGTTAGCATTAACTTAAAAATACCTGGACATAGCATTGTGAACTACTCACATTGTGAACACTCATAGTACTAAGTCAACCGCCAGTACGCTACGAAGTTCAACTCACACATACTTACGCGGCCGCCATTGCAGTGCTTCATTGGTTGTTCAGTGACAGGGAGTCTAGAGTTTTTATTACATCTGTGTCCCACAGTTGAAAAGTTAGGTCGGGGTAAAAATCGTAACGAATTTTGAAGTTCATATCTCGCGAAATATTTGTCTAAATAAGAAAGCTATTAAAGAACTTTCATTTATTTCTTTCCCAACATAATTATATGGCGGTTCATATGAGGGCTGTAGATGAATTTGAAAATCAATAATACACGTGTTTTTATTTTATTTATTTATTCAAAGCAAACTTACAGCTACATAGTTGAAACTTAAAGTCTTACAAATATATATCTATTTCTGAAATTTTTAATACTGAATGAAATAATACCTAACTGTTCACACCTATGCTATGGCTCGAACCCGCCATCTCTGAGATAATCCAGTACCTACCATTCTTTTATTAATTCTCGTAAAACGTACATTTATTCGATTGAAATCTTTGTTTTTCTATCGTTGTATGAGTACATATGATTTTATCTGCAAAGTTTTGACATTGAAAATGTTTATTAAGCGAATGTTACAAAAAAAAACTGCGGAAGTACGTTAATTAAAATGGTGGAAACGTCAATAAATGAGCGTATATGTATCATAATGATACACTTTTTTTAAATCTTTATTTAAGACCTAGACCAAATAATATACCTAGTTAGATTAACAATGTTTCCCGTGTTTATGTAGAAAGTGCGGACCTAAATTTTTCACCATTTATTTATTTCATTTTTATTATTATTTTATTCATTGTTGTTCGGGAGACTAACACCCAAATAATCTACAAAATCGTACAATATTTTAGTCTGATGCTAATAATAAGTCCTCACCCCTAAAAAACAAACATAAAATTAGGAATAGTCAAAGTAAAGCAAAAATAACAAACAAACGAATGTGAGTTATCTATACTTAATATTATAAAGCTGAAGAGTTCGTTTGTTTGTTTGTTTGAACGCGCAAATCTCAGAAACTACTGGTTCGAATTAAAAAATTCTCTTTGTTTTGGACAGTCTATTTATTGACGAAGGCTATAGGCTATATGTATAAAATAATACTATCTGTCTGTCTGTCTATTTGAGCAAATCTCCAAAATAGCTAAACTGATTTTGATGAAACTTCACAGATATGGAAAGGAAATGGTCAAAAGTGACATACACTACTTTTTGTATGTCTGTATGTACGTCCATCTGTCTATTCGAGCTAATCTTCAAAACGGTTAAACCGATTTTAATGTAATTTCACGGGTATGAAAAGGAGGTAGTCAAAAGTGGCATACGCTACTTTTTGTCTGTCTGTCTATCTGTACGTCTATGTGTCTATTCGAACTAATCTCCAAAACGGCTGTACAGATTTTAATGAAACTTTGCAGACGGGAAAGAAGGTTGTAAAGAGTGACATCAGTTACTTTTTGTAGCTGTCTGTCGTTTGTCCTCACTGATCTATCAGCGTAGATAAAGCCGAAACTACTAAGTCTAGGAAGCCGAAATTTGCAACAGTGGTTTATTTTATAACGTGAGTATTAATTTTTTAAGAAAGGAATATTTTGAAATTTCAAATTTAAGGAGGGAGGGATGGAGGGGCTTCCTATGAGAGTCTTTGTTCATTAAAGTTAGAAACATAAAAATTTTAACATAGATAAATAATGACGTGTTTCAGGGTTTTTGGATTTCCACATTTTAAGGGTGGGAAACGGGAGATGAAAAGTATGGGAGTATCGATTTTCTTAAAGGAGTGGAGAGAATGAAGATTGCAAGTTTGAATGGGTATACCCAATATTAGTTTCAGCAAAAAGTACGTATAAACCATTTCGAATGCTAATACTATCTAAAACAGGAATGTGTAGTCTACGCAAGCGAAGCAGCGGGCGGTCGCTAGTACACAATAATCAAAAACACAAAATACTTAGTAATGAAATACTTTGTGAAATACATCGATGAAAAAGAAACAGTATAAGGTAAAATTTTATGGATAAATTTTTAGACGACTTTTTAAGTGTCAGGTCCTTGATATGGAAAATAGTGTACAATAAATATAACACATCCAATTTAAATCGAAACAGTGGATCTCAAGTTATAAGCCCACACGCCGACATACAGAAAGAGAGACGTTCTGTTTTATAATATGATGCCTAGATGAATAAATGGATACTTCACTTTGATATTCTTGATCTAACATTCTGGCCGTGACGAAACCACAAAGTCGGGAACCGCGATGACCTACATTATTGGGCTGGTTACTGTTGTTATATTGGCGGCCATCTACCGCACGCCGTGACAATATTAACTAGTTACCTATTTCTTTTCGTTACTAGATACTAGGAGAACAATAGGTACCCACATATTAGGTAGGTAGGTATAGTTTTGCCATAAAAGTAGGTACAAGGTGCAACAGTATGAACCTTCAGCGAGTCAGCCCTACTCGCATTGTAATATTTTTTTTACATTAAATAGGTCGATACTATAAATTATATAGTCCTATTTTAAATAATAGTCCATTTTTAGTATAATTTCGAATCACTTTTTGATGTACCTAACTTATATGTATAAAATAGATCAAGTGTGTACGTAATACATCTTTACATTCAAACCATAGCATACATAGGTAATAATCAGAATGGAGCGTCTTATTACTACTGAGTACGGTCTACGGTACGAAACGATCGAATACGTAAGCAAAATGTCAGACTGCGTCAAACTGCGTCAAACTCAGTAATTAGACGGACTACCTATACTACCTACGTCGTTAAAATGTTGTTAAATTATACATGAAATGAATGTACCTAATTCCTGAATCTTCCTGAACCAGTAGGTACAAATTTTACATGTGGGTCACATAGAATTATGTATAACTTCGTAACGAACATTTAAAAACATCAACTGGTGCATATTTGATCTACGGTGTATATTTTTAAGCTCACATTTTTTTGTTGTCACAACGTGGTATCTTAATGAACATCTATGGTTCAAGCTTAGATTTAATGAGATAGTTACCTACAAGCTTGTTACAAGGTTTACCATGTAAAGTAGAATTCATAAATACCTACTGGATATGGAATGACAGCGAACGACGTAGAAAAGGGTCGGTTTGAGGTCATATAAAAAGAATAAAATATATACCTAGGTACGATTAAATTAACTTAACTTAAATTAAAAACTTAGGAATAACTAATAAGGGGAAATAATTAGAAAGAAAGAAAGAAAAAAATATTTATTTGGCACACTTACAATAACACTAGTAATAATGTTTTAAAATATAACAGGTAAAAATAGAAATATAAAAATAAACAAAGTAAATTATTAAAAAAATAAAAATGTAACAGTCGGGGTTCTAAATAAACTAAAACAAAACAAAAAGTAAGTGACCAAAATGGTTTCCACTCAGCTATATGTCAGGGCATTTGAATGCCGAGACGCTGGTTTTCTGTGGAACCAAGGAGTGGTCAATGGCTCGTATCTTATAAATATTATTCAGGCTCTGTATATTTTTATTTTAAATTTTATTAATATATTAATTATAATTATATTAAATTAATATATAAATAAATTACTTATTTTAAACAAAATTAATCTAAGATGAAAACTGAAACTAGTTACTTACCTACTTACATTACTTTAAGAGCTATATTAAGAATACCCGGCTTCGCCCGAGTGGACTACGGAAAAGTTCCTCTTCCCATTCCATGCATTAGTACATTGCAGCCGTTCGAAGTCGGGGTGGGTCGCTATTCCAACCATAAAGTATCATTACACTATGGTATCATCGTCATCATCCAAACAAATAAATTCTCTAGCGCGTATAGCAACAAATTTGATTGCCATAAAAAAGGTTATAGTAAGTCAACCTTAAAAGATACACATATGCTGTCGCGGACTTTTGGTTAGAACTTTTAAAGGGGAATAATTCCGTAGTACATGATTTTTGCTTAACATCAATCGTTTACTCAGCGCGCGTAACGAAAGCTCTCAAAAGGAATATTTTTTCCCGTTTTTGCAAAATTTTTCATTGACGCTCCGCTCTTATTGGTCGTAGCATGATATAATATAGCCTATAGCCTTCCTCGATAAATGGACTATCTAACACAAGACGTATTTTTCAATTCAAATGGATAGTTCCTGAAATCAGCACGTTCACACAAACAAACAAAAAATATAGCCTATAGCTTTCCTTAATAAATAGACTATCCAACACAAAAAGAATATCTCAATTCGAACCAGTAGTTCCTGAGTTTTGCGCGTTCAAACAAACAAACTAACTATTCAGCTTTATAATATTAGTATAGATAAAAAGGTTTAATTTACGTTTTTCATTTACTCTTTTTGTCGGTTAAATAAAAGAAATGTTTTTTATATTTTTCATTTTATTTCTTCGTCGGTTTAATTTATTATTCGTTAGTTCCGAGGTGTAGGTACTTCACCTAATGAAAACAAAAATTCAAATCGGACTACTCGACTGTAAAAAGATCCCCTAAGTTCTACTTTTAGAGTGGATTTTCTTTTCAAATTTAAATGGAACCAATCTATATGTAGATATATTCTATACAATGTAAAAAAATCATTTAAATAGGACTACACTGTAAAAAAATTCCGTATTCCTACCCTTGCCGGTGATTTTTTTTTCTAATTTAAGTAGCTTATTGGCCTTCTTCAAGGTTCAAGCTATTTCTATATCAAATATTATCACAATTCTATATTTTTATCAAGTTTTATCAAAATCGATTCTCTAGTTTCACCGTAAAAGGGTAACAAACATACAGGCACATTTTCGCGGTAAAAAGTAGCCTATGCACTCTCAGTGTTCAACCTATTTCTATACCAAATTTCATTAAAATCTAATCAGCGATTTAGCCGTGGAAATGTAACATGTAGAGGCACTTTTGTATTTCTGATATGAGTAGGTATAGATAGCGACCGTCTGCAACTCCATTTTCATATCTGCGAAGATTCATTAAAATCGGTTCAGCCCTTTTGGAAATTAGTGTAAACAGACAGACTTGCAGACAGGCAAAATGTAGCCTGTGCTACTCCCGACGATCTTCTATTTACGTCTTTGAAGTTTCATTATAATCAGTTCAGCTGTTTTGGAGATTAACTCAAACAGACACATGAACTGATAGACAAAAAGTAGCTTTCTTATGTTACTCCTGCCTGGCAGCCTTCTTTTCACATCTGCGATGTTTCTTTTAAATAAATTCAGCCGTATTGGAGATTCACCGGAATATACAGACAGACGGGCAAAAGTTGCGTATTTTACTTCTGACAACCTCTTTTTTATACTGCAAAGTTTCATTAAAATCAGTTCACCCGTTTCAAACGATAACAAGATTAGGCTTACATATTTGTCAAAGCTTTATCCGTTAAGAAGGGGCTTTCCGCGTGATAGCCCATACAAACGCACGTAAACGTCTACGACGTTATACGTATTTTAATCTTGTTATGTTTTGAATTATAGCCTCATTTTTGTTCGAACTAGGTTTTTAAAAGGCCAAAACTTCGAAATTCCTATAAACATCCTAGTTGTAGCAATTTCGAATATTTCTATAACTATTACGAAATTTTTATAACTATGATGTTATAAGCGCGCGGGACACCCCTTCTTAAGAATGGGCGAGACGCGTGAACGTCCATGAAAACGCTAATCTGGGTTTTTTTTTAAATTATCTCACTTTAGTTATAAATTGGTTTGTATAGAGCCACAACTTTGAGATTTCTATATAGATCCTTGTTACAGAAATTTCGTATATTTTTATAAATAGTATGTCACGAATTTCCTATGACTAGGAAGTATTAACGACGTGATCGCTTAAGAGCGTTTATATGGACGTTCACGCATCCCGCCCCTTCTTTATTCCTCTCCTCAGCTTGTTTTGGTTTTGCAATGCAGTGTGGTATTAATAAAACCGTAGGTACTTTTTGGTTATAACTTAATAATACTAATGGACGTAATAATATAAATAATACTGTAATCCATAGAGCCTATAATTATGTACATACTGACCATTGAACTGACCATGGGAACCCATGTAGGACACTGGGAAACTGACTAAATGAAAATCATGAAAATATTCAGACTAGTGTCATTTCGATACTGGCAATACCTTGATCAACGTCAAATTGTCGCAATGACGCAAACGCAAAATGAAATGAGTGACGCAAAGCAACGTGAAGCAACGATCGACTGACTGACTGCGACTGACTGACACGGAACGAAGTCGTGTTTGAAAAAAATCCTAAAGTATTGTGTAAATTGCACAAAATGTATTTCTCGTTAAAGTGTCAAAGTATAATGTTAAATTAATTTCGCGATTGATTAAATTTATTTTCAATAGTAATTTTATTCAAGAGAACATCGAATTTTTAGTTATGTTTAATAAAAGGTGTAAAAAATCCGCGAGTTAGTTTTCGTCTGTGATGATCGTTAACATGGTTTTATTTGGAGTGTATTACGTAAGTATTAAAATATGTCTTTGTTATCAAACCGATAGTAACATCTGGTGTGTCCTTGGTTTACATTTTTAAAAGATTCGTTTTCCTCTAAAATAAACGCCTTCACTAGTAACTAATACCTAGGTAAGTAGGTATTAATTTTGTTACATTTATTTATTTCATTTTAATTAAATGAAATACATTAGAACATTAGGTACTGTTTTTCATATAGGTGTTTTCATGTAACCATAGTATATTACCAAAATAACCTATATTTGAAACTCTTAAGACAAAATAAATCATTGAAATAAATATTGTTCACTTGTAAACAAACAATTTCCTTTGATTCACTGTAAAAAAAGTTGGTATAATTCATTTTTATTTACATTACTAGTGCTAATTATGTAAATGTATTCAGTTTAGTAATTGGACCGGTTTTCTGTGAAGGTTGAACATAATTAAGTAATAGCACCACACATTCACAACGCACTGCTAACAGATGTTGGTTGGTACCTTGCGTCTGTCAGGATTGTGTTTGTGATAGTTGTGCAAGATAATCTATGAAATTAAATGTTAGTAATCAGTGTGACCCTGAAACTAAATATCCATGAGTCGCTAGATAATGTGATGTCAGCATAACTCTGTCAGAGGCCTTAAATCTAGAATCTATATTGAGCTGTTTTTCCTGGCAGTCACTTGGCACAGATATTATTTTCTTATGTGAACTAGCAGTTGATATGCCAATAATAAATAAGCTTATACTTAAATTTAAAAATGAAAATCCACTGTTCCACTTTGAACCATTTCATATTAACTTGAAAATGCTGACGGCTGCTTTTAATCTCAACTGTAATATATTTTTACGGCCACTAAATATTTGTTATTGTTGTTGTACCTGTTATCTTACCAAATTATACTTATTTTTAACAAATTTATTTTTTTATTGAAATATTTATGAAATTAAATAAAAATTGTAACTGATGTCTATACATGGAATATATATTGTTGGATAACTTATTTTAAATTGACTACACATGAGGAGCTGGCGAACAAAAGCAGACTTGTCCAACGATGAGAAAAAAAATTTTAATTTGCAATTTTCTTCCATGAGGTCAAATCTATGCACTCACAAAATATTTTCAACCTAAAGAAGTTGTAACCCATTTAAATTTGACTTCGAATAGTGCATTTTCGAACAGAGCCAGACTTGTCCTAAAAACCGTTGAGCAACTTTTCATAACATTTTTGTTCTCAATCAGAACCAGTTAAAACTTATAGAATCCCTTTTGTTATGATATGTTTTCAAACAAAACTGAACTTGTCCAAAGAAATAGATTATTTAACAGGATTAATAAACTAGCAGCAGAGCAGTAGCAGCAAAGCAGCTCCTAATGTAGTGCTAACTCATATAAAGTATGGTGTAAAAGTTTCCAACTTTTATAATGCTGAGTACCCTGAAAATGCAGTGTCTTCGTTAAAACCGTCTCAAATCCATCCAACGCTGCTTCGAAAGCTTACGCCTGTTCATGAGATTAATATAAAGAAGAAGGATGACGTGAGTAAAATCTTGTTAAAACAGTTCGGAGAAAATTGTAGGCAAGACCCAGAGCTCGAGTGGTTCCAAACAAACATATTTTGCACAATATCAGCAGCTACAGCATCCTTAACTAGGCATGATAATGATAGCTTTGATGAAGTTACTGATGAAGAATGTGATTGCTGTGAAACTGATGTCCAGGATTTTGTTTAATTTCTTTAATTGAATAATAAAATTATTATTCATAATAATAAAACATTGTTTTCAATCATACTTGGCCATCAGCTTTTCAATCAAAACCAGATTTGTCCATCAGCTTTTCAATCAAAACCAGACTTGTCCAGACTTTCCAAACAAAACCAGACATGTCCATTTCAAAATTTTTAAAAAAAATGACAGGTTCATATTTCAATCGATAAAAGGCGGGCCTCTGTTTAATGCTAAGTTAAAAATTATAACTGTAAAAAAATAAAAAATCTATCTATGTCATACCCACATTTTCTAGTATTTTGGCTCTACTGTAAAAAAGCATTAAGTGGACAAGTCTGCTTTTGTTCGCCAGCTCCTCACATATCAAATTTCTTTGTCTGTTTAAACATTTGGAACTCAACACCCACTAAGTAAACTGAATTTGATATATTTTACCCATTCCAAGAAATGAATGGATCAGTAATATAAAGGATATGTATCATCATGCTGTTGTATTGTAGGGTAGAGCAGTAAAACAAAACCATTTAATATGGTCCTTACATATCCATTTTACTTCATCGACAGTCATCACTCGTTTCTTGCAGCCTCATTGGTTATACAAATAATTAATTTTATTTAAAAAACCTAATAGGAAACAAAAGGGGTGGATCACTAATAAGTCCCTCACAATTTTTGATCACACATAAATTATAAATTATCACACATAATTTTTGACTATTAATAACATGAAATATCATATAGGTACTAAATCATAGCTGTAATAAATACTTAGTAAATAATAATAAACCCAAGAGTAATATAATTATCTTGGTTAAACCTGACTTTAAACATGGTACAAAAAACTTTATCGTGGCTACCTAATCAGTTTTCAATGACATATTTGCAAAAATTGATAATTAAACTCAAACAGCTCTCCTTTGGATTATTTAAATTATGAATATTTACAATTAGCTATTCGAAACTATCTTTGGCTATAATATGTGGTGATTTAAGCTCCAAGCCCCATCTTGAGGGGAGGCTTAAGCTCCTGCATTGAGGTATAAAAAGGGCCGATAGAATTGAAAATGGAATGGAATGGAAATAATACCTGGGATATTATTATGCCACACAGCGCCATCGAGTCCCAAAATATTATAGCATATTAAAAGCAAGTGTTATACTTGTATTATGGGGTAATAGACAACCGATATACACAGACTTAAATACTTAAATTTGACAACCAGACATGGAACAAATAGACATGTTCATGCATACAAATATATATCCCAGGCAGGAATAGAACCCGCGACTCTAGGTTCAAATTTATTGTCTTTGTTTTCACGAAAAGTGAATGCTATGTAACTGCGAAAAAAGAATATATAGAATATATAGAATATATAGCTTATAGAATAATTTTATTGCATATCTGTTACAATCGTTTATCTCCAAGATCTGTTTGACACACAACCTTAGCGTAGTTCTATTTAGTGGTGGACAGAAATAACCATTGGAATTTCAGTTGCAATTTTAGTGGGAAACCACTGAACAATTAAATTGGAATTGGTAGTTAAAACCATAGATATAATATAACTAGAGTAGGCAACTTACAAGATCTATAAAGCACTGAATAGG
This sequence comes from Luffia ferchaultella, assembly GCA_949709985.1. NCBI lineage: Eukaryota > Metazoa > Arthropoda > Insecta > Lepidoptera > Psychidae > Luffia > Luffia ferchaultella. Next base: position 1,982,812 of record OX453261.1, read on the forward strand.
ATTGTTGGGCATGGAAAAAAAGAGGATGGAAAATAACTGTACCTAGTTCTATATTTAATTTACTTTTATGCTACATATGCATTAGGACACTCATTTTTGACAGGTACAACAGTCGCAAATATCAACTGCCTTCCTTCAAAATCAAATTCAACCTTCAAAATAAAAAAATAGAAACTTAGTATAATTGTGTATGATTCAAGGTATTCTCTGTCTCTTTCTGTTGAGGCCTGCATTTTAGACTTGCTTGCCTACTCTATTATCTCTATGGGTATACTTATTCTCTATCTCTTTCTGTTGAGGCTCATATTTCAGAATGGCTTGCTTATTATATTCTATTATCTCTATGGTTAAAACTGTTATATGAGCAAATTGATGTTATTTCATGCAATGATACTAGAATAGATACCTTTGTTTCTCTAAAACAATAAAATATACACTATGTAAAAACATTTTAAAAAAACAACCATGTGTCTCGTACGCACAGTGAAGAGTTCCATAGTGGGATGAATGTCCATGGTTTAAATTCAAATAATAAGTCAAATATCTGAAAAATTATTCTATATATCTTATTCAAACCAATTATAGTTGAAAAGTGTTTTATAAGTAGTACTAGCTTAGTTTTTTAGAATTTTACATTCTATTATAATTGAAAAGTTAAATAGCAGTACACACTTTTTAGAACTTCTGGGGCGCATATTTCTACAACTATTAACTTAAATAACAATTCCGGCTAAGTGCGAGTCGGACTTGCACATGAAGGTTTCCATATCTTACAATATAAAAAACAGGGACCCCCTTTTTTTTAATTTTATTTTATTTTTATTGTTGTTATAGCTGCCATAGTAATATATATACCCTCTGTGACAACTTCTAGTGTCTACCTATTACAGTTCAGACGACGCAGACGGATGGACGGACACGGAACTTTAGTAATACGGTTCCCATTGGTACCCCTTGGGTATGAAGCCCTAAAAACTTATTTTGAAACCTGTATATAATTTTTGATCATCTATAGGTACCCTACACGTATAGATCACACCTTCCTTACAAATTTTATCCTTCACTTCACTTCACTGCATCAGCCCATTTTTACCCCACTGTAGGGGCTTAGGCCTCCCCCGGGGTGAGGGGGGCTTGGAGCTTAAATCCACCACGCTGCTCCACTGCGGGTTAGAGATCGTAACGACCGCCATCTATTGACAGCGTCCGGGACCGACTGCTTAACGTGCTCTCCGAGGCGCGGAGTCAGTGATAGTTATGTAATTAAGTCAGAAACACTCATTGGTACACGCCCGGATTCATGGCTCTATGGCCTTGTAAATTTGAGACAGGTTCGTTACGCTTTGGGCTATCACGACACATCAAATTTCATCCATTTAGGGCCAACAATCCCTAAGTAAAATATGGTTGTGACAGACGGACAAGACAAAATAACAAAAATTCTGCTTTTCATCTAAACATAATGTACATTCAAAATTTCATTTAAATATAACTGCTTGATTGGTTTTCTTATGTTGTTTTCCTTAAGATGTCAAACTAGTATTTAAAATTCACTAAACATATTATTTAAATGAAGATTTTCATCACAAATATCCATAGAGTTTTTATTGTTAAGAAATTACGTAAATGTATAATTATGTTGCAGTGAAGTTAGAAGATCAGTAAAATTTTAATACTTCGTTATATTTTTATTGACATTTAAGTAGTGTCCATGAATTAAAATTATAAAAACATTAGTAAGACAGTACGTAAATAAAATTTATCACTTGTTTTATTTTTTAAATTTTTAAAATTATTGTTTCATTGTCTTAAAGTTATTTCAATTATATTATAATTTTACAAGAAATATTATAAGAGTATAAGCAATGATTTTTTAATAGGTAGTTAGATTGAACTGGATTTGTTAGAAGAATTTAGTGAGTTTTTTATAACAATGTAATAAACTTACAATTTTGCTATCTTACAATTCATACTGCAATGGAAGTTTATTAAAATCATAATATTAATAAAACCGATCATTATAATGGGGAGTTATCACAAAAATACCAATGATTACATTTTCTAGTTAAATTGCAATTTCACTGATCTTACGCTTATACTGCGACATATATCTTGTATGCTTAGAACATCCCACAAGTATGATGTCATAATGACATTGCAAAACACGTGAATCAGTATTGCTACACACTAAGTAAATTTTAAAATGATTTAACTTGTTGAATTGGTAATTGCTTCAAACAATACAGCATATATACTTAACGAAATATAGACACCTTTGTGAATTGGGATTCTATCTGTTTCTTAGTGCAATACCATACCATCAGGCTATTAATACTCCACTTCAGGTGCTTAGGCCTCCCCTCGGGATGAGAGGCATTGAAGCTCAATCCACAACGCTGCTCCAGTGCGTGTTGGTGGATTTTAACCAAACAAAAGTTGGACATCATTGGAAAGAGTATAAAATATACTATCCACTAGTGTATAAATTGAAAATTTCGGATTGTAAGTTTTGTATTCGCAGTTGATTGAATTATTTGGGCTATGTCACGTACAAAATACAAAATTAAATCTCGTAAACAGAATCAAAACCAAACAAAAAGGTAGGGGGAGAGGTTGTGAAAATTGTAATAACTTTTTTTAAACCATATATTAACTAAATAAAATAATATTTGAAATTTCTGGTTATCAGTACGTGCCAAATTTTTTTGGCGCATAATCGAAGGATGCCTTTATTCGTGTGTCGACGGTGTAACGCTTCAGTCGGGTTTCGGCACACATATATAGATTAAAAAAAATTAAATTTCCGTTTTAATAATACTATAAATATTTACATGTTACAAGAAAATTGGTGTCTTTCAGTAACTGCAAAAAAATCCGTCTATCGATTGTTTGTTTATAAAGTTCTATACTATATCTTTACCGAATCGTTTTTCCTTCTACTGCAAAGATTAGCTAATTTTAATAGTCTATTCATATCTGATACGTTTGCTGATAATGTATGTACTAGAGACAGTATCAATTTGATTGATTCAGTGTTTACCTGAATTTCAGTATGGATATTTCTTTGAGAAATATAAATAATAAAATTAAGTAGTGTTGCGTGTAATAATATTTTGTTAGGTATAAAATGAAAAATCCTTTGGTTTTCTTAACAGGTAATTATAATTTTTAATTACCCAATAAAAGTATTAAGTGTTAAAATGTAAAGAGAGAGAAAGTTGTTTTAATTAGAGATGTGCATTTTACGGCGTTCACTAATTTTAGAGTTCTGTACATCAAAAGGAAAAAAATAATCCTTGTAGGATTTATTCTTTGTCCGTCTGTCGGTCTGTCCTCAATACCCTTTTTAGGGTATACCGTTGGTATACTTTGGTAGTATACCGTTGGTAGTATCACTAAACCTCTGCTATCTGTCCCTCATAGGGCTGTATCGTCTAAACCGTAATAGGTACACAAATGAAATTTACTCAGAGTGTGTATTACTTAAGCCGCTATCACAACAAATAAGAAAAATAAAGTTAAAAATTAAAGGCGGTCGCCATACAAGAAGCGTGTTTTTTTGTATTGTACGGTGTTGGGGAACCCTTCGTTTGCGAGTCCGACTCGCACATGGCCGGTTTTTCTTCGAAACGTGTGAAGGTACTTGAAATAATCTATATCAAATACTTAGGTCTATACGGTTCCTTGGAGCTATGCCACATATTTTGACACGAATATATCAAATGGATGCTTCTCGTTGAACTAGAAGCATGAAATTTGGCAAGAACAAGGTCTTTCAGCACAGGTAAAGCGAAAAATCAGCGAATTGTTAATTCGTAATTATTTCACATAAAACAATATTTTTTTGTACATTTAAATTGGTATGCGTTTTCACTGCTTAAATTGCGTAGAGTGAATTAATTTAACAGCAGCGTTTGGTTTTAATAGTCATAAATGTCAATTCACAGTTTCGAAGTGACACTACGCAATTTTTGCGGGGTCGAAGACTGGTGCGCGGATATTTCACGGGGGTGCAGACCGGTGCGCGGTCTGCACCCTTGGACGAAAACTCCGTCTGGTGCGCGGAAACTTGGACTAAAACTAGTCACCTTGCACCAACTATGTAAATTGCCTATAATTGATAATGACTGTGAGACAACATTATAAGCCCTACATAAGGTCTACCTCTTGAGATTTTTATACCTCCACGTGTGGTATATCGTTAGGCAAAACCACTTGAATATTTATAAATGCACTTTTCAAGGTTTCTCTGAAACTGAGTAGGTATTTGGAATTCACCCACATGTGCCTCTGTGTAGATGTCCTATTCTGAATTCTATGGCGAATATTAGGAAACAGTTTGGACATATCTTTGTATTTTAGACACCGTATCGTATCGACACGAAGAAACTTCACCCGATGGAATAACATATGATATTGTAGTCGTATTTGCATAGAGTAAGTCCCCAAAAAAGTTGGATCTGGTCACAGATATGACACGGGCCTTTCTGTATCGATAAAAGAAACCACAGCTGAAATCTAAAATAATGGACAATACAAAATATGTTCTGCTTATAATAACTATTTCAAGAACGAATGGCGTACGTTGTGATGCCCATGGCCATACCTACCATTTTCAAATTAACGGAACGAAGTTACAAATTACAGTTTCTTCATTATTACGCTGCGATTCGAAAAATTAAGTACAAATGTACATAAAATTAAACTCTGAGATGAAAATAAGAAATAGTTTAATGCGCTGGTGGCTTATGCGTCACCTATGTGCTTGTGTGTCAGTCCTGATATGGCTATTTTATTCAGATTTCTGTTGGCTAAGCCAATCGGCATTCTATCGCCTTGAAATCCAAAACTCTATCTCATTATGTGCTTGAAAACGTAATCTAATATGCTGACGGTGCGACAAGATATTGATGTGAAAAAAAAACTGTTTTTCGTAATATAAAAGAAATATACTCGTACTTTAATTTGTATAATAATATCTGAGACATCCTACCCAGCGCCACCTAGTTCCAAACTAAGCGAAGCTTGTATTATGGATACTAGATAACTGATATACATCCTTAAATATTCGTCAGACACGGAACAAATAGACATGTTCATGCACGCAAATATTTGTCCCGGGCGGGATCGAATCCGCGACCTATGACTCCGCAGTTAGGGTCTCTAACCACTTGGCCAACCGGTCAGTAAATAAAAATTAAATGCTGTAAGTTGGTAAGCACATCATTTGAGAACGGCTGGATCGTAATAGTTCGAATAAAGTTTTTAGGGTAAGAATAATTGGAAAAGTTGCCCCGGAAAATTAGAAACTTCAGGAAAATTTTGTATTTTTTTCTATGACATTTTTATACTAATAACTCATGATTCGAACGATGCATATGCTTGATTGTTTGTTTGTTATGGTCCTAGAAAAGTTATCAGGAAATAATAATTTGGAGCAATTACAAATTGAAGTCGGAAAATTTGAAAAAAATGCTAAATTCATAATTTTTGTATGCCCTCGTATAGAAACTATATATTTGGTTGATTCTTTTTTTTTTTTGTTTGTTTGTTTGTTTTGTTCGTTGTGTTCCCGAGAGCGAAATAACTAGGTAAATTAAATGTTTTCAATTTAAATGAAATCTGGAAAAATGCATTCCAGCGTAGCTTTTGTTTGTTACAAATAAACTCATAAACTGCTTAACTGATTTTTAAAATTCTTTCACCTATAGAAAGCTACATTATCAGCGAGTAACATGGGCTATATTTTATTTTCAAACTAGCTTTCTGCCCGCGATTCCGCTTGCGTGGACTACACAGTTTAGTTGTACCGGGACAGTTTAAATTTTTTTCATAAATATATTTTTTCATAAACTATATTTATAAGCTGAAGAAGCTAATTTATCTATTGGAAAAAGGGATCCCGGTACAAATGTGTAGTCCACGCAAGCGGAATCGCGGGCAGAAAGCTAATACGATAGAGATACCGCGTTGTGAAAACAAAAAGGTGAACAAAAAAAGTATACCACATAGACCAAATATACACCGGTTGAGGTTTTGAAATATTCGCTGTGAAGTAGAATTTGGTGTAACTGCTGTTTATGTACCACAAGAAGAAACTACGTCTATATCTATACTTTATTTCCGACTGACACTTAAAATATATGTGAATAGTACGATGCACAAACACACACCCACATGTAAAGTTCGTACTTTTAAAAAAAATAAAGATTTTAAATTACATTTCATGTGTAATTTAACAAAATATTTGTTTAAAGCAATTATAATGGCGTGTATAGTCAGTCTAATTTATGAGTCCTGTCATATTGCTCATGTTTTCGTTCGTTTAAATGTGTAAGACGCTCTATCTTGATTATTGTACTATCTAAGATGAGAATACAATTAATTTCCCGCTATAAAATTTGGGTGCCATATTGTTTCTTTTTTCATATACAGTCTAAAGATGAATAACTTTAAGTATTCGCATGTGACTGATTGACCGATTGGCCGAGTGGTCAGAGACTCAAATTGCGGTGCCGAGGGTCACCGATTCGATTTCCGTCCGGTACAAATATTTGTGTGCATGAACATGTCTAGGTGTTTGTTCTTTATGTGGGTGTAAAATATCGATAGATGTATATATTATACAGAATATTTGTATGTAGGTATGTCAGTTGTCTAGTACCTATGATACAAGCTTTGCTTAGTTTGGGACTAGATGGCGCTGTGTGGGATGTCCAAGGTATTATTATTATGTCTCGGAACAGCCCCTTAAAATATGTGACCTTGTTCTCAGCGAATCTGAAATGGCCACCGCCCTGTTGGCGTAGCGCGAAGCGGAAGCGACTGGCCGGTATGGCGCAGACGGGAGTTTCCACAAGGCAGACTAATGCGGAACAAACGACGCACAGTGAGTTGATCATTATGTTCAGCGATGTGAAAATATATGGGATATAATATATATATGTGTTACATTAAGATCGTATGATCACTCAGTGAGCAATTTTAGTAATATGAGTACTTTATTAAGCTTTAGTCGCGGTAAATTGAAAGTTCAGTGAAATAATAAGTTTATTTAATAAAATCGATTTTATTAGGTAAACCTAAAATTTTACTGAACTTTCAATTTATCGCGACTAAAGCTTAATAAATTACTCATATTACTAAAATAGCTCACTGAGATTGTGAATTATTAGAATAATAATTTATTTATTAAATTTTTTCTAGTAAAATTATAATTATTCTCTACTGCAACAATGTAGATTCGCTTTGCCGATGCAAAAACTACGTAGCAGATTTTGTTATCAAATAATACGAGCGTTAGTGTCGCCAGTGCCAACAAATTGATTGAACAATTCATCCATGGAGCTAGTGCAGTTTTTGCACCGTGCCCCCTCTAGAGGTAGCATGAAATAAAAAAAGATCACCAGTCTCCGCGGGGCTTATAGTAGGCGTTCGGGTATGATAAAATACGAAACAGTTGTCATAACGTTTTGATTGAGGTCAAATTATTCTTTCGTTCGATCTCACCGAATTTATCTCATGCTGGCTCTATTCGGGACGGCGCATGAAAGCGACATTGATCTGAATGAATGAACTGAATCTGATTTTAAGCACACATTTCTACGAGAAAACTTTAGATCATATAAAATTAGGCCTCTTTGATGTTGATTGATTCAATAGTTTCGCGGCTATTGTTGTTGGATTCACCGATCGGCCGAGTGGTTACAGACCCTAACTGCGAGGCAAAGGGTCGCGGGTTCGATTCCCGCCCGAGAGAAACGTTTACGTGCATGAACAAGTCTATTTGTTCCATGTCTGGGTGTAAATACCTATATACGTATATCAGTTGTCTAGTACCCCACAATACAAACATAATACTTGCTTACTTTAGTATTAGATGGCGCTGTGTGAGATGTGCCAGATATTATTATTATTATTATTACTTGTCAGTGTTTCGAAACTATTGGAATAATTTATAATAAATACCTATCAGTTAAAATCAACGAAGATAATTATTTCTTGTATAGTGGATTTCTTCATCTTTCGTCAAATAGTCTTATTTGTCAAGCCGCGTTGCACTTTGAAGGTCTTAAATAAGTACATCAGAAAAAAACCAAGGTAACTATAACAGTATATTGTTGTACAGAGGAGCGCAGCACCCGCAGCGGAGGTAGGGCTGCGGCGCTTCGGCGTGCGCCCTCCGATTCGGACTGCTCGGTCGAGACCGCGTCGCTGTCAGCCGACAGTGGCGAACGAGCTAGGCCTCCGCCTCCCACCACTAGATCAAGCAAGAGTCGAAGGTGATTACCGTGCTATACAATATACCATAAGTGATCGAGAGACGTACGAACGGGCGCCCCCGCTACTAGATTTCCTGTATTAGACCAATGAGCATGTCCCTTACTTGTTGCTAAACTTGTTGTTCGCTCTGAAGTTGAAGCGACTAGCGTCGCAGTAAGAAAATAAGTGAGGGCGGACTCCACACCCGCGTCTACTTCAGAGAACACAAAATTTTTGACACGATCTGTACTAGCGCAAAATTCAGATAATCTCCCACATCCGCGCGACCACGCACGCAAGGTTTAAGGAAACCAGGCCGTCTATGAATCATCACTGTGGTCTTTGTTTCAGCGTGATCTAATTACTAGTAGCGAGACCATCTGTACGATTGTGAGAACTTTTCAGGGTTTACAGGAGTCATATAATATAGCAGTAGGCGCGTCTATTTCAAATAATTATACAGATTATACCTAGTCTAGCCATAAAAATTGGTACAAAAAAAATTTTTTTTTTATTGCCTATAACATAACATTTATTAATTTTACTGTGTGTTAGTTTAATATATAAATAAAAAACAATTTAAAATATAAAAAGCTTATTCGAAGTGGCCTCCATTGGCTGCAATACAGTCCTTTAAACGTTGAGGCCAGCTATCATTAGAAGCACGCACTCTTTCCATGGGAAAATTTTTCACTGCCAATTGTATGGATTGTTTTAGGGACTCCAAATTATCATGGCGTTTAGAGCAAGCCGTACTCTCTAAAACTGACTATAAATTATAATCCAGCGGAATAAGATCGGGACTAGACGACGGCCAGTCTTTAGCTCTGATGAAGTCAGGAACGTTTGTTTCCAACCAAGACTGCGTGGACCGAGCTTTATGACCCGGCGCCGAGTCATGCTGTAAGGTCCATACTTGGTTATTGAAAATGGTGTTGTTAAGGGACTTAACTACCTTCTCAAGAATGGTATCTTGATACACTTGTGTCGATGTTTTGATATCTTTTTCACAAAAATATGGCTCAGTCACTCCTTCATAGCTAACACCCCACCAAACCATCACTGATGTCGGATAATGCCTACGTTGCACTCTGTCGACTAATTGGGAAGCTTCCTTAGAGCTTTGAACATAAATACGATCATTTTTTTGTTAAAATGTTGCTCAATTGTAAAAAATTTCTCATCCGTAAACAAAATTTTTCTGTGACCTCCTTTTGCGTACCGCTTCAGTAGTCGTTTCGATTTTACCTCCCTATTCTTTATTAAATTATCAGTTAAGAAATGACCAGTGCGCTTCTTATAGGCTGCAAGTCCTAAGTCATCTTTTAAAATACGCGACATGGTTCTAGGTGCTATCTACATCTCTCGAGATAAAATGTTTTGCTTTCGGACAGGATTTCTTCGAATTCTTTCCCTTACTGCTTTGATCACCTTTTTCGTACGAACACTACGTGGACGGCCAGATGTTTTTCTGTAACAAACAGAGGAGGTCTCATTGTACCTATTAATAGCCCGGTACACAAACATTCGACTAATACCAAGCGTATGGAGAGTTTTAAAAATTGTATTTGGCTCCATACCTACTTTGTGTAATGCAATCACAGCGATTCGGTTCTCTTTATCACCTCACTCCATTTTAATATCGCAAAATATTGTGCAATGTATTGGCGCCAAAATGAGAAAACACAATGAACAATCGTATAAAAATGCCAGATTCCCCATTCAAATGTAATATATTTTTATTTTTAATTGTAACAGTATTTATGGCCAGACTAGGTATTAACTTTAACTGCAATAATTGCAGTTACGTTATGTAATTATTGTAGTGCATATAGATCTATATTGCTAGATCATAGTACGGATCGGGTGTATTAGAGGTCCTCATCGGTTTTTAGAGATGGGCTTTTCCAACCAAAAAAAAACTGGTCTGATTCTGAGAGTCAGAATTTGGGGGATTTAAAGTATTGTATCGATTATATATATTTTTTTATTTACTTTATTTACCGTTAAGTTAATATGTTATTCGACTGACCGGTTGGCCGAGTGGTTAGAGACCCTAACTGCGGAGCCGAGGGTCGCGGGTTCGATTCCCGCCCGGGACAAATATATGTGTGCATGAACATGTATATGTGTTCCGTGTCTGGGTGTAAAACTATCTATATATCTATATATTATTAAAAAAAGAATATTTAAGTATGTATATCAGTTGTCTGGTACCCCATAACACAAGCATAATACTTGCTTACTTTGGGACTAGATAGCGTTGTGTGGGATGTCCCAGATATTATTATTATTTGTGTCATGTGTTTTTTAATTTTACAAAATGTTACATTGGTTCTGTTCTCGCCTCGTGTAAAAGAGTGTACTGTATCCATTGCAGTTTCTGAAAATAAAGCGCAAACTATAGTACGCGCCTCAAGCGTAGCGTATAAATTTTCGTTTTCATTTCTCGAGCGTTTTTACAAAGTCACTGGCCCCGTCTTTAAACATCTATAATAGTAAAATTTTAATATTTTTCCCCGAACATAGGTAATATTTTACCATTTGTAGTACGTATCACAAATCAAATAATATTTAAAACCTTAACGATGGGTTTTAGATAGTTGCCACGACAGATGTTATTTACATAACTAATTGAATACTTTTTTAGGGTTCCGTAACTGAAAAGGAAAAAGGAACCTTTAAAAGGGACAATTCGTTGTCCATCTGTCTGTCTGTCAAGACCCTTTTTCTCTGAGCGTGTGGAGGTAACAAGTGAAATTAATATTAAATACTAAGATCTACGATCCCTTCAAGTTATAAAAAATCTAACTTCTAAGTCAAAGCAATCAAAAAATACGTCAATTTATCCCGCATGTTTTGACATTCGCTAGTTAATCAAAACCTATAGGGTACTTTGCCAGACCCATAATCATGAAAAGTGGCAAGAAGCAAGACCTTGCAGCATAAGTAAAGGAATTATCCCAAAATCGTTATTTTGTTGCTATATCACACATGTCGTGATAGCCAAGTAGTAGCGAGCCCGCTTCATCTTCAGAAGGCCGTGGTTCGAATCCAAGAGCGTGTACCAATGAGTTTTTTCTAACTTATGTACATAACTATCATTGACTCTGTTGCCTCAGAGAGCATATTAAGCCGTCGGTCCCGGTTAAGATCCACGAACCCGCACTGTAGCAGCTTGGTAGATTAAGCTCCACGCCCCCTCGTCGCGAGGGATGGCCTAAGCCCCTGCATTGCAGTGCAGTGGGGCATTAATGGCCTGATGGTATGGTATGGTATCATGTTAAAAATACTTTTAAATATTTTTAGATTGCAATATGCGTTTGCGTAGCATTGTGGTTGTGAGTAACGATAAACACGTCTATTTGTTTATTACTATGTGGAACCCAAAATAGAATTGCTTAGCGAAGCGTGACCGATAGTAATTTGTTTTGTTTGCTCTATTTTATAACATATTTTATTTTGTATAGTAAAAATGACATTCGTTAACCTTTCAGCCGCCGGCGAGGTAGCGAATGGGAGGTGCTAGAAGGGTTAAAGGACGGCCAGCGCTACGACAAAAGACCGGAGGTGTACAACGGTTATCTTCACAAGAAACGCAAATGGCCGCTTAAGGGATGGCACAAAGTGAATATTTTATTAAAACTTTTATGTGATTCTCGACACGTTAGTCTATTTGGGGCGATGGTGGGGAAGTGTGAGACGAGTGGCGGAAGATATATAGATAAATTATCTAATATTACATTAATGATTTTTTTTTAAATATATTGGACATCCAACAGCTTATAACTACTTAGCCATACTACCAATACTTCAGGACCCTAAAGGGTAATCCTATACCGTTATTTTGTTATGTATTTTGAAGTTGTGAAATAAAAAAATAAAAAAATATTTTAATATTATGACAATAGATTTGTCTTATTCTTGTAAGTGTTATTAAAGATATGACAGTAATCAAAAGTCTATATGGCGACAATCAGACTCCATATTCTGACAAAGAAAAAATGAAAGACCATGAACTATGTAAATTGAAGTACCTATCATTGAACATGTCTTCAAAAATCATTAATTACGTTTGTGAAATAATTTTTCTTTTTTACTGACCATTTAAGATCTTTAACGATTTAAAGTTTGTTGAAACGAGTTAGGCTCGTGTAGTCCTAACCTTTGTAGAAACACTAGTTTCATTTTTTGAAATTAATTTTCGTCTATTGCAGCGTTTCTTCGTCATCGACGGCGGTATATTGGTGTACGCGCGCAGCCCGACAGATGTCGCCCGTGGCCGCCTGCACGGCTCCGTGGACGTCGGCCTATCTGTTATATCGGCGAAACAGAGACGCCGGCGCATCGATATTGACGCCGACGAGTTTATATACCACCTACGTGCTAAAACGCCGGACGTTTTCCGTACATGGTTGAACGTGCTGAAAGTTCACAGGTAGTGATTATGTGTTATAGTAATTTATTATCTTCTTTCCAATACAAAAGAACTGTTGGATTATTTGTCCTTGCTCCTTGCTCTCAACCATAGAAGTAGAAATAACATAATAGCAGGACTAGAACGAGCGCTGTTCAACTGAACTATTAAAACTTCGTATGCCGCAAACGCGGGGGAAGGTATGCGGCGAAGTTTGGGAGGGAAATTTGGGAGGGGGAGGGGAAAACATGAATAACGACAGTAAGTCACGGGAATGGAAAATAGATCGTCAGTTATCGACATCGGTTTCGTTTATTATTCCGTATTAAAATTAATGTTGTACCGAACCTCTAACAAGGGACTGTTGTTAAAGGCGGCGCGTCAACTACACTCAATTTAAGTGTAGTTTCGGTAAGACGGCGTAAGTTTAATGTGTCATCTAGTGTCCATCTTATATTATTCCTACTTCTGTGCTCTCGACTAGTATTTCAACCGTTGGGACAGAAAGTTTGGTTAGTGGCGACCACGCACAAGATGTCAGAGCATTGGACTGTCATCTCATAGGTAAATTAACGACCTGATAAAGGTGGCAGGCCGTCGTTGGTTACAAGTGGCTCGTAAGCATTAGTAGATTTCTAGGGCAAGGTCTTATGAGCTTTATTTATTCAAAGATTTTATACGTGTATGTTATTATTATTTTTTTAAATTTAATAAGCAAATAATGTATAGACAAATATAATGCTGAGATCACAAGAAACTCAAAAAGAATTAAGTCCATATTATGTGCAGAATTCTTTGCGTAGAAATATATGATAATGATAATAATGTATACATCACAACAACGTCTAGGTCCCAAACTAAGCATTAGCTTGTGTTTTGGGTACCAAGCGAAGACACCACATACATATAACAACCAAGAGCCGGTACCAGTATCAATATTCATCATATAAATACTGACCTGACCTGGGATTCCAACCCGGGACCTCCAGCTTCGTAGGCAGGGTCGCTACCTACTAGGCTAAGCGGTTGTCGAAATATGTACCAAAAGTACTTTTTTAGTAATTGTTACTAATTAGCGGAAATCCCGTGCGACTGTCGAAAATGGGAAGAGGCAGGGGCAGTAAGCACGCGATCGCCTCCGTGGCTCTATACGGCTCTTTCTTTAATTTAATATTGTAAAGCCAAATAACGCGGCACAGAAGTAGTGGCGTCTTTATTTTTCACGTTTCGTATAGCCTACGTTTTAGGTTATGAAGACCGTTTGACTGATCGAATAGCCGAGTAGTTAAAGACCCTAACTGCGGAGTCAAAGGTCGCGGGTTCGATTCATACCCGGAACAAATATTTGTTGAACATTTTTATTTGTTCCGTGTCTGGGTGTTAAATATTTATGCCTAGTAAGCCATAACACAAGCATAATACTTGCTTACTTTGAGACTAGATGGCGTTGTGTGGGATGTCCCATGTTACTACGATATTAGATGTGATTTTTGTTTTGATCTCAAGCGATATGAGTTATCCTATTTTAAGAGTGAGAATACATATAGGAATACCGGAACTTTATTGCGTCGTTATTTGACTTTTATAATAACCAGTAATTAAGCAGTCACAGCTGAATCACGTTATTATTCTGTTAACTTATTCTGCTTTTCGTGTACCAAATAAGTAAAAATATTTTTTTTTGTGTTGCAGACTGTACCGACAACATTTGCTAACTTTTGGCGCCCGAGAATCTTTGCCGAAAATTCATCCGCCATTAGAAGAATTGCCGCCAATCGATGCGTCCTCTCGTAAGAGTTTTACAATCTTTGATATTTTTTAACGTTTTTTTATCATCAAATTCTTTGTAATTCAATTTTCCTTTGCACGCATACGAAAATCCTTAATGTGTGTCTAGCTTGAATTGCCGCAGTGATTTGATGTGAACATCTGTAATTGGCATAATAAGTTGTATTATTTATAGTTTATATGTTTAATTTCATGCTGTAAATGTTCCAAATAAAATAAAACGCCCCAGTGATGAGTTTGAGTTGCTCCAGTGATTGATTTAATTTTTAGCTAGATGCATTTGGTTTAGTGTGCCTAAAAATATGTGTATATATATTGTTTTAAAACTTTTCATTTTGGACGTTTATACCAAGCGTTTCTCGATTTCCAAAGAACACAAAGAATCTCTCAAACTTTTTACTTTTGTTGTGTGAGTTTTAAGAAAAACTTATAATTTTTATTATTTATTTTATGCATTGTCGTAATTATACGAAAATTTATAATATTAATTTATTTACTTTTAAACTAGAATATTTAATAAATCTAATAAAATAAATTAGATATTAAACGTAAAATGAAACTGGTTTTATTTTATTGTGAAACATGTTTAATTTTTTAAGTGAAAAAAAAAACCAGACGAAAACAGAAAGATTATATTTACCGCAGAATTATTATTTTCAGTGGTTTATAAAGTTATTTATAAAGAGTAAAACTGTCTGTGTCCTTGGAAATTTGGTTTATAGTTTTCTTTTGTGGTTATTTTCATCTTTCAGTATAGTTCGCTTCAACCTTTATGGCGGATCGTAATACAACGCTTTAAGCGTACTTGCGCAGGTACAGTCATATACCCCTCGCTCCACTACGTCCCGTTACACCTAAAACTGGTTACTGCGACGCGATTTGTGCCTACGTTCGGTTCCGCCATATAGTTTGATTGTAACTGTAATTGTGTGCAAATGCTAAATAAATTTTATTTATTATTATTAGTGTTATATACTCTTTGTGAAATGTCTTCCATCTATAAAAAAAATCACAATAACCATGCATCATAATTTTCTTCTTCTAAATATTTACAAGAAACACATTATTTTTTATGCCTTTTCTTTGTTTTTGACATTAATTTAAATGCATGTAGTGTAATGTTATATTTGAGTGTGCATTGTAGACTAGAGTTTTGGTTTTCCTTATGCACTAGGTCACATCAGTCTGACGCAAGCTATCAGGGGTCCGCAGGCTGGGTTCGTATCCGGAACCCCTGGAGGGAGGCTAGCTTCTTGGATCATAGGTGATTATGGCACACTTATAGAAAAGAAGGGAAATTGAAATATGAGAAAAACAAATATAAAAAAAAATATGTGTCAAATATCGATGAATGGCAATGATCATGATATGTGACTATTCAAACAATGGTGTATACTATAACAACAGCGAGTTCAAAATGTATAAAATAGCAAAGTGGTAGGCATTTCTTTTTTTATTGCTTTTAGATATACTTTTTCATTGAAATATAAGAATAACTTACTAGTAAAAACTAATTTCTGATGTTATGTTATCACAAAGATCTAAGTTTACATGATTTTTTACCCTAAAATTTGTCGGCTTTTAAGTCGTTAAGGGTACGCCTTCTAGTCTACTACATTCAAAGTTCGGTGGCTACAACTGACAAGTCCAATTTTTAACCATTTACAAAAACACTTACAAGTAAATCCGTTTATAGCCCTTCCTCTGCACGCTATACATTTTTATAGATAATATATTTATCACATCCTTTCTGGTTTCAGAATCAGGTGGACCGCTAGAAACTGCGTCACGTGAACTAGGCCAAGCTCAACTGTCAGTTCAGCAGCTGCAGCGGCTGCTTGAAGCGCTCGAACTGCAAGTACAGACTCACCATGATACTGACGTGAGTCTTTAATCCATCCTATGTTAGCGCTACAGTAAAAAAAAGCGAAAAAAAAATCTTTGGGCACTCGAACCTCACTAAGATATTTATAGTCGTAAACATGCTAGAAATGAAATTATTCCTGTTACGAAGAAATGCTGCAAAAAACTCATCTGTTTGTCTTTTCTCACATATAACATTAGACTTAAAAATTTAAATAGGCTATTAATGTCCTACATACCTAGGCGTACTGTAATGCTCCAGTTCAAATTCCGGCTTGAGCTAAATTACGTACAAACGGAGGAATTTTAAGAAACAGGCTTTTAAAATGTTGGTCTAATTGGAGAACTACACCAATTTTTCTTGTGCTTAGAAAACTTGCATGGCTTTGTGTTCTGAATCTCACAACGTCTGTTGGCCAACCTTTTCCAGATAGATACGCACCAGTGTTGCATGTCGGGGGCTGAATTCAGTGTTGGAAGGTTGTACTTTAACAGTACACAAGCATGAGGGCCTGATTTATTAAAAAAAAAACATCTATTTTGCAATAGCCTTTTAAGTTTTAAATTAACTCTAATTACTGAAAGCACTTATTATGGCTCGGAAACTAGAGAAACTAGAAGTGTTTTGTTGTAAATGTGTATCTTCACCTTGCCACATCCAATACTTATATACTTTTTCTAAGGCGCTGAGTTGGCGCCTTTATATAGTCTGTTAAATATAAAAACAGAAATTTTAATAAAATAGAAATACTGTTTCTAACTGCTTTGAGAATGGACGTCACATTACTTCGTGATTTTTGCCGCGTTCCAGATATTCGACAGCTATAAGAAAACTAAATCAAAATCGGTCATAATATACCATAAATACCAAAAATACCATAGCCAAACGCATGAACCCAAAGACAAGTTGTTGCGTATAGATTGAAAACAAATGAAAGATTGAATATTCAAACTGATTTAAGTATAATGTGCAAATTAAAAGACATACAGTTAATTAAGTATATCATTACAGGTTAGAAAAGTGATTGACATGAGAGATCGCTCTAGATACAAAAACATCTGTTCAGTGTTGCCAGCTCATTGTTTACTGGCGTAAACACAAGTACACATACAGATATAGGCCTCAAACTTAAACCCCTTCGTTTTAGACGTCGGGACTTAAAAACTGTTACGTTATAAGATTAAAGTAAGACGTATTTTTCGCGCGCTAGTGGGTTATGCGTCCTCTATGCTGTGTCGTGATAGATAAAGGCGATGGACCTGTCGTGCCATTTTTATGGTTCCGGAGCCTAAAACTAAAAATGGAACACTTATAATTTCATGTCTTCTGCCCTTTATGTGAAATTCATCCCAAATTTTAAAACGATGGGAAAACCCATATTTCTATTTCTCCCATCGTGTGAGATTTTCAAATCCACATGAAGCGTTTAATTGTGTTAATCATGTCATTTAGTAAGCTTAGTCATGGTGACGTCACTGATAATGTGTTGAACTTATTAGTATCTTCTTAACAGATCTCAAGTAGTTTACTTTAACGGTATGAATTCTCCTAATGCGCCTGTGGTAAGTCGTATTCCTCAAGGCTCAATTCTAGGCCCCTTTCTTTTTCTAGTTTACGTAAATGCTCTATCATACTGTATACACAATTAAAAATTAATAATGTTTGTTGATGATATCGTAATTCTATTCAAATTTGACAGAAATGGTAACAAGTTGTATAAAATGAACAGATGGTTCTAAATGCCACTAAAACTAAATGTATTAAAATGGTCCACAATGTTATGCTAATGTGACCAAACTTTTAGCCATTATGATTCAAATTATTCAAAACTTCAATTAGGTTCAGAAATACCACCATTGACTGGCAGATTTAGATCTGTCATCTAAGCGGCAAAAAAAATCAATCAATATACGAGTGTGGAGACAGTTATTTCTGTTGTATATTGTCCTATGGAGTACTTCTGTAGGGTAATGCTGCTGATGCTGCCGATGCTGATGTATTTACGTTATAACGTATACATCACAATACTGTACTGTAGCATATTTTAAACCACACCTGTAACTGTTTTTTCTCTTAATAAATAAATAAATCACAACAACGTCTTTGCCCCAAACTAACCATTAGCTTGTGTTTTGGGTACCAAGCAAAGACACGACATACATATAACAACCAAGACCCAATACTAGTATCAATATTCATCATATAAATACTGACACGACCTGGGATTCGAACCCGGGACCTCCAGCTTCGCAGGCAGGGTCGCTACCCACTAGGCTAAGCGGTCGTCGTTATATACCTATATATGTTAATACGAGTAGCTATTCATATGCTGCTTTTGAAATAAAATACTTATATTTGTGACGCGTCTGCTTATAAAATACTAGCGACCGCCCGCAGCTTCGCTTGCGTAAACTACACATTCCTGTTTTAGGTAGTATTAACTTTCGAAATGGTTTAGACATACTTTTTGCTGAAACTAATATTGGGTACACCCATTCAAACTTTCAATCTTCATTCTCCCCACTCCTTTAGAAAAACCGATACTCCCATACTTTTCACCTCCCGTTTCCCACCCTTAAAATGTGGAAATCCAAAAACCCTGAAAGACATCATTATTTATTTATGTCAAAATTTTTATGTTTTGAACAAAGACTCATACAAAGCCCTTCCATTCCTCCCTCCTTAAATTTGAAATTTCCAAATATTCCTTTCATAAAAAATTGATACGTTATAAAATAAACCACTGTTCCAAATTTCGGCTTCCTAGACTTAGTAGTTTCGGCTTTATCTATGTTGATAAATCAGTGAAGACAAATGACAGACAGACACAAAAAGTAGCTGATGTCACTCTTGACAGCCTTCTTTTACGTCTGCAAAGTTTCATTAAAATCTGTTGAGCCGTTTTGAAGATTAGCTTGAATAGACACATAGACGTACAGACAAACAGACGGACAAAAAGTAGCGTATGTCACTTTTGACCACCTTCTTTTTATACCCGTGAAATTTTATTAAAGTCGGTTTAACCGTTTTGGAGATTAGCTCGAATAGACAGATGGACGTACATACAGACATACAAAAAGTAGTGTGTGTCACTTTTGACTACTTTCTGTCCATATCTGTGAAGTTTCATCAAATCAGTTTAGCCGTTTTGGAGATTTGCTCAAATGGACAGACAGACAGATAGTATTATTTTATACATATAGCCTATAGCCTTTCTCAATAAATAGACTATTCAACACAAAAACAATTTTCCAATTAGAACCAGTAGTTCCTGAGATTTGCGCGTTCAAACAAACAAACTCTTCAGCTTTATAATATTATCTAATCATATTTTATTTCTACCTGCAGGTATCATTAGAATACTCTTCAACGAATGTGAAGAAAGATAGACGCAAATTCGGTCTTCGCAAAAAGAAGTCGACAATCAAATGTGGTTCAGTAGAATTGGCGCCGCCACTGCACATCGACCCCTCCAGTTCACATATGGTGAGTTAGTGCACTTGTACGGCCAGTATCTTTAGTACAACAGGAGCAGGACCAACGGGATTTACAAACCCTAATAGTTCCACCCGTGTTGTGCAGTGGAACCACGAAGATTTGAAAAGCCTGCTGGTCCCACTGGTGGAACTAAACGGTGGGACCAACAGTCTGTAACGACTGTTATTATGTCGAAAAGAACTGACCGGTTGACAGATGACAGAAATAGATAACCTATATCTATTTTACCTATACTAATATTATAAAGAGGAAAGAATTGTTTGTTGGCTTGTTACGGATAAACTCAAAAACTACTTATTTACAAAAAATTTCACCCATATACAGCTACATTATCAGCGAGTAACATGGGTTATATTTTATTACCGAACTAGTTTTCCGCCCACGGCTCTGTTCGCGTGGACCACTTAGTTTTACCGGGACTGCTATAATTTTTTGCATAGATATAGTTTAAAGCTGACGAGTACTTTTTATTTACTCGTATAGGTTATAAGTTGGTTTTTAGGTTATAAGTAGGTTATAGGTAGGTTTTTATCTACTTATATAAATTATAATAGGCTACTTTTTATCCCGGAAAACGGATCCCGGTATAAATGTGTAGTCCACGCGAGTGGAGCCGTGGGCCGAAAGACTTATCAATAAACACCTAGCGCCATTTATAATAGTTTATTTCTAAACTAAAGATAGCATATCTAACAGCAAAGTTCAATAATATTTATCTATCTAGAAGAACAAAATTTACAGCTACGGCCGTTGCAACAGATGTACAAATTAAGTGAATTATATGCAATCTGAAGATGAGGCTAATATGATTTTTCAGTGGTACAGCACTCTCGCTCACACCCGCTAACTCCTATTTACTACTGCGACTTTACACGACGCTATGTTCGGATAGATCATAAAGTTTGGCTTAGCAATTCGGTCGTTCCGTCCAAGCACTTAAACACTATTAAGATCGTAAGTTGCAGTTTGTTCTATAAGAGTCGTGCTACCTAAATACAAGAAGATTATTAATAATACGTATTTTAAATTTTTTTCACGATATCGACAACATATAGTTTTTTTTCAAAAGCATGTAGACAGTTAAAACTTTTTTCATTAAGCTCAGAGCACCCTCATCCCGTAGAGAGGCCTAAGTCCCTGTAGCGGACATAATGTGCTGATATGGTATGGTAATTATAATAGCATGCGCTTTTTTACGTGTACGTGAATAAATACGATCAGTTTTACAAAAATATCTAAATCACATCTTCCAATCAAGCTTGTTAATTGCTATAGAAAACTACCAGACGCTATTACATTAGATTTTGAAAAATATATTCGACCATTCCATCCAGCCCACCTCCTTCCAGAAGCGAATCAGTCCTCCCATTCTACTCAGAGCATCCGCAAGAGACCTTGATGATCCAGTGTTTCTTTCCGAATTTGGGTGACATCTGTGCACTCATTTGAAACAGGTTTGCTGCCCTCGGGCTATCACAATTGCTGTCAATAGATGGCAGTGGACACAACCCGCATTGGAGCGGTTACAATCCGTAAACCCGCATTGGAGCAGCGTGGTGAATTTAAGCTTCAAGCCCTCCTCCCCTTAATCTGGGGGGAGGCCTAAGCCCCTGTAGTGAGGTGTAATGGGCTGATGGAAAAGAAAAAAAAAATTCGACCATTCAAATATAGTACATATGCGCCTTACAGATTGTTACATGGTAAATAATTTGCATATGGTCCTTGTTAAATGATCTTCTTTAGGCGCATTAGGGGTCAAATTTTCTGTGAAACTGGTTACAGGGTTTATTACCTCTGGAATGTGTGAAACGAAATGTTCTGCAAACTGTTTGAAAATGAGTTTTCTTTCGCTTGTTATGTATCAACACCCGGTTGTTTTATTGTAATATAATCTTTCTACACAAGACAAGATATTTTATTTTTTGATCAATTATCATGTGATTGTATGTATTGATAACATTTTGAATTATTTTAAATGTACTTCAATAAACATATTTATTTCATGATTGTCGCGAAGTCTATCTTGTTATATTATCATGTATTGTGAGGTGTAACTTCTAAGATCGCGATATGATTATATTTGAACTGATCAAGGGTCAACGATACTTGAATTAATACAAATTGATAATTGATTTATTTAATCAAGTTATCTCATATTGTTCATTAAGAATCTACACCATATACAGTAGCATCGACCACTTGAATTATCTTCCGAGGAGCTCCTTTAAGCGACATCCAGCATGAGCATATATGTACACTATAAGCATCATCTCCGTTGTCAGTGTAGGCAGCTTTGATTAGTTCGCTCTCATCTCTCCCGTCTCAGGAACACCTAAAAATTTAATAAAGCCCGGGCACACCATTGCCTAACGCAATGGTGGCCCGGGCCCAAAGGTCCAGCACCGACCCCGCATTGACAATTTATAGTTAGTTAGAATGTGATCACAAACAACATAGTACACAGTGTAAAAGCACATCAATAGATTATAATAGAATATAGATAGTATCATACTAGGTATATAAAACTCTCTCACATCTGCTTCGCTTATCAGTATCTCTGTGTACCTCTATTTAAGATAAACTCTAGTGTCTATCTACACACACATACACGTATACATATCTCTCTATCTATGGATCCTTTAACCACTATGAAGAGCTCATACCTTCTCAACCATTCATTGAGAAGTGCTCTTATAATATCTCTCAATCTCTTAGGTTATGACGCGAGTCAGCTTCTATGCCGACGTCATCATACACACAAATCTCGCTAAATCTATAACATTATTCAAATCTGTATTACGCATTAATATTGTGGATATCGTCAATATATTACCGGCAAATATCATAGTAAACGTCAGCTGGCACCACGTGCTCAGCAGGATATCGTATCTTATAGTTTCGTTACCTCTAAAAACTAATCATATACTTACAATTAGGTGCTCGATAATCAATCGTGCTTATCACTACCAAATAAAGGTAATTAATTATTAATAGGCCATAAAATTCTAGGAGCAGACTAACCTCGTGATATCGGCCTTGCTGTCATCCGGAGAAAAAAGTGTTGCTAACCAAATCATGATTTTCAACCAAATTTGCAATGTTGCTATTAATAAATATTCAAAATTCCCATATTTACAAATAATCACGAAACTTCGTGACACTCCCAACTCCAAAGGAAAGTGACTTATATGAGTGAATTATGTAACAATTGAGTCCACTCGGTAATCTTCTTCCGAGCCTCTATAGCTGCACCTCGCTTTGGTCGAGGATCTACTGAGTCTGCCATTTGTCTAACTAAATTTTGATGTGGTGGTTGTTTGATAACAGTTTCTAATGGTTCTCTAGCCTCGGCGTTGGACTGAGGTTCTTTGGTATTAGTATTGGATACTTTTTGTAAAAAGACCAATTTGTATTTATCATGCGTCCTCCACATCTCAGGACCTTGTTATCATCCAGAAATAAACCTAAGTTTCTACTAAGGTGCGTTTCCACTCCTTTTATTTCTTCTGGGAAATATTTTGCTTGTAGTTCTTTTATCTCGTTTATCTCGTGGCGCTCCAGATCAACTTCTTCTTTCTCTTTTTCTGGTTCAGTCATTTCTTTGTCTTCAGCCTGTGGGATGGGCTGATCCTCCCCACTCAAGAAAGAAAAAGAATTTATTGGAGTGGGCCATGCTATAGAGGTTTTTTTTTTTACTATGAATTTTGGTTCTTCTACCCATGTTCGTATAGATTCTTTAGAGAAATTTGGTCTCGTAGCTACCTCAGCAGAATTCAATTCAGATGGGACATACCAAAGTTTCAGATTTATATTCTGTTTTATTTCGTTTATTCTTCTAGCAACAAATGGCGGTAGTAATTTGTCTGTATGATACCAGTTAAGTACTATTTGACTATCTGTCCATATGAATTGATCCTGTATTGGTAGCTGATTAAATTTCAAAACATATTTTATAAGGCAACTTCCTATCAAAACACCTAGTAGTTCTAGTCGAGGAATTTTTTAAATTTTCTTGGCCTTTTCTTCTAAAGGTATTGCTTTCATGAATTCCTTAGAATTACAATTCCATTCTCTTAGGTTCATTGATAGGTCTTTAAAGGAATTCTTCAATGACATGTATATAGAAATGGCCTTCTTATATGTGAATGCTACCGTTACAAGATTATCTACATATATATCGTCAGCGATTGCCTTTAGCTTCCCCTGATCGGATTTCGTAAGATGATTTCTGACTGTAGCATTCAGAAGAAAAGGACTGGTAATCACTCCAAATGGTACTCTACAAAATCTTAGGTGTACTAAATTATTCAAAGAGGTTGGTTGATTTAAATCCTTTAGCCATAGGAACCTGGTTACATCTCTGTCGTGTTCTTGTAATCAATATGTATGAAACAAACATACAAAACTAATTTAGTTAAATCTGTTATTCAACCTTTTTGGTTGATATTATATTATATTTTTTTTTTTTTTTTTTATATTTTATATATATTCTGTCATTATCATTACAAAGTCAAATTGCTCTGCATCAAAATTTATATTTTAAATAATTAAAATTGTGATCTATTATTTTTTATGTTCTTTTATTAACATAAAATGGGTTTCTATTTGGGGAGAAGCCTTTTCTACGTCTGCTACAATCCCTATCTTATGCACTTTAAATTTTATTAACAATCCAGTCAGATCTTCCAGCATAAGCGGTCCACAATATAAACATTCGTTTAGGCTTTTATTATCCATTATTTTAACTATCCTCATCGGTTTACCAGGCTGAAACATGCCATGATGAGGTAAGTACTGTATCGGATAATCTCTTGCCGATTTCTGATGCTCTGGTGTTATTTCTATAATACTCTTTTTCATCTATTCTTTTAATGTCTGATCGTACAGTTCTTGAGAATGATCTTTTAACGATCTTTTAAAGAGAGAATCTAATCTTTTAACTAAATTTACTAATCGGCCGATTGCAAGTCCATAATTATCTGGTAAATTCGGTGGATCGTGATTCCATGGCCAGGTGACATAGTATCTTTTATCAATATATTTAGTAGTTTCATTAAAGTTCCTGATCGCTTCTTCATCTCTTGTAACTTTAGGGTTGTCGGTAATCTCTATAAATTCAAGATCCCACAAGGATTTTAAATTGATGTTTTCTAATGGACGATCAGGTGCATTGAGTTTGACATCTTCACATGAGGATTGAAAATATGTAAGAGCATATAAATGATCTGTATTTTCTGGGGTGATCTTTCCTGAAAGTATCCAACCCAGGATAGATTCTACTAGGAAAAAATCTTCGCGGATTTTAATCTTATGGTTAGACATAATGGAACAGTAATAGTCATTCCCAATCAAGATATCTATCTGGTCTGACAGGGAACCATCATCGGCTAAGATTTTATCCTTTGCCCAGTTTTTGGCTTCCTCTCTTGGATATGGGATATTCTGTGATATGAATGGCACGACATTCACATACACAACTTTATTTGAGTTGGTACAAGACTTGATATTGATTCTAACTAATGGACTAACAACTTCATGTGGATACTGTGAACCGAAAGTAAATACCATGAGCCTATTTTCTTCTTCGATAGGTTAGTTTAGCTCTTTGGCTACCTTTTTGGTTACATAGCTTCTTTGACTTCCAGAGTCAAGTAATAGTCGGCATTTTATTGATTTCGTTCTATTTACGCCATTTACCCATACGACAGCCGTCTGTAATGCTGTGAAGCTTTTAGTATTATTGTAAAATGTAGTAGTAGATTCCACTCTAGTATTTACTGGCAGTTTTGGACATAAAGCTCGGTTGTGTTCTCTATACGATCCACAATGTGCACATTTCCTTTTCAATCGGCACTGGTTTACTTTGTGTCCCGTGGTAAAGCAATTAAAACAGCGATTTCTCAATTTTAATTTTCTTTCTCTTATACCTTTGACGGTCTTGCATTCATCATTATAGTGTAGATCTTTACAGAATATGCAGCTTAATTTGGGTCTTTTTTCTGGCTTTTCTTTTTGCCTTCCATCGAACCCTTCAGTAAGTTTACGTTTCTTACTGTCGTTATTGGTGGATAAATTATGTCTCCTACTATCAGTAGTTTTACAAGTGTTTATTACTATTCTATTTCCTTCGTACATATTTCTTTGAATTTTTATTTTGCCCTTGTGTGTTGGTGTCTTTTCTCTAACGTGTAACAACTCTACCGAATAACTATCATTTCGCATTCCGGCATCAGTCATTTTATTCGAATCTTCCTTTGCCGATATAATTTCCTCTAGACATGTTCTAATTTCTTCAATTGTTTCATGTTTTAATTTCAACTTTAATTCATATATGATGTTTTCTGGAAATTTTTGAATTAATAGAAATCGTAAATGGTTATGGTTGGTATCTTCACCCAAACCGTTCAATACCCGAAGGTGTCGTTCGATATCGTTTAGCACGCGTCTACAACTTAAGATGGATTTATCAGCTTGTTGTATCTTATATAGGGCATTGTAGTGTGCATCTATTATAGTATTGGGTTTACCGAACCTTTCCTTGAGGGTAGCGACAGCAATACTATAATTTTTATTGGTTGTTTCTAAACCTTCGATTGCCTTCTTGGCATTCCCTTCCAGAACTGATTGCTGGTACAGTAACTTATCAACTTCGTTGATACTTTTACTATCATATTCGAGGGAAAAATGATCCCAAAAGGTTCTCCACATCAGAATATCTCCATTGAATTTAGTCAATTCCATCTTAGGTAATCTGCCTTGAAATGTTTCCTTCTCATGTTTCGATAATTTTTTTTAATTTTACTGTAAGTTCTGCGATTACTTCATCTCCCTTCATTTGAGTCTTGACATATTTTGCCGCTTCATCGGGTGAAAGTGACTCAGCATATTTATAGTAATTGTTCATTTCCAGCGAGAGGCGTTCATTGAGTAGCTTTAGCATTTCTAATTTAATGTTAGCCTCTTCTATATTCTCTGGTAAATTACTAATATGAGCCTGATCGACGATTTGACTGTTTCATGGATGGTGACCACTTTCGCCTTAATTACAGCTTCCATTTTTCACTGAAAAGGCAACAGTTATGTGGTCTTCAATGATGCTAACAAAATTTAATTATGTACCTTAATAGGTACTTTCTCATCTTTTCTTTACTATTCATTGATTTATATAAAACATTATATATTTACTTTTCATAACAGATCACTTTACACTCCATCGCACTTCAGGATAAACATCCATCCGAGTTAGCCACCAACTAACAATGAAATATTCTTCATAATTGTATTCGAACAAAAGAAAGGTAACGGATAACATAGTTGTCTATCTCTCTGGTACTATATCATACTATTATTAATCTACAAACCGAATTTGTTTTAAATAACTTTCATTTTAACTTTCATATTATCATATATAGGTCACTGTCTGACAAATATATTTAGACAATATATCTCAGGTCAGAATTGGTAGCTGTACATTGCTTTTATGCATACATACATACTTATCAGATTCTTTTCACTAAATAATATCTATTTGAGTCATATTCTATGCAGATTAGTGATTTTGCTAAGCGGTAAGCAACCTTATATGTTTTGTTAAGTGGTAAGCAACTTTATATGCCACTTCAGACTATAACTAATCAACTTAGTTTATATTAACTTGTGAGCATGTGAGAGGCCTACAACATTCAGTTCATTTTCTATGTACCTACTACATAGGCAATAACCACATAATAAGCATTATTTTACGGTTTATCTGTATAACTGCTATAATAACGTGACGTGACGTTACGTTCGATCGTTGTCATAAAACACAAAGACAGCTTTTTCGTCTCGACTAATTCCAACAAATGTTTAATTCCAGTTTTACTACAATTAAACTCGTAGGTGTACATACCGTCTCAAGTCCGCTGGCAGTCGGTAGTACACATTAAACGCAATTTACATACTTTTAAATCACAGTACACAATAACTTTAATCAAAATAACATTAATTTTATGTAGACACCATGTACCTAGACACTCAGTTTATTTTCAATAATTCAAGCAAAATCAATCATTTCACTTGAAGTTTCATGTCATTGATCAATTCTCTATGATCTAGTGATGTACATACTTAAGTCATGATTTAACATCATCTGAGCCGAGTCGTTAGTGACTCACTTCTGTTAGGATCCGCTACTCTGTAGGGATATAAATAGTAAAACAATAGGTATGTTTATACATGGGAGACACCAAATGGTAATAAATCAAGGTAAAATATCTAAGTTCTTATTTCTTATGAGATTTAGTAATGAAACGAGATTTCGTAACTTTCCATTTATTCAGTGGTAGGTATTTAACAATATAAAATAAAATTGAGTGATGGAGTACACTATTTAATAATTTTATTTTTGTACTTGTATTAAATTAGTAAGATAAAGATAGGTATTCAATAAATAGAACACGATAACACATCATACTTCGTGTAGTTGATTGAAACCTTCAAAATCTCCACTCTTCAGTCTTCACTATACTACGCGCACCGATATTGTAATAGTTAAGGTCAAAAAAATTATTCTTGTACGTCTCACTTTCTCCACTTGAACCTCGTGATCGTTTCATAGTATAGATATGAATCACATCTGGAGTCATATCAACAGATCACCTTTCTCTGACTCACTCAATCGACCCAACACTTTTTTAACTTATTTAACAAAGGTCACCGCAGGTCATCGTCAACACGAAAACAAGTCAGAAACGATTTCACCTTTACAACAAGGAAATAAATTAGTAATATATTATTATAAATTGTAATGATGCTGTATGCGTTTTCATAAATTGACTAAATTATGAAACTAAAAGTTTCTTTTAGTCAGTGTTTCTTTAGTCTAAAATTGTCATTTAGCTAGCCGCCAACAGATGATGCTGATATCGCTTTGAGCTCATCGGAAAACGAATAGGATGTGCTGAGGGATTGGCTCCTGATTTCATATCTCGAAGCATCTCCACCATGTCGCGAAGTCTATCTTGTTATATTATCATGTATTGTGAGGTGTAACTTCTAAGATCGCGATATGATTATATTTGAACTGATCAAGGGTCAACGATACTTGAATTAATACAAATTGATAATTGATTTATTTAATCAAGTTATCTCATATTGTTCATTAAGAATCTACACCATATACAGTAGCATCGACCACTTGAATTATCTTCCGAGGAGCTCCTTTAAGCGACATCCAGCATGAGCATATATGTACACTATAAGCATCATCTCCGTTGTCAGTGTAGGCAGCTTTGATTAGTTCGCTCTCATCTCTCCCGTCTCAGGAACACCTAAAAATTTAATAAAGCCCGGGCACACCATTGCCTAACGCAATGGTGGCCCGGGCCCAAAGGTCCAGCACCGACCCCGCATTGACAATTTATAGTTAGTTAGAATGTGATCACAAACAACATAGTACACAGTGTAAAAGCACATCAATAGATTATAATAGAATATAGATAGTATCATACTAGGTATATAAAACTCTCTCACATCTGCTTCGCTTATCAGTATCTCTGTGTACCTCTATTTAAGATAAACTCTAGTGTCTATCTACACACACATACACGTATACATATCTCTCTATCTATGGATCCTTTAACCACTATGAAGAGCTCATACCTTCTCAACCATTCATTGAGAAGTGCTCTTATAATATCTCTCAATCTCTTAGGTTATGACGCGAGTCAGCTTCTATGCCGACGTCATCATACACACAAATCTCGCTAAATCTATAACATTATTCAAATCTGTATTACGCATTAATATTGTGGATATCGTCAATATATTACCGGCAAATATCATAGTAAACGTCAGCTGGCACCACGTGCTCAGCAGGATATCGTATCTTATAGTTTCGTTACCTCTAAAAACTAATCATATACTTACAATTAGGTGCTCGATAATCAATCGTGCTTATCACTACCAAATAAAGGTAATTAATTATTAATAGGCCATAAAATTCTAGGAGCAGACTAACCTCGTGATATCGGCCTTGCTGTCATCCGGAGAAAAAAGTGTTGCTAACCAAATCATGATTTTCAACCAAATTTGCAATGTTGCTATTAATAAATATTCAAAATTCCCATATTTACAAATAATCACGAAACTTCGTGACAATGATAGTACGTAATTTTAATTTAATTGCTGATTGTTCATAGTCAATGTACTTTCTAATAGAAATACAAAGAAAAACTAAATACATCTCCATTGCTGTACATTTTTGATGCGCCGTATAGACATACATAAGACAGGCTAAAACTCGTAAAACCCTAAACTATGTTTACCTTAAATCACACATTCATTTCTCAACTTTCAGTCTATGTTTGCATGTCACCTTGACACTGATTACGACAATTCGTTTATTTCTGTCGACATCGTTTTCATTATCAACATTCTACTTTTCGTCAGCTGTCAAGTCCGCCTTATAGTTTAAAGGGTTCAAAGGTACAAGTGCTTTTCCGAAAATATTCCGTCGTTAAGCAAGCCATTGACAGCAGCGCACGGACACGGAGATAGAATCTGAGCTAATTTGAGAGGCGCATCTCTCAGATTTGCTTTGACCCATGCGTGTGTGTTTGACGTCATCAACACACGCATTCGTGCACAGCTTGTGCGTTAACCCATACATTACCATATTCAGCGCAACTAAATACACGTGCATAGCGTGTTCGTGTGGCGCTGTCGATGGCCTGCTTTAGTTCGTCGTCTGTTTTTGACCATACTTTCCGGAGCAGAACTAGTGATGAGAACATGTTGATAATTGTTGTAATCTATATTCCCTGTTTTACAGGCCCTGTCGACTTTGACCGCCCCACCTTCTCCTGGAGGAGGAGCATCGTCTGCGCCAAGTTCAGCGGCCTCGTTACCTATAGGTAAGTTCACCTAAGATATAATAAGGACCTCAGGATAACACAGAATACTACAAATTACATTTTTACACTCGCCTACTATAAAACTTCAAGATACTTTTTTGTTTGTTATTTTTTCGTATACGTAATGAGACATAGAGCTTACGACGCGATTTTCACCCAACTGCGACACACATAGATTAAAAAAACGTAGACAACGTATATTATTGAATTTGACTACGCGTTTTAGATCCGCGGCAAGCGCGGTCGGTCGCTGTACCCGCTGTAAGAGGGGACTACTAGCGCTTATGTCGTTGCGACGAACTAGGTGGTTAGTAGTCGTAGTTGTGGTCGTTTTAACAGATTGCTAGAGTTGTTCTGGCCAAGCGGCTAAGCGTCCCACCTTTCATACCATAGAAATAAAACAAAATATATAATAGTAAGACTAGAATAAGCGCTGTTCACCTGACTATTACAACGTCGTAAGCCGTAAACGCGGGCGAAGGTATGCGGTAAAGGGTGGAAAAGGTACGTACAGCGATAGTACGTCACGGGAAGGGGAAATGGAACGTGAGAGTTATCGACACCGTTTTCGACTTCTCCTTATTAAAATTAATATCGAATCGGACTTCTAACGAGCGCTGTTGGCAAACGCGGCGCTACAAATATATTTAAATGTAGTCCGGTAAGGCAGCGTAACCGTATGTTTCATGCAAAGGTCGTGAGTTTGATTTCTGTCGTAGACGTATAGACCAATTAGTTTTTAATAAAATTGACAGAATATTCGAGTGGTCGGAAGCGCCGACTGCAGACCCAAAGGTCGCGGATTCAGTTCCCGCCCGGGACAAATATTTGTGCGCATGAACATGTGTCTGGGTGTAAAATATCTATTTGATCTATCTTCGGCTTCGCCTACGTGGACTACACAGTTGTGTCAGGATCGCTAAAATAAGGCGATGGTTCAGGAAAGAGACTTTCTTGAAAATTCTGGAACTTAACTACCTAAGAAATCTCTATACTAAATTTCATCAAAATTTGTTCAGCTATTTTAGCATGAAGAATAGCTATTTTACGGGAATATCTCCAAGATACAAAGCTTATGTCGCTTTGCAGCTCATAAACTATAGCTATGTATAAAATGACGTCGTTCCGTTGCTGCGCTACTGCGTGATGGACTGTCAAACATACAAATTTTCACATTTATAATATTGGTGGGATGTACACCAGTTGTCTAGTACCCATAATACAGGTTCAATCTAGATTGGGACTAGATGTTCATATGTAAGATATCCAAGTATTATTAATTTGGAAGAACGTTCGAATATCAGCTGTTATTGTAATTTAATTTCTTAAAAAAAAAACTTTGCCATATATAAATATCACAATCTCTGCTGACACCGTCACTTGTGATTCTGAAGGTCAACAGCCCCTAACCTTCACTGGACTAGTGAGGTGGGCTTATGGTTTAAACTCTTTGACTCGGTGTTGAAGAAGTGCTGTACTGGGCAGTGGAGAGTTGTCTGATGATGATCTATCTTCCTTGCTCCTCACAACGACATAGGCGCCGTAATATCGGTTTATAAAGCTACGATTACATCTGCAATAAATGAGCTTGGACATTTTTATATTTTTTTCCGAAAATATAGACCAATTTTTACCCTTCTAGAAATGAAAAAAAACTTAAGTCTGATTTATTTTAATATAAAAAAAAAAATGACTAATAAAATGTCCCTGTGACGTCATCTGGACAGGTGTTTATTGTTTGCTTAATTTAAGACTAAATAATATAATATTTTGATTGATTCATGAGGATTACAGTTTCAATTGATATACTGACTTTTGATATAGAGACTAACTTAAACATTTTACCTATAGCTTTTAATTCTTAACTATGTGGATAGCAGCCAAATAAGCTCAACTGTCCAGATGACGTCACAGGGAGAGTTTCAACGTCAGATGAATTTTCTTAAATATCTAGCAAATTCATAAAAAGAAACAATAGATATTTCAATATGTTTTTTATGGAAAGTTATTTGTTTCAATTTTAATAACCATCTACTAAACAAAAAGTTTCAAGTGAGCAGATGGCGCAAACTAATGGTTACCGAGGAAAACATGTTTAAAGTTTCATTGTAATATTACTTTTTTTTTTAACTTAAACATTAAACTTTTTGTTTAGTTCGATAAGCTCTACACGCTCTTTTAGTATGGACTACGTTCAGCTGCACGCCGCCGTATAGCATCTGTATAATATTGCCAATGTAAACTTAAATATGTTTGCTTTGTAGAAAAAAACGTAAAATAATTTTGATGTGCAATAACTACCAAAGGATTCTACGAAATGGGTAAGTGCGTAACATACGCACAGCATGACAACGGTTGTCCCACCCAAAGCATGATGCAAGACTCAAATTGCGTTTTGATTTATATTTTACTTTTATAATATATATACGCTTATCATCACTATATCATATGTATCATAATTATAATATTCAATTTAGACAAGCATCCAAAGAAGTCGTGGCTGCCGATACTTTTAACAGATTTTGAAATATTTTTATTTTTAATATTTTTGGTGCTAAATGAAACTGTAGGAAAAAAAACATAATCTTTTATACATGTTGTGGTTGTTACGAAAAATACTATGGATTGTAAACAAATATTTAAAAAAAACCGCCAGGTGCGAGTGGGACTCGCACACGAAGGCTTCCGTACCACCGTACAATATAAAAAAAAACATGTTTCCTGTATGGGGACCCCCTTTAACTTATAAATTTATTTTATTTTTATTAATTGTTTTTATAGTAGTCGTAGTAGTATACACACTGAAAATTTCAAGTGTCTACTTATTGCAGTTCAGACGATATAGCCCTGTGACAGACGGACAGCGGATCCTTATCTTAACGTAAAGTGGGGTGTGGATGCCCTTCACTGCGACCTAATTAGATCTATTGTGTCCCCATCCTTTGACCCCACTTATAGTCATTTTCATAAACACTTCGCATGTAGCGTATGATTTTACTATTTCGTAGGTCGCAGAAATTATCCGGTTTGGATTAGTTTAGGTTAGCGGAGCTTTAGAAATAGGGTTGTTGTTGTTACCCTTTCCGTACGGAACCTTAAAAAAACTTTTTGTAACACAATATTCATTGGATAAGAGTTTTTTGCCCGGCGAAGACAATTTTTTTTTCACATGGAAGTGGTTTGCCGGCACGCGCCGCCGCGGGTCAATAAGTATTTAACCTATTAGACACGTTAATTAATAGTAGATTGTTACACAAGGGGTGAAAGTGATCTATTTAGGCACAAGATGGTTTGGCGCACAAGCGTAGCGAGGGCGCTAATAGTTCGAGTGCCTAAATAAGTCTTTCACCCGAGGTAAGCACTCTGCTTTTCATTACGAATATGAGGAAAGTAAAAAAAGCGTTAAATCCATATATGAATCTGATGAACTCATTTTATAGAAATATCTATGTTTTTTTTTGTGGCATTCTACACAGCCAGTATTTTTTATCATTGATGATGGTAAATATTTACGTCAAATCTATATAAATTAAATGTAAATTTAGTTAAAAGATTATTACCTATTTTTTGAATTCCGTCACAGATACGCAACAGATTAATATCCCGCCAATTTATGTCGACTTTTAAATTTTAAATATGGAACGCATCGCGTAAATTGTTGCAGCTTATTCCGCTCAAAGAAGTTTGCGCTAAGTTCACACTGGCTGTTTAGAAACTCAGCAGTTCTATTTTTAAAGTTCATTCCGGCCCTTAGGTGGAAAGTAATTTATATGAGTTTTTCCCACTCTAGGGAAGGAAGCAGCATTTTCTACCCAATAATCAGATCAAAACAACACTACTTTCCGAGTATGAGAAATGAAAAAGTATTTTTCATTTCTCATACTCGGAAAGTAGTGTTGTTTGTAGTAGTAGTGTGAAAAAGTATTTTTCATTTCTCATACTCGGAAAGTAGTGTTGTTTTGATCTGATTATTGGGTAGAAAATGCTGCTTCCTTCCCTAGAGTGGGAAAAACTCATATAAATTACTTTCCACCTAAGGGCCGGAATGAACTTTAAAAATAGAACTGCTGTCAGCTGTGAAAAGTTTTATGTAAAAAAAAAACTAATTAAAAAAAATGCTGCGGCCATGTGAGTTTCTAAACAGCCAATGTGACCTTAGCGCAAACTTCTTTGAGCGGAATAAGCCGCAACAATTTACGCGATGCGTTCCATATTTAAAATTTAAAAAGTCGACATAAATTGGCGGGATATTAATCTGTTGTGTATCTGTGACGGAATTCAAAAAAATAGGTAATAATCTTTTAACTAAATTTACATTTAATTTATATAGATTTGACGTAAATATTTACCATCATCAATGATAAAAAATACTGGCTGTGTAGAATGCCACAAAAAAAAACATAGATATTTCTATAAAATGAGTTCATCAGATTCATATATGGATTTAACGCTTTTTTACTTTCCTCATATTCGTAATGAAAAGCAGAGTGCTTACCTCGGGTGAAAGACTTATTTAGGCACTCGAACTATTAGCGCCCTCGCTACGCTTGTGCGCCAAACCATCTCGTGCCTAAATAGATCACTTTCACCCCTTGTGTAACAATCTACTATTTCATTACTCATACTCGGAAAGTACGTTTGAAGTTATCTGATCAGAGGGATGAAAGTAGTACTTTCCGTCCCTGGGAAACGATTTACCCTTTTGTCAAATTAATTTAAAAAAAAAAAAACTTTGCATGCTATGTCCTAACTTTTATACAACAACTCTGTTGAATCTCAGAGTAAAATTCTAATAAAAAAAACATCATTAAAAAATTTGTAATAAGACTTTATACTTTTAATTTAGTTTTAACTAAATTATAATTTAATTTACATAGATTTGAGCTAAAAGTTAATGATCAGTGATAAAAAGTACTGGCTGGTAGAATGCCACAGTAAAAGAAAAAGAAAAATGCGGGAAAGCGGCAATTCGATCTTCAGTTGTTTTGGCGAAAGCTGATTATTTACATATATAGATATTAGTATAAAACGATTTCATCAGATTCAGATATGGATTTAGCGCGTTTTTTTTTTACTTTCCTCATATTCGTAATGCAAAGCAGAATATTTACCTCGGGTGAAATAGTCCCTATCACCCCTTGTGTAACAATCTACTATTAGAAGATAATGAAAAAAGTAATAAATCCTGCCAAAAATTTATTATTGGAAAAAAAGCCCGTAAAATTTTCGCAATGAAACATTTTTCATTAATGATGTAGGTATAATGAGCGCGTCCTATTCAACAAATTATGTATCACGCTATTTCACACGCTAGAGTATAACAAACTGATTGCTACATTTTTTGAATTTCGAGAAAATACCGATTATTACCGGAGATATAACAAAACAAATCAAAATTTGTGTTTTACGACTCCCTCGTGACGCCATTCGGTCCCGCTAAGTAGAAATGATCCAGATTAGCTCATAGTTATGTAACCGAGTGACGTCATAGCAAAAATTCACTTTAAAAACTTGTATCTTCGGCATTTTTGTAGATATCAATAAAATTCTTTCACTGATCAATTTTTCTTAATAAATATAACATATTCAAGACGCGTTCGTTATCGGTATACCGTGGTCACTAAATCAAACGTGAATACAACATACGAGAAAGGGGTAATCGCGGGTATAACGGAAAGAGGTATCCCGCCGGCGACCGCCGATCGACAAAGGTCAACACCAACGACTGCTTGACCTAAACTATTTTCTAGTCATACTAAACTATGTATTAACATTCGTATACATGTACGTATAAATATTGGTTATGTAGATGGATAGTCCCACAATAAAAAACATCCTGTATAAATTGCAATACGGTACGATGTCGTTTGTGTTGCCGCACTTTTCTTCAATTTTCTACGCTTACGTACTGAACAAATTAGACACTCATAGAAATACAACAACGTACGGTGCTTCGATAGCAGTATCACATAAGTGTTTCTATTTTGATATTTTCGGTTTCCTAAGGGGGCATTCTAGTATTACGATAGCAAGTGTTAGGATGGGGTTAAAAAAATTTTTCCCCTTTGTTGTCAAAACACTCGGGGATTATAAATACCATTAATAATTATTTTAACAGTTATTAACATTTAAAAAAATATTATTTGAGGCCTAATAAAAATATTTAAAAAAAACTTCTATAAATTCTTGTTTTCGGGACGTAGCGCGTGGGAGTTTAATTATTTTATTCTTAAAAAAAAAAAGGATTGGCGTTTGGAATCCATGGGATTATATTTACACAATAGCTGAACGTCCATCATCTCAGTCGACTTTAATTATAAATTAAACGATTTTAATTATTAATTACGGATCGGTGCTCTTTTACATTTGCGCACACAACTTTATCACGTTAAACTATAATTTAACAGGATATGCAGGACGATTTTTTATCACTCATCAAATTTTTGCCTAGGCATCACTTAAAAAAATATGGAGAAAAATTGTCAGTAAAATATTTGTCTCAATATAATTATCGATACAGCGTGATTACTAACTCAAACATAAATACTACTTATTTATGTTTGACGACCGCTTAGCCTAGTGGGTAGCGGCCCTGCCTACGAAGCTGGAGGTCCCGGGTTCGAATCCCAGGTCGAGTCAGTATTTATATGATTAATATCGCT
This sequence comes from Luffia ferchaultella, assembly GCA_949709985.1. Lineage (NCBI taxonomy): Eukaryota > Metazoa > Arthropoda > Insecta > Lepidoptera > Psychidae > Luffia > Luffia ferchaultella. The sequence continues at coordinate 2,020,198 of OX453261.1, forward strand.
ACTGATACCGGATCTTGGTTGTTATACGTATATGGTATCTTCGCTTGGTACCCAAAACACAAGCTAATGCTTAGTTTAAGGCTTACACGTTGTTGTCATGTATACGTTATTATTATAATATTATTATAATATTGTTATTATTACTTATGAGAAAGACGCGAGCGCGGGTGTTGTGGAGAAGGATAACCCGCCGACGGCCTCTGACCAACGCAATTGTTGGTATTTCGATTCGATAACTTTTTGGCAACATATCTCAACATTTAAGTACCTACTGAGTGATAAAAAAAACAAAAAATACACGTATTTCATTATTTTAACCAAAGGTTATATATTTTATTTTTGGTAGACGATGAAAAAAAGTCACCTGGTATGATTACAATAAGATCCCAGTTGACATTCAAGATCTACCCCTTAACAAGTTTAAAACTACAATAAAACGAAAGCTTTATGCAAAAGCTTATTATAAAGTATCGTACTACTTAGATGATGAAAGTTCATGGATGTAAGCCGCTTGCCTATCGGTTTGTTTCAGTAATTTTAATATTAAACACTTATTGTTAAAAAAAAACTGTATAAAACGTTGTTAAAAAAAAGCGTCCCTCAGTTTCTTGCTTATTCCTCTGAGAGGAAGCAGCACCTTTGTGATAACGTTTTTCAACAAAGTAATAAATTGTAATAAATTCACTCTTATGACGTATTTCAAGATTATGTTACATAACTATGAAATAAAGATATTTGATTTGATTTGATTTGATTAAACTTTAAACATTTAAAGATTTTTTTATTCATTATAGTCAATTTAAAAAAAATAGCTTAACATGATTAAAAACGAGGAATAAAAAGCAGAATGATGCCCCCTCTCTTCCATACTAGAGTATAATTTCCCATAAAAAAAAACTTTCCTTCAATGTAGAAACACTGATACTATCGTAAGCCCGTGCGATAGAAAATTCACTTGCTAGTCTGTCATTTCGGTTATATATTATGTCTTCCTTTTTTTTTGCGTACACTAACTACTCTATTTAAATTTCACAAAACTCTATTTCTGACTACACTGTTCTTTTCTATATTTCCTGTTATATTAGATAAACTTCAAGCAATTCACGTGCAAACTTATATAATACGTAAAACGCATCGAAACAAAAAAGTTTTAATCGGGTGGCGCCATCTAGTGGTTATCGACACTAGATATTAAATATATTTTCTTTGACACATTTAGTTTTCTGTATTTGTAGGTTGGTAAGGACTTATTAGTTAAAAACAATTTGGTTTCACTCTTTGATTATGTAATGTCTGGATGGATCCTCACTGTGCAGTGTCAAAAAAATGACATACCAACTTTTACATACTTGTGTGCGTGACTCAACCGCATACTCTCGCTGCGCTATACTTACTACGTACAAACCGTCTCTGTGTACGTGAATTATAACCGAACGGTTAGGTGATATTTTTATCTACGTATTTTGACGCCAACTCTTTATCCAGGTGTTATATAATCAAAGGCTATACTTTACATAATAAATCATTCTTAGAAAAAAAAATTATTAAGGTACAACTCGATAAACGCTCGGCTGCCTTGCCTGACTTTTAACTTTTGTCTACAGAAAGTTTGCATATGAATCTGTTGTTTATGATTGATTATTCTATAAGTTGTAGTTTTATTTTTCTCACAACGAAGCTAAAATAATAATATCTAATGCTAAATATTCATAAGCAACTAAAATAGTTGTAAATAATTAATGTCTATTAATGCGCGGAATACGAAAACGAAAAGTCATTCAGTCAGAAAATTCAGTCATTGACTGACTGATTGGCAGAATGGTTAGAGGCCCTAACTTCAGAAGTAAAGGTGCGGGTTCAATTTCCGCCAGGGACAAATATTTGTGTACATGAACATGTCTATTTGTTCTGTGCTGAGTGTAAACGATCTACGTATGTATATATTATAAAAAAATATTTAAGGATGTTTCAAGTATGTTTATTATTCACTATTAGGATACGTCTGTTCTCCCTTGATCGGTTACTTAGTCCACGTGACTGTCTGTTCTGTACTGCAATTGGCTGATGACATTTTGTTCGTGACATAAGCATTTCTATTTATGTACGTTCTTTTTTGATAATTTATTATGTATAGATAATGGATACTACGCATTAGATTATATTAACTAGATTGTATTGATACAAATAAAATTGCAGCCAATATAAATAGTATTCATAGATCATCGATATCCCGAGTTCGAATAACGAGCGCATCCCTTACGCATACTAGCACATAATTAACACACTTCTATACCTCCCCGACACGCACACAAGCGCTAAGCTAATCAGGACGTTATCACACTTCGTTATTCGAACACGGCATATCTACCGCGCGTTTTCCCATGATCTCTGATAAGCTATCAAATGTATTAAAATCCTGTTTGTTCTTTCTATTGCAGCGTTTCTTTCGACTTTTCTGGCCTCCACTTTAGTTCGTAAGATGATTTTATTTTGACCCCTTTTTTTCAATCATTTTTCTTATATGTCACACATATCCGTTTATGTAATTAAATACATAATAAACGCTCACTCGTACATCGGACAGTGCTAACATGTTTCGTTCGAAAACACATTTTCACATTTTAACCGAAAACTCACGCATTTCGTAAATAATTGATTTTTTTTTTGTAGAAAACACAATAGAATAATTACTAGAGATGCAACGGATATCCGGCCGATATTCTTAATATCCGGCAAACCGGATACTGGCCGAATAGTTAATAAAATAAATGATAAAAAGTCATCAGAATACAATCACAGTGGGTTTGTATTTATTTATTAATAAATGACAAGAAAATCAATATTTATAATGAGACAAATTGTTATAGATGAACAATCGCGCGCAAACTCATTTAGAAATGTTTTAATTACGAACTCGGTAACGCATGAGCCTTCCGTGCTTTATTTATTTCACGTCAACTATCCGGCTATCCAGGTTATACAGAGACCGGATATTCGGTACCCAATATCCGCTCAAGTCACTATCCGTTGCATCTCTAACATCTACAATACATTATTTGCCCTAGAATTTTTGAGCGAGTGTCCTAAAAGCCCAAACGAAATAGAGTAGGGTTGGCTAAGAGCATTTGCTTTCAGAATCACTGTAAATATAATATTTTTTTTCGTTCGTTTTCGATTTTACAATTATGAAAGAAATATCTGTCTACTATAGATTGTTGAGAAACGAATATAAACACTTAAAATTAAAATATCGATAGAAATTGTAAATAAACTTATTGGAACTTCAACTGTGATATCTCTACATAGTAGTATTTGCGTAAAAATACACAACCCTAAAAGATGCGCAACAAAACGGTCTAGTTAGTTTTAACTCAAAATAAATGCAAAAATATGAAGCAAACACAATGTTATTGGTCTCTTTTCTTCGTTTAGATCTCGCCCCATAGGGTCTTTCCCTCTAATTTTAACGAGAACTGAGCCTTAATGCACCCGCTAACTGACCTCGGACGGATCGACGGATCCATTGATTTTGGATGCCACACTTGTGAAATGTGGCTGGCGACTTTAGGGAAGTGCAAGTAGGTGTCATTCAAGGAGCTCCCAATGTAAACTGTACAATATCGTCTTTGTATAACATTATAAAATAATTATACCTGACAGTGGCCAAATCGTACTTAAGTAAAAAACGCCAATATATACCTACTATTATTAATATTATAAAGAGGAAGATAAGATTTGATTTTTTGTTTGTTTCGGCTAAACTCAAAAACTACTAAACTGATTTTAAAAATTCTTTCACCTATAGAAAGCTACATTATCAGCGAGTAACATGGGCTATATATTTTTTTTCAAACTAGCTTTCCGCTTGCGGCTGTACTTGCGTGGACTACGTAGTTTTACCGGGGGTGCTATAATTTTTTGCATAGATATAGTTTAAAGCTGAAGCGTGACATAAACTACTTTTTATCCCGGAAAAAAGAATCTCGGCACAACTGTGTAGTCCACGCGAGCGGAGCCGCAGGCGGGAAGCTAGTAATTAATAAGAAGAAGATATTCAGAAGTTATTATACCACTTTGTCTTTTTTAAATAATCCTCTTATCGGAAAAGTCATAAAAGATGTTTTAGGTTAATAAATCAAGTAATTAAAATAAAAAGAAAAGATAATTGACAGCAAAGAGTGATTCTGATAACAAACGCCCAGCATTCTATTTCATTAGTACCATAACTTTAAAGTTACGTTAAAAAATAATCAATAAATTAGATAGTTTAATAAATAGGTACGTATTTATTGTCAAGTGCATTAGCAGAAATAATGTACTTGAAAAAAATTATCGAAAATTAAAAAAAATGGTTTCTAATTAAATTTCGTCATAATTGACAGGTTTAAGTGTACAGTATAACGCACGGATATTTGCCGCTCTGATTTGCCTGCGAATGACTCAATGCGCAGGTACAGCCGCGCGGGTAACGCGGTTAGTAGTGGGAGGCGAACGCCGCGCCAGTTACCTGACCTCTCCTTCATCTCCTCCGCCTTCTATTTTATGCTACTGCCACGCTTTCTGTAACTAACTTCACGGCAATGTTCCGTGCGCAATACTATACCTACGTAAAGAAATAAAAACACATTGAAAGCTGTAAACTTCGGTAAATTTAATATATGGCCGATCCGTAATTACTGTAATCTAGGTATCTATCTAGTTAAAATATAGGTTTCTGACGTCACCTTTCCATTACGTATGTATGACCTTGTCTGGGACAAGGTTATAAACAGATAAGCTCCGTCTTATCGAAATCTCTACACGCATCTTATATTTCATCATGTTTTAATAGTCAATATCGGATTTATTAAAAAAAAATGTAAAAAAAGTAAATAGAAAGAGGTTCGTGTAACACCAAATCGCGATACTAAAATGTCGAGTGACAGTGGTGGTTTGATTTCAATCTTCGTAAAAGTGATTCACGGTGAAGTTATAAAATTGCTTAGGGAGTGCGCTGTCCAGAAAGCTTGTAAGTTTTTATTTTACAATTAACATTTAAAGGGCAGTACTCGATTTTTGTCTCAATATACTCGTCGAATTTAAAGGTTTAAAGAAATCATGCATGTGTTTACTATAGATCACGGAGAAGCAAGAATAAACGTTAAAAATAAGAAAAATAAATTTAAAATAAATTAATACGACTTTTATAGTTATTTTAACTGTAATATCTCTATATAATACATTTTCGTGTAATAATATGTGACACCATAAGATACCCAACAAAATTGTTTAGCAACCAATAGTTTTATCTATCGTTTTAAATCCAAAATAATAAATATTTATTACCAAAAATCCTATTTTAAAAGTATAAAAGCAAACAATAAATATTTCACAATATCATTTTTGGTTTCTTTTTTACTTTTGAATACCGCACATAGCTACATTCCCTCTGCTTTAGCGAGAACTGGGCCTTAAGAAGGGACCGAAGGTATCGGAAATTTAAAAGTTATATTTTCGTGTATTCTTCGATTATCGTTTTCAAATTTAATTGCCGTTTTCGAAATGAAACATTGTTGCTGAAAGTACCCAGTTTTAGTCATTAAAACAGGAAAATAACTACGTCCGTCATTTTGTTTTGGTTATATTTTTTTCCATACAGTAACACCGTTTCGACATAGATGTATCATTTCCGATTTTACATACGAGATATTTAAATCCGTAAGCCAATTTTAAATGAATACATTGTTACGGTTGTATGACGTTATACAAAATAGTGTATTTTGTGCATTGCAAAAAAAATATAAATGAAACACGCTTAAGAAAGAGCTTCCTTATAGAAAATATTTTCTTTTCTCAAAAACATAATAAGATTAAAATGCGTATTAACGTCGTAATCGTTTAAGAGCGTTTGTATGGGCGTTCACGGGTACAGCCCGTTCTTAACACGTGTTGTTCCTATTACTATGGTAATAACATAATGACCAACTTGGTAATTAAATAAATAATGTCATAGCAACAAGATATAAATTTTAAGTATCTCTGAGAATCTAAAACTTTCATACATACCATAAGCGATGGGTATAGTGCATTATCTATTTGCATGGTTCCACGCATTTTCACATTATGGTCGTTTCAAGTAATTTCACGCAAAGTTTTGAATATTAACCAATTTTTACACTTTATTCACCGTTCATAGTTATCAACTAAAATGATTTTTGTTTATTTGATTGACAGTCACGTTGCTATGGGCCGACCTTTATCCTGGCCTACCATATGGTTTTCATTATGAATGTATCTTCATATATAATATTTTTTCTCAATGTATATACATGATGCATACGATTGTGCGTCTTTTAGAAAATATTTATAATCTCCTGTTTTTGTTAGACATGTTATAATATATTAAAGTGAAACGAGAAATTTAAAAGAAATAATTATGTCGTAGCGACAACCCTGCGTGCGTAATTTGATTTTTTTTACGCAAATTACTTATCTACAAATGACATGTAGACGTTGTCTTGTAATTTAGATGATAATAAACTAGTAGGGTTGTGTTTGATTAATTTGTAAGGTATGTTCAATGCCGTTTTGATCAGAAACTGCTCATTCAATTACTATAGTTTCTATGGCAAAATTTTATGGAAGAAAAAATCTAGAAAAAGATTAAATTACGAATATTATTGGAAAGATGCATGATCGTATCCATCTGGTAATATTTTTTTCTCAGTATAATATATATAGAAACACTGAACTTTAATTTTTCTATTTAATTCACAATTTGTACCTCACCTACATTAATTGAGTAATAATATCCACTTGAATATATTTTTATACTGATTTCTTTATGCAGCATGCGCAGCAGCCAGGCCGCAGTCGTTGCCGGGCGCGGAAGTTTTGGGCGGTGGCCCAGGGCCAGCATCTTTAACCAGTCTGACTCCTGACCATCAGCTCAGAGAGGATTTTACCATATTAGCAAAAGATTTGGTTGCCAGTTTGAAATCTATCGTGTCTACTTTGGTAAGTTAAACTATTTTGTGACAGATAGAATAGTGACTTATATTTTTATTTTACTCCTTTTCTGTTTGTTTAAATAAAAATCCGACTAAATAAGTCGGACTCGCAAACGAAAGGTTCCGTACCAACGTGCAATATATATAAAAAAGTTTCTTGTATCGGGACCCCCTTTAATTTTTAATTTTATTTTATTATTGTTGTAGCGGCTATGATAGTATATACTTTATGGAAGTTTCAAGTGTGAGCAATAATCTCACGACCACCAATCACCAAAATAGGCGAAAAAAGCAAATTTCTTATATGGAGACCCCTTTAATTTTGAACTTTATTTTAGTCTTATATTTTTTTGTTATAGCGGCCATAGTAATACACATTCTGTGAAAATTTCTTGTGTCTACCTATTACGATTCCGATGATACACCCCTGTGACAGACGAAGGCTTAGTAATAGGGTTCCCGTTGGTTCTTTTTGCCAACGCGCAACGAACCTGTCTCAAATTTATAAGGCTATAAGGTCATGGTTCGAATCCGGGCGTGTACCAATGAGTTTTTCTGACTTAAGTTCATAACTATCACTGACTCCGTGCCTCGGACAGCACGTTAAGCAGTCGGTCCCGGGCGCTGTCAATAGATGGCGGTAGTTACAATCCCCAACACGCAGTGGAGCAGCATGGTGGATTTAACCTCCAAGCCCCCCTCCTCACCCTAAGCCCCTGCAGTGGGGTAAAAATGGGCTGACGAAGAAGAAGAAGTGGTTCCTTTTGGTTACGGAACCCTAAAAAGAATATTGTGACATTATTTTGTATGTAGGCACTTGTATTTTTATCAAGGGGCCATATTGCCACAGATACACAAAATAGACCAACTGTTTAAAAAAAGTTTAACTTATTAGACAAGATATTTGTGCCTTGTGTAAATAGGTGCTCTAAAAAGTAGGTCCAGCAAAACTGGCGGGCCCCTTCTCGTCCGAGTGTTATTAACCGGGGCGTAGGAGGGAACAACATACAGGCAGGAAAAAAGCTAAATTTTTGAATTATATTAATTTAAATTAAGTTTGAATTATATTTAGTATAATAATATAACATATATAATACTATTGTTCTTCTTAAATTATACGTGGGATCACGAAAAACGTTTTCACGCAAAAGTTACGGTAGTGTAGCGATACCACCCACCCCGTTTTTTTTTTTATATAGGATTTGCTTTATAAAGAGAATTATGTGTATTTTCGTGCATTCTAGGTATGCGAACGAGGTCGTCTACGCGCAGCAATGGACGCAGCAGACACGTCGGGAGGGGGGGCCATGTTGGCGGCTCTGAGAACAAATCTTAGTTCAGCATTGCAGCAAAATTCGGGTAAATATTGTTGTAAGCCATTTTCGAGCTATCACGCTAATAAAGCTATTGATTACATACTCACAATTTCGCTCCTACATGTAGAAATCACACTGAGTGCCTTTTCACACGTGCCGGGTACCCGGTGGCGAAGTGTACACGCATGTAGATAAGCTTCCACACGTACCGGCGTAATGTACCGGGCAGGCGGTCGTCGTCGGGTGCTCGCCGGATCCACCGCTATGCGCCCGGTCGCAGCATATCGGTTAGCCGGCGACCGGACTCACAGTGGTGTATGGAACACGTAACAAGCTTTCATACGCACCGGCACGGTTAGTCGCCCACGTACAAGAGAACACGCGTACGTCGTTTTGTCTCACACCCTCGTATCGTCATATACTATAGCTATAGTATAATATAGCTGTAGTATAGCTACTGGATACAAAATCGGGTCGTGTGAAAGCTGAATGTGTTATCGAACAGTTGCATCGACTATCCGGTACGTGTAAAAAGGCTCTAACTTTCATGTTGGATGACAGAATTCGTGTGCGAGTGACATAAATTCATAGTTAGTTTGTCATCTATATGCACCGAGTTTAGAAATATACAAAATCCGACAGATACCCGAAAAATATCGTATAATTAATATTTTAAAAAAATTAGTCAATTAGCCAATTTATTTTAGAAAAAAATTACATCTTTGTAGTCCAAATTCTTTTAGGTCTCAAAAGGAAAAAAAATTTTTTTTTGCTTTTAGTGGTGTGCTAATACAGGTAATTACTGAGTGCACCAAAAATAATTATAATACCTGGTATATCCCACACAGCGCCATCTAGTCCAAAGTAAGCAAGTTTTAAGCTTGTTTTATGGGGTACATATATATTCTTTATAATATAAGCACACAAATATTTGTCCCAGGTGGGAATCGCAACAGCGACCTTCGGGTCTCTAATGTTTCGGCCAATCGTTTAGTCATTTTAAACGTGGCATGCGTATTTCGCGTTTTCGCCATTTGACGTAATAATAATATATTTATGATGCGATCTTGTCGAACTATTTTGGAACGAACTCTCCACTTGAACATTTGCCATGTTAAAAGTATATATATTTTCTTAATTAAATAGTATCTCCAAAGCTTCTAAGTATAATAGGGAATCGCAACGATTTGCTAACAAGTTACCATTGCGATACGCTCTATGATTCGTAGTAGGCGGTGCAAGGACCATTCCCATGCGTACTCTTTTAAATGTATATTTCTGAGCTCGGTGGCCGCAGCGTACATTGCTATTGTATTACTAACTATAGTTTAACCACTGAAAACTATAGTATAAGTTTTAATTAGTTCCAGTACAATGACAAATTGAAATGTCATTCAATAGAATAATGATGTAACACTTCAGTGCTCACTGTTTCATTTTGAGGCACAAAATGAATTTTTTTTCTGAAAAAAATTAAATGTCAATTATTGTAACAACAAATGATGAATTATTTATTTTTTACTTTTTACAATATGATATACGTTATTATGAGCTTATTTAATGGAAACTAGCAACCCAAAAGTGTTATTTTACTGCATGTAATTAAAAGCATAGAAATAATATAACTAGAATAGACAAGCTCTTATTATATATTATGTATATTGAGCATATAGCCCCATATGTGACAATGGGGTAAGGAGAAAAAAGGATGGAAAATAACTGTACCTAGTTCTATCCTTATTTTACTCTTATGCCGGATGCGCATTAGGGCACTCATTTGACAGTCACAGCTATCAACTGTGAACGCACTTAATATAATTCAAGGTATACTTATTTTCTATCTCTTTCTGTTGAGGCCCGCATTTCGGATTGGCTTGCGTACTCTATTCTATTATCTCTATGGTTAAAAGTTATAACATAACTGCTATATGCTTTAATTCGCTTTCACATGCTAATAGCTATAAAATTGCATGATTATTTTTTAAGCCCAGCATATAAACATTAGGATACTTTAAATAATGACCTGTGAAGTTTTCGGTGCAGAGTTACGCGGCCGTCTGTCTCGGATACACGACGCATCCGATTTGGCGGGAATATCTTCTGTCGGACCTAACTCTGATGCGGTGAGTTTAATGTGATTTACGTTTTGATAAATAAATAAACTTTTATCATAGCATTCGATCAGCCAATTAATGCCCCAGAGGTTTAGGCCTCCCCTCGGGATGAGGGAGCTTGGAGCCTAATTCACCATGCTGCTCCAGTATAGGTTGGTGGATTTTAACGACCGCCATCTATTGATCTATTGATGGTAATAAACATTTATTCGACTTAAATGAAACAGTTACAAACATAACAGGGTACTTTAACATAAATTACAAACATTACACAACACAAATTCATCATTAAATTAGCCGAAAGGACTGCCAGCTCAGCATGAGTGCAACGGTTAGAAAACCACCACGCTGATTTTCAGCTGGTTCCATATTGAGAAGCTAAATAGACATTGACAGTAATCATAATAATAATTAAGGTAAAATTATAGTTACAAAACATTAATAAAGAAAAATATATGTATAAACTAAATCAAAACTGGAAAAAAACAATACAGAAAGTAAAATATATCTTATATCTCCACTCAAAATTGCATCTAGGCTACATTTTCAATAATACCGCAAATATAATAATAATATCTGGGACATACCAAAAACGCCATCTAGTCCCAAAGTAAGCAAGTATTATGCTTGTATTATGGAGTACGAAATATTTAAGTTTGTATATCAATCTGATATACAAACTTAAATATTCCATATGCAGATACTTTTTACACCCCAACACGGAACATATAGACATGTTTATGCACACAAATATTTATCCCAGGCCATAATCGAACCCGCGACCCCTAGCTCCGCTGTTAGAGCCTCTAACAACTCGGCCAATCAGTCAATTAACTAACACGATGTAAACTATGTTTTAATCGACATTTATGTAACATTCCGTACGTTTTGTTTACTATATGACCTGACAAAGTAAATGGTACTCGTATTAGCCAATGGAATGTCACAATAATATCCGTGTCGGTGGCGAGCTCGCTTTTTGTTTAGAAAGTCGTGCTTCGAATCCCCGAAACGGGCGTGTACCAATGAGTTTTTTCTGACTTAAGTACATAACTGTCACTGACTCAGTGCCTCGGAGAGCACGTCGAGCCGTCGATCTCGGTTGCCATCCGATGATTAAAATCCACCAACCCGCACTGAAGCAGCGTGGTGGATTAAACTCCGAGCACCCTCGTCTCGGGAGAGGCCTAAGCCTTTGCAGCGGGGATAATGGGCTGATTTGGTGATTAGCCAATTTCAGCACAGATCACGGAAAGGCACTTTGTCTAATAAATTCGGCAGCATCAACAACTTTGTTCACTCAGCACGCAGGCTGTTTCTCAATGAACTGAAATAAAATTATTTTCATTGTCACACATATTATTCACAACTTTTTCGTTACGTTTGATTACTACCATAGTTACCATTGAATACAATCACGTAACTCCTATTATTATAAAACGGACAAAATGGGGGCAGGGCGACGGTAATTTGTCATATCGTTCATTTATCATTAAGTCTGTGATTACGTTTGCAGGTAAAACCATGCAAATAATACATTAAAGGTATACCGCATAACGTTAGCCTTCCCTGCTGTGATCCCGCACTATTTTGCCCGATAAACAATAGATAACTAATGGACAGCGTGTAATAACCCCTGCCGTATTGAAGGCCAACTTTTAGTGGTGTATACCTTTAGTGAACGACATTAGACATTAGTTGAGCCTTACCTTAATTCGATTTGCCGTATCAATAATGAAAATTTCCCCATCACCAGCAGCAGGCTTCGAGGCAGTTCCCGCAGTCATTGAGCTATAGTTCATCTTGCGTATCAGCTTCAGAGTTCTTCGATGCCGAAGAATACGACGATGACTTGAAACCAACACAGATAATAGCAGCAGATGGGGTTAGTGTTTCTATTCTGTGTAAAAAAAAAGTGTTACCAATTTCGAGTACAGTAATACACACGGACCTTTGCCGGTATGAAGTTATTAACAGAAAGCGTCGCAGTAGCGTAGAACAGAGATGAAGGAGAGGTCGGATAGTTCGTGCTACTCGCTCACACGCGCGATGTCCGCCTCCCACTACTACCCCTCGTTGCCTGCGCGGTTGTACCTGTGCGCATGGAGTCATTCGCAGGCAACTCAGAGCGGCAAAGATCCGTGCGTATTCGAAGGTGACAAAGTACGCTTTCGGGTGTATTTGGTTTTGGTAAAACTAATAATGACCAAAACAAAGTACGATCAGTAGCTCGGCTCTGTGACGTCACCGTCTCCTTTACGTAGTTCATACAATGACGTTGCATATAGGTTAAGGTAGACTGCTTACTTCAATACAAATGAAACCTAGAAAGTGAATCTTGCAAATTTTGTACGATTGTATTTATTGGCATATTGGGTTTAATGTATAGAGATGGAAATAAATTTTAATATAAGAAATTATTTAATATAAGAAATATATTTTTCTATTGAAAAATCTATATATTTATGGATACAAATGAAACGTTATTTTTGGGTCTCTTTTTTAGTAATAATACCTATTATTTCCACACTTACGCGTTACACAGGGCGCCATTTTGAAAACCTAGGCAGGAAAAACAGAATCTACGTGACAGATCGAGTGCATAGGACTGAGCATAGACTGATAGCAAGTAAGACTAAGACCTTACTTTGAGCTTCCCACGCCATGAGAGATAACATGTGTACCTAAAAGCTATATGTAAGGCATTGGGTATTTTATGTCATGATACAGCGCCGTACGACAAAACTAGACAGCTGGCATAGTCATATTTTATAGACGAAGTATCGCATGTGTCCGCTCGAACTTGTATACTAGATGTATTTTATATTTGCTTTAATATTCACTTCTATAAAATCTACGCGTGACTCTGATAATGACAATATATTTATTATTTCTTTAAACTAGACCTTTGTTATAAATTTTTTGACCCATCTTTGTTGTCTACTCAAATTTATTCATCATCTCACATTGAACTCACTCTCATCAAAGTGTCACTTTTTATGTCGTTGTTCTAGTGATTTCCAGAAAACTCTTAGAAAATTAAATTTATTTGTTTCGTTCGCGTTCGTCACATATTCCATAACGTCTTCTTGGTTATATTTAGTCGAAAAATCTAACGTTCTCGCGCTTTTCGGAAAACGCCGATCAAATAAATTGATCGCCGCGTGTTTTTATTGTAGTTTCTCGAACAAAACTAGTAATAGGGTAACGTGGATAATCGACTCACGTACAGGTCGCGTGAAACTTTATGGCGGATCTGAATACGACGCTCCAAGCGTGCTTGCGCAGGTACAGTCATATACCCCTCGTTCCACTGCGTCTCGCTACATCTAAAACTGGTTACTGCGACGCGACTTGTGCCCACGTTCGGATCCGCCATATAATCAAAACCGCAAACGTTCTGCATCGTAATTTTAATTCTGAATATCAATTTTGTCTGTCTACCAGGCTGGAGTCATAGAGCTAGACGGCGATTCTTCGTCCGAAGCCGGATCGTTGACCAGCGAAGAAGGCTCCGCCAGTTCTGACAACTCAGATGGTGCTCGTGAGTATACTTTGTTACAACGTAATAGTTGTTCTACTGAAGATATCGTATGAGGTGATCTAGCATATTAAAATTTTGATGCATGGGATGCTCGAAAGTTTTTTTGCCTCCTTTTTATGTAGCCATCCTCAAAAATTGATGACCACTGGCCGAGTGGTTAAAAACCCTTACTGCGGAGCCAATGGTCGCGGTTCGATTCTCGCCCGGGACAAATATTTGTGTGTATGAAAATGTCTATTTGTTCAGTTTCTGAGTGTAAAATAATATATTATTAAAAAAAGGATATGTATGTATATCAGTCGTCTGGTACCCATCGTACAAGCTTTGCTTAGTTTGGGACTAGATGGCGTTGTGTGGGATGTCCCAGGTATTATTACTATTAATTAATGTTTTAATACACACCTACGTAGCTGTGAAACATATCTGTAAACGTGCTGACTTCCAACCTTATCCTAACCGAATGACTGGCCGATTGGCCGAGTAGTTAGAGACCCTAATTGCAGAACCAGGTCGCGAGTTCGTTTCCTGCCCGAGACAAATATTCGTATTCATGAACATATCTATTTGTTTCCATGTCTGGGTGTAAAATTATCTATAAGTGTGTTTATTATAAAATTACTTTATGTATGTATATCAGTTGTTTGACGACCGCTTAGCCTAGTGGGCAGCGACCCTGCCTGCGAAGCTGGAGGTCCCCGGTTCGAATCCCAGGTCAGGTCAGTATTTATATGATGAATATTAATACTGGCACCGGGTCTTGGTTGTTATATGTATGTGGTGTCTTCGCTTGGTACCCAAAATACAAGCTAATACTTAGTATGGGCCTAGACGTTGTTGTTATGTATACGTTATTGTTTACAGTGCTGAGCGCAGAACCTGCATCATTAACCTTAGAGCGCAACGGCGTCGCTCACAATGACCCGAGCGGTGGATGGACCAGACGTAAACGCTTGCCATGCCCCCGCCCCACTCCGGGAGGTCCTAGCCTCTGGAATCTTTTATATAAGAACATTGGAAAGGATTTGAGTCAGATATCCATGCCGGTTACCATAAATGAGCCGCTGAATATGTTGCAGGTATGTTAATGAAACACATACAGCTGAGGTACACCGCATAACGTTGTCTTCGATGCGGCAGTTGCGCAATGCTGGAGTGTTAATTCCGTACTGTCTATTATTCCAATGAACACTAGGTGACTAATAGACAGCGTGGAATCGCCCTTTCTGCAGGAACGGTCCACGTTATATGGTACAAAAAAAAAAAAGGGTTTAAGGGTGTCTAGTCGATCTGAGTATTTTTTTCAAAAAGTTCTTCCCCATCCTGACATTATTTTGTTAGAGGTGTGCGAAAACAATTATTCTCAACAATAAGTAACATTCTAAACAATAAGTAAAAATGAATAAGTAAATTCATTTCTCTTAGGTCATGGTTCGAATCCGGGCGTGTACCAATGAGTTTTTCTGACTTAAGTACACAATATCACTGACACCGTGCTTCGGAGGGCACGTTAAGCAGTCGGTCCCGGAGGCTGTCAATAGATGGCGGTCGTTACAGTTCCCAACCCGCAGTAGAGCAGCGTGGTGGACTTAAGCTCCAAGCCCCCCTCCTCACCCTGGGGGAGGCCTAAGCCCCTGCAGTGGGGTAAAAATGGGCTGATGATGATGATGAGGTCGCATCGTAAATATTTTTCATCGATTATTTTTTTACATTTTGATTTAAGATTATAGTAGTATTACGACGAAAGACAAAGTTTGTCGATGCGCATAATTTATTTCTTGTATCTGTTGAGTTTATAATAGACTATATTAAATGCTAAAATCCATTTGACAGCTTATACCTTATACGACAGCTGTACAATTGTATAAAATAATCCACCATTTTAAAATTCCAGAGACTATGCGAAGAATTAGAATATTCGGAACTTTTGGACGCAGCGGCTGAATGCAAGAATTCAGTAGAGAGGATCTCTTTGATCGCTGCATTCGCTGTCAGCGCTTACGCTTCAAGCGCTCATCGCGCTGCATCCAAACCCTTCAATCCGCTTTTGGGTGAAACTTACGAATGCGTACGGGCTGACAAAGGGTTCAGATTTATAGCTGAACAAGTAAGTTGTTACATTGATTTAATACTAACCGTATAAATAAAAAAATGTGTTTGTAGATAAACATATTGATAGACAAAAGAAACGGCCCCCCTTTTAAACTTTTTTGTTTCGCGCAAAATAATATTTTGGTTCATAAATTAATAATGCAATAGGTAAACTAATAATCAAACAAATTAATGGTGAAAATAATATTATCGAAGATACAGTCATTTTTGTTAATAAAAAATTAAAGCTAGCAATAATTACACAAAATGTTACCGATATTTTCCCCATCAGGTATCCCACCATCCACCAATCTCAGCCTGTCACGCGGAGTCACCTCGTTGGGTTTTCTGGCAAGAGGCTCGCATCAAGACGAAGTTCTGGGGCAAGTCCATGGAGTTCCAACCTACTGGGAGAGTACACGTCCGCCTGCTTACAACTGGAGATCATTATAGTTGGAATAAAGTGAGAAATATAAGATAACGAAACTGTATGCTTAATGTTATAAGGCATAAAATTAGATATTAATTATATATAGATTGTTTTGCGAGAGTATGCCTTAGGTATGATCGGGTCTTGGTAAAAATAGTTTGACCACACGGTAACAAAACCTCAGGAATTATCTTAACATAGTAGAGTGAATGTTATAGGACAGAGCATGTCAAAAGATCGAGATGTTTCTTTTTAGGATTCCGTACCCCAAAAGGAAAAAAGGATCCCTTATAAGATCACTTTGTTGTCCGTCTGTCCATCGAAACCTTTTTCTCATCAACAAATGGAGGTTTCAACTTGAAATTAATACCAAATGCTTAGAATTTCGATCCCATGGAACTGTAAAAAATTTAAGCTTTTAAATAAACGCAATAAAAAGGTACTTACCGTTGTACTTATTTTTTGGCAAATATGGGAAATTGCCTAAAAGCAAGGCACAATTGAAGGAAATTTATCCATCACATTAATTTATTTAAATTAATTTTTAAAGTAGCGATAAATACGTTACATAACAGTACGAAACACACGAGTCCGACTCGCACTTGACCGATTTTTTTATTAGCGACATTTTCATTAAGAAAATTTAATTTAAATCCCTTATTAATTTTTAAAATCTTAATATTAGATTAATAGGTAAATATGAATTATATGTTAATGATAAACTGTTTATTGGCGTTAACCTGTCATGTGGTCTGTTCGACTATCGCGCGAAATGGTCAACCTTAGTCTGTTCGACTATTGTACTAGCAATAAACAGAACAAACCATTTATTTTAAAGTATGTATTATTAAGGTTGTCTTTATAGTCATCGCAATTTGGGTCTAGTCTACGTTTTCTAAGATATTCCTAAAACTTGTTTGCCAACCAATCGCGCGATTCATCCTTCAGTACAATTGACCATTTCCTAGTTATTAAACTAAAGTCCATTATTATTATTTTCAAAAGAATAGGCAATTTTAAGAAACTAATTTGAAAATTTTTATTTTTATATCGGCATTTAACGTACTTAGATATATTATTTTTAAAATTCTTATAGTGTGACGTCACTGGATGGAATTTTAGCCATTGCCGTTACATATTTATAAAAACGATTTCAGTCTCAGAACTGTCAAAAGTAATAGTGTCATTGTTTTTATAAATATGCAACGGCAATGGCTAAAATTCCACCCAGTGACGTCACGCTATTTGAATTTTCAAAATAATATATCTACGTAAAATACCGATCTAAAAATTTTTTATACATATTAGTTTCTTAAAATTGCCTGTTATTTCGAAATAAAATACAACGCACTTTAGTTCAAAAATTCGGGAATTTACAACTATCGTGTATGCGTTCAATGGCAACATGTGTTCTCAATTCAAAAGTTTGCGTCGTGCTTTCTATATAAACAGTAAGAGTGAAAAACAATATCGTTTGTTTCCCTTACGCATATTTGAATGCACATCTGTGAGACAATCGCTTGCGCCAACTCTCGTCGAATTGCCTGTCCCCTCTGCTATTAAAATGCTGATGAAGTTTGAATATTTCCAGGTGACCACGTGCGTCCACAATTTGTTCGGCGGACAACGCTGGGTCGACCAGTACGGGGACATGCATATCACCGCCCACGGCACTGATATTTCGTGTAAACTCAACTTTATTAAGGTAAGCATAGAAGTGGGGAAAGGCTCCCACCCGCACTCGCTATCGATCGATCGACCGCAGCACGCTATCTTCCGGGCGACCGCTCATACACCGCCCTAGTAGTGTATGCTACCACCGGTCGTAGACGGCAAATGCCCGTTAGCTAGTATTTCATCGCAAAAAGCCGAATTATACAGGAACATCTTGTATAAACACACCCAAAAACGAAAAACAACGTTGATTGGTATTACTTTTCATGAGTATGAAAATGGTATGAACGCTTTCCCCCGCAGACGCGTCTCACCACCCGCTGAATGGAACGCTTCGTTTCGTACAGTAAATGTCTTGCCATGTCTCTAGTGAGGAGGCGGCGGGGAGCTTTGCTATGTCTATGGCATAGAGTCCTATTGCACTTTCAGTGGTGTGTTTCATGGATTCTATGAATCGTGACCAGACTGATATCTTGAGATACTTGTTATATATATTTTTTTAAGTTTGTAAATAGTTGATATATAAATAGAACACAAACTTAAATTTAAACGAAGAAGTCATTTGAATTTTATGAAATAAGTGGCGCCGCATGATTAGGAAAGCCGACCCCGCGTAACGGGAAAAGGCGAGGCAAAAGAAGAAAGAAGTCATTTGAATTTTAATGAATACATTGGTTAACATTTCAGGCGAGCTCGTGGTCAACGAGCCGTCACGAGGTGCGCGGCTCCATAATCGAAGCTGCATCGGGCACGAGGCTGCGTGTACAAGGTCGCTGGTCTGAGGCCCTTTACGTTGGTGATCCGCCAGCCGCTAGATGTCTTTGGAGACCAGGTGCGTGTACTTCGATCTCACCCACGCCACGGAACAAAGAAACAAGTTGGTAATACAACGTGTACTATAGCCGTAAAATATGTTTGCGTGCGAACTAGTAACAGCGTCTCAGACAAAATAGAAGTTAATAACTCTTTTTTATTTCGCGGTTGGGACTATAAAGTAAAGAACTTGAAGTTCTTCAGCCACGCCACGCTCACACACACGCCTGACCAGATCTCACGACCAGTTAGGAGATTGTAACGTCTCATGACAAGTATTCATATTTTTTTTTTATCACTAAATATATGTTTTTTGGTTTTATATGACGGCCGAAATATTCACTCGTTCGATGATTGCAAAAGAATTCAATGTCATAGAGTGAAATAATCAAGTTTAGGTACTCGATAAATGCAGTGAAAGAACTGATAGAATGTATATTCTTTTTTCCGGAATATTTATACCCAGTTTAAGTGCTGAATGCCGTGGTAGTCGAATGGTAGCGACCCCGCTTCTTATTTAAAAGGCCGCGGTTCGAATGCCAGGGCATGTACCAATGAGTTTTTCTAACTTATATACATAACTATCACTGACCTTATGCCTCTGAAAGCACGTTAAGCCGTCGGTCCCGGTTGCCACCAATAGATGGCAGTCGTTAAAATCCACCAACACGCACTGGAGCAACGTGGTGGATTAAGGTCCAAGCCCTTTCATCACGAGGGGAGGCTTAAGCCCCTGCAGTGGGGCATTAATGAGCTGATGGTATGGTAAGTGCTGAAAACTGGTTCCAATTCGTGCATTTAGAAAAGACTTCAGGAGGCCTATGCTGAAGAAAACATTTACAGTCATGACACCAGACGCCCACTGACAGGTCTAACCTACCCTTAGATCTCCACAACGAATGATTTTGGACCACCTGTAACCAACAGGGCTCCGCGACTTTCTTCAAGTCGTCATTTGTCTAGTGGGCTCCGTCCCACGCTACGACACTTCCGGTTCGTGGCCACCACTAAAAAACCTTGCTTTCCCAGCAAACATTGGTTCTTCAAATGGTGTTGCCTGCTCATTGTTAGCCCGTCATAACAAAGAAAGTTTCAAAATTAGTTTAGGTTTAGGCTCAAAAATATTTATTATGTTGTATACTCTAGTGCTACAGGAAGGTTCGTATTATGCTCGTGAGCACGTTTCGTACTATTGTGTTCATAATTAACTGAAAATACTATAGTAAGCCTCTCATGTGCTTAAATTTACAAGAAAGTTATTTAAAAATTTATTTACTCTCATATCGCTTCAAAATAATTAAATGAAGTTTTCACGTTTTTTACGCACATACCTATATTACTTGTGGTTGGGATGTTTTTATTCAAATGCCGAGGGTACAGTTTCTTTGTAATTTCTTTTTAAAAGTACCTCCTGAATCTTTATTTAGCAACTAACTAGCAGTACTTATCAAATTTGACTCGTTTTTAGGGTACCGTACCTTAAAAGAAATAAAAAACGGAACCCTTATAGGATCTTGTCCGTCTGTCTGTCAAAACCCTTTTTCTCAGCAACGTGTAGAGGTATCAAGCTAAAATTCATATCAAAAACTCAGGTCTACTGTGTCTTGGAGCTGTGAAAAAATCAAACTTCTAAGCCTAGGCAATCAAAAGATACAGCCGTTTATGCTGCAAATTTTCTACAATCGCAAGGGAATCAAAACCTACAGGGTACTTACTTCCCGTAAACTCAGAATCTTGAAATTAGGTACGAAGCAACGTCTTATAGCACAAATAAAGGATAAAATTGCAAAAAGTTAAACTTACCACCCCTTTCCTTATGAACGCTTAGAGGTATTAAATTGAAATTCATATCAAATACTTCAGGTCAGGAACCCTCGATGCGCGAGTCCGACTCGCACTTAGCCGGTTTTTTCTTAATAATCTAGCCCTTGTTCGCAGGCGCGATGCCACCAGAGCATGAACTGTATTACGGGTTCACTCGGTTCGCGATGGAACTCAACGAGTTGGAGCCGAACATGCGCGAACGGCTGCCGAAGACGGACACCAGATTGCGGTAGTATAATCACTATAAGGATTATAGCGGTACTAGGTTTCGTTTGCAACTTCGCCATGTTTTTTACGATGGTTAATATTCGGTTTTTAGAATACCATGCCCAAAAGGCAAATCGGAGCCCTATTGCTGTCATATGTGTCCCTAATTAGTTGCCCAGAAATCGAATTAAAGGCAAGAACAGTTTTGTTTAAATTTCAGTTATAAAAAAGTGTTCGGGCAGCCACGAGTGTTACTTTAATTTACTAAATTTAGGACATTAGTGTGATTGTTAATATCAGTATTAAATTAAGATTAACTCCCATAGATATAGTTGGTGATATACGAGTGGTGGCGAGCCCGTTTCTTGTTAGAAAGTTGCGGTTCGAATCCTAAAAACCGGCATGTACCAATGATTTTTTTCTGACTTAAGTATGTAACTATCACTGACTCCGTGCCTCGGAAAGCACGGTAAGCCGTCGGTCCCGGTTGCCATCATCAGATAGCAGTCGTTGAAATCCACCAACTCGCACTGGAGTAATGTGGTGGATTAAGCTCCAAGCACTCTCAACCCAAGTGGAGACCTAAACCCCTGCAGTGGGGCATAATGGTCTAATATGGAAATATACAAGTTACGCTGCCGGGAAGAGTTTTTTTATTCTTTTAGTACTATTTTCCTTAATTATTAACCACGACTGTACATATAAGCAGGATGAATTGCGCGTTAAAATAGCAGCTTGTATATAGGCCCTAAACACTGAAATTGGAATACACGGCCAACGTTAACTTAGAGGCGCTTGATGCGTCGTCGGCCGCAGACCTTTCTGTTCCGACAGTGCCTAAATAGTAGTAATAACGTTAGTACGACGTAAGGGTCAAATAGGCACATGTGATCGCATTCGAAACATTCACATCACGCTTGTACTGCATTCTGTGGGTTAAGCTAAAGGCTTTTGAATTCTAGGCCAGATCAACGTGCTTTGGAAGAAGGTGACGTAGAAGCTGCGGAGAGGTACAAACTTCAGTTGGAGCAGGCGCAGCGCGAGCGCAGGCGCGATGGCGGGGAACGCGCACCAAGGTGGTTCCGGTAAGTCAACTCTGAAGAATCGGTCAAGGGCGACTGACTTAGATTTTTGTATGATGGAAATATGATTGGTTTCACGCTGCGCCCTTTTAGCACGACAATAAGTTCGAGGCGGTCAAATTTGACTCCCTTTTACAGACTTAACGCTCTCGTTTCGTCACACCCGAACGCATGCTTCACCCCCTGGGAATCGGCAATAGGGTTTTGATAGAAAATTGTTTTCATGCTTTTTCCTGTAAGTAGTACAACCCAACGGGAAAACATTTATATGCCTATTTTTATCTATATGGATGTATTTGTTCACGCCTTTTTCCCATAGGAGGAAGGTACATAATCTCTAAAAGTAAGTGAACCTCTCCAGCCCATGTATAACTCTTTCTGAGGTCCAGGCGCGACGGGTGACAAGCCTCGTGGCCATAATCGATTGTAGGGATCGAGACGGTGCATTAAATATTTCTAAAAAGGGGAGGGGAACCAATATGAGTTAACAGTTTTATACAGGAGTATCACATCAGCTATATCTCTTCATATATATACAGGAAAAAAGTTATGCTTTTTACAGCCAGCCTTATAATAGACACCGACGCACCCAGTTCCGTATTGTAAATAACGTAAAAATATTTTTTGAATAATTTCAATCCTAGATATATGCTATCTAAAGAAGAAAAGAAACTCTGATCAGGATTTTCGGCAGGACGAGATTCACTCTGGTCCGAAGCTTCCACAGTAATCTGTCTCTATGTTAGACAGCTCCTCTTTATACTGAGTATAAAACACATGATCATGGAAACTCGTCAATTTTTTAAATATTTTTCACAATTGATTCCCCTATTGATTTAGGATATCATTCGTGTTTCTAGAGCGGCAACAAATGACTGGCAAATCGGGTTTTTGTTGGCAAGGTTGTACTGCCTTATGACCCCGAATAAACTTTCCAAAGCATCTTGGTTCAACTGCCTGACCACTCAAGTGTCCAGGTGCGCAAGCAACACTAGTCTCACACGTCCACGCGTTAAATCGTCTCTTGTCCATTATACTTTTATAACTATTATAGCAATATGAAAACAAAAAATACTTGTGGAATGCTAAGAAAATACAGAATTTCATATAATTAAAACTAAATTATTTTATTCAAGTACAAAGCATTTAAAAAAATCTTAATTCGGCGATTTCACCAAAAATTTAGTAAACTTTTATTTATTCCGGGTTTTATCACAAAAATATATAGGGTCTGTCAATAACAATTATTACAGTAAAAAAACTATGGAGATACTCTTCCGTTTCAAATGATACCAATGTCTCACTATAAATATTTTGCTTTGTATCAAAATTAATTGAAAATAACTACGTATTCCTCAAAAACCGCCGGCGCCCAGGCGGCGGTAAAATTGGACAGGCCATCTTGTCAGGCCAATTTACAACAAAACATAAATTAAATGTACAACGGTTTATTTACGTATTTGCAAGATTTTTTATTTTTAATGCTACAAAGGTGGCAAACACTGCTATAAATCAAATCAAAAAATCTAATCTAATCATAAGTGAATTCATATCTGTCGTAGAACCGATGGCTAATATGATTGTTCATCAAGAAGACACAACCCCTCGAAACAGGTACCCCTCGAACAAACTTTTTCCACGCCTTGGGCAGATTGTGTCAGTGGAAGATATCGAGGCCGTAAGCAGAGATCCGGGCAAGGGAAAAACCTGAAGCGTCCCCCTATCCTCCGTCACACATAGTCAGTCACTGTCTTTGCTATTCTCAGTGTCAATTTCGTGCATTCAGATGTGATTTGTGAAACTCACTAAAACAGTGCTCGATGCACAGTCTAACATCGCACTGAATGCACTTCCACACGGTTCTTCTGTCCCTCTTTCTTTGTGCGCACATTCAGCAATAAGCTTTTTTCTTGGCAGATTGCGCCGGAAAGTGATCGTGGTCAACTATTGGTCGATTGTACTTCGTCAACTGTCCAGTATTGGTCATGGAAAGTCAAGGTTTTGTAATCAAGTGAATGCGTCGGTGTACTTTGAGAAGGTCTTCTGCCAAGATTCTTCGGAACTCCCTGTGGGACATTCTCGGCTTTTGAATCGAGAATATTATAAAGGCGTTGAACACTGCTGTTCTCACCAACTTGCAGAAGACCTTGTACCACACTCTGTTTCTTAATAGTTCCAAAGGATGAGCAGACAGAAACTGATCTTTTCTGTCCACTCCTCCCATGGTGTTCATATAATCAAATACAATTGCTGGTTTGTAGATCAGTCTGTCGTGTTTATTTTGAACCCCAGTTTATAGGTGATGGTATGTCGGTAAGGTATGGAAATCATGCTTACCAAGTTGGCATCACGCCAGACCCTCACTGACAAATCGGAGCAATAACTTGCCACTATCTCACTTTGTCGAAGGTCAGTTTTGGTCGATAATATTATATTATAATATTATATGGGTAATATATTATAAGAATTGTCTATTATTATTATTGTGTGTCTGCGGTTAAGTAGTGGGTCCATGAAGTCGAATACTATCTCCTGGTAAACTGTCTCGTTGCCGGATGGGTCAAGTGTCGTTGTCGGGTCGATCAACTTTCTCGTCGTCAATTCGTTCAACTGTCACGTTACCGGATTGGTCAAGAGTTTCGCCAGTGCAAGACTCACAAAGTTTATATGTCTTCATGCCAACTTGGGCGGCTTTGGTGGCAATTTTTTGAGTAAGCTCAATCGCCCATGCCACTTCACGAGAGACTCGTCAATTACTATCTATGGGAAGGCATGTATAATGACGAGAATTTGTTGTTCAGATGGGCGAATACTAGTTGAGTTTTACATAATTTCGTCTTGTCGGTCAATGCCTGGTTGTCGACGAAATGGTACATAATTTTTAGCAATAAAAGGCGAATAAACGACATTATTGTACTGAAATATGGCATAGTCCCGAAACCATAAAAAGAGAAATATTTTTCCTCGTCTAGCAACGGGTAGAGCCCTTGCAGAATCAAAATCGCTAAAAACGACACCATTTTGTCACGGTCAGTTGGAGACCATCGATGCATACGCGACGTCGGAAATAGCTTGCCCTCCGCTTTTAAAACTGTTTTCTTTTGCTCTGCATATCCATTAGTATCCGTGCAAAGCCTGTCGATGAAGTCTGTGTCGAATATTTTATAAAAAAACGTCGACCGTATAGACTGTCAACATCGTGCTTTCCGCGCCCACGGGGTATAGGCGTTGGTGGGGACGCGGTAGCACGCGGCGAATGCGCGCAGCCATCCGCACGGCTACACACGTACGAATTTGCAATAGATATATCTTAAGATTTATTACGAAGTATTTTGTATAAGTGTTTATTATTTAGCTAGCGTAGGTAGACTAATTGATGAGAATAAATTAAATAAATCGTGTCAACGGCAAAGTATTTTTTTAAAACACCTTTAATTTGTGTAGGTAATATCCATATAATTATACATTAAGGTCATCAGATGACATCAAATTCCGATAATCACAAAAAATCAATCATCGCAATCCTTATCGCTTTCTTCTTCGTCGTCGTCATCATCTGTGTCAGTGTCTTCACCGCCTTAAGTAATAATCATCCTGCGAACAAAATAATGTAAAGTATATCGTTATTATTATATCAGCCGGTAGGTATCCATATATTATATAAATTGTAACAATTATAAAATACGGGGATATAGAAAAAATACTAACCTGTCAATTTCATCATCAAACACTCTATTTGTCCTGTAATATTCTTCTTCATTCTTTATGATGTGGTCGTCACATTTACGCCATTTTTCGGTTGAATAGTTAGCAAAGAGTGAATTTATCACTTCTTTCTTTTTTCTAGATTTGAATCTATGGCAGTCCTAGCTAATTCTTCTTTTATGTCTCCCCACACTAATTCGATTGGGTTTAAGGCCGGATGATACGGTGGCAAGCGGAGAACCGTATGTCCTTCGGCCTTAATGATTTCATCGATTCGGTATTGCTTCTCGACGTTCTGCTGATTTATTAAGGTCATAAGGTCACATTTGCGCGCGGATTCTTCAAATGTTACATTTTTTCGCTTTAACCATTCTTGCATGTGGCCCCTTAAGAGAGCTCATAGTAGGTTTCTTATCATTTTGAGTGCTGTGATAAGCTGCATTATCCATAACAACGACCGAATTCTGAGGAATATTTGGCAAAAGTTTTTCGGTTACCCACTTTTGGAAGTTAACGGCATTCATGTCACCATGATAGTCGCCCGATTTTGAGTGCGATGTGAAGATAAGTAAACCGTTATTCACAAATCCGTCACGGCTTCCAGCATGAACTATGATCAAGCGAGCCCCTTTGCCGATCGCGTTTGTGGCACCACGTTCTTTCTTAGATTGCCAACATTTTCGCACATTATGAGACTGGTTTACATATATCTCATCCAAGAAAATAATTGGCCTTCTCTCTGCTCGATATTTTTTTATATCACGTATATAACGCCACCTCAGAGCCATAATATCATGCCGTTCGATTATTAACTTTCTTTTAGACTGGCAGCTTAGAAATTTAAATCCCATTTCACGAAGAATCTTTCTCAAATACTCATGTGAGCAATCGATGACACCTTCTTCTTTCACTTCAGCTCTTAGTTTTTTTTGAACTGGGACTAATTTTTTTAACAGTGTAGTACAGGGATACTTTTCGTCGTATCACTCCCAAAGTAAAACTATCTACTTCCATTCGCTTTTTCGGAAATAAATTTCTCCTAGGAGATTTGAACTTAAAAGTTCCCGCAGAGCCGTCCTGTGGTGTACTTTCACTGACAATTTTTCTTATTGTTCTTCCCGAGATCCCTGTTGCTGCAGATACCGTTTTTACCAAATTGACATCATTCTGGTATTCCAGCGATGATTGTTCTTGTTTACGCTCTTTGAAAAATGTGTAAACTTTAAACACAATGTCTTTAGCCTGTCGTCCAATCGGTTTACTCATCTTCGGATCGTGATCTCGTGTGCGTTTAACAAAAAGCGACGAGTTCCAAATACACATGTAACAGTGGCGAGTGACCACCGACAATTGGCGGTTCCGCGCACGAGTCGTGCTCGATCACCCTCCCGCTACATCACCCGCATCCCCTTTGAGACCGTATTACCGCGTCCCCGCCAACGTTTGTACCCCATGGGCGCGGAAAGCACGATGTTGACAGTCTATAGTCATATTCGTCACGTCAAATGTCGGTCCAGATTGTCCAGTAAAAGGTTCTCGTGGTCCTGCAAAGTTATACATGTTCTTTTTCCAGTCGAAACGATAGTAGTCATCGTTCGGTACTAAGCCTGTAAAACTAGCATCTTTAGTTCGGTTATGTCGATGCCGCATGCTGACTCAGTCGCTGCATTCCGAACTGGAAGAGCACAGGCGTCTTCGTCCAACACAATTTCCGAGTCTATGTCACTGTCATCGGACTAGTAACCAGTCATCCGGTATGTTCTCGAAGTTTTTGTCATATACATCTGAAACAAACAAAACATGTATGTGACAATCCAGACGAAAAGGCAACTTATGACAGGACGGCTACGTCGTTCTTAAAATTATGAGCAGACAAGAAAGTAATACGCAATTCATCACTTACCGATAGAAGTCGTGTGTCTTGTGTTTTGTATTGACTGACTAGTGTTTGGCTGGTTTGTCTCTACTTCAACCTCGTGCCCCAGGATGAGTACGTCTGTTATAAGAAAAAAAGAATTGTAATAAATTAAATCACATTATTTATGAAAGTTGCGCACTTTTCGTACACTTGTCAAACCGATTTAGAGGACCATAAAGATTTATAATTCTTTTTCGGTAGTGTTGGTCCACAATCCACCTATGTTCTCTAAGTTAAGCATCTCGAACTCGTCCTGGGACTGTTCTCAAAGTTGGAGATCTGCCGGCTCTGCTGGCGCTACCCGTTCCGAAACTAAAGACGAGGGCGTTGCCGGCACTGCAGCTGGAGGCTCAGGCACTGCCGGCTCTACCGCTGGAGGCTCGGGTGCTGCTGGTTCATTGGTCATGAGGGATCGTACGCGCTACGGGGAGAACATCCTGCGAAATAAAATCCATTAAATCCATATCATACACATTAAAATAATAATAAGTAATTATATAAGAGAGAAGTAGACTGTATGACGGGTTAAGTAAAAGTGGGAGAAATGGGTAAATATAATAGAAGATGGGACTCCCCTGTTGATCCTGGTTACTGCGTCCTGCCGTGATAATGCTGAAGTGCTGACGTTGGAGTTGATGAGCTGATGCATCGTAATTATTGTAGTAATTGTGATTTTTTAAGCGTCTCTGCAGAGCGTTAACGATTCTTAGAGTTTTATAGATTCACTCGCGAGACAGTTAGATTTGTCCGTGTCGAAATGAATTCGTACCATAGATAAGTATAAGTACTTACGTATAGATGACCAACTCGCAATTTTGTTGAAGTAGAGCCATCTAGTTTCCATGCCCAGTACTACTAAACGAATAAATTTAATTGCCACCTGGCCTGAAATTATTTTATTTTAAATTATTTTGAGTTTATTTTCGCTAGTTTTTGTTTCCTGTTGTTTCCGTTTTAAAATCATTGTTATGGAAACAAAAACTAGCGAAAATAAGACTGCACATAAAATTATAGTAGGTATGTCACGGATGAAATAAAACAACAGAAATAAGTAGGTACATACACATTCATGGTACATACACATATTTTATTTCTTTTTTAATTTATTTTTTATAAAATAATTATGCGCCAATTGTTTGACGGGGTCACTTTCGTCCCACACTGTACTTTTGCCAGTAAGCAAATTATTAATTTCTTTGCACCAATCATTTAACATCAACAAAATACTTTTGTTCGATATAAATTTCTTTAACTTTTCTTTGTGTTCTTCACACGTGATAAATTCAAGCGAAAGGAGAGTAGTAGTGATTAACCCTATATATTGTACTATTTGGTTGGATTCACAATTAGTTTTTAATATTTCATAAACAATTTCTTCAACATGTAATATATATTCTAAGAAATGTTTACTGGGATAGTAACGAATACATTTATTTGTGTATTTTTTCAAAGTTATAAATTTTGAAAATGCTTCTTCACTATCCCCTTCTTAATCTTTCTTACATTGCTGACAATTTTTGGTTATGACCTTATGGCTTAAATTTACCAACCAGCCACTGCAGTATGCTGCTGCTGCGCATTTTTCTATGTCACTTGGATTTTGATTTTTTAACAAAATATCTATATCTGGTAATTCAATATTTAAATGTTGAAAATTTATTTCTATTTCTTTATGTGGAGGCCGGGGTATATCTTGACTCAAGAAATACTTTAAACTTTGTAGACAGTAATTGTTATCGCTTTCACAGTTAGCTCCTACTGATTTGGGCGAAATCAGATTATATATTAAAAGAGCTATGTAAGCTGCTTCAAATGCCGAGGAACTTGGCATAATATTACGTAGCCCGTGAGCTCGTATGGCACCAAAAAAATTCTCAAGTGGATCTTGGTTGAAATGATCTGAGTCCTAAATTGTGTAAATTTTTAGTAATTTCCTGAAATGCTTGTATTGTCTTCACCCAGCTAGAAATTGATGGCACCACCCCTGCTCGTTTACTAACAAATCTCATGCTTTTTAAAACGGGCAAGCTTTTATGCCACAATTTGTGATGTGGAGATTTCGGTGAGACTGCTGACCTATACACTTTACCCTTTATAATCTTACTGTAACTTCCATTCACCGAATCAAACAAATTGTCAAAAAATAGTAATAGATCAGCAGTATCAGTACATTCCTGAGGGATTCTGCCAGTTCCTAAAAAAGAAATATTAATTATCTATAGATTTCAATATTTTATGTTTTTGTTACAAGTTGCCAAAAGACATTTTTAGAAAACTATTTTAAAAATCAAATTAAACAAAATGCTTTTCAAAAAAGCCTATCATACAATAATGGCAATATAGAAATTGTATATTAATAATCTATTCCACATTGGCTTTCTAAATTGTGAACATTGGAAATGTTATGAGGGTCCAATACACCAGAAATGAAAAAAATCCTGTTTACCTGGCTGTCTGTCTGCCACATCCTTTTTTTTCAGACTTTACTAAGTGAAAAAAGTTGAAATTTAGTACATATATAGTTCAATCTTTTTCACTATTGATATTTCGGGCACCTCATCATGATCTTTTCTTTTGGTTAACACAATAAAATGCAGGTATCTTAATAGTTTTCAAGAAATTTATTGAATAATAGGTTCCATCAACCAGTTGTTTGATATTCTCTATGAATCCAATATAGTAGTTTCACTTTTTTTTTATAAAATATCTTACAAGCACTGAATCGCTTAAGTTGTAACTATTTTCGTTGTCATCGGTGATTTCTTCATCAGCTTCGTATGCAGTATTGTTTTTTTTTTTTTTTTTGTATTATTAAGCCTGTATCCTCAATGACTTGAAGTTGTCCATCCGTGCATTTTTCTCTAGGGCCATCTTGTGTCATAATATCAGCGTCTTTCTCCAAATATTTTACGTCATCATTTTTAGGTTTAGCATTTTTTCCTTTTATAAAAACACAGTCATCTTCAATGTACTCGTATCTTTTGTCTTTTTTCCCAGAAGAAACTGCTACTGATAAATTTTCTTGAACTAATTGGTTTTCTTTTCCTTTACTTTTTTTACCTACACCTTTCCCCTTAGTAATGGGAGAATTTGAAATATCTTTTGGAATATCAAATCTTTTTCGGTTCTTGTCTTCTTCAGAGTCATCACCACAGAATTCATCTATTGCCTTAAAGTCAATATAATCATCGATACAAGAATCGCTATATTCAGTCATTGTGGTAGAAACACTAGTTGTGGATTCAACTGAAAGCCGACGCTTTAGTTTAGTCTTTTTTTTTATGCGTGACCTGACCTGGCTTGGTTTATTTTTATCTTTCCCTGCTCTATTATGCCTTTCACTTCTGGTTTTATTGTAATTTTAGTTACTTTTGTTGTTTCCTTTTCCTCTAACAAAGTCTTACCAATAGACGCTGTTATTACCTCTGCGCCTTTTGAAATACGTTTTTTTTTCTTTGTATTATTACATGTTTTGTCTTGTTGTATTTTTTGTAGTATGAGTTCTTCAAATGAGTATGGTTGGGATTTTCCTTTTATAACAAAATTGGAGATTACATTTATTTTGGGAGTTGTAATGTCTTTGATTTTCTTTTAGTTCCAAATCATCATTTTGTTTGGTTCGTAGGCATATTGGCAATTGGGTTGGATGTTTTGCGACAAATGTCAACATCTGGCTATCGGACTTTGAAAGTGAAGGTAAGACTGTAACATTTTCAGTTTGAAAATTGGTATCTTGTTGGTCTGGTGTGCACAGTTCTTTAAGAGCATTGTCAGGTATTTGGATTAGTTTATTAATAAAATCAATACACAATATTTTCAATGGCTTTATCATTTTCTCTTGGTATCTTTTATAGGCAGCTGGGTCATACTTGTCTACAGGTACTACATGGGCATTAAACGGATAGATACCAGCTTTTTTAAAGCCACTTTTAATAACGGCGGGGTTTTGAGCGAAAACTTTTTTTGGCATTTTTGTACCGATATTGCGACGTTGCCACTCGACTAGTTTAGTATCCCACTTAACTTTAAAAGATTTAAAGACTGCTATATCTAGAGGCTGAGGTAAGTGGGATGTGTGTGGAGGCAGCTTAAGAATCGTGATATTGTTTTTGATAGCTAATTCTACCACTCTAACATCAACATGCGTAGAATGTCCATCATAGATTATTAGAACTAATCTTTCGTTGCCAAAACTTGGAATTAGAATTTTCTCCATATAGTTGTGGAAAATGTCTGCTTCCATCCAGCCCTTAGTACTTGCCGCATACGATAGCTCAAAATCATAATCTTTTGTTTCGGCCATCCACTGGTCCCATACATATTTACCTTTGTATATTATTAAAGGTGCCAACTTATTCCCATCGGCACTCGCACCGGCCAACAGGGATATATTCTCCTTTCCAGTACCATGGGTAGTTCTGGCGCAAGGCTTATTAATTTCTCCCATCACTTTTGTTCTGGATGGATCCAGACATATAGAGGTTTCGTCTAGATTCCAGATCAAATGGGGACGATTAAAGAGATTTAACTCATTTAAAGTCTTTTTCAGCAAATCAAAGTACGCACTGATGACAAATGGATCCATCATTTTCTTTCGCACATACTCCACTGGTTGTGCTTTTTTTATAGACAGTCGATGCCGCTGTCGAAAATTTATAAACCAGTCCGCGCCTGGAATGTTGTTTTTAAATGGTGTTTTATTATTGTTCAGCTTCACGTAGTCAGCAACAAGATCAAAAATTTCTTTTTGTGACAGTCCAAACCCCCATTTTTCTAAAATTTTTGTAGCATCTGCCAATCGTTTCTCTTCTTCCCATGGTATAGCTGGTGGTTTACCAGCATTTAACCTGGTATTCTCTTTCAGTCTGTCAAAAAGGGTCGTTGTAGGAATGTGGTATTGTTGCGCTGCACCATATATCGCCAGTTCCCCGTTTTTAACTTCTTTAATGGCTTGAGCCAAATCTTTTGGGGTATACGTTTTTTTTTTCTTCCTTATGTATGTACGAGGCATAATATCTGAAATAAAAAAGTTTTTTTTACATAGTTATGTAGGTAAGTATATAAAAAAGAAACCTCCGTCGATAAAAGATGAGAAACACAATTTTTTATCACTCGTCAGAAGCTACACGATGAAAATCATCAAACATGGGCCGAGACTAACTTTCTTTGCATGCAGCTCCCGACGAGTGATAAAAAATTGTGTTTCTTATCTTTTTACGTTGGAGGTTTCTTTTAATGCGTCGGAGGTTTTTTTTAATTATTATTTTCTTTTTATAAACTATTATTTTTACATTGCGATTATTATTTTTTTATACTTAATTATTTTTATGTCGAGGGTTTTAAAATTTTTATATTTTATTTTCTACTTTTTAAAGATTTTTAGAGACTATCTAATGAATATTATGTGTACGTTTTCAGTTTGAAGACGATCGGATAAATTTTGTATATGTTCAATATGGCGGATCAAAGATGGCGGACAATACAACTTGTTAATGAAATCATGTCTAATTAATATAATATGTGTACGTCTTCAGTTTGAAGACGATCGGATGATTTTTGTAAAAATTCAATATGGCGTATTCAAGATGGCGGCCAAATATCTAAATCTAATATGTCTAACAATCATTTCGGGAAATTTAACTTTCATTTTAATAAAATCGCATTAAAAAGCGTTCACACGTTAAAAAGCTACAAGGAAACAAACAGACAAACTAATGTACAGAGGGTCAAACGCATAACACCCTCTTCTTTTAGGCGGGGGTTAAAAAATGAATTGATAATGAACTTATGTAGCTTTTGACGACTGGGTGATTCAGTGTGTAAATGGTTGATGGCCACGATGAAAAATTATGACAAAGCGTACTAAAAAGCAATCAATACCTATACGCTTTTAAAAATATGTAATTACAAAAATAAAAATTTTGTCTTTACAGATTGAGAGTCACTGATAATTACTATAAAAAAATAAAGTGGGGTTATTTCGGATATTTTGTATTTCGGAATTTCCCCTCTGGGGTAATTCCGAAAAAAGTAATAAAAGCACAGCTAGGACGTTCTGTACCCCTCAATCGTTATTAAAAAACGACAATCAATCCTAAAAACTGAAATTTATTTAATTAACTTACCAGGTTTCCAAGCAAAACGTATTGGGGTTATTTTGAATTAATAAAAATTACGCTAAAAAGACTCTTCTTAGAAAACTCAACACTACGTTTGATCGTTATTATGCAACTAGCGTCAACTGAAGCGGCGACGGCCAATCAAGATGGCGTCTAGTTAAATGTTGCTATTATACAAATAACGCCGCGTTTGGTAGAATTTTCAAACATTCGGAATATACCCAATTTCGGATTTCCCCCAGTCCACCTTAATTGTTTGCTTACTTAACGATGGTGAGTTACGCCACTATATTTTTTCTTCGAAGTTGACTCATTTTTACACGTTTTTGACAATACATTCATACAACGAACAAGATCTGGTATCAGTATCAATATTGATCATATAAATACTGACCTGACCTGGGATTCGAACCCGGAACCTCTTGCTTCGTAGGCAAGGGTCGCTACCCACTAGGCTAAGCGGCCGTCAATAAACATTAATCCCGACTAAGGAACCCTTCACTATGTACGTTCCGACACGCCAGTTTTTTTATTTTTCACATTAATTAGATAGTTGTGGTCTTACAAACTGGGCTGTCATCATGAGTGCGGAAAAATCTATAAACGTGCAACTGTATCAGACAAATAATCTTGAACAATATTGTAATTATTTATAAACAAATAAGTTTTTACATATAACCTTGTAATACTACTTAAGTTTGGCCCTCCGTGAGGACCACGCGACTGCCGCAGGAAAGGCCAACGTCAAACAGTGTAACAATAAGTCCATTCAGTCCAATATTTTGTCGGGAATCATATTTGCCCGTATCTTGTTAACGAAACGGTTTACAAGCACCTCATGGCAATCGTATACAATTTTCTTTTATTATATTCCAGCCGAAGCACAGAAAACGGCGAAGAGACGTGGTTGTTCAGCGGACATTATTGGCGAGTGAAGGACAACGGATTCGAGGAAGACTCCGCTCCCGCAATATGGTGACCACGCACCATGCCCGTGAGTCCCTATTTTTGTCAGCCATTTAATGAAGGGTTCGAAGATTGTCAGAAGACGCGCACCGCTTCGACGAAGGGTGTTGTGGAATGACAATTCGGGATAAATCACCAAGGGTTCTAATTGCCGTAGCGCTTGTGTGCGTGTCACGAGGATATGTGATGTATTAATTGTGCGCTAAGTCGTTCTAACACTGCATATCTTGTAGCGGGGACGGTGTCTTACAGTTAATTATTTGCAATAATAACGGTTAGAACCATATCCTCGGAAGAAACACAAAACGCCTCCTTTTCTAAATAGCTCATGTTCGACCATGGAATGTGTCCTATAGCAGTTGTCCATTAACTCATGAGCTCAAAGGGAAGGGGTTTGGCAAAATCTCACCGAATCTCATCTAAGAGGTGTAGGTTAATGAAAAGTCTTCCGTCAACTTTGAAATTCAAAGACTATATTAATGTAACATTTTGTATTATTGCCTATACCCAGAATTTCCCGATTTAAAACCCCATACGTGGGGTTTGTTTTAAACACACGTAGTGTAAAACAGAACAAATTCAGTTAGTGAAAAATTCTGGAGGGAATCCCACGCGAGGATAGAGGGGACCGACAAGAAGGTAAAGTGATCGGAACGGAATAAAACGTCTTACGTAATTAATACTTAAGTACCCACAATACAAACTGCTTAGTTCAGGACTAGATGACAATGTGATGTCCCAGATATTTTTATTGTATTCTAATTCGTCGTCGACGTCCCCGCCTATATGCACGCTTATCTCGTGTCCATTTTGAGATATAATAAGACTGTTTTGCTGTCTGTACCAGATGATATGTGTCGTATTTTATATGAAAGAGTTTTCTGAATATATCATAACAGTGAAAGAATTTAAAGAAATAAATCATTATTAACAGAGTTCTTAATGTTCAAAATGTCCTGTTAGACAGAGAGGGCAATACCGCACGGCGTACTTATGTGTGACGTCAGACCTTTAAAAATAATGTTAAATTTCGTTTTGCTTAAACAGACAGAGATAAAATTTTAATATCTTATAATTTCAGTATTCTTGAAACGAATAAAATTTTATATATAAATTTTGTTAACTTATAAAGTTTATTTTTATATTTTATTGATAAATATACATAGGTTTTGTAGTCTATATAATACCTTGAACGATGAATTTGATATACACCACCAGAGTTACGTCTCATTTAAAAGAGCTTTATGCAAATTATAAATTTTATCTTTCTTTTTAAATATTTTGGTCGTTTTTGTGTTTATTACTTGATTATTACTATGTACTATCTTACAATGCCGTATGTAGCTATTAAGGCCGACAGACTCGTCTCTATTGTATTTTGTATATTTTATATATTTACCTATTTCTAAATTTGTTAACTGTTGCTGTATCTATGCAATAAATAATGTATTTAATATTAGCCAAATACCTTATTTAGCACATCGTGTATACAAACAATGATTGATTAACATTTTTATTTGTTACAGCCTACGCCGCAATGCGAGGTGCTCTGCTGATTCCGCTTTTAGCCTATAAAAGCTTATCTAGAAATTAATTATTAAAAAATATATCTATCTCATGTGATGGATAGTCCCACAGTGGTTTGTAAACGTTACCACCGTGTCTATGGATCGACGATTTAAAATTAGCAGCGTCTATGTCGTTGAGTAGGTGAAACGCGACTATACGCCAATAATGCGCCCCCCCCCCCCTCTCCCATCTAGCAAAATTTTCGTATAATTATAGCAGATTAATTTCAATAGTTATTTACAAGTGCTTAAGACAGAAATGTTGTATAAAAATATTGATGCGAGTG
This sequence comes from Luffia ferchaultella, assembly GCA_949709985.1. NCBI lineage: Eukaryota > Metazoa > Arthropoda > Insecta > Lepidoptera > Psychidae > Luffia > Luffia ferchaultella. Next base: position 2,056,842 of record OX453261.1, read on the forward strand.
AACTTTTAGACGACGGTTATGTAACTAATTTGTTTGACTTTAACACTGTCTCTAAAGAAATTAAATTTAAAAATATGAGCTTTTGCGTCGTGTAAACTCTATTACAACCACCGAGCTTTTAATTAGTTAATAGAGGAGTAATGCTGACCGTTTAGTTCGAGAACGAAAGTTATATTTGAGCCATAGGATCAGGAATGGAGATTGGCGGGACGCGTGTATGGCCCACGCGCTCGGTTACCTACATGTTTTTGTTGTGGATAGGTCTTTGTGTATTACCTGTCACAACTGTTGCATACTATTGAATGAAAGATTAACAAAGATAAAAAAATTCAAAGTAAATAAAGATGACAAAGTCGGGTTTGAGTCCTTGAGTTTAACAACCGTGCGCCTTCTAGTCTGCTACATTCAAGTTCGATGATTACAAGCATTTGACGACCGCTTAGCCTAGTGGGTAGCGTCCCTGCCTACGAAGCGGGGGGTCCCGGGTTGTAATCCCAGGTCGGGTCAGTACTTATATGATGAATATGGTACCGGGTCTTGGTCGTTATATGTATGTAGTGTCTTCGCTTGGTACCCAAAACACAAGCTAATGCTTAGTGATGTATACGTTATTATTATTATTATTATTGTTATTATTATTATTATTATTATTATAAAACAAAATTTTGCTAGTTGGGCCGTAACGTCTCATAGACGCCGCATGTTTATATTTTTGACTCGTATTTGCACTTGGTTCGCGAACCTTGTGTCGAAATGGCACAGGATTTCCTAACATTCACCATACGTGACCGAAGACGAGCTTTGAATCCCGTAAAGTTGATTGCTATTTCTTTCTGTATGATTGTTTCGTATTTCGTCGGTTTAGAATACGGTCTATCTCCAGCTATGGTGGCAACGTATCTATACTCTAAAATTTTTAATCTAAGTCTGTAATAATATGTCATCCGCAAAGTAATTATTTGTGAATGGATGCTTCCTATAGAATTTGTTAAAATTGCGTTTTAGAAACAGCTATGCGTGTGTATGAATTAACAATAACTATCAAGTAACACGTTATTCCACTGAGTTTTAGGATGCGGCCACATTAGCTTACAGTCAGCTTATCCGAAGTACAGCCAATCACATCACGCCACGTAATCTGATTAACTGTGACGTAGCATGATGCGATTGGTTGGCCTGATTGACAAGCCGTTGGCTGTGAGCAGCCCAATAATGATGCGTGAGTTGCGTTTCACGTTTCTTTTATGAAGTCACAACTCGCATTTCAATCTATAGTAAAAGTCAAATAACAAGGCACGGAAGTAGTACCTGTACTATGATATGCTGCCTGACCGAAAATAACGATAGATTAGTACTGCAGAGTGTTACGCTTTCATGTCGCCAAGTTTAGGGGTACGGGGGTCCATTACTGTGATATTCGACGCGATTATTATTTTGTTCGATTGGTCGATTGCGTCGTGATAGCCGAGTAATGGCGAGCCCAGTTATTGTTAAGGAGGTCGTGGTTCGAATCCCAGAAACTGGCATGTATCAAAGATTTTTTTTCTTACTTACGTACATAATCATCACAGATTCCGAGCCTCGGAGAACACGTTGAGCCGCCGGTCCCGGTTCCAACAATAGATGGCAGTCGTTAAAATCTACCAACCAGTGTGGTGGAATAAACTCTAAGCTACCTCATGCCGAGGGGAGGCCTAAACCCCTGCAGTAGGAAAGCGCTTATCTGAGTGTCGGAACATTTGTACCTTGTTATTTGACTTCTACTATTACTGTATTATAATCTAATTTACACGTTATTTACCATTTTCGATACCACACTGTAGATATGTCATAGGAAGGCCCGGCTTAAATTCATAAATGCGCAACCGAACGTATGCGTATAAAGTCCAATATTTAGCAACAATATTAAATTTATTGACATTTTGCTTAGTTCTAACCACAGACCAGTCAACCTATAGACCACGCTTTAATAAACGTCAGTACGAAAACGAAATCGCCAAAAAGTGGCGGGGTGCGGGGAGTGGTCGGCTAGTTTTCATTGGCTCGTTCAAAATTGACAATTTAATGGCTTCCGACGTGCTTCCAACTGACGGCTCACTAGTGACGTAGTTACGTAGTGTCACTACAAAGCCTTGGCGAATGCTACTCCCTGTCAAAGCGTGGTCTATAAGGTTGACTTGTCTGTGGTTCTAACCAATAATACTTAGCTGTTCGTCCAACAAATTTTAATTTAATTATATTTTTTTAATAAAACTTCAAATGACACAATAATTAGGAGAAATCTTATATATTCATGAATTAAAAATAATATATGGATAAGATATTCCTATTTATATTAACAAATTTGAAATTATCTACAAATAAAAGCCATTTTTTTGTTCGAGACTTGTTCCGTTTTGACATATTTTCTTAATAATCAGAACTTAGTGATTTAATATTATACTATTTAATTTTAATAATGTATGTTATTTATTTCTTAAGCGAATTGTTGTTTTATACTTTTAAGAGTATTTTACATATTAAATTTCGTCATTCACGGCACATAATACTGTGAAACGGTTACAAATAAAAAGAAAAACACCTTAACACAATAGTCTTCGTCTGTGAAGTAACTTTCTTCAATCGCGTTGATTTTTATTTTTATTAACATTCCGTACCTCAAAGGGTACCAATGGGAACCCTATCGCTAAGGTTCCGCTGTCCGTTCGTCTGTCTGGCTGTCACAGGGCTGTATTGTCTGAACCGAAATATGTAGACACTTGAAATGTTCACAGTGTATATTACTATGGCCGCCATAAAACAAATAATAAAAATTGGTCCCCATACAAGAAACGTGTTTTTTTTTATATATTGGACGATGGTACGGAACCCTTCGTGTGCAATTCCGACTCGCACTCGGCACACTCTTTAATAAATACGCGAGTTAAAGTTTACTTTTTATTAACTGTACAGTACATTTTCCCTTGTGAAAGTTCTCAAGGCGATCGTCAAATTGTGTTAGAAATATTATAAATGTACTTGATGTTAGTTTGTATTTAAGGATATTTAAAAGTTATGCATGATTCGGACAGGATTATGGCTGTGAAAAGTATATAGTAGGAACTAAAAAAAAACGGGGTAAATAAAAGATAGGAAATTAAATACCCAGCAATGGTTATGAATATGTCGTCGTTTGCAAATGCATGAATAGGAAATTGCACACGTTTTTGGACAAAACCTATAGCTAGGTCTAGAGTATTTCGATCTCGTTTATATATGTACCTGGTAATCAGCTGAACGTAGTCCAAACTTATAGAGCGTGTAGAGCTTCCCGAACTAAACAAATAGTCCAAAAAAATATGTTGTAGAAAATGAAATTTAAACATGTTTTTCTCAGTAACCGTTAGTTTGCGCCATCTTCATATATATTTTTTTATTTAGTTCGGTAAGCTCTACACGGTCTACAAGTTTAGACTACGTTCAACCAAACCCCCAGTATCGTTAAGTATTTGCCGCGTACCGCTTAAAAGTGAGCCGGAGGTTCGGGAAATATACGAGTTGGATTCGTGATATATATGCCAGCGACACACATACCGGATTTAAAAATACCGCTTAGAAACTGAAGGAAGTCATAGTACTCACCAATATAATTATACAGCTTCCCCTATTGGAGCAACTCTGAGAAATGGAAAGTAAAACAAGCGGTTCAATTAAATCAATGCTTACCTTTCTAAGTATGAGTCGGTTAGCGGATGAGTGGCCCAGGCCACAAAAATAGATAAATTGACTAAAGTATGTAAACTTTAACGTTTCAATATTTTCAAAACAATAATGATTTTGTAAATATTAATGAAAAGTTTAAGTCTACATACTTAATATTTTGATTTTTGTGGCTTGGGCCACTCTTCCACTGTGTGACTCGTATATGAAACAGCTGCTTGTTTTTCGAGTTTTCATCAGTCGATCCCATATCAATAGGTGTTTATATTGATGGATGCTTTCACTCCTTTCGGTTTTAAGATGCAGTCTTTTTGCACCCGATGTATCAATCACATGGATACCAGTTCAAATACATGGACAAAAAATTTGAGTATCCGGCCATAAGTTATGCACACGAGTTCCAAGAAAGCGGCTAAGTAAAAAGTTTAAAAATAAAACTGTAGGTGTAAATCATTTTTTCACTCGATTACAAAACTATATCGTGTGAAGTTATTGTAATAAGATAGTTCACAATATTTTTTTAAAATTATTTTATATGAAAGAGTTTCCTAAATATGTCTTAACAGTGAAAGAATTTAAAAAATAAATCATTATTAACAAAGTTATCATCATCATTATCATCAGCCCATTTTTACCCCACTGCAGGGGCTTAGGCCTCCCCCAGGGTGAGGAGGGGGGCTTGGAGCTTAAGTCCACCACGCTGCTCCACTGCGGGTTGGGAACTGTAACGACCGCCATCTATTGATAGCGTCCGGGACCGACTGCTTAACGTGCCCTCCGAGGCACAGAGTCAGTGATAGATATGTACCTAAGTCAGAAAAACTCAGGTCCAATGCCCTTATAAATTTGAGACAGGTTCGTTGCTCTTTGAACTATCACGACACCTTTATACCACAACCCTCCGAAGCACGGTGTCAGTGATATTGTGTACTTAAGTCAGAACAACTCATTGGTACACGCCCGGATTCGAACCATGGCCCTATGGGGCCTTATGAATTTGAAACAGGTTCGTTGCGCTCTGGGCTATCACTATGACACATGCAAACAAACAAAGTTATGCATGTTATTTATTTAAAATGTCCTGTTAGACAGAGAGGGCAATAATGCACGGTTTACTAGCCTGTGACGTCAGACCATTTAAAGTAATGTTAAACGTTTTGCAAAAAAGAGACAAAAATGCAATTTTAATATATTATTTCCATATTTTTCTACCGAATATAATTTTGTTGTCTTATGAAGTCTATTTTTATATTTCCTTGATGAATATAATAAGATTACTTATAATTTTATTATTAAACTTATGTTTTACTTAGCCGCTTTCTAGAACTCTTGTATGTACATAACTTACTGCCGAGTACTGTATATAGGTAATGATACTTTAGAATACACCCCGAGTATATTCTGAGTGTGTCCACTTGATTAATCTCTGGTAGTCACTGACAGTGCAGTTTGATATCACTTTTTACGTTCTTTGTCGTCGTCTGAAACGTCAGACGTCTGTTTTTGGACATAGGTCTTTCCCTAGATCTCGTCAACGCTATCTGTAACCAACTGTAGCCCACTACTTTTACCAGTCATCAGTCCACCTAGTGGCGGTCCGTCCACTATAAGACGTCCGATTCGTAGTCGATACTTAAGAAACTTCTTATTTATCATATCGCCACCATATCGGTAATTTGTTTATTCTGTGAATTTTATTGGCGATGTTAGTTCTTTTACGGATTTCTACATTACGAATCCTATTTTCCTTGACGCTGGACCGACCTATTCGTCTAGTGTTTGAAAACCCCAAACTAGAAAACCGAAAGTCGCGGGTTCGATCTCCGTGGGTGCAATCGTTTGTGTACCTGAACTTGTCCGTTTCGTATAGTTCCAATCAAACTTTATGGCGGATCGGAATACAATGCTTTAAGAATTCTTGCGCAGGTTCATGCCCCTCGCTCCACTGCGTCCCGCTACACCTAAAACTGGTTACTGCGACGCGATTTGTGCCTATGTCCACATCCGCCATAAAGGTTGCTTGGAACTGTTCTTGAGCGTAAAATATTTATGTATATATTTACAAATATTATGCATATCGGTTGTTTGGTATAACACAGGTTGTCTACTTTGGGGATAGAATGTGTGTGAGATGTCACAGTTGTTATTAGGTATATTATTACTTCGTAGAAAGACTCCAAGCGTAGCTCCGGCCATACTGTGAAACAGAAACGGGAATTCCTTGTGCCTCATTTTTAACGTGAAAATGTTTTTAAAAAGGCATCCGTACTAAAGTCCTGCCAGAATTAGCGATGTAACGCTGTTGTTGTCGCCATAAACGTTCACATATCTCGTGAATCAAGGTCAGTACCGCCAAGTGATGTACATATCTTGACTGACCGGTTGGCCGAGTGGTCAGAGACCCTAACTGCGGAGCCGAGTGTCGCGGGTTCGATCCCCGCCCGGACAAATATTTGTGTGCATGAACATGTCTATTTGTTCCGTGTCTGGGTGTAAAAGTATCTATATATGTATACATTATATATAAAAAAAGAATATTTAAGTATATATATCAGTTGTCTAGTACCCCATAATACAAGTATAATACTTACTTTGGGACTAGATGGCGCTGTGTAGAATGTCCCTGTTATTATTATTATTATATTGAAATTCGACAGTGTCCTATACCTTTTAGTGCATTTACGCCATCATACTTTACGTCATCGAGCGGGGTAGGGGGGTCGAAAATGGAATTACACTCCGTGTGACCAAAGAATTTTTCATAACTCCGCAACGGAAAGCGTTAGACAAGATATTTGTGTATCGTTGTGTAGGTATTGAGGTGCTCTAAAAACTGGGTTGAGCAGAAAAAGAGCTATCGAATGTCGTCTCTCTTAAATTATACCTAGGACCACGAAAAAAGTTTTCACGCAAAAACTTACGGTAGTGTAGTGATACAATCCACCCCGATTTTTCGTACTAATTCCTGACAAATATCTGTGCAGTTGTGACTTTTGTTGTATAAAAACAGTGACAGTAACAAATTCCCATGTATGTACTAAGAGAAGTAGTTTTTTTCCTTCAGACATATACAAATATATTACATGTGTGATATGATGTAGTATAATATAATTGATTTAATTAAATATATCCTAGAGTTATTAAAATAATATGGGTCGGTTGTTGCCTAATATATTAGGATCTAATTAAAAGGTCCGCTTTTCAAATAATTCCCAAAAGGATAACTTTTTTATTTCCATCGATACTTAGAGGTATGTTTAAACTTGTAATGTGAAATTGATTGATTGATTGATAGTAAAATGTCTTGTTGCAAGACCGAAAAGGTCTTATGTTGCCTAATATTTAATTGTCTGGTCAATTATTAGCTCAATTCTATTTATGATTTGGCACAATTGATTATTGTAAAAACTTATTTATATTAGCACAAAGTATTCGCAGATTAAAGTACAGTTTTCGATTTGCATTCTATTCTAGGCGTATATTTAAAAATATTAGTAGGTATGAATTTAATTCGGGTTGACAAATGTCAGAATGTGAAAATTGAAATGGAAATTCAAACTATATATTTACTGTTTATTGTCATCATAAGTTGGTGGTGAATCGAGGCAAAGGAATAATAAATCAATAACAAAATAATCAAAAGTGGTGCTGATGTATGTACAGATTTAGGGGAAACGTTTGCAATGACGTCTCAGTTACGAGGTCAACGGCCGCATTGACCTACTTCATTGTGGTAGTTGCCCCCGCGTCAGCGTCGACTCGCTGTAAAAAAATATTGATCTTAATGGGTAATATAATAAAGTTATTTACGTTAGTTTTTATTTCTAAAAGAAGTCACATCAATGTAAATTTTTTTTTTTGCTGGATAATGGATACTTTATTGAATCAATTAAGTTCAACATTAAAGATAGCAGTGTAACACAGACGAATTTTAATTTTGGAAATATAATGTCACAGGAAATTGATTTTAGGTTTGATTTGACATTTGACACCTCACTGACGTGCCACTTAGCGGGATAAATATAATTGATCCTTTGCGATTCATGCCAATTTATAATACATTAGCTAATAGTATAATAGTACACAAACTGCGAAAGTTTGGGACACGCCATGTGTATTACAATAAAAAAAAAAATCAATATTTAAGTCAATGGAATAGTACCGGTATTTCGGTTGAATGCGGTCCAAACGTGTAGAGAGTGTAGAGCTTACCGAACTAATGAAATAGTTTCAAGTGGGCAGATGGCGAAAACTAACGGTTACCGAAAAAAACATTCTTACTTTAAATTTTTAATTTTTTTTTTAAACTTTATGTTTAGTCCGGTACGCTATACACGCTATATAAGTTTAAACTACGTTCAGCTGAACACACGTTTTATGTAAATGAATTAAAATTAAAAATATGTAAATTTTTAAAACTAGTGACTCTCGACGGTTTATTGTTGCAACAAGCTTGAAATATTTTTTTTTTTTTGAGTGACTACATTTTTACTGTACTGTTAAGTATAACAATAAAAATAATTATTCGACAATAAAACGTTGATTGTGTGAAAATATATAATATTACATTAAAGTTTGCTAGGAGTATTATTATTTAATTTATTGTTTTTTTTTTATATTTACATTTGTTATTGTTTTACATATATTTTAGTCTTTTTACACACAAATTTCTTAGTGTGTATAGTTTTTTTTCTAATTATAATATTGTTTTCATTATTACAATTATCAGTATAACCCTGAACAAAACGGATTGTATATCGCCATTTTTTTTGTATATTATGTGAATTTTTAAATTAAGAACATTAACGGTTATTGCTGTGTGTATTAAGATTAAAACTAGACTGCACTTACAATAAAATTTGTATGACGGTCTAGGTCTGACAATGAGCGCGTCTTGTCATTTTTGATTTTACAGTAATATGTAATATTTATTAAAAAAAACTAATAAGTGAAAGAATTCTTCAATGACATCTTAAACTTAATTTCTTTTGCAGGCATAAGATTGATTTACAGCCCACCATGTGACATGTGACATTTAGTTTTTTAACATAACCATAACAAGTGGTAACTAGGAAAATTTAAAAAAAAAAACGACGTTCGAACACAGTGTGTCTAGAAGTGGACGCCTTTTGGCTATCTGTGGTTTTACAAATTTTTGTTGTGAGTGTACGCCTAGGCTATTATGAAACGATGGTTTATTATATTAAGTATAATATTGGGCTAGTGAATTCTAGGGGTAGGTTTTTAGTGATAAGTTTTTTTTTGTTTAGTACAATGTGATCTTTGAATAGGTGTATTTCTACTGCTAATGTTTATGCCGATTTAAAATTACTTCCATTAAATCAATTAAATATTTGATTTTAAAATGGTCTTCCCAACGCATTGTAATGGTTTGATAAAAATTTATGAGAAAAATAAATCATCTTTGGTTTTATATTATTTTTTGCAAAATATGTTCTTCCAGATTTTAACTAGTTACTTTTTTTGTATTGGCTTACTTTCTGTAGGTTTAAATAATATTGAAGCATTAAGCAGTAGAAAATGCCAAATGAAAATATTATCGGTAACAATAATTATTAGGTTTGAATTGATGTGATAATAATTCTTAATGAATTTGTTCTATAGTTTTTGTTTTATTTACACTGTTATGTTTGTATTCATTGCGAGGGTAGAATCGACCCCTGTGAGTCTTTAATATGGAGAGATGATTCTAAAACGTATCGTATTTTCTAAGACCGAATTGATATAGATGATAAAGTAACAACAAAAAAATTAAAAAAAGAAATTAAAAGAATCGACATTTTTTTATATAAATAACAACTATTTATTGTTCCTATTGCTATTGTACGGCGAGTGGTGCCAGCTCCGTAGTAACTAGCACAGTCAAGTAGGTCAATGTGTCGTTACCCTCGACAGTATTATGTTTATATTACTATTTCAAAGGAATATCAAATCTTTTTTTTTTAAATATTTTAGGTGAAACTTTATCATCTACCTGATTACATAATCACACATAAAAATACAGTATATAATACAAAATTTTATTGACTTTAATATACAGGGTGTTCGGCTGAACGCAGTCCAAACTTATAGCGCGTGTGGAGCTTACCGTACTAAACAAAAAGTTTCAAGTGAGCAGATGGCAAAAGTAACGGTTACCGAGAAAAACATGTTTAAAGTTGAACTACGTACAGCCGAACATCTTGTGTATAATATACCGCGTGTGCGGCTGAACGTAATCCAAACTTATGGAAAACATACTTCAAGTTTTTTTTTCATATATTGCCAATTATTTATCTTTTTTTTTATGATTTTTTTGTTTAGTTGTGTAAGCTTTAGACGCTCTATAAGTTTGGACTGCGGTCAGCCGAACACCAGGTATATATATGTCCTTCAAGATTGTGGAAACCGTTGCTTTAAAATTAATTTAGTGAGATTGTAAACTTTTACTGGCTGATTTTGGGAAAATCATAATGTCTTGAGGATCGAAGCTCCTCGCACTCCTTGACGCGCACAAAGCCTAATCTATTCTAGAGATTGCAAATTTTAATGTCCGTCTTCAATATAACGACAATTTACTACCTTACTGTGACATATTAGTCATATAGCTACACCTTTGCTACATTTCATGAAAAAGTTAGAAAATTCTAAAGTTGTGCAATGCACACAGAGAAGTGCTTTTGAAAATTATGCAACCCTCAATATAACAAAAATGCCGCTTCCTTGAAAATATATTCCACTAACAATTCTCAAAAAGGACGATCGTTTAAATGACATGTTTAGCTTATGATATATTCGGTTGAAGAATTGGAAGTTATATTTCATATACAATATTTAAAAAAAAATTTCGACTAGCCTATTTATTCTAGTAGGTGCTTGAACCAATTATAAAAGCAATACATCGTCACTAGCATGGTCTCTCCGTATACAAAAGACCCGGGATGCTAATTACTACCTCCGCGGTATTTCTATTATTATTTTTTTTGTAAGAATATATTATATTTTTGGCTTTTGAATACTATGAAGATAAATCATAAAACTTTATTCCGAAAAATGCATAGCAATAGCTATGTTTTATTTTGTATTATTGATCATGTACTTAATAATTTTAGTATAAATATATGAATTTTGTTGCCATATCGAAATGTAAAATGCCAACCACTTATTTTGAATATTCTCCTTGTACGTATCATTTTGTAGCTTTTTTTTTATTCCGATATGTTATAACTAAGTTGGACTAAAGTAAGTTAAGTAGTAATCCATGTAAAACATAATAACATTATTACTGTTATAAGTGCCTTTTTAAATTCTTTTAGATTTAGTTCAGAGTCTCAAAGTATTGTCAATCTTGTTCAGTAATTCCATTATGATAAAATGTTAAAAATATTAAGTAAGCTTTGATTATGCAGCTGAAGCTAATATGCTAGTTAGTTTCGTTTACTTTATGATTTTATGTGATTTTTTAGAGCTAAAAATAAAAGGTATATGTGACTAAATTTTTTTTTCTTTTGGACAAAATTATAGGTTGGAATGAGACTGCAAAACGACGGACGGCATATAATATTATATCTGAACAAGTGAGTAGATAAAATGAAATATACGAAATGGGACTTATTTTTTACTTTATGAACTGAAAAATGTTAGATAATTATTATGTTATGAAAAACATACGTAAAAAGCTTAGATAATATACTCTAAATTAAAATCTAATTTAATAAAATACCTAGGAATTAAAAATACTATCTAAATAATGATAACTCGAGAAATTTTCATAGAGACGACGGGTCCAGGATCCCAAGTATACTTGCCGCGTTGCTGCGCGATACTGATCCTCTGAACAAGGTATTCCTTGCTCAAAGGATCCCCTGTCAACAGACGCAGCGCGACACCCAAATCGTTAGCAAGTAAATTGGCATCCTTGGACCAGGGACCCATCGTCTCGACGGCGAAACGAATTGTAACGATCTAAAAGTTCTACGTGTTATTTTTCTACGAGCTGCTATGTCAGCAGCTGCTCCAGTTTTTTTTTTCGATGTTTTTTACATAACTTTGACACAATGTATCCACGTTACATCCCAAACAAGAGCTCTACGACTTTTGTATGGAACCGTGACTACTTCATCGGGTCTCTTGCCATCACCCTGGAGGCTCAAGACTGTATAGAAAATAGCGCGTCCTTTATAATGTGGTTGAGACGATATTGCCTGCTAGAGCGACCAGCATTTTTTATGCAAAAGAGCTCATGAAGACCACTAGAATCTGCTAAGTATTTTGGCAGTGTGATTTTGACTTTGGACATGTTTAGTAGGACGTTCACTAGCGAAAAGAACAGTGGTTGCGCGTCATGTAAAACGTCAATAAAATGCGCGACATATGACGTCATAAAATCGTGAATCAACAACATTATGAAACAATGAAATGCGCGAAATGAAAAAAATATTAATATTTATTTGGTCTGCCAACAGATTTAAAATTATGAGCTATTATGATAAATTACAGACTAGCTTGTAATGCTAATCGAATTACAGACAAACTCGACATGCACGGCATATTAACAATCAGCTCAATAATAAATTTAGAATCATCATCAGCCAATTTTTACCCCACTGCAGGGGCTTAGGCCTCTCCCAGGGTGAGGAGGGGGGCTTGGAGCTTAAGTCCACCACGCTGCTCCACTGCGGGTTGGGAACTAAATTTAGCAATCAGTAACCAATTAATAAATTAATATTTTAATAAATTCACAGTCTAGGGCGTCCGTTACACTCGTTAGTTAAATAAGTTAAAAAGCGTATTATGTAATCCACTCACAAATGCATTTACAGTAATTACAAGATTTCTTGTGACCATCGCTTCGGTTACGTGAGGTTATTACCGATACTAAAAAATCTGTTTACATACAATTACGTTATTCTGTAACTAGGTGTAGGGCAAAATTTAGGGGAGGCGTCAGCGTGTTGCAGCAGCACAAAGAAAGCATTGGATTAAAGATAGGCTTAACAGAAGACACAAAGTTCGAGCGTTTTTTAGATTAACCCTGTAGATTTCGAAATACTGTTAACAAAAGTTGCTCTTATTAAAAAAAAAAAGATATCCGTTTCAGCAATTATGAGCATAAGCGATTTCACCAGCTACAAGGGTAATGATAATGCTTCGCTTTTTAGCAACAGGTAAGTGTATTTTATTTATAAACACAAGTAATGATCTCACAAAAAATATTAGGTAATTGGTTTATACAATAATTATTTTTATATTAATAATGTTTTTAAATTATTAATATTTTTTATTTCAGGTGATAACTATCAATCATTAATGTATTGAACCTGTTTAGAATCTCTGCCTCTACGATTTCGATAACGATACCAAGAAGTCTGTTCTGCTTTGTACAGGACTTTGAAAAGACTACATAAAAGTAAGTTGCAGTTAATAAGTTTCATTTATAGCCAATTTTAATTACAAAAAGAATGAAATAATATCTAATCTTTTTGTGAACAGTTAGTAGCGTTAATGTTTACTAAATAAGATATTTTATTATCCGTTTTTGCATTGTAGTTTGGTATCAGATCAAGCAATTTGCTTCTGCACTAGGTGGGCAGCCTAGCTACTCACAGAAATAGGAGATGCCGAGGGTTCTTCATTAAGTCTTTGCGCTTCAAATTCACCGCTGTCTAAATCCTTGAAAAGTAAAATGTTTTTTTGAATCATCCGTATTTTCTTTTTGTATTGATTTGTGCAGAAGACACATAAGGCTAGGCTTATGCTGAGGCACAGGCGGCTCAGGGCAGAGTAGCACAGAAATTAGCAAGGCACGGCATGCCATGCAGGAACATCGACGAACGTATGCTGATGCACAGACGACGCAAGCACAAGCTCAGTCATTTCACGAATTCGAAACAGAGCGGACTGTGAAAATGTTTTCTGAATCCGACTCTGACTCCGATGTAGAAAAGTTAATCCTGGCAAAGTGATTATTTAAAAAAACGTAATCACGCGATTTATCAGACACGAAATTTAAAAACTTTTTGCGTTTAAATAGACAACAATTTAAACAAGTTTATGACATTATAAATAAAGAAATTAAAAAAGAAGGCTGCAATTGTCTGCGGCCTATTGGGACCGAAGAAAAACTTGCTATATCTTTAAGGCATGTATTCTATTAATTAGTATTTTTATAACAAAAATTCAGACATACAGTAATTGTCAGCAGGCATACGAGTTTCTGGGGTCGGGAGTTAGAATTGATGTCTCATTTGTGAATTTTGCTGGAGTAAATATTCTTCCTCTTCAGATACGTTGATAAATATTTTTCTCTTTATTTTGATTTGATGTTGGCATTTTTTTTTACAGTAGCATACATTATATTCAAAAATGATATAGCTCGTCATATCGGTGAGCAGTCTTGTTTTTCGTTCTATTTTCATGGTTCATGAGCGTTTTAGCTATTACTTTGTTTAGATCTGCTTTTTTTTGCTAACGACGAACTGGACGGTATAGTGGTATTTGGTGTTGTGGTAACTGTAAGAGTGCTTGTTGCTGCTGACTGCGTAATAGCTACGGATTCTGAATTTACAGCCGATAAGGTTTCATTACGTTCTGTTTCTCTTTCATTTTCATGTTCTGTATAAATCGAATCATCCTGGCTCGTGATATTTCCTGATGTGTGCCGGTTAGTCATATGCAGAACTCCATTTGCCTCTCAAATTTCCATGGCTTCCAAAGAGTGAGTGCAGAACCACTTTCATACAAGTTGTCTTTTCTCCTTATTGCATCTCGGTGACAGGGGCGTGGAGGGCATGACGGGGAACTTAATGTTTGAAGTCCAATAAAACTAACAATATTATTTTCTTCATTTTTTTTATTTTAATAATTATCTTTGGTAACCAGTCTTTAATAATTAACATTTATTAGGATTTGTTTGGTAATTAAATTTAAAAAAAATTGTGAGCCGTCACGGGACGCCTGGTAGATGTGAAACATCGAGTTTGTACAAGTAATATGCATAAAAGACAAGATTACGACATCAACTAAATATGGCATAATGAAAAATTAAATATTCTTAAATTTTCTTACTGAAAATGATGACTATTTAATAAACATTTATTTTCATTAACTACAAAATTTCAAAATTCAATAATTTATTTCATGTTGCGACAATTCAATTCTTTTAATCTGTGACTTCAGTAATAGTTATAGATAGTCTACTTCACGACGGCGGCGCGGCGCGCCCCCCTATAGCTCCGCGTAAGGTGCGCGGGTAAGAGGGGCATATGCTAACATTTATTTACTGGCCGACAGTCGGTAAGTTGATTCGATATTAATGCGAATTTAAAAAAAAAAAACAAAACGTAATATTTTATAATAATTTACTTAATAAAAAATATTTAAATAAGGAAGTGTATAGAGTGCCGCTAGCGGCATTGTACCATTGTCGGTTCGGGAACCATAATGTTAACGGCATTTTAGTGCCGCCGTCTAATCTACCGTAGGAGCATTACGCTGCAAAATAACGCGACCGTTTATAGCGACGCGATTGCATTGCGACAACATGCTTGTCATAAACGCCAGCCCACACATTCAACCGCCACTGGTGTTGGAATCTGCCCTACCGACCGTGAAGCATGTGGATTCACGCGAGCCCAGAAGTTCCTCCTGAGTGCAAAATCGGAGGGTATCTGCGTCTGTATACAGCGATAGTGATAAGGCTGACGATTGTCGTCACGAAGAATTCACTAAACTGCAACATGGTTTATACCGAATCTTGTTCTGGCTCGCCTCGTACTTGTGGTCGGCTCTTCTTCAAAATGCTCTAACACTAATTCAGCCTGCCTGGCGTCGACTGTGCTTAAACGTCCACTTCCAGTGAAAAACTTCTGACTATGGCAAATTCTTGGCTGTTATATCGAAGAGTAAGGCAGGCAAAAAACTGTAGTGACAAACAAATGTCTTCAGCAGATTTTCGCCTTGAGATCGATGAGACTTTACGCAAGCTTGGCTTGAAACCTAATATCAAACACCGAATATCAACTGAAAAAGAAATTCAAGCCAAAAAAGCAAGGGGCCGGCGCAACATGTCCCCCCATTGGCAGTAAGGCGGAAACAAATTGGCCACTGGCCGATTTAGGTAGAAAAAAGGATTCGGCGCAAGTTTCCCAAGTGTACTGGTGTATCACAAACAATTTCCGAAAAATGCGAAGTAGCGTTATGTTACAACAAACAAAATAATTGTTTTAGGTCCTTCTATAGCACATAAGTACATTTTCTTTTAGCGCAACTCAATGTTACAGTAATGTTACACTCCCTAAAATGTCAAATAAATAAGTAATAATAAATGGTGGGGTTGGATACTAGCTAGGTAGGAAAGAAATTTTCTGACCTTTTTTCGATATGGACTGCTTGGCGGTGGTTCACAGCACTTTCACTTCAACACTTGCAGAACTGTTTTTGAGTTTGATGAAATCTGATTAAACTTCAGTGATTCGCCCTTCGAGATTACACTATATATTTACTTGTAGTAGCACGTAGTTGCTGCTGCCATCTACACACGTTCAAAGTAACTAATAATTAAAGTAACAAAAAAGAGGTTGGTATCCCCAGCGCCGCGTAATGGCAACTCATACACGTTTTGTGTCATTGCCATCCACACGTATTTTTTTATCATTTTTCATCTCGTAGTGTTTAAATTATTGTTTTAACAGTATTCAGTGTTTTTCGAATATGGGAAAAAGAAAACGTCGAGACGACGAAGAATATATAGCCCGGAAAATACGTAAATTGCAGAGAAAGATGTCTCGGGCCCGCAAAAAACGCCGCCATCGTGTCTCATCGGGTTCAGAGACAGGTCAAAACTCGCCCTGTGACGAAATTTCAGGAAATCAGGTCATTGAGACACGCATCGAGGGTAATTGAATGCATTACAATATATAATCAGTTTCTTCTCTTATTTTATTTTGCTAACGTGCGCACGAGTTTAGTCTGCAAGGCTAATACCGTAAAGTATACGATACCACAGTTCAATCCGTGAGGTTGTTCGATGTATGAAGTATATATTTGCACTTTTTTCTGAGCACAGTCCGTGAGTCTGTGTCTAAATTATTTCCATATGGAAATCAATGATATACCCCAACATGTGAGGTTATTCAATGTATGATGTACCTATATATTTGAAATATTTTTTTTTCTGAGCACAGTCCGTGAGTCTGTGTCTAAATTATTTCCATGTAAAAATCAATGATATACCTCAGCCTGTGAGGTTATATCAATTAATGAAGTCTTAATTAATGGAGATTCAATTAATCTGTACATTTTAGTTTGAGCACAGTCCGTGAGTCTGTGTCCAATTTGTCTCCTTATGGAAAGTAATAATTATATAATATTACATATCATATGGTGCATGATCGTCACATCTAACTAAAATTAAAACCTATCAAGCCATACCGTGGCCTATTTATAGATGTTTAATACAACATTTTTCAGAAGTCTCTCATGATTTTGATGATGAGATTTTAAGCAACACTATGCCAGTGGAGCCTGTGCTCGAGGCCGAGGCGCCAGTCGCCGGTTCAACCACAGCTGAAGATTTACTGATGACCGAGGGATCACCTGCAGTTCCACCCATTGATGCTGAACTGGAGCCAAATATTCTTTGTTTATTAGGTGATGAGCCCGAAAATGAAGAAAAACTGGGAGAAACTGTACATAAGGACATAGCTTGCAGATGGTCAGACATTTTGTTACGAGGGTTAAAAGAAGAATATAAGAAGGATATTATAAACTTATATCCTATCCCAGAAAATCTAAAATTGGCCAAAGCTCCTGAGCTTAATGTCGAGGTTAAGGCTGCGGTCAACGATAATATATCCAAAAGAGATTATATTCTCAGTGAAAAACAGAAACTCTTAGGCACAGTAATAACAAGCGTTGCTGTATCGTTACACAAAATTTTGGCTTTAAATTCCAAGGATTTAAGAAACGCCATCCTAAAACCGTTAAGCGATACTGGTAGACTGTTATGCCATATGCATTTTTTAGAAAGTCAAACAAGAAGAAATTTTATATTAACTAATCTCAATAAAGACATAAAAGAAAACATTAAAGACCTTAAACGAGATCATCTGCTTTTCGGAAACGACCTCCAAGAAAAATTAAGGTCTATAAAGGCCATAACTAAAACAGGCGCAGAACTAAAAACTCCTGTAAAACAAAAAACATTGGCTAAAAGTAGACAATTTGGACCATCAACCTCCAGGGCTTTAAACTGGGGGGGCCCGCCACCGCCACCGCCGGCCCCGCCGCGCCGCATGCAGGCGAGGCCGAGCGCGGCGCCTGGTGGGCGCAAACAACCATCGACGCGTCGGCCCGCTGACCGCCGCTTACAACAGCGAGCTCAGGGTCGCCAATACCGCCGCTAACAGCTGCCGACTCCAATCTTGTACAGGCTGGTAGATTACAATTTTTCTACCCGAACTGGCTTGAAATTACTAAGGACCCCATCATTTTATCTTGGATCTTAGGCTTAAAGATACCTATATCTGGCAATATAAACCAATTAAACATCCCTACCAATAAACCGGAATCCAAAAGCCATGAAATACAGATGTCTAAGGAAATCTGTAAGCTTCTTAGTATGGGAGCTATACGGGAATGTGAATGCACTGAGGCTCAATTTCTGTCTCCTATATTTCTTGTAAAAAAGAGTAATGGAAAAAATAGATTCATTTTAAATTTAAAATCATTAAATAAATTAATTCCTATGTCTCATTTTAAATTAGAAGACTACAGAACAGTTATGAGACTTATTGCAAAAAAAATCTTACATGTGCTCTATTGACCTAAAAGAAGCATACTTTTCAGTTAGTATACATGAAAATTACAGAAAATATCTACGTTTCATGTGGCTAGGAAAATGTTTTGAGTTTCAAACTTTACCCTATGGTCTGAACATTGCACCCTACATATTTACAAAACTCATGCGGCCAGTTATGCAGCATCTGAGAAATCAGGGTCTTTTATCAGTTATATACCTGGATGACATTTTATTGCTTGGAAACACATATTCAGAATGTAATAATAATTTTAAAACAACGAAAATCTTGCTAGAATCCTTGGGTTTTACAATTAATTTTGAAAAAAGTATGAGCACACCAAGTCAAATTGCTACCTATTTAGGTTTTTCATTTAACTCCGTAGAATATACTATTGGTATACCAGCGGAGAAAAAACAAAAAATAAAACACGAACTTATCCTTTTTTCCAAACTAAAGCGATGTAAACTTCGTAATTTTGCTCACTTAATAGGATTATTAATTTCTGTCTGTCCAGCTGTTCAGTACAGCTGGTTATACACAAAAAATTTTGAAAGAACTAAATTCCTTGCATTAAAGAAAAGAAATGATTATGATCAGACTCTATTATTACCGGTCTCTTTAGAGGAAGATTTCAATTGGTGGATTTGCAATATTAATAAAATGGGCAACCCTATTCGATCAGGAAATTATCAATTAGAAATTTATTCCGATGCGTCTCATTCTGGTTGGGGAACCAACTGTTCAAATCAAGTAGCCAGTGGTCAGTGGTCTAGTCAAGAGCTTACTAAACACATAAATTATTTAGAATTGAAAGCTGCCTTTTTCGGTTTAAAAATTTATGCTAAAGATCTCAGGGACTGCGAGATACTTCTCCGCATTGATAATTCCACTGCAATTGCATATATTAACAGGATGGGGGGCATTCAATTTCCCCATCTCAATGCTCTCAGTCGTACAATTTGGCAGTGGTGTGAAGAGAGGAAATTATTCATCTTCGCATCATATATCAGTTCTAGTGAGAATCACATAGCAGATGCAGAATCTCGCCGAATGCACGCTGATGTCGAATGGGAGCTAAATGACGATGCTTTCGCTTTAATCACTGCGACTTTCGGTTATCCTAAGGTCGATATGTTTGCAAGTCGGCTAAATAAAAAATGCCACAAATTTATCTCTTGGCATAGAGATCCTGAGGCATTTGCAGTTGATGCATTCACTATTAATTGGTCATCTTATTTCTTTTATGCTTTTCCCCCATTTTGTTTAATATTAAAAGTCTTGCAAAAAATTATCACAGATAAAGCTGAGGGAATTATTGTTGTACCGTTACAATTATTGTTGTCGTTTTTATGACGATCGTGCGAAAGTTATAATATTGTATTCTACATATACAGACAGGATGTCTTCCCGTAATAACGGACGAAACGATGTTCCAATTCAGTCAGGTAAGCCGACTAGTGGAAATCGCAACCAACGCCGAGCATTCGAGTACCAACAGCGGAGAGCCGCAGAGACAGATTGGTCAGAAGCTCGTGAATTTGAAGAGAGACCGAGGCAACCAAGAAAGCAGACGAACAGAAGTGCTACTTGGAAGGGGAGGAAGCAGGCACCACCAAAGAAGCCTGACGATGCAGCTGCGTCTATGGATTTTAGATCAAAAGATGAAACCAGTCCAGTTGATGAACCTCTTTATGATCTGGGACCACATACAAGCTCTGTTCCTGTACAAGAGATATACAGTCAGAACATTGAGTTATCTGGATACATTGATCAAGTTGAGAGAACATACGAGGTTCTTAGAGGTATAGATCCACGCTTAGATAGGCGTATGCCCTTCAGCATGTTTCAGCATTCAATGACAACTATCCTGAATTGCTATTTAGTCGATGTAGCTCTTGAGAATGGAGAGAGAAAGTTAGATTCCTCCAAATGCCAAGATTTATTGCCTGAAGATTTATGCATGCCGGACAATCTATATCACTATTGTACAACGATAGGAAATACCACCACGTCAACAGGTGAAGAAGTAAGGTTAAATCTTCCTGATGCAGCCATTCCGCAGGCTAGAGTAGGTGATATACCATCAGGTACTTTTGGACCAGTGAATGGGCACAATCACAACTTATATGAATGTTACATTTCACCATTAGTTACAGCAAACCGCGTCCTTAATAGTAGACGCCAGCCCAACCAACCCGAAGTACTACCACTTCCGGCCGAGTTAGTTCCAGCAGGGGCCGTTGCTACTCGCAACTTATTAGGGCATGGCCCAGCGGACATTATTCCTGCCGAAGCAAGAGCAAGAATTGAAGGGTTTGAATTTCCAGACGGAGATGATACTTCCTCGCGTTTGAAGATATGCCCCAAACTCATGATGCGTGTTAACACCGTGTTGTTCGAGATGAGATCCCGCTTCAAGATGAGAGATATTGGCCGCTCTTCCCCCGGTCTTAGAAATTATATTGTTCCGAAGCACATTCCGGGCAACGTCATGTTTGTCCAAGTGGATGAAAATACCCCTGATGCCGTTAGACTAAGCTCCAAGCAGAATCAAGCAGAATCAAAGCAGAAACCACTTTGGCCTACTCAGGCGTGGTACCCCCTGTTCAAAAAATTATTAATATCTAATGTCCTCAAATTCAAACCTAACCAGAGTTCATTATCTTCTCCTTACAGTATGAAACACAAATTACACCAGCGTCTTACCCTGGTTGCCGGAGTATTATCAGGGAGGCATTCGTGAAACAAGGCACACCTCATGTTGCATCAGATGTAATGTCGGCATCCTTAAGTAATAGTACCATAAAGCAGTACAATACAGGTCTAAAACAATGGTTCTCATTTTGTCAGACCAACAATGTAGACTTGTACAAGGGATCAATCACAGATATATTAAATTTCTTTGTTACTTTGTTTAATCAGGGAAACAAGTATGGAACACTTAATAGTACTAAGTCAGCACTTTCGCTTATAATGGGCTCAGAGGTAATGAGTGATATCCGAATTAAGAGATTCATGAAAGGCATGTATAAATTACGCACTCCTTTACCAAAGTACAGGTTTACTTGGGATCCCACTATTGTGTTAAATTTTTTAGGTACCTTGTACCCCAATGATAAGCTTTCCTTCGAAGCATTATCAAAAAAGCTAACAACTCTCCTAGCATTAATAACGGCACATAGAGTACAAACTCTATCTCTTATTAAGATTAACAATATTAAGAAAGTTTCAGATAAAAAGTTTGTGATAATTATAACAGACCATATTAAAACATCAGCTATTAATCATACGCAACCCACATTGATTCTTCCTTATTTTGATGATAATCCTTCTATTTGTCCAGCAAAGACACTTGAATATTATATGACAATTTCAAGGGACAAAAGACAACATGATTGTGATTCTCTATTCATAAGTTTTAAAAAACCATTTAAAAGTGTATGCTCACAAACTATAAGTCGTTGGATAAAGGCCACTCTGACTGAGAGCGGAATAGATACCACCATATTCAGTACCCATAGCACAAGACACGCGTCCACCTCAGCTGCAAAGAGGCTCGGAGTAAGTGTAGACCTCATAAAACAGACAGCAGGATGGACAGGTAACTCTGAAACCTTTGCAAGGTTCTATAACCGTGAAATAAATAGTGTTTTTTCTGATGTGTACGCGCACTCACTGTGCAGTCTGGCCTCTGTCCGTGACAGTAATATATAATTTGTGTTATTAACATAAGCTATGCTTTCTTTACTTTATCAATATTTTGAAGAAAAGATTATAACATGATTACTGCAGGTAAATTTTCATTATTGTATTTAGGAATAAACATTGCCTGTTTACAGACTTTGTCTAAATTACTTACTCAATCATTTTTATCCACTATTTCACTCTACTCTAAACATCTACAAGTAAATATATAGTGTAATCTCGAAGGGCGAATCACTGAAGTTTAATAGAAAATCAAACGAACTTACCTGTAAGTGAAGTTCGATGACTATTAAACGATGTGATTCGCCCGAGAGATTACACTCCCTCCCTATCCCTGACTTAAAATAGTACTCTGTCGTGGTTTCCCCCTCTTTGTGAAATAGTTTAATTGATTGAAGATCATAGACACCAAAACATAAATGAGTTGCCATTACGCGGCGCTGGGGATACCAACCTCTTTTTTGTTACTTTAATTATTAGTTACTTTGAACGTGTGTAGATGCCAGCAGCAACTACGTGCTACTACAAGTAAATATATAGTGTAATCTCTCGGGCGAATCACATCGTTTAATAGTCATTGAACTTCACTTACAGGGAAGTTCGTTTGATTTTCTATTTTCTTTGCGGTTATAAATTAAATTTTAGTTAGCGGTGCACGAGGTAATTTTATGCGGAGGCGGTGAACGTTAATTTTTAGTTGATACTGAATACACTCGCAGGCATTCGGCCTTGCTTCGGTCAGCGGGGAGGAAAGAAATGATTTGAGTAAATGTGCGTGTGTATGAGTGAAAGAATGAATAATGGTTTTAATATTCAATGAAACGTTAAAGAATGCTAGATGTCAAATCAATATTTTAAAATTTCTGAGAAATACGTGTTTTCTTTGTTTTTTATTTGTTTAAACCTGTCATATTCTAAAGTATTTTAAGATTTTATGATTTTGGGCTATAAAAGGTTAATCATAAAATACATATGAAGTAATAAAGAGCCCTGGAGGTACCTGGTTAAACTGATAGTATTGTTAGAAGGTATCACTATATTAGTAAAGTGATACCGTCTGTTCTGAACATTTTTTTCTTTTCATTTGCTGCAATTAGACATCACTTAAAAGTGGATACCTGTTTTTAAACAAAATAAATAAAATCTGTTTATTTTCAAGTAAAACACTTCGCTGTCGCTTTTAAACATCTTAAAACTAAACTTATGCAAGTTCGTACGCAGTCACTCTATATAGACAAACTACATGAAAGTCAGTTACATATTCTTTTAAATTGTAATATGCTTCGGACACAGGTTGTTGTTTTACATCATTCTTCAATTTTTTCTTATGTTTTCAAGTTCCCACGTGCGCTCAAGGCGGTGAAGTGCGACAATATATATGAGAAATATATTTCAAACATATATATCTACAGAATCCTTGACCTTTTTAATAGCGTGTTTAGGCTCATTGGGATCGTTTCGACGGGCTTCAGCGTGCAAAAGTACCTACGCAACTTGTCGCGCTTGGATGTTTACTTCTGTGGGATTTAACTATTTTGTAAATAAAGGCGGTCAGCCATCCAATTATGAATCACATTCTAGGTAGCTTTATTTCTGTAATCAATAAGAGATTTGTATTCAAAAGGGTATTATACATAAGGGGAGCATGCAGCTAATTTACTAAGGTGATTGAGATATCGATATTTGAAGCTTTGAATTTTAGAGTTACTAACTGCTTCACAATTTATTTTGGAGGTGAAAGCCTCCGTCGATTGATCATATTTTCTGCGGGTTGCCCGCTTTTAGTGACTAGCTCTCTTGAACTTCTGTTTGCTTGCTTCTACTTTTCTATCGGGGTGGATAGGAGTCGGGCTACTGCCGTTTATTTTATGCTTTTTGTTTAACAATATTTCGTACAAATCCAACCAGTATTTTTGATGCTATCGCGAGTTGTACTACGCGGTGCCGACGCGAGACCTCATTTTCAGTGCTTACGTTCGTGGTTTATGATCCCTTATAAATATTAAAATTACTTGTTAATTATGAATGTAAATTGATTCCCATCATTCATGTATGTTTTTTTACTCCATAATTATACTGACGTAGCATGTTTGTAGCATTTTAATTTGAAATCTGCTAAACCAATTTTGACAAATGTTTGAATTAAAGGTTCTAATTTACTAAATTACGACATAGGTTATTGACACCGACATACAGAAATCTTTATACTCATATAAAAAAAGTTTACTTCAGTATCACGGGTTAAGAGAAACTTAGAGAGTTTTGTTCGATCTTAGTCGAAAATTAAAAAGTACCTGTTATGGTCTTATTTATCCTACGTAACTTTGTCACCCTAAACAGAAAGAGACAATATGGCATCCACTGACGTTCTTGTTACTTTTATCTTTTTAATTCGTTTTCAAGGTAAAATTTCTAGGACCTCGAAATTTCTTCGTAGAGCTCATTCCAGTTGTACGTAGTACTTATTAGTTCCATGGTCTGGCGTCATTCAGAGCTTGATCGAGGTCATGGACTGAACTGACGCCAGACTGAGCGAAAGTTAGACAGAGGTTATAACCTCTGTCTAACACCTTCGCACATAATCTTGCTCCCAATAAGGCAGGGCATAACTCCAAACGTGGAATTGTTGTAATCTTAATCGGCGCGACCTTACTTTTGGAGGCTAAAAGGTGAACAAGGATTTTGCCAGTGTCAACCACCGAGCGTACGTACACACACGCACAATAAGCCTTTTCCGATGCATCTGTAAATATGTGAAAATGTAATTGTGTAGGTGAGTTACATGTGATCCATCTCTGGATGTGTATGTTGTTCAAATTTGACATAGTTTCAATAATTGTTATCCATTGTTTTTTAATGTCTGTTGGTAATTCTTCATCCCATGTACATTTACTTAACCATAACTTTTGCATTAAAATTTTTGCCTCCACTATGCAAGGTGATATTAAACCAAGTGGATCGAACACTTGGGCTATAGTGGATAAAATATGACGTTTATTTATAATTTTATGATTTGAGGAAATTTTTATTGAAAATGTAAGTGAATCTGAAGTACAGTTCCAATATAACCCTAACGTTTTTGATAATTCATTTTCACTCAAATTCACGATGTGTAAAGTGTTTTTACTACCTGTAATTTTGTCTAAAATTTCTATATTATTCGAATGCCATTTTCGAAGATGGAACTTTGCCGTCTGTAACTTAGAGTAGACCTCCAGGGTTACTCAACGTGCCATTCGTCTAGGCGATTCGAATGCTCGAATCAATGCGATTTGTAAAATCGCCTTCACGATTGCCTTACTCAAGATGATCTTTATCCCTTTTCGCCTCTTTTCGCCAACTCGATGCAACGGATCGCATAATGTTTATGGTCATTCGGTCATTTGGCGAAAGAAACGCTGTTAAAGTGATTAGTGACAATTGACTGACAAGACAATTGACTAAAGTTTTGAATTTTCCAACGAAAATACGTTTTTTTTTCAACAAAGCCATTTATAAGTGAAAATATCAGCCGAAATAATCCTAAAACGTAAGTAAACATCGATTAAAGATGGTATTTATATAATTACACATAACTTAGGGAATACTTGCTTTGCAAAATTCATATACTTAATAGAAAACATTAATGAATTACATTTTTGAAGTTCTCCGAGTTGAAGTTACAAAATTTTTTCTAAAACTTTGAATATACGTTTTTATTAATTCATATTTTATTTCAGATGACGAACAGAACATCGCAAAATCAATTTAGGTTGATGATCGAATATATGGAAAGGTAAATAACACAGCATTTATTTAATTACGACACTACACACGCAGTATCTGGAATTATATGAAAGTAAAAAAAATACCATTTATTTACAGAAATAGTGATCTAATGAGACCACAGGAAGGAAGTTTGGGACGGTTAACTGCATATAGAAAGTGGGCTGAACTCACTTCAATTTTAAATGCAGATGGAAGTGGTTGTAGTAGAACTGCAGATAAATGGAAAAAGGTTAGTTAGAATTTGCTTCTAATTTCTTTGATGTTAATTAGGTACATAATAATTTATTATTATTACTTTTATGTTATTAACAAGTTCACAGTCTCAAAAAAACATTGAAACTTCACCGCATGCATAAACAATTTTTAAGACCCCTTTATATACTGTTAAAATTACTATCTAGTCAAAAAAATTTAATTTGTATATTCTCAAGTTGGTATTACCAGCACAAAACATATGTGACTCACGCATGGTGGGATTTGTCAGGAGTTTTTACCATGCATGGCCAGTCATCACATGCGTTTTGGTGTTCCATTGCAATGGAAAAAAAACATAGGTGTAACGTCAGCTGTTGAGTTCTATGAGTTACAAAGAACTGTCTTACCTATGACTCGGCCCGTGTGGACATACCAAACCCCTTTATAACAATAATGCATATTCCTACAGAAACTGTGCATTTTTCCATTATTAAAAGTAGCCTATGTCTATCTTAAAGGTCCATTCTTAATTTTATTAAAGGCATTTTTTAAAAAGGATAAGTTCGGAGATTGTCTCCTGCATCCAAACTAGCAAACTTTACCCCTTTATAATATTAGTGTAGATAACATGCCTATAACTATAGGCAAAACCATGACTTTCCTGCGGTACTACCAAATCTTGAATTAGTTGAGAATTGTAACCATCATCGTCTATTAGGGTAGGCTAGGTTCATCATCGCAATATAAAATTACATGTATGTATGTCCCGTGGCCATAGGATCAGTTTAATGTAACAATTTTCAACTAACTCAAGACTTGGTAGTACCACGGGTAAATAAAAATGTCCTTTTGTACAACCAGTGGTACATACTTAGTTCATGGGCGAAAAAATCCGCCGTGGACCAATTGATAGTACAATGCTGGTAGTACCACGAGCAAGTCATGGGCGAAACTAGAGGACTATTTATTTTTTCTGTAGGTACAAAAGGAATATGAAAATGTACTGCAATCAATAGTTGGATATTGTTTGTGAATTCCATTTGTAAAGCTTTAATATTCTTGACATCTCATTTAGTAATAGCATATGTATAAATCTTATGACTAATATCTAAGTATGTTGGTTCACTAGGAGAAAAAATATTAATAAAATACTTATATTTACAATTTACTATGTTGATAAAATATTAGTTGATTCTGCTAATAACAGATTTTAAATACTATGTGAAAAGTAAATTGTGAACAGAAATTGCCTATTGTATGACCAATATACAATTTATATCAATGCATAATTTCTAATTTGGAATATTTTGCTGCCTATTTTATTTAACATAGTATTGTTTATTGGACTGATACTACTTTGACGAAATTTCGTGGTGATTTTATTGCATTCGGCCTATCACAGGTGTGGGCCGACTGGAAGAACAAAACCAAGAAGAAGGCCGAGCTTATTAGAAATTCCGCTATGGCGACGGGCGGAGGACCCAACATTGGTGTTCATATGAACCCTTTTGAAGAACGAATACTTGTCATCATGGGTTTGACAGCAGTTGAAGGCACGGGTGTAGAACGGGGCTTTCCAGATGTTTGTAAAAATATTATCCAAAACTGTTATGTATACCAACTTTATTTCAAAGTTCCATCTTGTACACTATAAAAAGTGATCAGGTGCGAGTCTGACTTGTGCACAGAGGCTTTCATGCAATACTGTCAACGTGTGTTAATGTTAATATTTTCTCAAATATCAATTATAAATTACCTTAAGGTTGCCTCTGCCAGTACCTTTGTGATCTGCCATAGGTTCTTGAAAAATAGTAGAATATACATACACCTACATACTTCCGTACATGCATGTGTAAGCTCAAGTTATAAAAAAGGCACTGTCTACATGGCAAAAGACTAAGAGCGAGCTATATGTCGTCCCATTCTTCCCAGTCATTTTTGTCTTAGGCTGTACAATATTATTAAAACAGAACTAAAGTGGGTGATACTATAAAGTAATTTCAATTATTTTTTTGTTGCTTTATTATCAGTTTTTTTATTCTAGATCAGTGAAATAAGTAATAACGAGTCAACACAAGAAACAGAAGAAACTGTGGAAACTCTCAACGTTTGAACGTCTCAACAAATACAACTTTCTACTTCCAATGACAATATAACTCTTTATCTTCCACCCACCCAAATTCAACCACCCATATCATCCACTCCAACTTCCCTTCTTCCACCCACCCAAATTCGACCCACTACATAATCGACCTTTACTGTCCAGCGTCCACTGCCTCTGATTCAGCCTACCACATTGTCCCCCTTAACTCTTCATCCTTCACCGGTCGAAATTCGACCCAGTACTTCATCCACCCTTACTCTTCATCATCCACCAGCCCAAATTTCAAACACCACTTCCCCCACCCTAACTCTTCATCCTTCACCCTCTCCTGCACTTCAAGCTGAAACTGCTGGTCAGGCAGGTTAGTTATAAACGCAATTATGTAATTTTTACATTACAATTTGTATGGTTGTTGTAATATAACATTTTTTTTTAAAATATGTATTACAAATTAGTTTTTAGCTGAAATTATATAATATTGTTCCAGGTACGCCCCGTCCGAGGCGTTCAGATCAAAGGCGACGACGTCGCTTGACAACGCCTTTTCAGCTTGCTGCGGAAAGGTTTGCAGACATAGAGCTGAGCAGAGTAGCTCTAGAAAGAGAGAGGGAAGAGCATTATGCGCGCATAAGCGAAAGATGTTAGAGCTTGAACAAAATAGGCAGTCAATAGAGAATACTAGGGAAATAAACAATGCCCTAATGATTACAGTATTCGAACGCCTTGTCCAAGTTCTTGAAACAATCGAACGCAATCGCACAAACTAAATAGAAGTCAATAAATCCAATCGTTCCAATAGTAGAGGCTGCAATAGATATGTATCTTTAAAACGGGTGAGACAATCTTGACACGGTTTTGTGTTACATAGATATCACTTAAGAGCAGATTCTTATATAACAAGTGCGGCTATGAGCCACACATAAGCCAATACATACATTTCTCTAAAGCGGGGAGGAGGACCTAAATTTAAATAAAGATTTATATTTAAATGTCAATATTTTTGGCATGATTTAGACTCCATTTCCAATTTCCTCGAAAATGCTTAGTATGTAATATACAAGGTGTTACAAAACTATCCATAAAACCGAAAGGAGGTTAAATGGGGCCTTATAACGAGTCCATTCACAATATTTAAGTACCATAGTAACGCTGTATTACACAAAAAAATTATTATTTTCACTGATATGCAAACCCTATTTTAGTAAAATTAAAGAGTGAACTACGCAGAATGTACCTATATTTCTACGTTATTCGCGGAACGAGAAAAATTTTAAAAGACCTAACCTAACGAAACAACCTAAACGAAAGCTTGTAATTTGTAATTGTAATTTGAGTAGGAACTTCATGAAACGTCAAACGCCTAGGCGATAAAAAAGTTATACGACAAAATTTAATTGGCATTGGTACTAGGATTATTTCAAAGACATTTCGACTATGCAATTAGACCGTATTACAAATACGAGCATTCCACTCACCTAGACGAATGGCATGTTGCGTAACCCTGCTGTTGACATAATTCTATGGTCTCTTCTATCGTATTAGCCCCAGACAAAAAATCATCAACCTAAAAGTCATGCCTGATAGCACGTGATGCATTTTTGTCTGTGGTTTCCATTGATAAATGTTGTAAACATTTTGTAGATAAATATGGCGCAGACGCAGTTCCGTAACTTAATGTATTTAATGTGTAAGATTTTAACTGATGTGATGTATCAGATCTCCATAGGATCTGTTGTAATGAACGTTGTGATTTACAAACTTGTATCTGCCTGTACATTTTCTCAATGTCGGCTGTGACAACAAATTGATGTTGACGAAATCGTAACAAAATTGAGAATAAATCGTCTTGGACACGTGGACCCACCATTTGAATGTTATTAAAAGATTTTCCAGAGGTTGCACTAGCCGAAGCATCAAACACAACCCGCAGCTTGGTTGTTGAGCTATTTTCGTTGAGGACACCATGATGTGTCATATAGTAGTTTGTAGCTTCATGTGACATTATTTTCACTCATGTGTCCCAAGGTTAGATATTCTTTAATAAAATCGGTGTACATAAGTTTTAATGTTGGATTTTGTTCTACGCGCCGCTCTAATGCAAAGAATCGACGTTCAGCCATGTAATATGAGTTACCTAAGACTCTTTTAGAGGTATTTTCACCACAAATGTACCATCTTCATTGTGTCTTGTAGTTATAGTAAAGTTATGCTCACATGCCTGTTCTTCAAGTGTGAAATGGTGTTTAGAAGAAACTGTGTCCAACTCCTAGAAGCGGGTAAGGTCTACCGCAGTGTGAGTGGATTGGCTTAGCATACAAAGGGATGTGTTGTTAGTTGGCTGGTGTATGACCCCAGTTATGACCCAGCCTAGTTTGGTATCAACCAAGACGGGTTTGTGTTTACCTAATGGAATACGATGTGACCCAATGACGCTCCACAATATGTCTGCTCCCACCAAGATGTCGATAGCAGATGGCACATTAAATGAAGGATCGGCCAAGACAATTCCTGTTGGTAAAGGTAAGTTGTGTATGTTTATATTACAAGTAGGTATAGATGATGTTATTTTTGGTAGTACGAAGCAATCAATGTTCACCGTATAGCCCCCATTATAAGACTCCATTGTAAGAGAGCATGAAGTGTAACTGTCTGATATTTGATTGTTAATGCCTGCCACCTTTGAGTATGTTTTGTTTATAACCGCCTGAATTTTTTTTACAGAAAGTGCGTGATACGATATGAGCTGTACTCG
The DNA here is from genome assembly GCA_949709985.1 of Luffia ferchaultella. Classification (NCBI taxonomy): domain Eukaryota; kingdom Metazoa; phylum Arthropoda; class Insecta; order Lepidoptera; family Psychidae; genus Luffia; species Luffia ferchaultella. The sequence goes on from OX453261.1 coordinate 2,087,866, forward strand.
CATTGTCCAGCAATATTCTGGCTGTGTGACGCTTCCCCTTGCTGTCCAGCACTTTGACCAGTGCTGTGGAAAGCAATACGTGACGAGACAAAGTAGACTGCATGTTATTAGCAGACAGTGCAATCATGTTTTGAGAAGACGATGGCTGGGTGTCTTGTTCTACATTATGTAATAAGGTATTATGTTTATTTTTACAATATTGACAAAGAGTGAGGCTGCACTCCTTTTCGGTGTGACCTGTGCGTAGGCAATTCATACATACTTTAAATTGTTTTGCCTTCTGTATCCATTCTTCTACCGATAGGCTGCGAAATGACTGACAGCCGTATAGGTAGTGTGTTTGTTTACATAATGGACAGAGTATTTTATTCTTACCAGTTGATACAATAAAACTTTTTTCTTTTGTTTCTGAATAATTACTTTTATTTTTAATGTTTTTCGCTTCCTCAAGGCTCTCCAAAAAATCTGCTCTGTTTGTTAAAAATTTTATAAATATTTGTAAGGTAGGTGGTTCGGACACTATGATAGGGTGTTTATGAGCCCCTTGCGGGAATAAAGGAGTGGACTGTATTTGGCTGATTTAATGTACTTATTAACAAAACAAAAAAGGTAGTTTATATGAACAATCCAATCAATTCATTGAATAATCAAAAGGCCAAGTGACTTATTCCAAAAGTCCAAAAATCCAAAAGGTATTTTTATAACATGTCGCAGCTGTCAAGGCCCGCTTAGACCAGGCTCTAGAGGTAGTTGAGTATGCAAAACCCGAATGACGGCAACTATGACCGGATTCTTATACCCGAGATCCTAAATAATAACAAAAACACATCTTGCCGCCGGGTATGATGGTCCCTTCCCACTCCCTTTACATCCCCTCTTCGCCCATACAGTAAGCATAGCGCGCGTACGCGTTTAGTGTGTTTCTACATCTATTGACGCAAAGTCGTGTTTTTGTATATACATATAAAATAATAGTATTTTCGTAAATTCTTAGTGTCTGTTTAAAGTGTACTGTATTGAAAAACGTTAGAAATGTCTTTAGAAGTAGTTAATTTGAAAAGAAAAAAACCTAACGAACAATTTTGCTTATTTTGCGATAATTCAAGTGATTTAGTGAAAAAATCAAGGTCAAGTACGCTGCTTAATATTAAAGAAGCAGCAAATAGAAGAAAAGACAGCATTAGTGAGAAGTTTTCAAAACTATATGATCCAGACTCCACAAAACAAGAATTTTCATGGCACCAAGACTGTTTAGCCACTTATATTAATGAGGAGAAAATTAGGCGTCGAGAAATTGCGTTGTATAAAGAAAAAGAAGAAGTGTCTGCTTCAACTTCCAAAGCCAACGTGGAGGAGCTTACTCCAAAATCTCGTTCGTCATCAAGAACACCGGCAGATTCGAAAAAATCGTTGAAATGCATATTTTGTAAGAAGGTAACAAGAAACAAAGAGAAGCAGCTACATTTATGCTCCGAAATTTCAGCAGCGGAAATTTTTTTTAGTACTGCACGTCGAAAGGAAGATCATGTTTTCACTGAACTTAGTACTTGTCAACGGCCTGAAGATTTATTTGCTATTGAATATTGAAGTGAGGTATCACAAACATTGTTACCTTGATTATTTAAGATTACCGAGAAGTTCTCAGAAACCAGCCGGTCGACCTTCAAATCAGATCCCTAAAGAAATACTTATCGATGCATTTGACAAACTAATCGATGAAATTAAAGACCAGTTACCAACACATTGTTTCGAAGTGCGCTTCTTAGCTCAACGACTCGCTGTACTTACAAACATTGAGGGTGCAGTGATCGAAAATCCTGTAGTGAAATCACTACTTATTGATAAATTTGGTGAAAACATATTATTTTCTTACCCGACTGATCGATCAAAATCATCATTAGCCTTTATGGGAAATATAACATTGACGGAAATAATAGAACATGTTCGGAACATCAATTCAAAAAACAACATCATTGAGACTGCAAAAGCATTGCGTCAAGAATTATTAAAAACAGAATTAATACCTAGTGGATATTTACGTTATGAAAATTTGGTTCAAATATTATTAGAAAATGGAAGATTGTCACAAACATGGGAAATTTTTCTGCAAGCTTTGTTTAATGCAAAAAATCCACAGATCTTGCAGTCCCCGCAACCATCGGTTTCATTGAAAATGAACCTACCCAAAGCCGATTTTCACAGATTATATAATTTTACTAGCGACCGCCCGCAGCTTCGCTTGCGTAGATTACACATTCCTGTTTTAGGTAGTATTAACATTCGAAATGGTTAATACGTAGGTACTTTTTGCTAAAACTAATATTGGGGACACCCATTCAAACTTTCAATCTTCATTCTCCCCACTACTTTAAGAAAATCGATACTCCCATACTTTTTACATCCCGTTTTCCACCCTTGATATCCAAAAATCTTGAAAGACGTCATTATTTATTTATGTTAAAATTTTTATGTTTCTAACTTTAAAGAACAAAGACTCTCATACGAAGCCCCTCCATCCCTCCCTCCTTCAATTTGAAATTTCAAAATATTCCTTTTTTTTAAATTTATATTCACGTTATAAAATAAACCACTGTTCCAAATTTCGGCTTCCTAGATTTAGTAGTTTCGGCTTTATCTACGCTGATAGATCAGTGAGGACAAACGACAGACAGCCACAAAAAGTAACTGATGTCACTCTTGACAACCTTCTTTCACGTCTGCAAAGTTTCATTAAAATCTATTCAGCGGTTTTGGAGATTAGCTCGAATAGACACATAGACGTACAGACAGACAGACGAACAAAAAGTAGCGTATGTCACTTTTGACTACCTCCTTTTCATACCCGTGAAATTTCATCAAAATCGATTTAGCCGTTTTAGAGATTAGCTGGAATAGACAAATGGACGTACATACAGACATACAAAAAGTAGTGTATGTCATTTTTGACCACTTTCTATCCACATCTGTGAAGTTTCATCAAAATCGGTTTAGCTGTTTTGGAGATTTGCTCAGACAGACAGAGAGACAGACAGATAGTATTATTTTATACATATAGCCTATAGCCTTCCTCAATAAATAGACAATCCCACACAAAAAGAATTTTTCAATTCGAACCAGTAGTTCTTGAGATTTGCGCGTTCAAACAAACGAACAAACAAACAAACAAACAGACAAACAGACAAACAGAAAAAAAAAGACAAACAGACAAACAAACGTACGGACGGACGGACAGACAGACAGACAGACAAACAGACAAACAAACAAACTCTTCAGCTTTATAATATTAGTATAGATTGCCACGAAAACGTGGCACTATTCTTTTCAACTCTTTAAACTCAGAAATAAATCAACGAAAAAATTCTCTGCTACCCGTGCGAAGCCGGGGCGGGTCGCTAGTTCAACATATTTGAAACATTTAGGTTTTAAACTGCAGCCTCTGATATCCTTAAACGTTCTGAACTCGATAATTAAGCATTCGAACGAATACAGGCCGAAAGGCGATGACCGTAATGTTAACAAGTTCCCGAACGTCCATAAAATCTAACATATGATGTCAAATTTCTTGTTCGATTTCCAACCGATTTCCAAAATTTTGGTCTTAAACTGTAGCTACCGACGCCTTCTAACCTTTGGTATAACACTTTGAAGCGATCCGACGAATGCCCTCTGAAATATAGTAACTTATATCCACAAACACAAGCGATCGACCAAAAAATCTCATCTTTCGGAAATAATTTCTCTTACAATTATCAACCGATTTCCAAAAACATGGTCTCAAATCGTAGCTACGTTAATGGCCGAGATGCTATTTTTTTTATTTTCGATATCGGTCCCCGTTCTTGAAATATTGTGGATTTAGTAAAAAAAAAAACCGAAAAAATCCCGATTTTTTTACATTTTCCAATTTTTTTCAAAAACTACCTAACCGATTTCCAAAATTTTGATGTCATACAATGCACAACTAAATTTTTAATCTTTTAAAACCTTAAAATCTTGGCTAGACCCCATACCCTCGGAGTTATGGCCAAAAATGCGTTTCCCGTGAAATGGATATGACAGTCATTTTCAATGACAAAACCAAAAGTTGAGCGCGAGCTATTATAAAAGAGCATTATCTGTATTTTATGACATATTTTTTATAGTTACTGAGAAGCAGACACCAAAACATATAGCTTTAGCTGAATCAATTCATCACTTAACTAGATCAAAACAGCTGATAAGGATATTAAATAAGTTTGGGCATTGCATTAGCTATAAAAAATTACAAGAGCTTGATTTAGAATTAACAATTTCAATTGCGTGTGAAGATGCAGAAAAAAATTTGCTTATTCCTAAGAATATAGTGAAAAATCGTTATTTCTTCATGATGCCATTGACAACAACGACTTCAATGAAGAAACATTAAGCGGTGAAGACTCTACCCATGTAACAGCAACGGTAGTTTATCAGGAAAAAAATCCAATCGAGAATGAAATAAATCTCGTTAAATTGAAACCTACAACTGAACAGTTTGAGTATGATTTGAAGGCCTTAAATTTTCAAGAAATTCATCACTTCAAAGCAAGTATGGAGCCTTTAATATCTGATTATGTTAACAGCGGCTGTCTACTAACTTCCACTAACAATTACTCACAATTCGATACTTTGCTCTGGGTTTTATGTAGATTACAATATGATCAATCATTGAACAACTTTTATCGACCATTGAAGAACTTGATACCAGGATGGACTCCATCCCAACAATTACTATCGTGTGAGAATTCTCCTATATCTATAATTGGAATTAGCCCGGTGATTCCTCAGCCACCGACTTCAAAAGATGTTGTGTATACTGCCATGAAAAATTTTGTTAAATTATCTTCATCGTTAAATAAAAATATAGCTGTTCTTTCATGCGACATGTCAATTTACCTGATAGCAAAAAATATCCAACAAAGTAGTCAAGAATTCCAGGGATTAATATTGAGAATTGGCACATTTCATCTACAAAAAAATTTTTTACGATGTTTGGGCCAATATATAGAAGGAAGTGGACTGGACAGCATTCTTGTAGAAGCCAATGTGTCCACGCCATTCCTCTCATATTTAAATTATGCAAAACATTTGAACTGACGGACCGATCAAAAAACTCAAGGTCGCATTTCTAATGCGTACGTGACTGGCAAACCTTCCCGAAAAGGACCCGAACTTCGCGGCGACTCCGGAATCGCGCTCGCGGCGACCGAGTTCCTCAGTTTTGAGCGAGACGACATCAAAGCAATACTACGGTCGAATTAAGACCTAATAAAGTGTTTTTCTGCGGGTTTCGGTCGTAAAACATATTTCAACGGGCATACAGTTTCAATTGAGCTTTGTGGCGGATCTAAATGCGAGATATAAACTAAAGGTTGTCGGCGGACTATAGATTGTTGTATTACTAGTAATAAACGTGGGACCCTTTTTAAGTAAAGAAGTGCGGGTTCAAGCGGGTGTATATGTAATATTTAAGTGTGAACTATTTGACTGTATTTAAACTTGAAAACCAACGTAAGGGCCACAAAAGGGGCGGATTGCAGTTAGAACAAAGAAGACGACGCGGTGGCCATTATCAAGACGCGGCTTCACCAGAAACAACAAAGGTCAGTTACGGACATTTAATCACTCTTCCAACCAATGCGTCCTACCTACAATGACGTACGGTGCCGAAACGTGGACTCTCACGGCAGGACTGATCCATAAATTCAAAGTCGCTCAGCGTGCTATGGAGCGGGCTATGCTCGGTGTTTCTTTGATGGATAAAATCAGAAACACTGAAATCCGTCAAAGAACTAAAGTTATCGACATAGCCGAAGCGATCAGCAAGCTGAAGTGGCAATGGGCCGGTCATATTTGCCGTAGAACGGATAACCGATGGAGTAGACGAGTTCTCGAATGGAGGCCACGTACCAGAAAGCGAAGCGTTGGACGCCCCGCGGCCAGGTGGACAGATGACCTGAAGCACCATACCGGGGGTAGTTGGATGCGAAAGGCGGAGGACCGTGTGTGGTGGCGAGCCTTGGGAGAGGCCTATATCCTGCAGTGGAGAGACACGGGCTGATGATGATGATGATGATGATGAATCACTCTTCCCGTAATCATTTGGTGCAGGTGACCAGGATTATCGAAAAAAGTCGAAAATCTGGAGTTAGTACGCGGGTTTAAATTTTTTCTTTTAATCTTTGTAATTTGGGTATTTACCATTGTTTATTTAAATATTTCCCCATTCGGTTCAGGTGCATAATCGGTTTTATATTACTTTAAGCGGGCAAGACTTGATAAACAACTCAAAAGCATAAATTAGTAACTATTGGTGTCATCTAGTGGCACTAGGCGGGCAACGATATCTATTGATTTTATATTTATATTGTTTATTAATAATGCTAGCGGGTTTCGTATACGTATTAATTTAATTAAAAATTATTGCACGGCATAATATTTAAGCAGTTGTTTTAATTAATAAAATTAATAATAAATGCGGCAACGCCACCTAGCGGCTTGTTTGTGCGGGTCAAATATTCATGTTTATAACGTGTTCCTAATTTATTAATATTTCGGGCGGGTAAAGTGGATATTTACGGATTGATTTCCATAAAGTATTATCTAGATCAACAATTTACGCGGGTTCGAATAATTAAAAAATATATATATATAACAGTGGCGCCCCCTTGCGGCGGATGGGAGTATAAATCTTAATCCTAATTTCTAAGCGGTTACAATATTACTAAGTTATAAGTTTGGTACATAGTACAAAACAATTGGGCCTTGTTATTTATAAATAGGTCATATTAAAAAACTACTAGGTAAGTGATTGTGTCGTCTGTTTTTTCTTATTCGAAATAGTGGTATATTGTTTTAGTTTATAAGGCGGGTTTAGTATTTCATGTTACTGAGTGTTAACATAGACAATTACTTCGGTCAAGAGTGACCAATTTATATTGCGGGCTCTGTAGGTTTAATCTAATAAAGTTAAAGTTTTTTGTTTACATAAAAGCAGTTTTGAGGAATGTTTAAGCAGTCAAGCGTGTTAACCTATTTGACGGGTTCCGTATCAATTAATTTTAGAAAATAATTTTCCTGCGGTTTTGTTTGTTTTCTGTGGGCGCTACGTATTTAGGTCAAGTGCGTCAATATATTGAGCGGTTTCGTAGTATTAAAATTTAATACCTTTTGATTTTTTGCGGTTTCTTTTAATAATTTGGTTTTCTATATTCATTAAGTCCTAGTTTAGATTATGTTCGCGTGTTTACTTAGGTTAGTGATTTAATTGTTTTTTTCCTTTTTTATTGCAAGTTAGTATTACCTTTTAGGTACTTTAATTAGGTATAAATTTACTTTCAGATTTTTTATTATTTGCGGGCATCTTTCTCCTTAATAGGTCTAACTATTGAGTTTTCGTAGTTATTAAAGCGGACATACACTAGCGGTTGTTTAACTTTTATTGTTATTATTTTTTGTTTGGTAATTTCGCGGTTTTAATATTTAATCGTTCCGAAATGTCCTACAAGAAACCCTTGGCAACATTTAGGTCTAGGTTCATCTGGTTCGAAAGTCGAGCCAGATTTTAGAAAATAAGGACATACCACGCCTTAAGGCGCGGTTCGCGGAGTTTGACGAGAATGTTGAACACATCACGGCGGCACACGAGGTTTTATTGTCAGTCCTGGATGACACTAAGCCAGAACATGACGTCATCGTCAGTCAGGTACGGGAGGAATACCTCAAGGTTATGTCCGTCAAAGACGATTTGCGGATCGCTTTCAACGAGCTATCCTTGGACAAGCCAGCCAGTTCGTTGTTGAATACCTCCACAAAAACCAGTAGCGGGACGTCGGACTCAATTGGAGCATTAATGTCGCGGCTACCAGCTCCGAGTCTGACCAATTTTAGTGGGCGGTATCTAGACTGGCTGTCGTTCGACAATATGTTCACCAGTCTAGTGGACTCACGAGCGGACTTATCAGCGGGCCAAAAGTTTGCTTATTTGCTCTCCTGCCTATCAGGAGAGCCGCGGGACCTGGTAAAACATTTAAGTTTGAACGACGACTCATATGTCGTCGCGCGGGACTTATTACGGCGTAGGTATCAGAATTCAAGGCGGTTGGCAGATTCGTACATCTCCACTGTTCTGAATCTGCCAATAATCGCGGGCAATAAAGTGAATTTGCGGGCGGGCTTTGTGAACCCTTTGTCGATGGCCACAAAGTTCTTGGGCGGTTGGGCTTCCCGGTGGAGCAGTGATCGTACTTACTACTGTACATTGTGCTCACCAAATTCCCAACCGATCTCAAAACGCGGTTTGAACAGAGGTACGGCACGGATCAAGCCGTACTTCCTACCTTCGACCAATTGTTGACTTTCTTCGAAGAGGAGTGTCACCTCTTGGACACGGTAGCGCGGGCTGTCCGCGAATATCGCGGTGCGGGAAATGCGGGACGCAGGTTCGAATCCGACCAGCGGGCGGGCCCCAGCGGGGTAAGGTACCCCCCACCTTCACAAATTAGGCGGGAAACCAGACCGGAGCCGCGACCGGTCTATGTTGCGGAGCGGGAGCGGGACGATAGGTGGTACCAGTATTGTAATACGGGGGGTCACCTATTGACTTCGTGCGGAAAGTTTTCCGACGCTGATCCGGTGCAGCGGAAGCAATTCGTGGAGCGGTTGCGTCTGTGTTTTACCTGCTTGGGGTCGCATTATACGCGGGAGTGTGACAACGTTCGGCCATGTCACTTCTGCAACCGAACGTCACACCATTACTCTCTCTGTTTCCAGACGCCGTCTTATAAAAATAGGGCGAGAGTGGGTACCTATGCGCGCGGGGCTGGGCCTTCCACGGGCGGGGGTGCGGTGAACCAACCTAGGACAACTTCACCTAGGCAATTCGCGGGCGTTTCGAGAATGAGGCGACAATCACGGTCACCTCCTCTTAGGCGGGAACAATTAAGGCGACTACAATCTCGGTCGCCACCACTTATGCGGGAGCGGGTGTCGTGGTCTTCGCCACTTCGGCGAGAAGACGAATAGCCGGCGAAACCATGCACAATCAGGCATCCGGACGGGTACACTTATACCCCCGGACGCTCACCTCCACGTTCACCTCAGCGGGATTGACAGCCTAAGCGGGAATCCCCTCCACTAATGGAGGTGGACACGATACTGCTGCCTTCAGCGGTCGTATCGGTGCGGAATTCAGCGGGTATATTTCTTGCGGCGCGGGCATTGATCAACACTTGTGCGCAAGGGTCGCTAATTACAGCGGGTTTAGCAAAGCGGTTAAATTTGAATATCATTCCGAACGATAAAACCGCTACGGGCATCGACGGATTACAAGCGGATAGCGGGATCGGGAAGGTACAAATCACGGTGAAACCTTCAAATGCGGAATCACCTACGTTTAGTACAACTACGGTTATATTGAATAAATTAGTAGGTTGTCATCCATCGCGGGATTTAAATAACGACATTCTTCTCGACACTTTTGGTTTGCGGTTAGCGGATGTGAACTTTCACATATCAGCCTCCATCGATTTACTACTCGGTGCGGAGGTAGCGGGAAATATTTTGCGGGGCGGTCGAGTTCCCTTGCGGCCTGAGGGTCTAGTCGCATTGGATACCATTTTCGGATATACTATTATGGGACCTATCCATAAACCAATACATAGGTCTTCGCGGGTAGCGGCAATTTCTCTTTCCAGCGCGATTGAGAAATTCTGGCGGGTAGAGGAGGCTCCAATGATCGAACACATCGATCCATTGGACCTACAGTGTGAGGAGTTTTATAAATCTTCAACTATGCGGTTGCCTTCGGGGCAGTTTATGACGCGGTTGCCTTTTTTATCGGATAGGCCTACATTAGGGGACTCGGAGACTATTGCATATAAGCGGTTTCTATCAGTCGAGCGGCGACTTCAGCGGGAACCTAAATTGCGGGAACAATACGTCGAATTTATGCGGGAATATCAGCGGTTAGGACACATGTCACCTTCAAAATTTGACATTAATAGCGGGGAACACTATTATATTCCACACCACGGGGTTTTCAAATCGGGAGATACTTCAAAAATTCGGGTAGTGTTTGACGGAAGCTGTCGTACATCAGCGGGTGTTTCATTGAACGACTGTCTTCATGCGGGTCCGAAATTACACTAGGACATAACTCACGTTCTTCTAAACTTCCGTCTACACAAAGTGGTCATAATAACGGACATCAAGATGATGTTCCGTCAAACACTCATACATGCGGACGATAGACGGTATCAACTAATATTTTGGCGGGAATCTCCAACTGAGGCTTTAGTTACCTATGAGCTCAACACGAACACCTACGGTCTTAAGTCTAGTCCATATATTGCCATACGGACGTTGCGGGAATTGGCATTGCGGGAAAGGGATAAATATCCTAAAGCGGCTGCGGTTATCGAGTCGGACGTATACGTCGACGACATACTTTCGGGTGCGTCTTCTTTGGAAGAAGCGCAATCGCTCAAGAATAAGCTTATCGGTCTCAAGGCCACAGACGGATATGAAGGCGGATATGAAGCGGAAATGGCTATCTAATAGTGCGGATTTGTTAGCGGACGTACCTCACGAACATCAGCAGGTGCCCTTATTGTTCGAAAACGCGGAAAATCCGGGTCTAGTTGCGGTATTAGGGATTCAGTATAATCCACTTGCGGATACGTTTAATTTTAACGTTAGTATTCCAGTGGGCGACTCATGGACCAAACGGAAGGTCCTTTCCATAATAGCTAAAATGTACGATCCAAACGGGTGGCTAAGTCCTACTATCTTTTTAGCTAAATGTTTTATTCAGCGGTTATGGTTAGCGGGAATGAACTGGGATGACCCCCTCACCCCAGAGTTAGAACGAGATTGGCGGGCCATTACCAGTGACTTGCTAAAATTAGCGGGAGTACACATACTACTACTAGTAGATTTGGTAGTAAAATACAATGGTTGAAAGCTGCGTCTGAAGATTTTGTACAAACAGCTCTCATGCCTTTGGGAAACTTTGACCTAAATAATTGTAATTAAAACGCGTGTAAGCTTGCAACCAGACTGACTTTATTAGTGAAACAGTTCATATATTTACATCATAGATGTCGCTAGTGGTTCCTAAATTCTCTATATTTTGTTATAACTTTTGACACCCCTACTTAACAAAATAAATGATTAACAATATAACAATTGTGTAATACCAAATATTTTCAAAAACTTATAATGTTTTATGGACGTTAGGCCCTTTGTAAGTAGATCTGCAGGCATTTCTGTAGTTGGCATATACTCTACTTTAATTATATTATTTGCAATTTTTTCTCTACAGAAATGATAGCGTATATCAATATGTTTTGATCTCTTGTGTAATACTGGATTTGCAGCTAACTTTTGAGCAGACTGATTGTCATTGAATATAGTAACAGTATACAATTCATTAGTGATTATATACTGCAAGTTTCTCAAATATATGGCCTCTTTACAACAGTCAGATAAACCCATATATTCGGCCTCTGTACTCGATAAGGCCACAGTGCATTGCTTTCTGGTTTCCCATGAAACTGCACCACCAGATAATTTAAAGAAATAGCCAGTATATGACTTTCTGTCTATTGGATTACTCGCCCAATCAGCATCTACAAAAGCCTGTAATTTTGAATTACCACTAGCTGTATATTTTAAACAATAATTTTTGGTTTTGTTTAAATATTTTAAAACTCTTTTGGCATAACTCCAATGCTCTTCCTTATAGCAATTGTTAAATTGACTTAAATAATTAATGGAAAAAACAATATCTGGCCGAGTGAGGACAGCTAAATACATCATACTGCCAATTAGTTGCTGATATGGCAATTTCTTATCGAACGTCTCACTTTTACTTAAATTCAATTTCTGTTCAATGGGTGTATCTATGTGTTTACAATCGGTTAGATTAAATTTCTGTAACAATTTTTCTATATAATTTTTTTTATCTAAGGTTATTTCACCTTTGGTTTTATCAATGTTGACCCTCATACCTAGACACTGTTTTACACTACCCAGATCCTTAATTTTAAACTTTGATGACAAACTTTCTTTCAATTTGTCTGTTTCACTCTGACTATTTGAAAATACAAAAAAATCATCTACATACAAAGCAATTACAATTTTCATATTTCCTATCATTTTAGTAAACAAACATGGTTTCAGTTCAGACCTTTTATAATTTAACGTTTGTAAAAAATCATCAACCCTTTTATACCAGGCCCGTGATGATTGTTTTAGGCCATAAATAGCACGTTTCAATTTTAACACTTTGTTAACATTTTCACATTTTAACCCTAACGGCATTTGCATGTACACAGTCTGGTCAAGGAATCCATTTAAAAAAGCTGTTTTTATATCTAAATGACTTATATCTAAATTTAATTTAACTGATAAAGCGAATAATAATCTCAGTGTTGAATGCCTCAGAACTGGTGAAAAAGTCTCATCAAAATCTATGCCTGGTTTTTGAGAAAATCCTTTAGCGACTAACCTGGCTCTATCATGAACTCTATTATCACTGTCAAGTTTTTTCTTAAAAACCCATTTGCACTGAACTATAGTTCCATCACTGGGCACTTCAACTACTTCCCAAGCACTATTTTCATTAAATGAATTGAGTTCATCGTCCATAGCTCGCTTCCATTGCAAACTCTCAGGTCCATTTAACGCTTCCTCCAGAGATATCTCACCACACTGATTGTCCTGTTCACTTGTTGTACACATATTACTGAAGCCATAAAATTCTGTCTGCTTCCGAATACGTTTTGATGATGTGTGAGCTGTATTTTGATTTTTGGGCTGTTCTTTTGATTGTTCATTACAAGTATCAAAAAAAATTTCATCCAACTGACGATGAGTTTCATTGCCCTGAATTTCCTCCTGTTTCACAATACCTCCTTCTGTCAAATTCGGTTTCGAATAAGTCTCTGTATCCCCTACTGATTCTATACTTGGTTCTGATTTTGTGTCTACCTTCTCTATAGCATCTATTGCCTTATCGCTGATACTTATTGACAACACATTTCTGTCTGATCCTTCATTTATCACTACAATATCTCTGCTGATCATTATTGTGTTATTTCTGGTATTATATACTCGATATCCTTTAACATTGTCAGAATAACCAACTAGGATGCACTCAATTGCCTTTTTGTCCCACTTCAATCGTTTTTCTTTTGGAATATGAATCATTACCTTGCTTCCAAATATACGTAAGTGGCTAACTTCTGGTTTTCTACAAATCCACAATTCAAACGGTGTCCTGTTGTTCAGTCCTGGTGCTACTGATCGATTTCTCAAGTAAACTGCAGTGTTTACAGCTTCTGCCCAAAATTTTTTGCTTAGATCTGCATCAAACAACATACATTTGGCCTTTTCGACAACTGTTCTGTTGAGCCTTTCGCACAAACCATTTTGTTCAGGCGTATATATATTCGTTTTCTGATATAAAATTTCTGCATCCTGTAAGTACCTCTCGAATTCTTTACTGCAAAATTCCCATCCATTGTCCGTTCTGAATATTTTAATCTTCTCATCCGTTTGATTCTCTACCAATGACTTATAAGTTTTAAAACAATTAAATGCCTCATCTTTTGTTTTAAAAAAATAAACATAAGCCCCCGTTTGATTCTCTACCAATGACTTATAAGTTTTAAAACAATTAAATGCCTCATCTTTTGTTTTCAAAAAATAAACATAAGCCATCCTACTATAGTCGTCTACAAACAGAAGATAATATTTAGAGCCACCTATTGATTTTGTCTCCATGGGCCCACAAATATCTGCATGTACTGTCTCGAGCCGGTTCTGACTTCTGTTACCGATGTGTAAAAATGGTAAGCGCTCCTGCTTTCCTTCACAGCAAACAATGCAATTTGTTTTACTGCCCTGTGGCTTGTCTGTGTATGACATACCTAGAACAGCTCCATTTTTCATTTTTTCTAGGTCACTGCTGTTCAGATGTGCAAATCTTCTGTGCCATATACTCCCCGAAACTAATGTCAACAAACAATCAACCTTCTTGATATCCAGTTTGTATACACCCTCGACTGCGTCTGCTGTTGCTACTGTTTTATTATTTTGATTGCGAATAATACATTTATTGTTTTGAAATGAAACTTTGTTTCCGTTTTTTAATAATTGGCTAACTGATAATAAATTTGTTGCAAGATTCGGCACATATAATACCCCCTTAACTGGAATTTCGAACTCGTTATTGTTCACTGCTGTTGTGATTTGAACATCACCACAACATTCCACAGGTATTTTCGACCTATCAGCTATGACTATCTCCTCGATATTTTGTTGGTTATAAACATTCTGTAGCCAATGTCATATGCATGCTGGCGCCTGAATCAATGTACCAATCCATGTTACTAAATTTACTACTGAGAAATACCGCACTAAAAGCGTTAGATTGCTTTTTCTTTATTGTGTTTGCACATTGGTTCTTGTAATGTCCATATTGTTTACATTTATGACATTTAATGTGACATTTCGAGTTTGACGTTTCTGTCGGTAATTTGCTGAACTTGTTTTTATTGTGCTGCCAACTTTTTGACACGAATGCATTCTGAGTGTTGCTAATGTTAATTGCACAAAGTTATTTATAAATTATTTAAAAAAGTTCTTGATTAGCAAATGTTACTATACAATTAATGAATTTTTTCATGATAAAAATAAATAAACAATATTTTATAAGTGATGTATCTAAATATCATTAACATATATTGTATAGATTATATAATAATATTTTCTGTAATAATAGCTATTTAAGTCGTATCAGTGTAAATTGTAATTGAATACTCTGTTTCAAATTGGTTAGGTTAGACTAGCTCCTGTTGCAGGATTGCCATGCCCCAACGGGGCGTCGCAGGATGTTATATTGTGTGTCGGACGCATCTGTAACTTTATAATGATTCTGTGGCATGCAATAAACTTATTATGATTATGATTAATGTCACTTCCGTCTTCCATGTCAATAAGTTTCGACTTGATGACGTCAGCTGTTATCTCAATGCCCGAGTGTTCAATTGCCATTAGCATAGGTGAAAATTTTTCGGGTAATCCTGCTAACAATAGCGCACCCACCCATTCATCGTTGATTTTGAATCCTGTATTATTCAATCTTTGACTGGTTTCCACAATTAATGTCACATATTGAGACATAGATTCACAATTTTCACGACGGATTAAAATGAGGTTACGAAGTAGACTGATCCTTCTCGTGAAACCGTTGTCGTCGAACATCTGCTTTAACTTCGTCCACAATTCTTTTGCACTCGTTTCAGTTTTAATATAATAATAATAATAATAATTGTTTATTACCCAAAACAGATCTTACAAAATAAAAAAATTACATAACAATCAAAGAATTAAATACTAATATGGGTAATGAGAGCAAGCTCAGCATTATGACTGATTAAACTGAAAACCAGCGTCGGCAGCAGCATGCTGCTACCGACGCTGGTTTTCTGTTTGCCCTTCCCGAATTGATAATACCATAAAATAAATTTAGCATGAGATCGTGCTCAATACTCATCACACATCATACAATACAGCTATGATAATATACATATGACAAAAAAAGAAAGAAAAGACATAATTAAATAACAAATAGCAAGAAAAAAAAAACAAGCCAGTGTCAAATTTATAGCACTCAAATCGCATACAGACCGAGACCCAGGTGAAACCGGCGCGAGGCCCAGGATTCTACACAGATTTTTGCGAGTCTAACAGATATATCTTGCATAAACGTTTGAATGTAAATATCGAATTAGCATCCCTTACCGGCGGAGGCAGGTCATTCCAGCACCTCGACGCCGCGTAACGAAAGCTACCCCTGAAAACGGCAAGTCTAAGAAGGGGAACCACCGTCAACTCATTTCTGATACCAGCCGTACTTGCTCGTGCTTGTTGGGCCCATTCTATTTTTTGTGCCAGATACAGAGGACACCCATTTTTATGCAGTTCAAACATTATTGTAGCCAAATTGAGTGTACGTCTGTTGAGCATATTCAATGTTTTTGTCTGGTTTAAAATGGGGGTGATGTGGGTGCGCCGAGGCACCGAATGCCTAAAGCGGATACAGGAATTCTGCACTCGCTGTACGGCTTTTTGAGTTTTTTTCAATAAACACGGACCATAAACAACGTCACCAAAATCTAAGTGTGATAGTACTAATGAATCACACAACTTATTCCGAACACTAAAATTTAAGTATGGGCGAAGCTTATATACCGATTTAAGTGCTGTATAACTTTTGGAGATGTGGACCTCAACTGACTGTCAAATAACACTCCCAAATTTCTCACTTCTGTAGATTCTGAGATAGGTGAGTCTGCGACTAAGATATCGTCCACATACGTACGAATTATTTGTACTTGATGTTTAGTACCAAAAACTATATAAGTGCTTTTAGTAGGATTAATATATAATCCTTGCTTACTTGACCATTCCACAATAGCTTTCAGATCACAATTAATATCAAGTACTGCTCTCCTTACGGATTCTTCGTTAGGTGCTACGTGTGAATAAAGTTGCGTGTCATCCGCATACATATGAGAAGAGCAATGAGTCAGTACATCTGGAAGGTTTGCAGTATACAGTGAAAACAGGAATGGCCCTAATATAGATCCCTGGATCACACCTCTGTTCAGCCTAAGCGGTGTGGAGCGGCGGAGAACACCTTTGTTGTCGAAACATTCTACAATTTGCTCACGATTGAAAAAATAGCTACGAAACCACTCGCAATATGTACATATAATACTGGATCGATGGTCAAAATGATTTTTGCTTTAGCTTTCGAGTCGTTTGCATCGCCATCTTTTCTAATGCATTCTTGCATACCTTCCAGTACTAAAAAATTTTCGACCGCAAACGCCCAATCTTCATAGTTTTCTCTTCCCTTTAATTTAGGTATACTCGTAATTATATTTGTAGCCATTATTAACTGTTTTTATCGATTATTTACAATACTAATAATAAAACCGCGCTGGGCCCATAACCTGTAATTAAAACGCGTGTTAGCTTGCAACCAGACTGACTTTATTAGTAAAACAGTTCATATATTTACATCATAGATGTCGCTAGTGGTTCCTAAATTCTCTATATTTTGTTATAACTTTTGACAATAATGAACAATTCAAACAGTTGGAAGTAGTTTGCACATATTTATTTTTAAAGAAAAAATTATCTGCTGATGAACTCAGATTTATACTGATATCTCAAAATATAGGTTTCAGTTTCAATTTGATGAGAGTGATATGCACTTCAGATGCTTTGCATTTGCATTTATTAAGGGCTACAGTACAAACATTTATATGGAAAAATGCTCATCAAACACAATTACCACCCATTGATTATTGTTCATTTGGTTACGAAAAGCTCAACGGTGACTTACGTCCACGACAAATGACAAAGCTGTCTTTACCCGAGTCATTAATTCCACCATGTAAATGTATTGCAAATTGTCGCACAATGTCTTGTAATTGCAAGAAATCAGAATTGTTTTGTATTTCATTATGTAAATGCATCAATAACAAATGTCAAAATAAAAATGAGTAATTTTTTACCTAGTTTAAGTACATTTACGCTTGAATTCGCTGGTTTTTCATATATAACTTTTATTTTTTTATTAATAAAAAAAATCATTACTTTCATTTTTGTTTTTATTTTTATTATTTAAGAATCCATCCTCACTTTTACCATTAGAAAAAACTACAAATTATTACGGAAATAATCATTAAAATGATTTTACATCATGTACTCAATACATTCCCTTTACGAATAAGAGAAGAGGAGGTAAAGAAAAAATGGACCAAAAAATTTACCAGCAAGATCCACATTATTATTGTTTGACCTTTTCTTCACTTAAATCCGTTGGCAAAATTCAGTATTCACAATATGCATATTCACTTACCTCTAGCGCCCGGTCTAGCTGTCTAACCGCTCACGCTTGACATATATCAATCTCCAACATAGGGTCTTAGGGAATCTGAAGCTACCAAGTCAGTAAAACTCTTGTAACCGCCTATACCCTTGATACTACGAATTTGATATCTATCATTTCCAACAATTTTGGTTATAATGTACGGTCCCGAATAAATTTCATCCAGTTTAGTATTAACTTTATCAGCAACACTCGTAGGGGCTTCCATTCATAATATATAATCTCCTTTATTATACATTACAGCCTGCTTAGGCTTTTTGTCAAAATTATGTTTCATCGATGTAGCAGCCTTTCTGATATTATGACTCGCTTTGTCGTGACGGGTTTCTCCTGGTTCTACTATATTTTGGTCAGGTATATCACAGAATGAGCGACCAGGTTGCGCGAACATCGAATCATAAGGCTTATAGCCAGTACACTCATTTTGAGTTTTATTAATTTCCCACATTACATTGGGTAGATCGTTCTCACAATTAAGTGGACTCCTACTACGAAGAGCATCCAGAATAGTACGATTCACCCGTTCTACTTGTCTATTAGATCGAGGGCGTGCGATTGCAGTAAGTATATGTTTAAATAGAAATCAGGATCCATAGGAAATTTCCGAAAGTTACTACTTGTGAAAGCTTTACCGTGATCTGAAATTACCCGTTTGGGTTACCAAATAAACTAAAGATGTTATTAAGAATCTTAACTGTCTCTACTGAATTAAATGTGCGCGAAGATTGTGCAATTACAAATTTTGAAAATTAATCAATAATGACCAATATATATTTATTTCGTCTTTTTGTTCTATCATATGTGCCTAGATGGTCAGTGTGAACTATATTCATTGGTTCAGTAGGTTTTGGGATAGGATGAAGCATGCCTTCCTTTCTACCATAACTACCTTTGCCATAAGCGCAGTGTAAACATGCCATCACATACTTTCTAATAAATCGGCTCATTGTAGGGAACCCAAAATCTTTCTTTATAAAAATTGACTGTCTCTTCATCAGCGGTATTTAAATTCAAAAGTTCAAAAATGGTTTTTAGTCTATCATCTTGATACTGTAAAGTCAAAAACCAGTCGCTAACTTCAATACGATTGATATTGATAGTGTCGATGGGATTTCTACTGAGCGCTGAGCTTTTACATTATGCGTTCACCGGGCCTGTATTCCATTTCGATGTCAAAATCCTGTATAAGTAGTGAGAGCTGCCCGTACTGCAGAACAATCGTTAACTACTTTGACATGTAATTCTGTAATATAAATACGAAACCTTTTTAAAGATTCTACAACTGCCAGCGTTTCCAGCTCGTAACTATGGTTTCTTCTTTACTTGTAACTCGGCTGTAGTACATAACTAGTTTTAAATCACCATTAATCTGTTTTATAAGTAGAATGCCTGCAATAACATGTTTACTAGCATCAGTGTGTATGTTTTTGGCAAATTTCCATCATACAGGGCTAAAACTGGTATTGAGCATAGAAAAACCTTTAGTTTCTCAAAACTATTTTTTTGAATTTCAGCCCATTCCCAAAGTGTGTTTTTCTTTAAGTCAGTGAATGGTGGCGCAATAGTAGAAAAATTATAAATAAATTTTCGAAAATAACTACAAAGCCATATAAATCGTCTTACTTCAGGTACATTTTGTAAAATCTTAAATTGTGATACTGCAATCAATTTAAATTCGCCTGGACGAATGCCTTCACCAGATATTTCATGCCCTAGGTAGGTAAGGCTAGTCTGTAAGAACGAACATTTCTTCATATTTAGTTTCAAATTATGCGACTCAAATCTCTCAAGTACTTTATCGAGTAAATCTAATCTTGATTCTACACTATTAGATGGTAACAGTAAGTCATCGAGGAAAGATAACACTTCGTTGCAATCTATCGACTCGAGAACTTTCCGTATTAGACGCATAAAGACAGAGGGAGAACTAGCCAGGTCGAACAGGACCCTTAAATACTCGTATTATCCCTCTGGCGTGATAAAACAATCTTATGCACATCAGATTGTCCAATAGGTACCTGATGATAGCCCTGGACCATATCCAAAGTTGTAAAGTAACGTTTACCCGCCAGTTTATTCAGTTGATCGTCTATATGTAGTAAAGAGAATCTGTCTTTAATGGTAACAGCATTGAGGGCGCGATAATCGACACAAGGTGACTCAGACTCTCTGATAATATTGGCAGCTAATAATTCTCTAATTTTTACATTAACCGCTTCTAACTCCTTATGTGGTAACCTAAGGATAAATTATTACTCATTTCGACCAGGTTGGTACACACTAAATCTCGGGAATGGCTAGCAAAACAATTTGCATGTCGTGTCAATATGTCTGTCCAAGCTTTTCGCTGGCTCGTGTCAAGAGACCATACTTGAATTTCCTCAATTGGAACACCACCAATGTTTATAAGTTGGGTAGTAGTCAGCAGCATTCACCACGCGTTAACAGCTCTCCTGCCTTCCACTTGATGTCATCGGTTCCCATGTTCATTACTTTGATATAACCCTCATTTCCTTGAAGCAGCGTATCGTGTAGTGAATATGTTACACCTCCCAGTTCGTGGTGACGTGCTGGTGTGCAAACCTTATTGTTGTCCTTGTTCCCCAACATACACACTCTGATCAATGCAGTATCTGGTGGGATAACTTCTTCTTCCTTAGTCACTACCTGGTAACAGTCCTCTTGTACACAATTATCAATATCGGCCAGACAGTTTAATGAGTCCCTTCGCAACGTTACTATGTTGTTGCTCACAGTTAGTGACATCCCTTCACCATTTATGATTGGTTTTCCAATTAGTAGGGCTACCCCACTCATCTCACTATACGTTACATGAGCCTGACAAGGGATATTTATATCGTCAATTTACAGTGCGAAGCTGACCTCACCGCGCGAAGGAAATAAGCCCTCAAGAAAATCCTTTCAAATTTTTTTTTTGGCCTGTGCTACCTGCTCTGCTATTACATTTACCCGACTGCCTGTATCGATGTAGGTTTTAATATGAATACCGTTGATTTTTGTCAACTTTTTGTGTCATTGTAGTTCTACAGTAGTTTGACTTCCTTGGTGACGGTGACGATTTTAAAAGGTCCGAGAATCCAAAAAAACTGGTGCTGCTGCTAGCGACGTCTACATACCTAACCTTTGGTATTATGAAATGATGACATTTTTAGAAAAGAAGAAAGGCGGCAGCCAACAAATTGATGAAATGGATACGCTAGAAAACAAATAAGTAAGCATTTCACATTTTTATACTAATAATAAAACGGAAAAACGATTAGTTTAGTCTTGAAAATTGTTTCATTGATTTTGGGGTCTATAAAAATATGATTACATCAGGCCGTTATTTTGAAATAACACAACCTTTTTTATTATATAACTTTATTGATTATAAAACTCTAGATTAATAACACTCATCGCTTGGAATTAAATCTACCATTCTATCTTGAAAAGAAACTTTACCAGTATTATTAAAATATTTTGTCAAAATATTCCTGGCTTTCTTGCCTCCGTGTGATGCTTTTTTAATTGTTTTGCGGAAAGATGTAAGTCCGCCTATTTGACGCCAATCACCTGGTC
The DNA here is from genome assembly GCA_949709985.1 of Luffia ferchaultella. Lineage (NCBI taxonomy): Eukaryota > Metazoa > Arthropoda > Insecta > Lepidoptera > Psychidae > Luffia > Luffia ferchaultella. The sequence continues at coordinate 2,109,431 of OX453261.1, forward strand.
GGTATGTAAAACCTTCTACATTTTCATGATCAAGGCTGGTACGAGTAAAATAAATATTAGAATTCTGTCTTAAGAAGTTGTGTAGTACACAACTGGCTAAGACGACGGCATTTACACTCTCAACATTCAGATTAATTGGTTGTCCGAATATTCTGAAACAAGAAGCAAGAATACCAAAAGCCTTCTCTGCAATTCTTCTTACCCGACATAATCTGTAGTTGAAGATTCGTTTTTCCTTATTGATTTTTTTTTTTGAGGGAAGTTTCATTATGTGAGCTTCAAGTGCAAAAGCACTATCTCCAAGGAATACATACGGGACGGACGAATTAGTACCTGGTAGTCTGTACGATTTAGGCAATTTTAAATCATCGTTTATAAGTTTCTCATAAAATGTTGTCCTTTTAGAATACTCCACATACTTCTATGTGAGCCTGTATGAACATAAATGAATTCATAACTTGCATTAACTATGCCAAACAGTACTACACTAAATGTTCCCTTGTAGTTATAGAACAGAGATCCACTTCTAGGTGATTTTTCTATTAAAATATGTTTTCCATCCATGCATCCGACACATTTATCAAAATTCCAATGTTCTTTAAACAACTGCGCTGATTCCTTCCATTCTTCTTTTGTTGAAGGCATCTAAAACAAAGTAATTAATATAAATGCTTTATGTTACTAATGAGCCTGCCAACAAGCGCAATATTTTAAGTTTTCTAGCAAAGTTTTATGACCCATTAAGCTTTGCTAGTCCTATAATAGTAATAGCAAAAGCCATAATGCAAAAACTATGGTCAGCCAGCATAAACTGGGACTCCGTTCTTCCAGACAATTTGAAAATTGAAAATTTTTTGCACAAATTGCCGATGCACATTGGTCTTATGTAAATACTCATGATAATCCCGCTGACCTCGTCAGGCGAGGAATCAAACCGTCCGAGCTGGCTGGGTGCACGTTGTGGTGGAATGGCCCCTCTTTCTTGCAAAAAGGTGAGTATAATATTGATACTAAATTTGACTTACCTGATTCAGTACCGGAAATGAGCTTGTCTTCAGCATCCTCCAGTGACATGGTTTGTCTGCTCTGAGTTATCGACATTAATCCATTACTCAGATATAAACAAAATGACACGAGTTTTGGCCTACATTTTAAGGTTCTGTAATAATGTAAAAGCCAATAATACAAAGAATAATCACAACTTTATAACTAGTAGAGAGCTACAGTAGGACCGAAACTTTTACTATCAAGTTTAAATCAAAAGTATTGGATAGCAGATGAACTGCGACAAATAAAAAAAAATACTTATAATTGTCTAATATGTTTCAAACTGAAAGCAATTGCCTCAAGGCAACTAATGGGTTCTCTGCCAACGGCTAGGGTGACAGCATGTCGTCCCTTTAAAAAAGTACCCATAAATATAAAACAATCTACTTTAAGGGGTACAATGGTCATATGTAACTTACATATGTGTATTTGTTTGCTTTACAGTCAAAGCCATTCATCTCAAATTTGCGTCAGACCTAACCACTGCGACTTTCCTAGCATGCTTTAAACGATTTATTGTCCGTAGAAGTTTGCCCACCGACGTAACTGTGACAACACTAGTAATTTCAAAGGTGCAAATAATGAATTGTCAATAACAGGTGAATTCATTTACAGCACAACAAGGTATAAAATTTCATTGTCCCTAGCTATTCTCCTGTTTTTAGTGGCTTTTGGGAAGCTGTTGTAAAAAACACTATCACTTAAAGCGTGTTGTGCAAAAAACTTTGTTAACGTATGAACAAATGAACACTGTTTTAGTTGAAATTGGAGGAGTCCTCAACTCCAGACCGCTCATGCCATTGTTTTCAAACATTGATGACTTGAGTTACCTAACGCCAGGTCGTTTTTTTAATAGGCACTGCATTAAATTCATACCATGAGCATGCCGTCAGTGATAAGCCAATTAATAGACTAACAGTCTTATTCATAGTCCGTAATTTGAACATTGTTTAAAGTTAGTTTAGCTAAACACCGTATTACTGTTAAACAATCGTTTAGTCAGCATGCAATTCAGAGTGCTTTTTAGGCCGTAGTTTAAGATATACATTGTGTAAGACATGTTATGGCAACATTTCGTGCACAGTTTTTGTAGACTTTTTAGATTGTGAATTATAAATAGCATGTTGCTATCCAAGTAACTTTATGACGATAATCAAATGTCAACATTGTGATGTTTTGTTTATGGATGTTGATCAATGTTGGAGAAAGGCGCGGGAATACTAAAGGAAAAAGGCGCACTTTAGTTCAATGCTGGTGTTGGTTTCGTTTGTTACTGTTATTTACTTTCAACGAAATATATCGCGGAAAGAAAAAAAATAAATAATTGTAAATAAACGGTCGTAATGGATGTACATAAATTTAGAAATAAATAGTCAAAATAACTGTGCAATAAAAAGGCGAAAGGGTGGTGAAGGCACAGGCAAAAGAAACCGCGACGAAAATTGGAGCGAACTAAAAAAAGAAACGTTATTGGAAATTTTAACTGAGCATATAAAAATAGTAGAAGATAAACAAACAGACACAAATATTAATTATAAAAAGATTCAGGCCTGGAAGGAAATCACCGAAAAATATGTAAATAAATGTGTGGAAGTTTATCACACGTGCTAAAAATGTTCGTAAATTAGCTAATTTTGTCTTATTTAAGATTTCATATGCTTGGAGGAAATAACAGACCAGTTGCCAAGGTGAAAGATCAGTGGAGGAGAATGAAGATGAATGCCAGGAAAAGTATTTCTTCATATCAAAAGTCTCTGCAAAGTAACTGGAGGAGGCGTTAACGCAACTGTAGTGACAGAAATGGATTGGAAGATAAAATCATTAGTGCCACATGAGTTTTATTATGATTCCAATTCATTTGATAATGCTGGCTCTGAAAATGGAATAAAATAGAATAGAAAATGGAAGTTCCAAATAATATAAGGTTAAGTATCATACATTACATAAGCAGTTACTTAATTTTATTGCTTAAAGTCCACTAACATGATTCAAATTTAAAGTTTCAGTTAGTGAAAACCCTGCCAGCATCTGTCAGACAGAGTTTGAAAGTCAAACAGTAATGATTTCTTTCTTGTTTTTTGCAAATGTATTTAATATGAGTATTAAATCTGATTTTTCGTTATTAAATTTTTAGAATGCGTCAACATTCCCAGATGATAATCATTTATTGACTGTTATTGTTGAAGAGATTCCCCAAGAAGATGCAAACACGCTACTTCGATCAAACTTTGTGGTACAGTATTAGTCTTATATTTGACTTTGTTATAATATAATATATATGTTACCGTGAATATGACTTCTGACATGTATCGATGCATATTTACATACACCAAGATGATGCTGTGAATCTTAGAAATATCTATTCAGAAATCATATGAGTGATAACATTCTCTAATTGATTAAAAGTGGAAAGTCTAACTGATTAATTTTCAGATGCACAGAAATCTTCACATAGGATAAAAAAATATTTTGTGAAAAAGATACATTTACAAACTTTTTGTTTAAAATTATTTACAAGCTGAATATTGAATAATAGACTGTATCTGCTAGTGAATGGTTACACAATATGAACACCGATTCACATATATTTCAGGAAACTGTAACTGGAGCTGCGTCTTATGTAAATTTGATGGAATCAGATAACAGAACTCCTCCCATCGGGTAAAAAAACACATTTTTGGAATAAGATATATACAAATTATAGTATAGTAATAAAATGATGTTAAATCAAATCTTGGACTATGTACTGTTATATCCCATTTTATTAAGCAGTAAATGCTGACATATGTAATCTTATATTGTATATAAGGTGACACTCACATGCGAGCCGCCAGTCAATCTGTAACAACTGTTCGAAGCACTCATGTAAACTTGTGTGAACTATTAAAAAGTTTCAGGTTAATAAAATTCTCTTTTTAAAAAGGACCTACCCAGAGCCATCCTAAGAAATTGGTGTCAAAAGTGGGATATTCAGGGATAATTACCGATATTCCTGGATATTCGTAAAAGTAATAAATCGAAGTGTTACGCGCCGCGCTACGCTCTCGATTAACGTTTGGCCTGGCCTTTAAAAAGAATAAGGAGTAGTTCCGGTCGACGATCAGCCTTAGGCATAAGCATGAGCCCGCGCCATCAAATCCTGGTCGAGAGTTTGTCTGGACTCCTGAGGGTAAGCTGCGTCACCATATAGATTGACTCGCCACCAACAACACCACGTGGCTAATTTCCCACACTCGACGAGTCCCGAGCACAACCGTCTACGTGACGTCACCGTCACTACCCGCGATAAGCACGCTGCGAAAGCGACGTGTTTATTTAAATGCAACATCATCAGAAGATGTCCTACAAACTTTCCACGTGTGCCGTCATTATACTGTGAGTTATATTTTTGTCTTTCAAATTCGAGTAATACCAAAGTTCTAATTTCCCACACTCGACGAGTCCCAAGCACAGCTGTCTACGTGACATCACCGTCGCCACCCGCGATAAGTACGCTGCGAAAACGACGTGTTTATTTAACTGCAACATCATCAGAAAATGTCCTACAAACTTTCCACGTGTGCCGTCATTATACTGTGAGTTATATTTTTGTCATTCAAATTCGAGTAATACAAAAGTTCAAGTGAAATTCAGTGGAAGTGATCTATAACTCTTATATTATTTTGCCATTCACAATAACTATATTTTACTTATTTCTTCGTTGTAATTATTATTTTGAGGACCTGTACTACAATTTCAAATAAATGTCCTACAAAAAAGTAAAAGAAAACGTTGATGAAGGCTCTGGTTCCGAATCAGACCAACCACTAAGTAAAATTAAAATGACCAAAAAAAATTACACTTTCAGTCTTACTGAAATTTGTCAAACCCTACGAAGGGGACCAAGAATAATTGACCACGTTTTTAACAAGTCGCGAAAATGCAATTTCACTAGCAAATACGGATCAACAGAACGTCACATGTAAATTTATTTTAAAACAACTCGGAGGCAAAGAGCAACGAGTTGTCTAAAGAAATTTAATAGTCGAAAAAAATAAAATCCTTCTTTAAATCCATATTTGGGGAGAAAAAACATTCAACCTACCTTTTGTTTGATTTACAAAATTGTAAACAATTGCCTTCCGAGGATGTGACAAAATATTCTCTTAGAATAGAGTCGTGTCTCATCAGAATTCAGTCCGACATGCATTACAGCTGCGATAACGAAGAAGAATTCCCCGGAAGATTGGCTGCTATGGAGGATTTAGCTGTAAATACATTTTTACTAGGAATGAATACCAACTTTTCCCACATTGTACGTTGCAAAAATCCTAACACATTATCTGACGCGATATCATACGCAATTGAAGAAGAAAAATTATACAATTTAACAAAAATTATACAACGAATTATCCAGTAATAGATTACCTCGTAATAATTTAGATTTCCCCATATCTCTGTCATTAGAGGACATGCATAACATCATAGATGTATCCAAATTAACTTAATACTATAACAACCATAAAATAATATTGATTATTCAAATACCATTAATTAACCCTACCAAGTTTAATATCTACAAGGTGTTACCGCTACCAACACCACGAGAAGAACATCATTTTAGGGCCTGTGTCCTTATCCACCCTTCGAAGTCCTACATAGCTGTAACGGATGATAAATTGAACTATGCATTATTAGATAGTCTAAGTGAATGTAATAATATCAACTATGATTATAAAATATGTCCTTTACGCTACATATTGTCTATCTCGAGGGACTATGTACAACAGGAATGACTCAGATTGGTTCTACACCACGATATTTGAAGACTGGTTCGATACAATAGTGCTTCCATGAGCACAAGGAAAGAATGGATCTAAGCTGTCTATCGGCGACAATTTGGCTAGCCATGTAAATGTTAGTTTATTTTTCTTGCTCCGATTTCATCCCCCATTAGACAGCCCTTGGATGTAAGTTATTTTAGCCCGATGAAGAAGAAATAGCGAACTTTATTCTCTTGGACTATAAACATAGACTATAAACTTAAGCATTGTATTATATTATAGAAATCCCAGCCAAGCATCACTCAACAAATATCATTTTCCTTAGATGTTGACGCAGTTAATTGATGAAATAGATAAATCATCTAATATCACAAGTTCGTTTAAAGCAACGGGTATTTACCCATTTAACCCAGAAAGTGTTCTTAAGAAATTACCATATTTTAAACCCGACCATACATACAAGGTCGAGGACACATTGCTAGACTATTTGGAAGAAAATTGATCACCTAATACAACACTGAAAAAGCCCCGTGAAAAAATAAATTATGTTGCACTAGAAAAATTAGTGTCGGAGGGCAACTTCAAATATCAAGTAATCCTTAACCTGCTTAAAGGAAATATGAAAAATTCAACAGAAGCTGAAACGGGAACTTCGGTAAGAGGCAATGTTATAATATAATAATATAATAACTGGGACGATGAGTCCCGGGCCAGCAACGCCTTGGAATTGGAAAGGGAAAAGGCGATTTGGGCGAGAAGCGACAACCAAGGTTTTAGAACATACTCTGAATCGCTGTCTCGCCCTAGAGGAGCAGGTGGATTCGGTGGTGAGAGAGACAAAGGGGACCCGTGACCTGCTATGGTATTATGACTTCCCTCACAAGATCGAGGAGGTTAAGAAGTTGATCGAGAGCAGGCCGGTCTCACGATCCTATGCGGAGGTGGCGACGAAACCGGTGGCCGCTGTCCAAGCGGTGGCGGCCGCCGGAGTCGCTTCTGGGCCTAACGGGGGGGGGGGCGCATGCCCTCATCATCTCTTCTGCAGACGGGAGGCACACTGCTACCAGGTAACGGACCAGGTCCGCAGTGTGGTTAACGCGAGGGAGATGGGGGTGTGCGTTGACAGGCTTCGAAAAGCCCGTAACCAAAAGGTCGTCCTCAGCTGCTCCTCTAAAAGTGACAGCAGTCGCATAGAGGAGCGGCTGAGGGAGGCCGGCACGGGGCTGTGGGTAGTGAGACCGGAGTGCAGGAATCCTCTCCTTATTGTGAGGAACGTCCTAAAATCAAATTCGGATGAGGACATTTTGGCGTCACTCAGGACCCAAAATCGGCACTGTACCGACGGTCTCGATTGGAGTAAAACCGAGGCAAACGTCCGCTATCGCAGGCCAGCGCGGAATAGCCTCGAATGCCACCCGATGATCGAGGTGTCGCCCGAGCTGTGGTGTCATCTGACTGGGGCGGGCTACGTCTATGTGGGCCTCCAACGCTGTCCTGTACGGGACCATTCACCCCTCGTCCAGTGCTCGCGCTGTCTGGGCTTCGGCCACACGGTGCGTTTGACTTTTGAAAGAACTTAATAGACTAAAATTTATTGCTTTTGACCTTATCTGTAACTCCTTAGCAGGAATACGACACATTTCGAGCAACCCTGTATATAAAAGCGGTGTCGCTCTTGCTTTTTCGCGGCGAAGGCGTTTAATAGTTTACAAGATTGCGTGAGTGAGGATAATCTGGTTTCTTGCGGCATGTCTTGCGTCATGTTGTAAAACTCTACCATTTCCTGCACTTATTTGTTCATGTCTGGGTTGATAATTGTGTTAATTAGTGCACTTTCTACAAATATAATTATAATCAATTGATGTCGTTCTTTCATTCTCCTTCCTCTTTGATACACAGTTTATTATATTTTTTCATCATGGTAGATATTGTCTCTTGAAACTTTTGATAAATCTTTATCAGAATTTTGGCTACTGCCATATTATACCCAACGCCCTTCCCAACACTCTATATCTGACATTCAAGCAGATGGAGAAAGAATCCCTAAAACAGCTGGGATTCGGGAAGGGTGATGGGTCGCGCATCCTGACGATCCACGAAGCGCAAGGCCTGACTTATAGTCGGGTAATTATAGCGCAGACCACCGAAAAATTGCAACTGCACGAGAGCATTCGCCACGCGGTAGTTGCGATTAGTCGGCACACCTCGAGCTGCACTTACTACACGGACGATAGCGACGACGTGCTCGGCAGATTCGTCGCAAAGGTGCAGGTTGCTTCGGTCAGCAACATCATAATGTACGCCCGCCATCTGAGTGCAGACGGGGTATGAAGTGCGGCGCAGGCGCACCTCCCCCTGCCGTCTACACTCCTCGCCTCGACCGTCTATACTTAAGTGTTGTGCTGCCTTTGATGTACGTCGCTCGCTCGCGGATCGATAGCGTTTTACTCTCAAGTTGCGTACTCGTGTTAATTTTTGTTTTAAAAATGAGTGATTCGTGTACTTCAACTTCTATTGATAAAAGACGTGTTTTTATTCGACGTCAAGCACGAGAGTTGGCGAAACATGTTCTTGAGAAGTGTGTTGAAGAAAGGCAGAATCAATGTTTGACCTTGCCCTTGAACGATTCTTTCGGCCGAGCTAGCCATTATACTGGTATCTCTAAAAGAACATTAGCTACAATTCAAACAGAAGCTAAAAAAGGGCCCCTTTCTTCGCCGTCCACTAAAGGAAAATCGCATAGTAAAAAAAACAACTTAAACGTCGATGACTTCGATAGAAGTGTAATACATAGAATTATCGAAGAGTTTTATTTGACAAAAAAGTTGTCCCTACTTGCCCCAAACTTCTCATAGCCATTCGAGAAAAGATCAGTTTTCCGTGGGGATTGACAAGTTTAAAAAAATTATTAGAAATGATGGGATATAAATGGCAAAAATGTCATAATAAGCGTCGAATTTTGGTAGAGAGACCAGCTGTCGTTTATGCACGATCAATTTATTTAAGAAATATCCGTTGATATAGACGAGAGAAGCGAAACATTTTCTTTGTGGATGAAACATGGGTAGATAACAACTTGACTTATAAAAAATGTTGGCGAAATGAAATGATCGACGCGGTTTTGACAGATACAAGCTTCAAGAATAGGTTTATTCTGGTTCATGGAGGATCTCGAGCAGGTTTTTTAGATGACGCGAAGTTGCTTTTCAAAGCTGGTTCTGCAAGTGGTGATTATTTCGTTGAAATTTAAGTGAGTATCAAACATTTAGAACTGTCAACCTTTTATTTCAATCTGTATTTTTGTTCCTTCACAGGTGATTATCACGAACAGATGAATTATATAAATTTTGAGAAGTGGACTACTGAAATGTTGATTCCTAATCTGCCACCGTCATCTGTTGTAGTAATGGATAATGCACCCTACCATAGCGTACAGGAAAATAAAGTTCCAACCAAGTCCAGCACCAAATCCATAATGCTGGAATGGTTAACCAAAAACAACGTAGAGGCTTCAATTACAATGAGGAAAGATGAGCTTTTTAGTTTAATCGAATTGCATAAGCCTTTAGAAAAAAACTAAAATAGATGAGTGTATCAAAAGCCATGGTCATGTTGTACTAAGATTACCACCATACAAGTGCGACCTAAATCCAATTGAGTTGGCGTGGGCGAAATCGAAAAGAATAGTGAGGAAGCACAATGTTCATTCAGATCTGTCCCTGACAAGACTGCGAGAAGTTACGGAGCTAGCAATCAGTCAAGTCACAGAAGAAGATTGGCGCGGCTTCGATGATCACGTTATTGTTCTAGAAGAACTTTATTGGCTAAAAGATGGATTAATGGAAGACGCCGTAGACCGATTTGTCATTGAGGTCAGCGACGACAGTGACGATAGTGATTCCGAATCTGAATTGTCTGTGATTGCCGAAAGTGATGATGATTAAAATTCAAAATTCAATATAAGTTTTTTACAATTATCATATTGTTTAATTATGATTTTGTCTTTTTCACCCAGTTTTTTTTTAAGTAGGGAATTTATACATGTATTCTTTTTATATTTTGTACCATAGCTTGGTAAAGAAATATCTAGCGCCAATATACTAAATAAAATGTCTTAATAATACTAACAGAAACAATCACTTTAAACGTCCAATATTTAGGTATTAAAGAAAAATATTGAGTTCCCTTTCAATATCGCTAATTATAGGTCACAACACTAGCTCATTCCTTAGCTCTGCACTCAGATCGCGGGCGTACAGTAGACCATAACTTAAAAATGGCAATAAGAAACGGAGACGAAGCGATCGTGGAGCAAATAGTACGCGTCAAGCGAGGCGCAGCTCCCTGACCGCTGGAATCCTTGTCCCTTGCCCAAATCTCATAATCGTGTCTTAGAATTAAGCATATAAGTTGTAAAAAAAAAATAGATCTAAGTCCATTACAATTAAGTAGATCTTAGTCCACGGCAGGAATGCCGCTCACTTAACGTCCAAGCACGCGGTGGCTGGGGAGTCGGGTCGCAACGTTCCCTCAGAAATGGATGAGCGAGGCGATGGCTGGCTCTCAAGTCAACTGGTGAGCTGGTGCCGCGTGCGGGGACCAGGCATTTTAGGCTGTAAGAACATTGATCCAAAAGAAACAAAGTTGTGGGAAAAAAAATGAGTATCAAGTCAGATAAAAGAACACATCTGACAAAAAAAAATTAATAATAATAATAATATTTAAAAAAAAAATAGATTATGTAGAATAAGTTTTTTAGTCGGCAAACTCACCACAATTAAAACGGAGTGGAGGCAAATAGATTAGAAAATTGGCTCGAACAAAATTAAATAAATAAATATATCAAGGGCACGGACGAACGTCTGTGGATTGTACAGTTATTCAGAAAAAAAAAAACATAATGACAGTAAACTATATTAGCGCTAAATTATTATTTTTTTCTACTTTTCTATTAAAGTAAATCAAACTATTTTTTGGCTCTGGATTTTTAGCAAAAATGCTTATTATTAATTTGTTGGGTTTTGTAGCTGCACGTTATATGTGCTATGTTCTGGCACTTCAGCTTCTAAGTGAACATGATACAGGTAGCGGCACTTATTGCTCCGATGGGAGACTAGCTCCGATTCAAAAGAAGTCTAAAAATTTGGAAGCAAGAATTATCATCTTGCACAGATAATTTACATGCTTTGATTTGTTTTTGATACTACTGGCCTCAACTAATGTATTATAGTTATATCTACTTATGCATTATAGTGTCAATATTTATTTCTTTACTGAATATAAAACTTTTTGTTTGAATTTATTTTTCTAATTAAAGTGCTTGCCTTTCAGGAGTCACAAAATCAGGGTGAAAGTAGCTTAAATTCCAGTATTGTAAACAGGGAATTACAGACTTAACGTCACCGAATCATACCAAAACTTGAAGCTGAGGAGAGACCAAACTCAGTATAAGATGAAATTAAACCACACATATATAATAACTGTTAAAAAAACAAGTCAGTGTATAAGTTCATTTATTTATAAGTTCATGTGTCCAAAAACAATTAGATTTTAAATATTATTATGAAGCCATGTTCTATTTCTATCCGTTTGTATTTCCTGAGTATTGAATTAGCATAAAAATTACATGAACTAAATATATGAAAATTTTGCTACTAGAATATGAATATGTTAATATACCATATAGCTTATCCTGAAGATAATAATACTCGGGACATCCCACACAGCGTGTCACGAAGTTTCGTGATTATTTGTAAATATGGGAATTTTGAATATTTATTAATAGCAACATTGCAAATTTGGTTGAAAATCATGATTTGGTTAGCAACACTTTTTTCTCCGGATGACAGCGGGGCCGATAACCACGAGGTTAGTTTGCTGCCTAGAATTTTATGGCCTATTAATAATTAATTACCTTTATTTGGTAGTGATAAGCACGATTGATTATCGAGCACCTAATTGTAAGTATATGATTGGTTTTTATAGATAACGAAACTAAGACACGATATCCAATATGCTGAGCACGCGGTGCCAGCTGACGTTTACTGTGATATTTGCCTGTAATATATATTGACGTTAGCCACAATATTAATGCGTAATACAGATTTGAATAATGTTATAGATTTAGCGAGATTTGTGTGTATGATGACGTCGGCATAGAAGCTGACTCGCATCATAACCTAAGAGATCGAAAGACACCTCGAGCACTTCTCAATGGGTTGAGAAGGTATGAGCTCTTCATAGTGGTTAAAGAGTCCACACTCTGACGTCAGCATAGAAGCTGACTCGTGTCATAACCTAAGCGAGTGAAAGATAGCAAGAGCACTTCTCAATGGATGGTTGAGAAGGTATGAGCTCTTCATAGTGGTTAAAGAGTCCACACACTGAAGTCGGCATAGAAGCTGACTCGTGTTATCACCTAAGAGAGTGAGAGATATTACAAGAGCACTTCTCAATGAATGGTTGAGAAGGTATGAGCTCTTCATAGTGGTTAAAGGATCCATAGATAGAGAGATATGTATACGTGTATGTGTGTGTAGATAGACACTAGAGTTTATCCTAAATAGAGGTACACAGAGATACTGATAAGCGAAGCAGATGTGAGAGAGTTTTATATATCTAGTATGATACTATCTATATTCTATTATAATCTATTGATGTGCTTTTACGCTGTGTACTATGTTGTTTGTGATCACATTCTAACTAACTATAAATTGTCAATGCGGGGTCGGTGCTGGACCTTTGGGCCCGGGCCACCATTGCGTTAGGCAATGGTGTGCCCGGGCTTTATTAATTTTTTAGGTGTTCCTGAGACGGGAGAGATGAGAGCGAACTAATCAAAGCTACCTACACTGACAACGGAGATGATGCTTATAGTGTACATGTGTGCTCATGCTGAATGTCGCTTAAAGGAGCTCCTCGGAAGATAATTCAAGTGGTCGATGCTACTGTATATAGTGTAGATTCTTAATGACCAATATGAGATAACTTGATTAAATAAATCAATTATCAATTTGTATTAATTCAAGTATCGTTGACCCTTGATCAGTTCAAATATAATCATATCGCGATCTTAGAAGTTACACCTCACAATACATGATGATATAACAAAGATAGACATCGCGACATGGTGGAGATGCTTCGAGATATGAAATCAGGAGCCAATCCCTCAGCACATCCTATTCGTTTTCCGATGAGCTCAAAGCGATATCAGCATCATCTGTTGGCGGCTAGCTAAATGACAATTTTAGACTAAAGAAACACTGAATAAAAGAAACTTTTAGTTTCATAATTTAGTCAATTTATGAAAAACGCATACAGCATCATTACAATTTATAATAATATATTACTAATTTATTTCCTTGTTGTAAAGGCGAAATCGTTCCTGACGTGTTTTCGTGTTAACGGTGTGACCTGCGGTGACCTTTGTTAAATAAGTTGAAAAAGTGTTGGGTCGATTGAGTGAGTCAGAGAAAGGTGATCTGTTGATATGACTCCAGATGCGATTCATATCTATACTATCAAACGATCACGAAGTTCAAGTGAAGAAAGTGAGACATACAAGAATAATTTTTTTTTGACCTTAACTATTACAATATCGGTGCGCGTAGTATAGTGAAGACTGAAGAGTGGAGATTTTGAAGGTTTCAATCAACTACACGAAGTGTGATGTGTTATCGTATTCTATTTATTGAATACCTATCTTTATCTTACTAATTTAATATACAAAAATAAAATTATTAAATAGTGTACTCCATCACTCAATTTTATTTGATATTGTTAAATACCTACCACTGAATAAATGGAAAGTTACAAAATCTCGTTTCATTACTAAATCTCATAAGAAATAAGAACTTAGATATTTTACCTTGATTTATTACCATTGGGTGTCTCCCATGTATAAACATACCTATTGTTTTACTATTTATATCCCTACAGAGTAGCGGATCCTAACAGAAGTGAGTCACTAACGACTCGACTCAGATGATGTTCACTCATGACTTAAATATGTGCATCACTAATTCATAGAGAATTGATCAATGACATGAAACTTCAAGTGAAATGATTGATTTTGATTGAATTATTGAAAATAAACAGTGTCTAGGTACATGGTGTCTACTTGAAATTAATTTTATTTTCATTAAAGTTATTGTGTACTGTGATTTAAAAGTATGTAAATTGCGTTTAATGTGTAATACCGACTGCCACCGTTATTCAAGTGGAATCGAGACGGTACGTACACCTACAAGTGGTTTAATTGTTGTAAAACTGGAATGAAACATTTGTTGGAATTAGTCGAGACAAAAAACTGTCTTTGTGTTTTATGACAACGATCGAACGTAACGTCACGTCACGTTATTATAGCAGTTATACAGATAAACCGTAAAATAATGCTTATTATGTGGTTATTGCCTATGTAGTAGGTACATAGAAAATGACCTGAATGTTGTAGGCCTCTCACATGCTCACAGGTTAATATAAACTAAGTTGATTAGTTATAGTCTGAAGTGGCATATAAAGTTGCTTACCACTTAACAAAACATATAAGGTTGCTTACCGCTTAGCGAAATCACTAGTCTGAATAGAATATGACTCAAATAAATATTATTTAGTGAAAAGAATGTGATAAGTATGTATGTATGCATAAAAGCAATGTACAGCTACCAATTCTGACCTGAGATATATTGTCTAAATATATTTGTCAGACAGTGACCTATATATGAAAGTTGAAATGAAAGTTATTTAAAACAAATTCGGTTTGTAGATTAATAATAGTATGATATAGTACCAGAGAGATAGATAACTATGTTATCCGTTACCTTTCTGTTTGAATACAATTATGATGAATGTTTCATTGTTTGTTGGTGGCTAACTCGGATGGATGTTTATCCTGAAGTGCGATGGAGTGTAAAGTGATCTCTTATGAAAAGTAAATATATAATGTTTTATTTAAATCAATGAATAGTAAAGAAAAGATGAGAAAGTACCTATTAAGGTACATAATTAAATTTTGTTAGCATCGTTGAAGACCACATAATTGTTACCTTTTCAGTGAAAAATGGAAGCTGTAATTAAGGCGAAAGTGGTCACCATCCATGAAACAGTCAAATCGTCGATCAGGCTCATATTAGTAATTTACCAGAGAATATAGAAGAGGCTAACATTAAATTAGAAATGCTAAAGCTACTCAATGAACGCCTCTCGCTGGAAATGAACAATTACTATAAATATGCTGAGTCACTTTCACCCGATGAAGCGGCAAAATATGTCAAGACTCAAATGGAGGGAGATGAAGTAATCGCAGAACTTAAGTAAAATTAAAAAAAAAATTATCGAAACATGGGAAAGAAACATTTCAAGGCAGATTACCTAAGATGGAATTGACTGAATTCAATGGAGATATTCTGATGTGGACAACCTTTTGGGATCATTTTTCCTCTAATATTGGTAGTAAAAGCATCAACGAAGTTGATAAGTTACTGTACCTACAATCAGTTTTGAAAGGGAATGCCAAGAAGGCAATCGAAGGTTTATAAACAACCAATAAAAATTATAGTATTGCTGTCGCTACCCTTAAGGAACGGTTCGGTAAACCCAATACTATAATTTGATGCACACTACAATGCCCTATATAAGATACAACAAGATGATAAATCCATCTTAAGTTGTAGATGCTTGCTAAACGATATCGAACGACACCTTCGGGTATTGAACGGTTTGGGTGAAGATATCAACCATAACCATTTACGATTTATATGAATTCAAAAATTTCCAGAAAACATCATATATGAATTAAAGTTGAAATTAAAAAATAAAACAATTGAAGAAATTAGAACATGTCTAGAGGAAATTATATCGGCAAAGGAGGATTCGAATAGAATGACTGATGCCAGAATGCGAAATGATAGTTATTCGGTAGAGTTGTTACACGTTAGAGAAAAGGCACCAACACACAAGGGCAAAAGAAAAATTCAAAGAAATATGTACGAAGGCAAAAGAATAGTAATAAACACTTGTAAAACTACTGATGGTAGGAGACATAATGTATCCGCCAATAAGGACAGTAGGAAATGTAAACTTACTGAAGGGTTCGATGGAAGGCAAAAAGAAAAGCCAGAAAAAAGACCCAAATTCAGCTGCATATTCTGTAAAGATCCACACTATAATGATGAATGCAAGACCGTCAAAAGTATAAGAGAAAGAAAATTAAAATTGAGAAATCGCTGATTTCATTGCTTTGCCATGGGACACAAAATGAACCAGTGCCGATTGAAAAGGAAATGTGCACATTGTGGATCGTATAGAGAACACAACCGAGCTTTATGTCCAAAACTGCCAGTAAATACTAGAGTGGAATCTACTACTACATTTTACAATAATACTAAAAGCTTCATAGCATTACAGACGGCTGTCGTATGGGTAAATGGCGTAAATAGAACGAAATCAATAAAATGCCGATTATTACTTGACTCTGGAAGTCAAAGAAGCTATGTAACTAAAAAGGTAGCCAAAGAGCTAAACTTACCTATCGAGGAAGAAAATAGGCTCATGGTATTTACTTTCGGTTCGCAGTCTCCACATGAAGTTGTTAGTCCATTAGTTAAAATCAATATCAAGTCCCATACCAACTCAAATAAAGTTGTGTATGTGAATGTCGTGCCATTCATATCACAGAATATCCCATATACAAGCCAGGAAGTCAAAAACTGGGCAAAGGATAAAATCTTAGCCGATGATGGTTCCCTGTCAGACCAGATAGATATCTTGATTGGGAATGACTATTACTATTCCATTATGTCTAACCATAAGATTAAAATCCGCGAAGATTTTTTCCTAGTAGAATCTATCTTGGGTTGGATACTTTCAGGAAAGATCACCCCAGAAAATACAGATCAGTTATATGCTCTTACATATTTTCAATCTTCATGTGAAGATGTCAAACTCAATGCACCCATTCCATTAGAAAACGTCAATTAAAAAAAATCCTTGTGGGATCTTGAATCTATAGGTATTACCGACAACCCTAAAGTTACAAGAGATGAAGAAGCAATAAGGAACTTTAATGAAACTACTAAATATATTGATAAAAGATACTATGTCATCTGGCCATGAAATCAATATCCACCGAATTTACCAGATAATTATGGACTTGCAATCGGCGTAAATAGAACGAAATCAATAAAATGCCGATTATTACTTGACTCTGGAAGTCAAAGAAGCTATGTAACTAAAAAGGTAGCCAAAGAGCTAAACTTACCTATCGAGGAAGAAAATAGGCTCATGGTATTTACTTTCGGTTCGCAGTCTCCACATGAAGTTGTTAGTCCATTAGTTAAAATCAATATCAAGTCCCATACCAACTCAAATAAAGTTGTGTATGTGAATGTCGTGCCATTCATATCACAGAATATCCCATATACAAGCCAGGAAGTCAAAAACTGGGCAAAGGATAAAATCTTAGCCGATGATGGTTCCCTGTCAGACCAGATAGATATCTTGATTGGGAATGACTATTACTATTCCATTATGTCTAACCATAAGATTAAAATCCGCGAAGATTTTTTCCTAGTAGAATCTATCTTGGGTTGGATACTTTCAGGAAAGATCACCCCAGAAAATACAGATCAGTTATATGCTCTTACATATTTTCAATCTTCATGTGAAGATGTCAAACTCAATGCACCCATTCCATTAGAAAACGTCAATTAAAAAAAATCCTTGTGGGATCTTGAATCTATAGGTATTACCGACAACCCTAAAGTTACAAGAGATGAAGAAGCAATAAGGAACTTTAATGAAACTACTAAATATATTGATAAAAGATACTATGTCATCTGGCCATGAAATCAATATCCACCGAATTTACCAGATAATTATGGACTTGCAATCGGCCGATTAGTAAATTTAGTTAAAAGATTAGATCAATATTCTCTAGAACTGTACGATCAGACATTAAAAGAACAGATAAAAAAGGGTATTATAGAAATAACACCAGAGCATCAGAAATCGGCCAGAGATTATCCGATACACTACGTACCTCATCATGGCGTGTTTCAGCCTGGTAAACCGATGAGGATAGTTTATGATGCATCGGCAAAAATAAAGGATAATAAAAGCCTAAACGAATGTTTATATTGTGGACCGCTTATGCTGGAAGATCTGACTAGATTGTTAATAAAATTTAGAATGCATAAGATAGGGATTGTAGCAGACGTAGAAAAGGCTTTTCTCCAAATAGGATTACAAGAACGCGACAGAGATGTAACTAGGTTCCTATGGCTAAAGGATTTAAATCAACCAACCTCTTTAAATAATTTAGTACATCTAAGATTATGTAGAGTACCATTTGGAGTGATTACCAGTCCTTTTCTTCTGAATGCTACAGTCAGAAATCATCTTATGAAATCCGATCAGGGGAAGCTAAAGGCAATCACTGACGATATATATGTAGATAATCTTGTAACGGGAGCATCCACATACAAGAAGGCCATTTCTATACATGTCATTAAAAAATTCCTTTAAAGACCTATCAATGAACCTAAGAGAATGAAATTCTAATTCTAAGGAATTCATGAAAGCAATACCTTAAGAAGAAAAGGCCAAGAAAATTTAAAAATTCCTCGATTAGAACTACTAAGTGTTTTGATAGGAAGTTGCCTTATAAAATATGTTTTGAAATTTATTGAGCTACCAATACAGGATCAATTCATATGGACAGATAGTCAAATAGTACTTAACTGGTATCATACAGACAAATTACTACCGCCATTTGTTGCTAGAAGAATAAACAAAATAAAACAGAATAAAAATCTGAAACTTCGGTATGTCCCATCTGAATTGAATTCTGCTGATATAGCTACGAGACCAAATTTCTCAAAAGAATCTATACGAACATGGGTAGAAGGACCAAAATTCATAGTAAAAAACTCTATAGCATGGCCCACTCCAATAAATTCCTTTTTCTTTCTTGAGTGGGGAGGATCAGCCCATCCCACAGGCTGAAGACAAAGAAATGACCGAACCAGAAAAAGAGAAAGAAGAAGTTGATCTGGAGCGCCACGAGATAGACGAGATAAAAGAACTACAAGCAAAATATTTCCCAGAAGAAATAAAAGGAGTGGAAACGCACCTTAGTAGAAACTTAGGTTTATTTCTGGATGATAACAAGGTCCTGAGATGTGGAGGACACATGAAAAATACGAATTGGTCTTTTGACAAAAAGTATCCGATACTAATACCAAAGAACCTCAGTCCAACGCCAAGGCTAGAGAACCATTAGAAACTTTTATCGAACAACCACCACATCAAAATTTAGTTAGACAAATGGCAGACTCAGTAGATCCTCGACCAAAGCGAGGTGCAGCTATAGAGGCTCGGAAGAAGATTACCGAGTGGACTCGATTGTTACATAATTCACTCATATAAGTCACTTTCCTTTGGAGTTGGGAGTGTCACGAAGTTTCGTGATTATTTGTAAATATGGGAATTTTGAATATTTATTAATAGCAACATTGCAAATTTGGTTGAAAATCATGATTTGGTTAGCAACACTTTTTTCTCCGGATGACAGCGGGGCCGATAACCACGAGGTTAGTTTGCTGCCTAGAATTTTATGGCCTATTAATAATTAATTACCTTTATTTGGTAGTGATAAGCACGATTGATTATCGAGCACCTAGTTGTAAGTATATGATTGGTTTTTATAGATAACGAAACTAAGACACGATATCCAATATGCTGAGCACGCGGTGCCAGCTGACGTTTACTGTGATATTTTCCTGTAATATATATTGACGTTAGCCACAATATTAATGCGTAATACAGATTTGAATAATGTTATAGATTTAGCGAGATTTGTGTGTATGATGACGTCGGCATAGAAGCTGACTCGCATCATAACCTAAGAGATCGAAAGACACCTCGAGCACTTCTCAATGGGTTGAGAAGGTATGAGCTCTTCATAGTGGTTAAAGAGTCCACACTCTGACGTCAGCATAGAAGCTGACTCGTGTCATAACCTAAGCGAGTGAAAGATAGCAAGAGCACTTCTCAATGGATGGTTGAGAAGGTATGAGCTCTTCATAGTGGTTAAAGAGTCCACACACTGAAGTCGGCATAGAAGCTGACTCGTGTTATCACCTAAGAGAGTGAGAGATATTACAAGAGCACTTCTCAATACTCAATACTCAATACTCAATACTTTATTTGTTTTTGGCACACTTGGAGCACTTAACATTGTCATTACTTAATAATATTATACATTATCTACATAATTATAAACATTAACAGCAACAATATGTTAATGAAGTACAACAACCTTTTCACAACAGTAGGCAGAATCTTAGAATATCATTGGCAGGAGCACGTATCTATGAAACTATGAGGATGAAAAACAGCCCAGACGCGACAAAGCATCATCAATAAAAGATCTACCCAAACTCAATTTACGATAATAGCCGCTGTAAAGAGGCACTGTCAACAAATGGAAATGGAAAATAATTAAACTAATATAAATCAATGTATAATTAAATGTCAACTTTCTAATGCAGCTGTAAGGAGGCTTTGTCAGAATTAATACAAAATCACAAGATATCCAGGCAATGTCAAATGATTCACCATAAAGGGGCTTCGTCAACTTATAGACTATTCATATTGTATGTAAACATTTCGTATTTTTAAAAATTGTAACAGATGTAAAACTTTTATATAATTTTTATGGTGATATCATCAAAAATTTATCATCAAGGGCAGCTTTTATAGTATAATAGGTTTTACTAATCAGAATTTTTTTTATTATCAGTTTAAAATGTTTCAAATCAAGTTCTTTAATAGCATCTGGAAGCTTATTGTAGAGGTTTACTGCATTACAGATATAACCTTTTGATATTTTTTTTAATCTTTGTGAAGGAAATCGAATATGGCCAAAGCGTCTATGGCTTTTTGTAACCATCTGGTAGTCAGCACTATTTTTTTTAATGTAAAGAAGACATTGTAATGCGTATTCACCACTAAATGTTAAAATATTCAACTTTTTAAATGCATCTACACATGTCTCACATGGTTTCAATCCCGCCATATATCTGATAGCGCGTTTTTGAAGTACAAAAATGCGATTGGCTTCAGCTCCTGTTCCCCAGACCAGTAATCCATATGCCATTAAGCTATGGAAATATGAGTGATAAACCGCCTTGGCCGCATCCCGTCCACATAACTCCGTAACTTTTTTAATTGCATAGCAAGCAGAACTCAACTTCCTTGCTAATTTATCTATGTGTGCTTTATATGTCAGTTTACTGTCAATCAAAATTCCTAAAAAATTTATTTCTGGAACAATTTGGATCAAATTTTTTGGTAAGAATGCACATATATCCGTCTCCTTCTGTATACCACGCGTACCAAGCGTGTAGTGCATTAAATTAGTTTTATTTATATTTAAAAGTAGATTGTTACAATCGAACCATGCGTTTATTGTGCTTATGGTTGACTCAATACATTGTACATTTTGAAATACACTTTTGCTTTTTATAATTAAAGAAATATCATCAGCAAACATTAAAATATCAACTTCTGGTGCTAGACATACACTTACATCATTAATATAAATTAAGAAAAATAATGGTCCAAGGATAGATCCTTGGGGTACACCATATTGCACCGTTTCTATATTAGAATTGTAACCATCAATGTTTACTAATTGCTTCCTTTCAGACAAATAGGATCTACAAAGTAGCAACTCCTTGCCCCTGACACCATAGTGTTCGAGTTTAGATAGAAGAATCTCATGATGCACACAATCAAATGCTTTAGATAAGTCGCAATAGATTGCTGATGTAGTGTTTTTACTATCTAATGAATAAAGAATTACTTTTGTAATGTGAGCCAGTGCGTCACAAGTCGATCTATTTTTTCTAAAACCAAATTGTTTGCTATTTATTAAGTTTGTTTTATTTGCAAAATTTAACAATCTTTCATAAATAATTTTTTCAAGTACTTTGCTGAACACCGGTAGCACAGAAACAGGTCTGTAATTCTGTACGTCGCGAGAATCCCCCTTCTTGTAGAGCGGAACGACTCGAGCTATTTTCAATCCATCAGGAAATAAGCCTGTTTCTAAAGATTGGTTAATCAACTGTGTAAGTGGAGAAACTAATTCCCCACCAAGTTTTTTTATCAGATAAGGAGAGAGATCCCAGTAATCATTTGACTTTTTTGGTTTAAGCGAATTAAATACCTTTACTATTTCTTCTTCACTAGCAATGTAGAAATCAACTACCTGTGTGGATCTACTAACATATGATTTAAGGTAAGTTAGTGATTTCTCTATATCAGCATTTAAATTATTGGAAACATTACGGCCTACATCTTTAAAATGATTATTTAAATGATTTGTGACAATCGCTTTATCATCGGTGATGACATTATCCGAAAGTTTTAGTGCTATGGTATCCTTTCTTTTTTCGATATCTCTACCCGTAACTTCTTTTATTATCTTCCATGTAGTATTTATTTTATCCTCTGAATTGAGCACTCTATTCCTTAAAAATATTTTTTTTGCTTCTACTGATACTTTTTTAAATATTCGACTATAGTTTCTTACATATTTTTTTAGATTCTCATTGTTGGAATGATTAAGTAAATCATAAAACATAAACATTTTTTCCCTTGATATTAATATACCTCTTGTAGCCCATTCACTAATACAACCGGATTTATTTTTTAAATTTAAATTTTTTAGTGGAAGATAAATATTTACCAATCGTATAAATTCCGAGAAAAATGTTTTGTACTCGGTTTGACCCGATGAAATATTTTTAATCGTGATCTTTAATTCATCAATCCTATAAGCTGATACGAATCTATATTTTTTATTGTTAACCTGAGATTTTATTTCATATTTAGTGCGTATTACTATTTTTTGGGCTTTGTGATCTGATTTGATCCCCTGAAATACGCCCGCATCAATAACTGCACAATCAGAGAAAATATTGTCAATACAAGATCTCGTAGTTGGTGTAACTCTGGTATAATCAAAAATATGTTGCTTAAGTAAGAAACTGTCCATAATATCTGTCAATTCATGTGACATATTTGAATATAATGGAAAGTCAACATTGAAATCTCCACAAACTACTATAGATTTATTATTATTTCTGCTAAGTTTTGTTAAACATTCATCTAATTTGTCAATAAATTGTTTTACAGGCACTGATGGTGACCTGTATATCGCAAGAATAAAACAATCATCCAACTCCACGCAACTAACCTCAAACACCATATCAACAGACATATTGACAATGTCTGGCCTGTTTTTCACCCCTAAATTGTTTCTAGCATATATCATAGTATTTCCTCTTTTGTGGATTGTTCTTTGACTATTACTAACTACTTTGTAATTTTGTATATTAACAATACCTAATGGTTGAGAAGGTATGAGCTCTTCATAGTGGTTAAAGGATCCATAGATAGAGAGATATGTATACGTGTATGTGTGTGTAGATAGACACTAGAGTTTATCCTAAATAGAGGTACACAGAGATACTGATAAGCGAAGCAGATGTGAGAGAGTTTTATATACCTAGTATGATACTATCTATATTCTATTATAATCTATTGATGTGCTTTTACGCTGTGTACTATGTTGTTTGTGATCACATTCTAACTAACTATAAATTGTCAATGCGGGGTCGGTGCTGGACCTTTGGGCCCGGGCCACCATTGCGTTAGGCAATGGTGTGCCCGGGCTTTATTAATTTTTTAGGTGTTCCTGAGACGGGAGAGATGAGAGCGAACTAATCAAAGCTACCTACACTGACAACGGAGATGATGCTTATAGTGTACATGTGTGCTCATGCTGAATGTCGCTTAAAGGAGCTCCTCGGAAGATAATTCAAGTGGTCGATGCTACTGTATATAGTGTAGATTCTTAATGACCAATATGAGATAACTTGATTAAATAAATCAATTATCAATTTGTATTAATTCAAGTATCGTTGACCCTTGATCAGTTCAAATATAATCATATCGCGATCTTAGAAGTTACACCTCACAATACATGATGATATAACAAAGATAGACTTCGCGACACAGCGCCATCTTGTCCTAAGGTGAGCAAGTATTATGCTTGTATTATGGATAGGTACTAGACAACTGATATATATATATTTTACACATAAACACAGAACAAATAGAGATGTTCATGCACACAAATATTTGTCGCGGGCGGGAATAGAACTCGCGACTTTTGGTTTTGCAGTTAAGGTCTCTAATCACTCGGCCAATCCGTCAGTCAAGATGAGCTTAGGAACAAGTCAAATAGTTTCACCAAGATCAGCTACTTATTTTCATTACTTAATTTACTACCGTGGATTGGGGTTAATTTGATAAAAACTTTGTTTTATTTTTAAATGATAATTACGAAGTTTCTAAACGCGACCGAAAGTTTTTTCTATTACGGTTGGCAAGCCTGAATATCACTTGTTGTCATCACTCAGACGCAGCAAGAACGAACAAGTTTAAGTGACCGTAAAATATATAAAAACGTAAGTAAATGTTTCAAAATTTTCTTTATGCTTAAATAGCTTTAAAAATAACAAGTTGACGCTACCGCATTTCCGGTAACAATCACATTGTCAGATATTTATTTAACCACATTATTATGCTTTGTTGGGTGGCTTTAGATGAAAAACATATTTTATAGATAGCAATTATTTCTCTAGGTTGTTTTTGATCCCCTCTACGGGGTAACATTGATCATTGATCAATTTCACCCCAAGTATTAAATATATTTCTAGTCTTCGTGTATTGTCAAGGATTTTCGTTATTTGATAGTTTTAAAATTTAAAAAAAAAAACACCTATTCTTTTTCACAGTGTCAGCCACAGTTCCGAAAGACACATTTCCCTATTTAACCTTTTGTGTGTGAAGCGTCCCAATTTGGAACGCTCGAATTTTTTTCTTGTCTGTGGGGCGTCCTGTTTCGGGACGATCACACACTGCGTTGACATAGTTTAGTTTTGCGCGTATTTTGCGGTGTATATAGTGTTTACTCTTTTGCACTTAGGAAAATCGGGTTTAGAATTAATGACCTCTCACTCTAAAATATAATTTAGCATGTCTGTGGTACAAAAAAAGTTCTAATTTGTCATTTGAATCTGTGACCAGTTCAGACAGCGTTTGCCGCGTTTAACCGCTAAGTCAGTGCTGAAGTTTATAAATTTTAGTTGATTTCAAGAGGCAGAACCATGGAACCGTAAGTAATATTTAATTTTATTTACTAACATTGATATATTCTTTACTTTTTAAGTCAAAAACAGCCTTCGAACCAAAGTCCAAGTAACTTTAAAAATTTGTATGTGGATTTCGTATTGTCATATTTCATCGAAAAATTAGTAAAACTCCCAAGTTATTAGCATAATTAGGTCAATAATATATTGAACTTCAATCTAATAATTCCAAAATACATGCACTTTAGTCTAAAATGTGGAAATATCGAGCTCAAAGACACGAAGACGCTCAATCGTCCTATTCTAGGACTCTCCACAGACAGGGAATTGGCATTTCAAAATGGCCGCCGGTCACCGATGGTTGGACTAATATGGATAAGACTATTTAAATTTATATAGGATTTTTTTTAGTTAGTAAAATTACATGTTTTTTTATAATAATATAAGTCTATTTATTTTATACAATGATTAGTTTCTGTGCTAAAGGCAGTTTCTATGACAAATTCATTTATTTTAAAAAATTATGGGTTTTTTAGACTCCACCAGAGGCGCCGCAGTGGGCCCGCAAGGGGTAGACGTGGTGCACGTGGCATGGTGAGAGGTGTGAGAACGCGCGGTGGGCAACGTGGTGACAGGCCATTGGTTTCTGAACCGTAATAACCTCTTTGTTTTTGTTTTTTTTTTTTTAATTTTCAGATTTTTTTATTGATATATTTTTTAAAATTTGTCCATATCGATTTTAGAGTTTTTTGTGGTATGCTGGATACCTTGCCAGTGGGCCGTCCTATGGAAGCTGCTTTACACCCTAAAAGGATGAGGATCCTCCCTGCTGCAAAGTCTGGAAACTCAGAGTGAGTTTTGCGATGTTTTTAATTTTAAAAAATATGTTCAAATAGCAAAAAATATATATCTATCGCTTTGTTTTCAGAACAGAACTCTAACAGAAATGATTGTCGATGTGATTGATGAGGCAACACCATCGACAGATGAGGCAAACCCATCGACTGATGAGGCAACCCCATCGACGTCTCGCACTCACCACGACGAAACCGCGCCGCCCATGCCTGCATCTCCTGTGCCATCGCCTGCCCAGTAATTATTTGCTTGATTATTTATTATTTATTTAATTTTTTTTAGGTGCCCATTTTCATAATTTCATTCTATTGCAGATTCATTGAATGTGGAGCGAGCAGTGCAGGAAGCACACCGAAAACCACGCGGCCTGTGTAAGAATCAAACATATTTTATAAGTTTTTGTTGAGTTCGTATGTTATTAAATATTAGCGGAGACCTCTTCGAGAAGACGAATTAAGTGTACTGATTAATTATGGTAAGCACATTTTGATATCTTCTTTTAGCAAATATTATATAAATAATGGGAACTACTACTAATAACTGTTTTCCTTTCAGGCAGTGAGGAGGAGTCTGAAGAGGAGGAAGACGGGGTTACCCCTTCGGTGATGGTGCCTCGAGTGGCGAGAATGTTTGCGGACGAAATGGATGAGGAGATTGAAGAAGGTTGTGTCCACATAACTTTGGATTGGCCTCCTCGTCCATCAGTTCTTGACCCAACGCCCCCTTTGCCGTCGCCCGCTTCGCCGTCGCCTCCTTCGCTTCTGCCCGTATCCTCGACGTCTGATTTGGGCCCTCCATTAGAACCGACTAATAAATTTAGGTTTGACTGGAGAGCGTTTTCAAGCCCTCAAATTAATCCTCATTTGAGGCGAGAACCGTTCTCGCAAAATATAGGCCCTACGGTTTCTTTCACGAGTCCATATGAATCATTTACGACCATATGGGATCGTGAAATAATCGACGTCATCGTCAGAGAAACCAACAGGTACGCACAGCAGCTGACTGCAGACATGTTGGAGAATGGGACCATATGTCCAAATAGCCGGATCACTCAATGGCAAGATACGGACGTAAACGAAGTTTACACGTATCTTGCCATCGTTCTGGCTATGGGCGTGGTGGTCAAGAGTCGCTTAGAGGATTACTGGACCGCCTCTAAAGACATATTCTGCACGCCTGGCGTCTCCACGGAGATGTCCATAGATCGTTTTCATTAACTGTCCAAATGCCTTCATTTTAATAATAATACTGATTGTGTTCCTCATATATTAACTCGTCAGCAAGCTAAAATTTTCAAAATTCAACCCATATTAGACCACCTCAATTCAAAATTTTCCAGTTTATATAATTTGTCCCAAAACATAGCGCTTGACGAGAGTCTTACCATGTGGAAGGGTTGGCTTGATATAAACCAATTCATCCGTAATAAAGCAGCGACAGTTGGGATTAAGACATACGAAGTATGTGAATCCCAAACCGGGTATTTGTGGCGTTTCGAGGTACACGCTGGGCATGACACCTCGGCAGTACAAGGAGACGATCCAGTTTCTGGGATAGTACCAGCACTCGTACTCAGACTTTTAAATGGTCTTGAGCATAGAGGGCACACAATATGGATGGACAATTTTTACAACTCTCCTGCACTAGCGCGAGAACTAAAGGTCCGTGGCTTTGACTGCGTGGGAACCCTTCGGACAAACCGCCAATTCGTACCATCTGAATTGGCAAACATCACCAAAAAAGACATGACAGTCGGTCAAGTGTTTTTCCAGACCTAGGTCTCAAAAATTAGTGCTCAAACCCCTGTCTGTGAGAGCGTCCTGTATTGGGACTCACAGATGGGCTGATTTTGACATTTTGACAGATAACATACGAAAGGTAACAAAAGCTTTAAACAAAATGGATAAAGTGTCACCAAAATCAAATTCTCTATACAATGATATAAATTCAGGAGTGAAACGCAACATGGTGAGTAGATTTTTAGCAACTGGGATTTATTCTTTTAACAAACAAAAACTCTAGGATCGTCTTCCAAATGGGTATCAAATTACTAGGTAACAAGTTGAAAGCCTTTTAACAGCTTTTTTTAAAGGAAACCAGATATGAAAATTTAAATCGTCCTGCTAAAAAAAGAAAAGGTTAAACGTAGCACCTGGAAAAAGCATTGCAACACTTGACGAAAATCACAACTATGATCGCGCAGAAAATAATAGCTCAAATTGTTCTAGATACAGTAGAAACAAGAATGACCAGAAATCAAATGGCAGTAGCTCAAATTATAACCTCTGATTTAAAAAGTGATGGATGATAGGTAATTCTACACACCGAGGGACAAATTTGACAAGGACAACCCGAAAGAAGAGACAAGAATACAACGAAGACAGCACAGATGAAAATTTAGTTGAACATGAAAACGAAGAATCAGAATGCACTGTCGGACGATTTGTTTTGGCTAATTTTTATACTAGTGGCAAAAAAATTTACAAATATGTTTGTCAAATAATGGAGTTAGACTTTTTACTAGTAGAAGGTTTCAAATCAGATAGAAGTAAAACAAAATACAAAAGAATACAAGGAGACATCGTTTTTGTCAATAATTCCTTGTTTCAAAATGAGTAATCGTGGAAACTTTATTCCCCGTGGCAAAGGCCAAAATTCCGGCGGTTGCCGCCGAAGTCAGAGGTCAGACGCCAGAGGGTATGCTAATCAGATGAGGCGTGAAGAACAGGAGCACAACGCCCGCTACCCCGATTGGACGGACCGAATGGATAACGAGTTCCAGGCCCGACCCTTCGCCCCAATGGAGCGGCGAGGTCAACAGACGTCAAGATCTGCGGCGTTCAAGAAGCTACAACCAAAGACGAAGCCGGAACCTCCACCGCAACGAACGTTCGCGTTTGGACTTCCTACAACTGAAACACCTCCTAGTGATGCCCCTATGTATGACGTTGGGCCAGCATCATCAATGCATCCTGTTGTAGGTAAATATAGTCAAAATTTTGATTACGGTGGGTTTATCCCTCTGATCGAAGCCACATATGAGAAGATGCGTGGCGTGGATCCCCGGTTGCACGAAAGGTTGCCGTTGAGCGCCTTCACACACGTGATGTGCAACCATCTTAATGTGGAGATTCTTCAACAAGCCCGTAACTCCAATCAAGATGTATTAAATCAATTCTCTGATTTCTACAACGTATTACCAGACTATCAGTGTATTCCCAAGGCTATAAATGATTACCTTAGTCATATTGGAAAAGTTGTATCTCCGGGCGGTGATGAAATCTTACCTAACCTACCAGCTATTGCTATTCCTCAAGGACCAATGAATGTCAACGGTGTTCATGTGGCTTCAGGAACGTTTGGACAGCTGCTCCCCGCAAACCATAATGTGTATGAGTGCTATATATGCCCCTACACAACATCTGCTCGTGTCGTAGCGACAATACAACAGCAGGATTACCAGCCAGTTCCCGATGTTTTAATTCCGGATGATTTTGCTCCAAATGCTAACTGGCTTGGATATTTACCTCAAGATGCCGCTAACTTCAATGCTCAACAACGCTTGGCTGGCATAGAGTTTCCAGATAATGATCAGCTTTCTGGGCGCCTCAGAGTATCCTCCACATTATGTGATCGAGTCTATATAGTATTAGCTGAGTTAAAAGACAGATTTAAAATGGTGGAATATAGGCGTGAGCAAAGCGCTGGACTTAATTTATTGTCTAAGCCCAAACAAGTCATAGTTTCCTCAAATTTAACATATCTGAAATCGATAACATTGACATACATAATATAATTCTTGAAAACCTATCGATAAAAATGATTTTGTTGAATTCCCATTTGATATTAATATTGCAGAACTATAAATAAAAAAATTTTCGTAATGATTAATTTGATACTTTTCTCGTATAATATCAATGTGATTACCTTAATATAAGTGAAATATTTTCCTAATGATTGAAACATATTTGATCTCTTTTTGTGATTTAGATATAGGTGTATACATTATGCCACCTACCTAAAAGTTGGTTTTTATAGTTTTTTTAATGTTTAAAAGTTTATAATTATAAAACAAAATTGTATTTTAAATATAAAGTTGATTTTTAAACATTAAAGTATTTTTTGTTCGATCAAAGTAACCCCAAAACTAGACTAGGCCACCACCATCGCTCTTTCACGTACTGCGGTAGCATTGACTACTTTGGGCCCATTACTGACGCCGTGGGTCGCCGTCAGGAGGAACACTACGAGGTGCTCTTAACCTGCCTTGTGACGCGAGCCATACATCTCGAGGTGGCCGCCAGCCTCACCACCAACTCTGCTGCGCCCTGCGCCAGATGACTACGCGCAGGGGCGCATCGACCGTCATCTACTCCGACAATGGGACGAACTTCCACGGCGCGGACAACGACCTGAGGCGCGCGTGGCACAAAGAAGCCGTTCACACCTACGCACTCAACAAGGGTGCGGACTGGCGGTTCTTCCCTTCCGCAGCGCCATTCATGGGTGGTGCCTAAGAGCGCCTCGTAGGCTCCGTGCGCTACGGACAACACTCTTCGGGCGAGCGCTGTCTGATGAAATCCTCACAACACTGCTCGCCGAGGTCGAGTCAGGGGGTGTTAACTTTCACGTAAAAGCTTTTCATTTTACACATGTGTGTTAGTTGGTTGTTAAAGCGATGGCATAGTTCGAGACAAATTATATAATTAGGAAATAAAAGAGACTGTCTAAACTACAAAATTTTATTATTTGTTTCACATATATAAAAATTATTGGAACATATAAATGTATAGTAGAAAAATCTATATTAAATTTATAGTTAATAAAATGTTACGCAAAAGTATAAAATTATTGCTTTGTTATAGACATTACAAGAATATGTATTTTGATGACGGGCAACATTCATTAGAAAACACGAAATTTTACCCAATCTTACCGCCATTCTATTTTATTCAAAAT
The DNA here is from genome assembly GCA_949709985.1 of Luffia ferchaultella. Taxonomy (NCBI): domain Eukaryota; kingdom Metazoa; phylum Arthropoda; class Insecta; order Lepidoptera; family Psychidae; genus Luffia; species Luffia ferchaultella. The sequence continues at coordinate 2,140,278 of OX453261.1, forward strand.
TTTGTTTCACAGTTATTTGCTTTGGAGATCAGTGTTTCGTTGTTTTGAAATTGTTTTCATTATCTCACATTAACTACTTTACTTAAAGTAGTCGTCTAATACTTATATTGAGTTGAGCTAGAGGTATCGCTCCTTAATAATTGCTATGATGTCATACAATAACTATCGTAAAGTATGAAATGTGGAGTAAATCGTATTATGGAACCGTCCCTAATGCCCCGCCGATTTCCTAAGATTGCCAAGAATAAGCAAAATATCCCTCAGTGAGTATATTTCTCAGATATATTTATGTACGGATCATAAAAGTTCGCTTCAAACCCGCTGTACCCCTGGTGTTAGTAGGTAAATAGAATGTCTTTGCACTATATAGCACAACCAAAGCCTTATTTGCTTACAGTCAAAGTGACGTCACGTCGGTACCAATATGACGGATAGTGTGTTCGACATTTGAAGAACAAATGAGAAAAAAATTTGTATTGCTTTCTATGAATAGAAATTAGAGACATAAGTTTGGATTTTTCCTTGCATAGTGCAAAATAGCCTAGCTATTGCGCAGTTAAACATAGGTAAATTCAAATCGAATAAGGCAAAAAAAATTTTAGCTGCATAATTTATATTATACCTACACTCCGCATATTTATTAGAAGTTATTGTATAACATAAAATGTTAGTTCTCATCTTAAGTGACTAAATGTAGTCTTTTTTGAGAATAAAGTTATTTAAACCGTAACGTATCAGACAAAATTTATTTTCGATCTTTTCTTTCTTTCAATCTTCGATCTTTACCATACTTGATGTTCATTATAAGATAAAAATTAAATAAGTTCATTGGGTACATTCAAAGTCAGCAGTAATAATGGCCGATGGCCAAGTGGTGTTATTTTTGTAGCTGAGCGAGTAAATTGTAAATTATAATTAGCTAATAAGACGCCACCATAACACATATTTTTACCTCGTGATTATTAATTAAAAAATATTTAAATAAATAAATTATAAATAAATAAATCGTTTATCTCAAAAGTTACAATTTTTAGTTTTTACATTCTGCCTTCCACGCTAGTCTTTATGCCTGTGTCGTGGAGGCCGAACCACTTAACATTGTGAAATTTTACATGATCTGTACACAACTAAACAATCACGATACTCTTGCACGAACACGTCAACACTAGCGCTACCCACAACATATTTATTTACATTTTACCAAAATAATTTACAAAACGAACAAAAGTAGGCACCAAAACATTCGCATAATCAGAAGATTTATTAGCAGCATCAGTCATTTATTATTAAATTAAGTTTTAAGCTTAACTTTGTTCTGTTTTATGTTTCAGGAGTAATGTCATTAAGGTCGTTACAAGATGTGTAGGTTTTTGGAGTTATGTATAATTTTTAGCATTCTGTAGATTTGCTATGGTTTTGCCAAATACCTCTTGCACATGAATAAGACTATAACATAATTTTTTGTCCAAATCAAAGCACACCAACACAAAATTGGCCTGAAGCAATAATTCAGTTTGAGCCTATGGTGATTTCTTCACAATATGAGAACTTGTAAACATTACCCTTTGTAGTTAGACAAAAACAAAACATGAAAACATTTTGTCATACTTATTATTTTATTTTTTATTTTTATTTATTTCAATACAAAATTTTTGTTACATTATTTAACACATGCAGATTCTATGTCTACGGATAGGTAAGAAATAATTACTCTATTAGATCTGGTAAGCGCTCGCATTAAACCAATATTGTGTTGCAGTAGCAGCCCAAAAAGACCAAGGCCTGTTTCAGGGCTAACCACTTACCCAAAAATAAATTGAACATAAGTGAGCATTCGGTACAGCAATCATTAAATTAGCGTTTGAAATGCTTGAAACAATCACATATCTTTACACACCTCAAAATATACATAAATACACCCTCCGACTCACAAACACACACACAAACACATCCTCACTCCCACATATATACATATACGTACACACATACTCATAAATACATATATAATACAATCACATATATACAAAAACTATACTAATATTATTTGATTAAAATAATATATAGTTCCTTAAATTCATAATATCCAATATTTACTAAATAGTTTTTTACTTTGTTACTTAATACTTTAAGCTGAATTGGTGCAACCACTGCCACATCTCTAAAATTGTCTATGTACTGTCTGTCATGTATGTCAGTGGGTAACATCTCATGCATTGATAATAATTATTAAATGCAATATTTATATTGTCGTATTAGTTTTTTATTTTAGGGACACATAAACGGCGCTTTCATCGGTTTTGTGGAATTGAAAATGATTTATAGAAGCAAATTAAAATACTAACAAAGAATTTGGATAAAAGCTAAAAAAGTAAGCACATATATAAGGATCGTTTGGCTGCAGCTAAGAAATTGAAAAAAAAATTATTGCTTTCTTAAAGTGGCGAGAAATATGACACCAGCCGCCCAGGTAGAAGATTTACTAACAACGAGAAAATTATATCCTTATATTACCTTTATCTTACAAGGTCCAGATTTATATGATTTATTATCAAAAATTTTAAATTTGCCCTCAAGATACACTTTAAGATGTTGCAAATTATCAACATTAAACTTATGTATGATATAAATCTAGTTCATGCATTAAAAGAAAAAGTAAAAAACCTCAAATTAAATCATCGTGTATGTTCTATTGTTTTTGACGAGATGGCGATTTCATCAAAACAATATAATTCAGCAGAAGACAAAGTGCATGGGTTCAAAACCACATACGACAATGACAATACAATTAGCTATGCTGATCATATATTAGTATTTATGGTTCTTGGAGTCATTAAAAACTTACGCAACCAATATGGTTCACTTTTACTAATAATCAGGTGAAATCTTATGATGTGAATAATATTTTGAAAGAGGCTATTGCAAATGCAGGTGAAGCTGGTTTCTAAGTTGTTTGCACTATTTGTGATCAAGCTTAAATATTTAAAGCTGCTATCAAGTTTGATAAAGGATACACAAGAAGAAAGAAAAGGAAATGGTACAGAAACACAGCATCAAATGCTTGATATAAATGGAAGGCAAATTATTTCAATTTATAACCCTCCCCACCTCATTAAAGAAATACGAAATAATCTGCTAACAAAATCTTTGCATGCAATAATTGATAATAAAAAGGTCATTGCAAAGTGGTCGAATATTATAGATGCATATAATGCGACCCCTTATTTCAGAGGAATGTTGTTAATGTACAAATTAACAGATTACCACATTATTTCTGAGAAAATAAAAGAAATGAAGGCGGAATATGCCACTCAGTTGTTTAGCTCAACTTTTGGTGCCAAAATGGGGATGATGGCGGATAATATTAGTAATATTACACTTTTTGTGTAGGAGTGCTCTACTCTCGATATGCCACTATGTGACAATTTGGCACCCTAAAATCTTTCATATATTCTAAGTTAAATGTTACATTCACTATAATGAGGATGTTTTAACAACTAAAGATATGAAATTATTGAATTTTTTAATAAGTTTATTAATGTATATTCACGAAAATTGTGATTGAAATATTATATGTACCAATGTCCATTGGTCTGTGCGTCGGTGGGTCTTTTTATTTTGATTCTATATTTTTTTTCACTTTATTTTATTTTTTTGTTTGACCTGTATGTACCGTATAGCCGTGAATAAATGGTATTTCTTCTTTTTCTTCTTCTAACGTGAAATTATAATGTGTATGAAATGCTGAAGATAAATAACGTATTTAATTTAATAAGGATTAAAACTGTATCCGTATAAATTGCTCTCCAATCACCTCATCATATGACACCATTTTTTTAAACATAACAATAGGTATAATAAGCTATCTATTAAACATAGACATATGCCATCGCATACTTTTCTTTAGTTTTATAAAAGAGAAACATTTGCTCCATACATCATTTTGTTGTATTTGTGCAACAAGCAGATACGACACTACGACAGAAACAACACTACCAACAGCATATTATTATATGCTTTGCTACCCGTGCGAAGCCGGGGCAGGTCGCTAGTTAATTTATAATATGAAGTGAAGTGTGCCCGCCGCCGTGTCTGTCGGTCTGAACGCGATAAAATAAAAAACTAACCGATTCCACACTGACTACAGTGTTCGCGCCATCTCTGTGTCACTTGTCCCAAACTATCTTGACCGAACGAACCTGACCGAGCGGTGTCGGTACCTACGTAATTTTAGTGGGGTGCAGGTGGAATGCACGTGTGCGCCGGTCGGCGCGACCAGTTGGCCCCAATCAGTTGACACGAATAGTCAAGGCCACTCTACGATCCATAATACGGACAATACAGCGGGTTAGGACCTAAAACTTGGGTCCAGCGGTCATTAAATACAGCGGAAGAAATATACTAGCGGCTGGAAACCATTCCAATCAAAACAACGTAGCGGCAAATAGACGACATCTACGGAGGCTAGAAAGATAGCGTTAGTGCGGCCATGTTATGTTCACGACACAAGGCGGAGACGAAAAGAAAGGTCAGTACAAACATTTACCTAATATTCCCGTAAACATTTGGTGCCAGTGACCAGGAAATTCGACAAAGGTCGAAAATCTGGAGTTACTACGCGGGTCTAATTTTTTTCTTTTAATCCTTGTAATTTGGGTATTTACCATTGTTTATTTAAATATTTTCCCATTCGGTTCAGGTCTCATAATCGGGTTATCTCATATTAACAAGCGGGCAGGACTTGATAACACAGTTTAAGTAAAAAATTAATTAAAATACTACGGATGCCATCTAGCGGCATAAAGCGGGCAACAACATTTCATAGATTATTTCATAGTTTATTTCATTTATTATTTAACTAAAGAAGCGGGTGTCAATATTACTAATTGATTTTCATATTGATTCATGTTAAATTATCATTTTTGCGGGTCCTAATTTCATAAATTAATAAGACAGTGGCACCTCAAGCGGCCACTAGCGGAATTAAAACTGTTACTTGTATAACTTCGTTTTGGTAGCCAAACAATTAGTATTAGCTATTAGCGGAATTTATTTGTGTATTTTGGATTCCATAAGGTTATAGCATAGTTAGGTAATAAATACCTATTTTCTTAAGTCGTATTTCGATAATCACCAGTGTGTTTTGTTAAAATAATAAAGTAGGTATACTTACGTGCGTTAGTAAATAAGTGATATGTTACGTATTTCATTGTTTTCGGTTTGTGTATATTGGAGTTGTAAGGCGGTTTCAATCTGATTGCGTCATCTCAGTCAAGCGTGACCAATTTATTTCGTGGGTTCTGTATATTTAATTTCGAAAATATAAAGTTGTTGGTAATAACGTTTAGTTTTAAGCAGGTTTAAAAGTCGTACGTATTCGGTCAAGTGCGATAACTTATTTTGGCGGGCCTGTACTATTATTTTATATATAATAATTTAGTTTGCGGTTTTCTTAAATATAGGATTAGTATTTCGGTTATAGTCAAGCGTGTTAAAATTATTTTTGGGTTCCGTAGGGGTAATATAATTACTTAATATTAAAATTAAAAATTTGGTTTTCGGTTTAGGTCTTTGAGGCGGATGGTACTGACGTTGAGTCAAGTGCGGTGTTCAATAAAGCGGGTTCCGTATTGGATTATTGTCGGATTTTGTGTTTTTTAATTCGAATTCATTATTATTAGCGCGGGTTATTCAGTGTAAGTAAAATTATAGTAGGTTTACTTATATTAAGGCGGGCACACACTAGCGGTTGTTTTACTTTTATTGCTATTATTATTTTTGTTTAGTAGTTTCGCGGTTTTAATATTTAATAGTTCCAAGATGTCTTATAAGAAACCCTTGGCAACATTTAGGTCTAGGTTCATCTGGTTCGAAACGTCGAGCCAGATTTTAGAAAATAAGGACATACCACGCCTTAAGGCGCGGTTCGCGGAGTTCGACGAAAATGTTGAACACATCACGGCGGCACACGAGGCTTTATTGTCAGTCCTGGACGACACTAAGTCAGAACATGACGTCATCATCAGTCAGATACGGGAGGAATATCTCAAGGTTATGTCCGTCAAAGACGATTTGCGGATCGCTTTCAACGAACTGTCCTTAGACAAACCAGCTAGTTCGTTGTTAAATACCTCCACAGGAACCAGTAGCGGGACGTCGGACTCAATTGGAGCATTAATGTCGCGGCTACCGGCTCTGAGTCTGACCAACTTCAGCGGGCGAGACCAGGACTGGTAGTCGTTCGATAACATGTTTACCAGTCTGGTCGATTCGCGGGCGGATCTTACGGCGGGGCAAAAGTTTGCGTACTTACTCTCTTGTTTGTCAGGGGAGCCGCGGGATATTGTGCAACATTTGAGCTTAAACGATGACTCATATGCCATTGCGCGTGATCTTTTAAAACGAAGATACCAAAATTCGAGACGGTTGGCCGATTCGTATATCTCAATCGTTTTGAGTTTACCTTTCGTTGCGGCAAACAAATTAAATTTGCGGGCGGCCTTTGTGAACCCATTGTTAATGGCCACAAAATCATTAGAGCGGTTGGGTTTTCCGGTGGAACAATGGTCATACCTGTTATTGCATATTGTGCTTACCAAACTTCCAACTGAGCTCAAAACGCGGTTTGAGCAGCGGTACGGCAGTGATCCGTCCGTGCTCCCGACCTTCCACCAGCTGTTGACTTTTCTCGAGGAGGAATGTCACTTGTTGGATACGGTCACTCGGGACACGCGGGATTTTAGCGGTGCGGGAAATCCAGGACGTCGGTTCGGAACTGACCAGCGGGCGGGTTCTGGTGGGGTGAGGTACCCCCCACTTCCACAAATTAAGCGGGAAACTAGGTCGGGGCCACGACCGGTATATATAGCTGAGCGGGAGCGGGAAGACAAGTGGTGCCAGTACTGCAATACTGGTGGCCATGTGTTGACTTCGTGCGGGCAATTTTCGGACATGGACCCGGACCAACGTAAGCAACTTGTTGAGCGGCTGCGGCTCTGCTTTAAGTGTTTGGGATCTCATTATGTGCGGGAATGTGAAAACGGACGACCATGCCACTTTTGCAACAGAACGTCCCACCACTATTCTCTGTGTTTCCAGACACCATCCTATAAAAATAGAGCGAGAGTTGACAACTTTTCACGCGGTGCGGGACCTTTCACGGGCGGGGGTAGACTCAGCCCACCTAGAGCAATTTCACCGAGAAACTTGCCATTTGCGGATACTTCGGGAGTGAGGCGACCATCGCGGTCACCTCCAATCAGGCGGGAACAAGAAGGGCGGCGACAGGGATCACGGTCACCACCACTTAGGCGGGAGCGGGTATCGTGGTCTTCACCACTACGGCGGGAAGAAGAAGGACCGGCAAAGCCGTGTACCATCCGACATCCGGATGGGTATACTTATACCCCCGGACGCTCACCTCCACGTTCACCTCAGCGGGATTGACTACCAAAGCGGGAGTCCACTCCTCTTATGGAAGTGGACACGATACTTCTGCCTTCAGCAGTTGTATCAATTCAGGATTCAGCGGGTAATTTTATTGCGGCGCGGGCACTTATCGACACTTGTGCGCAAGGGTCGTTAATTACAGCGGGTTTAGCTAAGCAGTTAAATTTAAATGTCAGTCCAAACGATGAAACCGTCACGGGCATCGACGGACTACAAGCCGGTAGCGGGATCGGAAAGGTACAAATTACGGTAAAGCCTTCAAATGCGGAAACACCTACGTTTAGTACGACTACGGTTATTCTAAACAAATTAGTCGGTTGTCATCCAACGCGGGATTTAAATGAAAATATTCTTCTCGACACCATCGGGTTGCGGTTAGCGGATGTGAACTTTCACATATCAGCCCCCATCGATTTACTGTTCGGTGCGGAGGCAGCGGGAAATATTTTGCGGGGCGGTAGACTTCAATTGCGACCTGAAGGTCTAGTCGCATTGGATACCATTTTCGGGTATGCTATTATGGGACCTATCCATAAGCCAATACATAGGTCTTCGCGGGTAGCGGCAATTTCTCTTTCCAGCGCGATTGAGAAATTCTGGCGGGTAGAGGAGGCTCCAATGATCGAACACGTCGATCCATTGGACCTACAGTGTGAGGAGTTTTATAAATCTTCAACTATGCGGTTGCCATCGGGGCAGTTTATGACGCGGTTGCCTTTTTTATCTGATAGGCCTACATTAGGGGACTCGGAGACTATTGCATATAAGCGGTTTTTATCAGTCGAGCGGCGACTTCAGCGGGAACCTAAATTGCGGGAACAATACGTCGAATTTATGCGGGAATATCAGCGGCTAGGACACATGTCACCTTCAAAATTTGACATTAATAGCGGGGAACACTATTATATTCCACACCACGGGGTTTTCAAATCGGGAGATATTTCAAAAATTCGGGTAGTGTTTGACGGAAGCTGTCGTACATCAGTGGGAGTTTCATTAAACGACTGTCTTCATGCGGGTCCGAAATTACACCAGGACATAACTCACGTTCTTCTAAACTTTCGTCAACACAAGGTGGTCATAATAACGGACATTAAAATGATGTTCCGTCAAACACTCATACATGCGGACGATAGACGGTATCAACTAATATTTTGGCGGGAATCTCCAACTGAGCCTTTAGTTACCTATGAGCTCAACACGAATACCTACGGTCTTAAATCTAGTCCATATATTGCCATACGGACGTTGCGGGAATTGGCATTGCGGGAAAGGGATAAATATCCTAAAGCGGCTGCGGTTATAGAGTCGGACGTCTACGTCGACGACATACTTTCGGGTGCGTCTTCTTTGGAAGAAGCGCAATCGCTCAAGAATGAGCTCATCGGTCTTATGGCCACAGGCGGATATGAACTGCGGAAATGGCTATCTAATAGTGCGGATTTGTTAGCGGACGTACCTCACGAACATCAACAGGTACCCTTGTTGTTCGAAAATCCAGAAAATCCGGGTCTAGTTGCGGTATTGGGGATTCAGTATAATCCACTTGCGGATACGTTTAATTTTAACGTTAGTATTCCAGCGGGCGACTCATGGACCAAACGGAAGGTCCTTTCTTTAATAGCTAAAATGTACGATCCAAACGGTTGGCTAAGTCCGACAATTTTCTTGGCAAAATGTTTTATTCAGCGGTTATGGTTAGCGGGCCTAAACTGGGATGACCCTCTCACCCCAGAGCTAGAGCGGGATTGGCAGTCCATTACCAATGAGTTGCCAAAATTAGCGGGAGTTCATATACCACGAGGTATCGTATCATCGGACGTGTTACGTACTTCGATTCACGGATTTTGTGATGCGTCCGAAGCGGGCTATGCGGCGGTCGTGTATTCACGAACCGAGAGTACTAGCGGGGAAATAACATTGCGGCTACTCATGTCCAAAAGTAAGGTCGCACCTATAAAAACGCGGCTTACAATCCCAAAATTAGAACTAAGCGGGGCTCATCTTCTGATTAAATTAATGAATCATATCGTTCCAAATCGGGAAACATTGTTAGTGGATAATGTGTATTGTTGGTCGGATAGTATGGTGGTCCTCGCGTGGCTGCGAGCTCCTCCACACACTCTACAAGTTTTCGAAGCGAACCGGGTTTCGCAAATTCAAAACTCTGCGGTTGCGGTTACATGGCGGCACGTGCCCGGAGAAATGAACCCGGCCGATTGCGCCTCACGCGGGATTACTCCTTCTCTTCTGGTTGACCATCCACTCTGGTGGTCACCTTCATGGTTAGCGGAACCTTCTTCACAATGGCCTTCCATAGCGGTTGAACCACCGGCAGTGTTACCGGGGCTTAAGTCGATTGCGGTTGCGGTACAGGCTTCAGAGCCAAAGTTGGAATTGTTAGAGCGGTATAGTTCTTTGACAAAACTGATGGGCGTAACGGGTTATATATTGCGGTATCTTCATAATTTGCGGGTGGAGAAATCACAGCGGATTCTCTCCAGTCACTTATCGGCGGAAGAGCGAAGTGACGCTCTGTTATTTTTAATAAAGCGGGTACAAGCGGAACATTTTGATGCGGAAATTAATTTACTACGGAATAAAAAGCCTATTAAAAATGCGCTCAAGCGGTTAAACTTATTTTTAGACGAGGTCTAATTCGGGTAGGCGGGCGGTTGAAAAATGCGGATATTCCTTACGATGCTAAGCATCCATTATTATTACCAAAGCGGGATCCACTGGTGACTCTGCTAATCAGACACCATCATTTAAAAAATTCACATGCGGGTGCTAACGCGTTGCTAGCTATATTACAGCGGGAATTCTGGATAATATCTGCTCGTCATGCGGTGCGGAGCGTGGTATTCCAGTGTGTACCATGCTGGCGGTTGCGACCTAAGGTCACTCAGCCCTTTATGGGTGATTTACCTAAGGATCGTGTCGGTGCGGTCCGACCTTTCGCGGGTGTAGGTACAGACTTTGCGGGTCCATTTTATATTAAGTCTCATAACTTGCGGAATCCCAAAATACTTAAAGCATATTTATGCGTCTTCGTATGTTTGGCTACTAAAGCGGTACACCTGGAATTGGTATCGGACTTATCAACCCCAGGCTTTCTTAATGCATTAAAGCGATTCACTTCTCGTCGCGGGTTACCTAAATTGATTCGGTCGGACGGCGGTACTAATTTTGTCGGTGCCAACAATCATTTGCGGGATGTACATACATATTTGCGGGAAAATCAATCAACAATTGGACACGAACTTGCCAAACAAGGCATTACATGGATATTTGATCCCCCATCATGTCCACATTGGGGCGGGCTTTTCGAGGCAGCGGTTAAGTCTGCAAAGACTCATTTAAAGCGGGTGATCGGGGAAGAGAAGCTGACTTTCGAGGAGCTCTCCACAATCTTTTGTAAAATTGAAGCAGTTTTAAACTCAAGGCCATTGTGCCCTCTTTCAAATGATCCTAATGATTATGCGGTTCTGACTCCGGGTCATTTTCTAATCGGGCAACCATTAAACGCGGTAGCGGAATATCCTTATGAGGAATTGCAAATATCCAGATTATCGCGGTTTCAGCGACTTCAACAAATTACTCAAAATATTTGGACGCGGTTTCAATCTGAATATTTGCACACTCTCCAACAGCGGTACAAATGGTCGGATAATGCGGAACCTCTTCAGGTGGGAGACTTAGTCCTCATCAAACAGGACAACATACCTCCACTCCAGTGGAGACGCGGACGGATTGTAAAATTGTATCCGGGCCGTGACGGAACAGTGCGGGTAGTGGATGTTCAAACCTCTACTAACATCCTTAATCGTGCGGTGTCAAGTCTTGCGCGCTTACCAATTTCGTAAGCAGTGGGCTGCTTAGGGCGGGGGGTTATGTTCGCGCCATCTCTGTGTCACTTGTCCCAAACTATCTTGACCGAACGAACCTGACCGAGCGGTGTCGGTACCTACGTAATTTTGGTGGGGTGCAGGGGGAATGCACGTGTGCGCCGGTCGGCGCGACCAGTTGGCCCCAATCAGTTGACACGAATAGTCAAGGCCACTCTACGATCCATAATACGGACAATACAGCGGGTTAGGACCTAAAACTTGGGTCCAGCGGTCATTAAATACAGCGGAAGAAATATACTAGCGGCTGGAAACCATTCCAATCAAAACAACGTAGCGGCAAATAGACGACATCTACGGAGGCTAGAAAGATAGCGTTAGTGCGGCCATGTTATGTTCACGACACAAGGCGGAGACGAAAAGAAAGGTCAGTACAAACATTTACCTAATATTCCCGTAAACATACAGTATGAAAATCCGTTAGTTTTAGTCCGGTAGTTAGGTAGTTAGTACGCGCGAGGACACATATGTCTTGTCACCAATGGAGTGTTGCAAGAGAAAGATTTATGTGTTTAATAAATAATGTTTTGTGTGAATTGGTAGAAATATGACAATGATTGTAGAAGATGCCGGAAAAAATTAAGCCGGCGCGACGGCGGTAACAGCTTTCATCGAAACCGCTGCTTAGGTGGTCTTCCACCACCTCTAGTTAAAGCGTCAGTTATCCAATTAATATATTTGACGACCGCTTAGCCTAGTCGGTAGCGACCCTGCCTACGAAGCTGGACGTCCCGAGTTCGAATCCCAGGTCGGGTCAGTATTTATATGATGAATATTGATACTGGTACCGGATCTTGGTTGTTAAATGTATGTGATATCTTCGCTTGGTACCCAAAACACAAGCTAATGCTTAGTTTGGGCCCTCGACGTTGTTGTGATGTATGCGTTATTGTTTAAAAAAAAATCTACCAGTTATCTGGCAGATTTCGTTTCCACGACATACGGATACTGTTATCTTCCAGCTATACACAGTTATCCTGTCAGCCGGTTGAACTGGCGTATAACTGCTAACTGACAGATAAATTTAAAAAAATGGCGTATCATCAAATCAGCTGGTTGTCACTTGTCACTGGTCGCGTAGATACTTTCGTTTGATATTATGTTGTTGCATAATCTACCTATCTTCAATTAATAAGTTCATTAAAGTTTACTATATTATTTTCTTCGTCTTTTTCCGCGTGTATTTAATTATTTCATATAGGTACAGTAGTAACAAAAATGAAATTTTGGGATATAATTGAAGACGAAATGGATGAGTTTTATGAACTTATTTCACGACCTCGCAGAAGTCCACATATGCGCTCGCGAACAAACTATTTAAATATTCTTGACGAAACGGATTTTCGTCAAAGATTTCGGTTTTCAAAGTCTGGTGTTCAGTATATACTTAGTTTGATTGAAGACGAAATACAACCAAATTCAATGCGGTATGTACCTAACATGTTATACACATAAATGTTCAGAGCCTCTGCATACTATTGTTTTACCTAAGTAAACGGTAGCGCTTTCCAATGTAGTCTTCTGAAAAGTTACAAAATATTTAAACAGACTTATGGAGGAGGGGTATAGGAAGCTCATGCAGTAAATATTAAAAAATATAATATATGGCTTATTAGTGGCTCGCCGCTCAGTTCCGCTTCGCTTCTCGCATTATCAGAAGCAAACCACAAACTAACTTTTTTTTTAATGATGGACCATCAACTTATCTTAGCCAGATTTCAAATTAATCATTTCTATGAACACAATTTTCATCAGGCAACAATGGAAAGCCGACCCAAGTAAACTATAATTTGTACCTATTTACCGCCTTCGTCTACTAACAAACTGATGTCCATGGTTTTAGGAATCATGCTATAACTCCCATGGAACGTCTTTTGTTGACACTACGATATTATGCGACTGCGTCTTTTCTAAGGACTACAGGCGATTTCAGTGGAGTGGGGACGGCATCTGCAAGCCGAATCATTAAATTGGTGTCATATGCTATTGCTGCTTTTCGGCCAGATTTCGTAAACTTCTTAGAAGATCTGTCTTTGCTGTGCAAAAATTTTTACAGTGTTGCAAAACCCCCAAATGTGGTCGGAGCTTTGGACTGCACTCATCTCCCTATTAGAACTGGTGCGAAATTTTTTAATTATATTAATCATTTAACTATGCCCAAAACTTTGTCTTATGTCGTGCTGTCTGAACCTATAATAAAGATTTAATTTCAAAAAAATAATAAATTAATAAATTTGTGTATATTTGTGATTGAGAAATTTTTTTATTAACATTTTATGTTTTTTGCTGGAGGTGATTAGGCTGAAGTATTTCGTAACAGAAAATCTATATTTAGCATTTATGTCCAAAATGTATGTAGTGCCAATTTAAAATTCTTAGATGTAGTAGCGAGATGGCCAGGGGCGACTCATGATCAAACCATTTTTGATTATTCAATGGTCAAACAAAAATTTGAACGAAATGAATTTAACGATTGTGTATTACTAGCAGATAGTAGCTATGAAGTACTTATTATAAACTAGTGCCTCTGGAGAATCCTGCAACCAATGTACAAAATCTATTTAACGAGTCACAAATTAGGACTAGAAACGTTGTGGAACGTTGTTTTGGTGTATGGAAAAGCCGATTTCCTGTTTTGAAGCAACAAATTACACTGTCTTTAGAAACTGCTCAAATAGTAATTGTTGCATGCAGTGTGTTACTTAACATTGCTGTTAATTTAAAAGAGGCTGAATTTCGCGAATCTAGTCACAATGATAATCTTATTCCTCTAAGAGAAAATGAAGGTAATATTACTTTATATAAATACCTTACATATTTTGAGACTCTTTAAGCAATAAATATGGATGCTTGATTTTTTCAATTTGTCGCTATTGACTCCACGATGGTTTCATCTCTGGAGAATCGAGATAAATCCAGTAAAATCAGCAGCAATACATTTCAGGTACAGTAAATCTAGACTAACTAGTGTTGTTCCGTACCAGCTTTCCCATCTTCGAATGGATAACGTGCCTATTCCGTGGCAACACAATTACAAATATCTAGGCATCACGCTTGATAAACATCTCCATTTAAAGGATGACTTACGTATCCCTCGTTCTCGCCCATGCGGCACCAAATCTGTTATACAGACTCCAAATTGTCCAAAAAAAATTCTGTAGAAGAGCGACTGGCGCACCTTAGTACGTCAGAAACTCAGTTCCACATCGAGACTTAGAGCTCCCCACAATCTCAACATACATGAAAGACGCATCAGAGCGTTTTTTCACTAGAGCAACTTATCATAGCAATCCATTGATAGTTTCAGCTGCCACTTACGATGCAGTAAGTGGCAGCTTCTTCAGCTTCTAATCATTTCCTAAGAAGACCGTGGAATGCACTGACAGATCAGCCCGACGACCTCACTCTCGAAGTCGAACGGCTGATTCAAATTAATGAGTCTTTCTCGGGCGACTCTCAACACTGTCTGACTTTGTTTTTCTTTTCAGGTTTATTTCAAATTTTGCATTCAATTTAATATATTATATTCATAAAATTTATTTATAATTAATATTAACAAGTAAAATGTATAATTTTGAAGATCTTTTCCTTAAAATAAAATGTTAAACAAAGCAATCTTTTTTTAGAAGAAAAATAAAAACTGGCTGAATTCTTATATTGAAACCCTCCTTTAATTTTGAACATTATTTTATTACTATTATTGTATAATAATCCAACTAGTAATTTAGATAGTAATATTAGTTTGAAAAAGTCCACAACTGAAACCGCACCTAGTGACGAAGCGATGTATGATATAGGACCGCATTCTTCGCTAGTTCCAATGGTAAGCAAATACTGCCAAAATTTTGACTATGGTGGTTTTATGCTTTTGTTGCGTCAGACGTACGAGCAAATGCGTGGTATTGACCCTCGGTTACACGAGCGACTTCTGCAGTCTGCATATTGCCATGTTATGATTACTCATTTAAACGTCGAAATCCTGCAACAGGCGCGCGAAGCAGGTCAAAACGTACTTGACTTTCGAACGGACATTCACGATATGCTCCCTGATTATCAGGTGATGCCACAGTCGGTAGCCGACTACATATCTCATATAGGACGCGTTGTTGATAACGGCGGTCGTGAAATTGTTCCCAACCTCCCATTAGTTGCCGTACCACAGGGACAAGTAATTGCAGGCGATGTTTTGGTACCGTCAGGCACTTTTGGAGTAGTTGGTGAGGCCAATCACAATGCATATGAGTGTTACTTCGCACCTAGAGTCAGCGCGAATCGTGTTATAGCATCTCAGGGTAATGACGTCAATTATTTACCACTACCAGAAGTTATGGTTCCTGGAAACGGTGTTCCTAATAGCAATCTTTTAGGTTTTGAACCAATAGATCCACAAAATGCCGGAATGCAAGCTCGTTTGATGGGAATCGTGTTTCTTGATGATATTACATTAGAGGGGATTCTCTGCTATTCTGCAGAATTACACTCCCGCATTTACATCATACTAAATGAGCTAAAAGATCGGCTTAAAATGTTAGAACTTCGGCGTGAGCATAATACCGTAGGACTAAATTATATGACAGGAATACGTCCACAATATCCCGTCGCGTTAAATTTGTTATTTGTGGAAACTACTGGTATGTTAGGACCCGCTCCACCTTTGTATAGTCGTTCGGTTAACGTTTATTCTAATGTAGCTCAAGGTTCCGCCACTGCTAATCAAAGTAGTACTATTATGTATGAATTATTACGGTTCAATAGATACAGCCCTGTAATAGATAGACAGCAGAGTTTTAGTAATAGTTCTGTTGACACCATTTGGATACAGAACTCTAAAATGATATATTTTAAATCTGTGATATGTAATTAATCAATCTCAGCAATTTTCCAACATTGTGTGTCCAAACACTGCTCTGTTACTTTGTATGTTAAATTTTGGGACTCCCCTCTGTAATACTTTTTTTTTAAAGAAATGAAAAAAAAATTATGATGTAAAGTTTAATTGAATTGGATCGGCAAATAATATTTAAAAAAAGAAGCACTTTGTTGGAAGTACTAAAAACCAAAACAAAACACTAAAGTATAAATAACAAAGATTAAATTAAAACTAATTAAAATTAAATTAAAATAAGATTAAATGTATGTAGTTTTGGGTCCCTAGAAACACTGGTCGATAGCGCGTAAATAAGACTAATAAAAAAAGCCAAATAAACAAAACACAACAAAATGAGCATATAACACCCAAAAATTGTAAAAATGGCCTGTTTTGGAAGTAGTCCGGCAGGCTCCGACTGGAGCTGGGCAGGAGTACGATGACGTAATTTTAGGTACAGAAAAAAAGAGCGGGCTGCGGTCCTGTCACTCGACCTGGAATCGAGACCAAATTATTTCGTACATCTACATGCAACAAGACGATACTCGAGTTTGGTATTCCACCAATTTGGAAAATTTAATAAACGCATCCGTCTATATTGAAGTTTATTCAATGTAATAATTATTTTAATTTTCTATTTTGAAAATGTAATGGGATGCAGACTTGCCTTTATATAATAATTTAATTGCAATGAATTTATTTAGTGTAATAATTAGGAGACGTTAGATTGGTAGGTAGTATGAAAATTTTTATTTAGTAAAATATCTCGAATATTATAAAATCATAGAATAAAAAGGTTACGAAAATGAACAGAAATTAAAATTAATTTAATCACGTTAAAAGGTTCATAGCTATTTAATGAATTAACTCGAAAATCGTCCAACCCCTATTTTGATTATTCGTAAATTAATATAAATAAAAAATATACGCTACGGCGCTCAAGTTGTCTCTTCGTTTCTAAAATAAACATGATCAAAAATCTGATATCTTACATTAAAATTTTATTTATGTATTTTTATAGCTATATAACTAATTTACCAGTGTTATGGTAAATTGGGACGAAAATGAACAAAAGGAACACTATGAATCTGAATCTAAATTACAGTTATTGATTTTAAATTTTTAGTACGCGCGTAGAAGTGTTAGGTAGGTATTATAAGAAAGTGGAAAAATTACCTGGTACACTGAGGTGGCTTTTTCCACAGTTACCGCTCCCTTCTTTTAGCGAGTACAGTGCTACAAATATATTAAAATACTGGCGGCAATCGTATATTCTGGTGTGAGGCTATGGGAACTCCTCTTTTAGCAGGAAAAGTAACTTTTCTTCAATTGTAGAAAATTTTAACTTTTAAACTAGCAAAATACGTAATCGAATCAGTTGTGTCGCACGCCGCCGGTGCATGCGCTCTCTCGCTTGCATCTCGAACGTAAAACCGGTTGACCGATCGCCCCGTGACTCGATCGAAATCATCTAAAGAACGTCGAAACGCTTATGACATATGGTTCCGCAGCTCACGTGACTAATTATAGTATAATAGATGAAGAAAATTAAAAATAAAACCACCAATAAAATTTAAGGTGTTACACCTCCACAAAGCAATTGAAAGTATGCCTAATGTATTCAGAACAATATGCCTTGCACGTTTGTTTGTTATATCAAAACCATTAACTGAAATTATAGCCAGTGGACAGATTTCTAAAAGCATTTTGATAAGAGGTATAAACATAATATTTTTGAGTGAAGTGCCAATATTCATATAAAAGGTATAAGTAAAATTTTTTTTAAAGTTATTACGTTTATACTATTTTAATAAAAAAGAATAAAATAAAACAACTAAAAACCCAGGATTTGGGTGTCGCGCTGTGTCTGTTGACAGGGGATCCTATGTGCAAGGAATACTTTGTTCAGAGGATCAGTGTCGCAATACAGCGCGGCAAGCATCCTTGGTTCCCTGAACCCATCGTCTCTTTAAAATTTTATCATTTATCATAATTTACATAGTATTTTTTTTAATTTGTAAATACTTTTAGTTTTTAATTAGTTTTTATTTTATAGATCTTAATTATCCATACAATGTTTAATGTATAATTTACTTAATAAATATTTAGTAAAGTAAAAAAGAACTATATACTAAACGATAGTTTTATTCAATCAATACTTTTTTTACATTAAAGTGGAACCTAAACCTTTATCGCTTTCTCTTCATCTTCAAATCTTTGGCTTTTAATTTAGTTTCTTCTTGAAGAATTTTACATTGCTGTTCCAATAAAAGCAGTTTTTATTCTGCTAGTAGATTAAATGGCCGTTTTCGAGAAGGTTTGCCTGAAATGTTAAAATTATTTTAAATTATCCTCTTCTATAAGAGATTTAACATTGGTCATCTAAAAATCTTTTTCTTTATGTACTGCATTTCTCAAACTTAAACAAAATAATAATAATTTACTCCGTGTTTACTTCTTGCATTTAGCTTTGACATAATTACTAAAAACAATAATATTCAAGACATCTCACACATGGCCATCTTGTCTCCAACTAGGAAAAGCCTGTATTAGGGGTACTAGACAACTGATATACATACTTAAATTTTTTTTATAATATATACGTAGATTTTTCACACACACACGTGTTCATGCACACAAATATTTGCCCCTGGGGAACCGAAACTGCTACCTTTGGGTCTGCAGACAGCGTCTCCGACTACTCTACCAACCAGTTAGTGAAGAGATATATTGTATATAAATAAATACATACACATTGCTGGATGTTTTTTCTTTTTAAGTAGTTGCGCGTGACTCGTTGCCATCCTTTCTTCTTAGGGTGGTCAGTAGCTGGGAGTACGGGGTGTATAGAATGAAAGTCCTTATTCAATTCAACGCCACCTCGCCGTTCTTTCCCTTCGCTTCCTGAATTTGCTTTCTATGTGGACTGTATTGGTGTGCCTCGTATGCCCGTTCGCTGCTGTCGAGAGAATACCCGCGCGTGTAACGCTCGTAAAATTTATACTTTCTCCGACCACAGGCGAACGAGGGGCGAAGGACGGTGGCGACAATTTATTTTCCTACCTTCTATTACAAAAAGTCTTCCCCGGCGGGTTTCTATCTACCCTATATTTGCCGGGGTGCTATTTATCATGCCGTTATCGAGCCCTATGTCTAACTATCTATATATTTACAATTAATATGTATTTTTCTATTATAATTATTTACTATTCTATTATCTATCTATCTATATGGCCGCACGTGCTGCGAAGCGGTTGTCGCGTACATTCTCCCGCCTCCTGCGCCCGCAGGATCACTTGGGGAGCGCGACGAGCTTCCTGGATGCCCTCCGCAGCACGCCGCCGCTGGTCTGGACATCGACGACTCGAACTGCGCCGTCCTTGCCGGGGTAGACCGCGATCACGCGCCCCCGCGGCCAAACGTTACGCGGTAGTGTATCGTCTATTATCAATACGTGATCGCCTATTTGTAGTTGAGTTACTCGGTCGGCTGGGTCGCGGCGCCGCTGCAGCTCGGGCAGGTACTCCTTGAGCCAGCGCGCCCAGAAGTAGTCGGCCAGCCGCTGTGCTTGTTTCCATTGTTGACGGCCGATGCAGTCGCCGTCCTTGAAGCTGCCGGCAGTGGTACTCGGGACGGCCCTCCCAGCAGGAAGTGGTTAGGTGTCAGCGCTTCGGGCTCGTCGGGCGCCGTGGAGACGTGCGTCAGGGGGCGGCTGTTGACCGTGTGCTCCGCCTCCGCCAGCAGCGTCGCCAGCACCTCCTCTCGCGGGTAGCGCTCGCGCAGCACAGCATCGAGCGCGCGCTTCACGCTCCGGACCATTCGCTCCCAGGCGTCGCCCATGAACAGCGCGCCCGGGGGTATGAAGCGCCAGGCTATCGTCCGGACGGACGCCTCGGACTCGGCGGCCCGCAGGGCGGCCGCCCACAGCTCGGCATCAGCACCTCGGAAGTTGAGGGAATCAAATTGATCAAATATACCTATTATTTACCATATTGTATCAAATATTCATTTATATGCATTTAATATTGTTTTCAATATTCAGTTGTTGCAAGAGTTGCAATAGAGCAGACAAGAGAGCGACGTAGGGCTTAGCGTGCCTCACGCAGACCCACAGCTCGGGCCCCAGCACAATGTAAGTTGAGGTCTCTTCTACTTAGTATTCTCATAAACAGTACCTTACTATACATTGTTTTCTTTAACACTCAAAATTGTTTACAAAAAGTAAATTTAGTAGTAAATGTAAAGGTAAATAACAGAATAATTGTTGACAATAATTAACGTTTTATATCTCCAGCTTCTCGATCAGCACTAGACGAATCTCGATCTATGGTTCTAGAGATAGAGCATATGAGGGCAGAGGCAGCACTGAGAAATGCTCAAGCCACCTGCAATTTCGCCGAGTCTTTTAGGTTGATTGCTGAAAGCATTGACCGGTTTAGCTAAAAGGTAGATTTTATTTTTAATGTAATTTTTTAAAGTTGCGGCTCTGCAATTCCATACGCAAAATTGATTATTTTATTATCAGAACGATTAAAAATCGTACAATCGAACCATTAGTGAGTAATCATGGTCTATCTCTCAGCCACTCAAGCGTTTTTCCATGAATACAACAAAAAGTGAAATAAAAAGCTAACAGACGAAAATTTTAAGTATCGTGCTTGAAATTTAAAACAACAAGTTATGAGCCAGGTTTAACCAAACTTTTAGAATGTATGCAAAACTAATACTCCATTAATGGGACTATTCCTTATTCAATAACTGTACTTGTATTATTGGATTTATTATTCTGGTTAAAATACCGTAAGAAAATTTGTATGCATGTGTTTGTATTTGTATGAATAAAAACTGTTTTATATTTTAACATATTTAAAAAAGTTTATTTTAAATTTAAAATATAATAAAATATTCTAATATTAATAAAAGTATATATTAGAAGCAAATGCTATAGTCCAGTCATTTCGTCCGAAAAAAAGGCAAATAAAAGAAAATGAATTTGCGCTTCTAATTTTTTAATATGTTGTAGGGGATACCTAGAAAAGCTTAACTTGAAATTGTCGACCAAGCTTTCCTAGGAGCTTTCGCCGCCATCTTGGAAAACGCTTAAAATTTGTTTTTCGGCAATAACTCGGCTATCCGATGAGATTCGAAAATTTTTGTAGGACACTTTTTACTTTTAACTACCAGCATTAAAGTCGACTCGTCACCAGTTCCGATCAACCCACTGCTACTTTTTCAAAGAATGTGCATTGCTAAAAATTCCGAGACTGATCTGAAACATTTTCTGGCATACGAACTTGCTCCGTTCCCGCTGTCGCTGTTCATCGAAGAAGGAATGCGGAAAGGAACAAAGTCATTATTATACAAAGCCTTCGAACCTTTGACCGAAAATTTACAACGTTCCAACAGACATCATTGCATAATCGACGGTGGATTCCTTCTCCACAAAGTTGTGTGGGGTCGAATCGAAGCGTTTGACCTTATCTGCCAGAAATACGTCAGATACGTACAACATAATTTCGAAGGAAAGGTTGCAATCATATTCGACGGTTATCCGACTGATATGACACCCGCTGGAACCAAAACTTCGGAAAGAGTACGACGTTCGAGAAAAAACCAATCGCCGGAGTTCACATTCGATGAGACAACTACTCCAAAAGTTAGCCAGGAGAAGTTTCTCACAAGGGATCAAAACAAGAACCAACTAATACAAATGCTTTGCCGTTACTTTACAACGACCAGAATAAAAGTGGAGCAGGCTTTTGAGGACGCGGATACTCTTATTGTGAACACGGCAATTAAAGAAGCGTCGAGTCATGACTCCGTGGAAATCGTCGGCGAAGATATCGATCTTCTGGTTTTACTCGCCGGGCTTGCTCCGGATAAAAATAATATATTTTTCCGCAAACCAGCAAAAGGAAATACGCCGGAAAAGTTGTACTCGCCGCACAGTTTCAAACACAAGTCAGTTCTGGAGCACATTCTTTTCATTCACGCTTTTAGCGGTTGCGACGTGACATCAGCTTTCTATAACATCGGCAAGTCGAAGTTCATTAACACTCTCGAGAAAAATCCAGAGCTACAGTCATCGGTGGAATTATTCAAACAAGAAAAGGTCGATCCGGAGGTTCTCACTTGCGCGGGAGAGCAATTCCTTATCGCCCTATATGGTGGTGATAAGCACGAGAAGTCCATAAATATTTTGCGATTCCATCGCTTCGCAAAATCAATGACAGCGAATAAAGTGAATCACCTCTCACTACTCCCGCCAACTAAAAGCGCTGTGCGTCAACACATTTTCCGGACGTATCTCCAAGTTCAAACCTGGCTCGGATTTTTCAAGGATCCACAAGGATGGGGTTGGCGACAGACCAATCGAGGGCTTGAACCAATCACCAGCACCGCCGAACCCGGTCCGCCTGAACTATTAAAGCTCATTTCCTGTAAGTGTAAAGGAAATTGTGAGGCCGCCTGTGGGTGCAGAAAAGCGGGAATCAGTTGCTCCGTTATTTGCATGCACTGCAGTCATGCAATGCATGCAAAAAAAAATCGCGCTCGACCTGTGCACGTGAGATGACGTGTTTTTGTTTTGCTCTGTAATTTATTTTCATTTTCCTGGTTCAGAGTGATTTAAATATATATAACTACATATCATTTTGAAGTGTATATCACAGGGATTGTTTTGGTGTAATCAGTGTGGTCAAATTCAGCTGGACTCGTGAGTAAATAGACAATTACTTTTATATATAACGGGTAGTTGCCACGGCCCGCGACAACGGCCACAGAAGACGCCGTGCCGTGACGCATCACCCGCGCGCTCACACATACATATAAACTGCTGAATCACTGAGTTACGCTATTTGAATCGCTCATTGTCTACGCTAATATAATATTGTATTCATACATTACCGCATTTCTTTGATTCTAAAATGGCCTCATTTGGTGAGTGTGCGGGGTGCCATAATGCCATTAAAAACAAAGAGTTCTTGTCATGCAACTGTTGTGAGAAAAAATATGATATCGAATGCCTTAAGATAACAACTAAACGATTTCATAGCTTTTACGCGCTGAATGAGGAACGAATGAACAATTGGAAATGCCCAGAGTGCGCGAACAAAGTTCGCAGAACCGGCAGCGATCACACTAACACGCCTATTCAGTCGCATACCGCGTCTTTGGCACCACCAACCGAAAAAAAACAACAGTTGCCCCCCTCTGAAAATATCACAGTAAGAGTGAAGCCTGATAATAAAGTAACTAATTTAAATTCCGTCCGAGAGCTAATGAATGAAATGAAACATGATATGACTGAATATTTGCAGAAGGCCATGACGAGTTATGTGTCTGAACAGTTCAAGTTTTTAACTGAACAGCTTTTTTCCAAACTAGATATTGTCACCACTTCAATCCAAAATATCAGCTCACGTGTGGGCATGATAGAGGATCGAGTGACGGTTATCGAAGAACGCCTGAAGGACATAGACAGCGACAAGCACGCGGACCTCACGGAGACCATCGAGCGGCTCAGGGTCGAACTAAATGACCGTGATCAGGAGCTACTTCTCAATGATTTAGAAATCACAGGTATACCAGAAGTCAAACATGAGAATCCCATTCACTTGGTGGAGTTGATCGGTGGCAAGCTAGGCGTGGCCGTAACTGTCGACGACGTGGTGTATGCGGCTCGTGTGGGTGTGCGGCGCGGCGCGGGCGGAGAAGATATGCGTGTTCCGCCCCGACCCCTCGCCGTGCGGCTGGTGCGGCGCCCGCTCCGCGACGATCTACTACGGGCGGCGCGCGTACGGCGCGGTGCGGACACCGCAGACTTCGGCCTGCCTTGCGAGACACGTCGCTTCTATGTAAACGAAAGGCTTACGCGCTTTAACAGACAGCTGTTTCAAAAAGTCCGCGAAGAGACTCGTCGGCTGCAGTGGCGATTTGCCTGGACTAAGAACGGTGCTATATTTGTGCGTCACGACTCCGAAAAGCCAGCCCATAGGATTCGCTCTCATGCTGAACTGTTAAAAATTTTTGGCCTCGACCCTGTTGGACGCTAGTTTGAATTATACCTGCATAGGTATTGTGTTATGCCCCGTAGTAACGTATGCATTGTCTGTTGTGATTGGTGTTCAAGTTGTGTTCTTAGGTATAAAATGTTTTTTTCGTAACCCTATTTCTATTCATAAATTTAAGATTAAAATTAGTTATTTTCTCCTTACGGGTTATTATGTTGTCTCTCTGTTACATAATATGAAAATAGTCATAAACACTGTAATGTTAATTTATTGGTTGGAACTTTTAGTCCAAATATTATCGCCCACCAAGATTACTTGTTCTAGAACGCACTATATCTGTTTAAGAAAATATATTCGCATCGGTTATTTTTTAAACACTGTGCTGGCACGATACAGGTGTTTGTCTATGTACTTACATATAGCTTATAATATTTTACGTCTATGTTTCCAACACTTATGGTTTACAAAAGGTTTCAAGCATATCTCGAATAATTGTAAGTCAATACACATCACATTATTGATTTATATTATCGTTATGTTTACAAATTTTAACCTTGTGTTAAATTTACGTCATTTAACTTTTTTAAGACGGTATTTACTTTGCTGTAAATACACTCAGATTGTTCATTCCTTTGTTATAAAATTCATCGTCAACAGACATACTAGATTGTCAGTCGGTCTCTTAAACCCGGGCTCTTTAGCGTCTCATCATGATGAGTTCCTTTTAGCTTTGACACGGCATGATGTTGACATCATGGCCATAAACGAGACGTGGTTGCGAGGGGGGGAGGAAGCGCGCGCGCCGTTGCCGTCCGGGTATCGGCTAAGGCACACCCCGCGTGCCGCCGATGGTCCACGGACGCGCGGCGGTGGCGTGGGCTTTTATTTCAAGCGCGGGCTGAACCCGCGTGCCCTCGCTCACCCTGCCGCGCCGCAGGTGGAGCAAATGTGGTTCCGTGTAAATATAAGCGATCGTAAATTCATCGTTGGCACCGCTTACCGCCCGCCATGGTTGCAAGTTGACAAGTTTATAGATGCTCTTACTGATTCAATATCTTCTTTTTATGACTATGATCACATAGTACTCATGGGTGATTTTAATATTAATATCTTAAATTGTCAGGATTATAACTCAATAAAAATTAAATCTTTCCTTCAAACTATGAGTCTCACGCAATTCGTAAACAAACCTACTCATTTTACTGACCATAGTGAAACCCTTATTGATTTAATATGCTCCAACATTAATATATCTGATTTATGTGTCGATTTCATTCCAGAGCTTAGTAGTCATGCATTCATATCGGGCAAGATTAATTTTAAAAAAGTGAAGCCTCCACCTAAGTGGCTAATTTATAGACCGCTTCAAGCTATTAACTTTGATCAATTTAATCGCGACGTGGACTATCATAACTGGGAAAAACTGATAAAAGATGACTTGGAGGCAACCGTTTCTAGTTTCACTGAACATATTCTGTATCTATTTAACGCACACGCACCTATCAAAATTATATACATTAAAAATCGTAGCCATCCCTGGATAACATATAATATCAGAGAGATGATCAAATTACGAAATGATGCTTTTGCTAGAAGTAGGAAAACTAATTTAGAATCTCACAAAGCTTACTATAGAAGTTTAAAATCAACTGTTCGACTAGCTCTCGAAAATGAAAAATCTGCGTATTACCAACAGCAGATTAATTCTAAATTGAACCACCCTCGTAAATTGTGGAAAAGTATCAAAAATGACATTGCTGATTTCAAAAAGAAAGACACAGAACTACCTATATATTTCAATGATCCAAATCTTATAAATGCCCATTTTCTGAATGTTCCTGGTAAAATTTATATTAATACTTCTAATTTAAATTATTACGAATCCAATAGACATGGTTTGTCAACTTTTAAATTAAACCCTGTTAATGACACCACTATTTTCAACATTATTAAATCAATTAAAACTAGTGCTCAGGGTACTGATGGAATTTCCCTCGATATGGTAATTTTAACCTTGCCGAGGACATTAGGAATAATCACATCTATTGTCAACAAGTCGATTGAAACTGGTGTTTTCCCCCAGGCATGGAAAACGGCTATCATTAAACCTATACCCAAAACAAGTACACCGGTTGATTACAAAGACTTGCGGCCAATTAGTATCTTACCCTTTATGTCAAAAATAGTGGAAAGAGTAGTGAACATGCAGTTGGCTGAATACTTGGAAAAAAATAATATACTTCCTGCTAAACAATCAGGGTTCAGAAAATCACACAGCACAGCAACCGCTCTTGCAGACGTGGTTGATAATATTCTGTCGGCACAAGATATTGGACACGGAAGTATTTTAGCATTACTTGATTTTTCCCGGGCATTTGAAACAATCAATATACCGCTACTACTGTCCAAACTCATATATTATGGTTTGGATGAGGAGGCGGTTAAATGGTTTAGGAGTTATTTGTGTGACCGCTCTCAATTGGTAGAGGTGCACCGCTCAGGTATTAGTCTAGTTTCTGATACCTTGCCTATAAGGAGAGGAGTCCCACAGGGGTCAATACTTGGTCCTTTATTATTTAGTTTATACATAGCTGATATTGTTGACAATATCAAGTTTTGTAATTATCATTTATATGCAGATGATTTACAGATTTATATTTCATGTAAACCTGAAGAAACGCGCTCGGCAGTAGATTTGTTGAACCAGGATTTGTCCCGTATAAAGACTTGGGCAGAGGAGAATAGCCTAGTACTTAACCCAAAAAAATCAAAGTTTCTGGTGCTAGGAAGCAAAAGCCAAATTAATAAAATCATAAATCTAAACCCACAAGTAATCATGGGCTCAGACAGTTTGGAGCGTGTAGACGAAGCTCGTAATTTGGGACTTCTTATGGACAGTACATTACACTTTGATTCCCATATCTTGGAAGCAGTCCGTAACTGCTTTTATAGGTTGAAAGTATTGTATCGCGTCCGTCCGTATTTAAATACCGAGCTTCGAATCAAGTTATGTGATTCTTTAATTCTGTCCAAGCTTAATTATGTTGATACAGTTTATGAACCTTGCCTTCTTAGGCGTACTAAAAATGTAATACAGCGCCTCCAGAACGCCTGTGCACGCTATTGCTTCTCCATTCCTCGTCGTTCACATATAACTCCATTTCTCAATAATAGTAATCTTTTGAAAATGGAAGCCCGCCGACAGCTCCATTTTGCTTCTTTGCTGTTTGGAATTATTAAAACACACCAACCCAAGTATCTTTACGAAAAAATCAAATTTTCCGAGTGTCCCATAAGAAATGCGGTTCGCCTAATATACCAGAAACACAAAACAGCTGCCTTTCGTGGTAGTTTCAGTTTCTCTGCCACAAAGTGCTGGAATGATTTACCTCCGCCCATTCGAACCTCAGTTTCAATTGATGCTTTCAAAAATAAACTCAAGAAACATCTTATTAGTTTACAAAAATCTAGTACTTAGGCAGATGCCACTTGCACTAAAACTGTTTTGTGAGTGATGGTGTATTTGTGATGGGACGCTGAAATAGACCTGTGTAGGTCATTTGCCATTATTATTATTTTAGTACTTCAACTCGCTTATTTATTTATTTATTTATTTGTTTACATTGATGTTTTATTTTTGTAATAGTAATCGTCTTACTGTAATAATGTAAAGCTACTGTAATAATTGTATGGTTTGTAGTTTTATGATCATAATTACACACCTGACATCGTGCTGGTCGACGCGACATCTGGGTTCCACAGAAAACCAGTGCTGCAGGACCCATTCCTGTAGCTTATACTGAGTGGAGTCCAATTTTGGCTATGCTGAGTTCTTATATGTATATAAAATCTATTACGTTAGTTTATAGTTTTATACATTGTTTAAGTTGTAAGTATAGCCAAATAAATGATTTTTTCTTTCTTTCTTTCTTTCTTTCAGTGGGCAAATATGCAGTAACGTCGCCAGAGTCGACATTTTGCTTGACGACGACGACGATGTCTGTAACGATGATGATGACGATGCTCTCATCGAATCAGCATCATTTCCAACGTTTCAACAGACACAACAACTCGAAGAGTTTACGGAGGACGAAGATCTTCAGCCTGGACCATCCAAGCGAAAAAAGGCATGAAAAAGTCCATCGTTCGTGTCTCGAGTGCAGAAAAAAATATTTTTCTTTCCGTTTATTTTGTTTTGTTTATTTTGTATTGTAAAAAAATAATTTTTTTTACTGCACAAACAAATTATTTGTTTAATAAATTACTATTGTGTGATCCTTAATTTGTTGCTCTATGTACTTATTTTTTATCCCATCAATTTCCTGAACAATTTCCCTTTCGATTCGACATCCAGACACAACCGAGCGAGCAGCTCGCTCGACGCTGAGTGTGGATTCACCGACTTTGCGGCGCGCTGGAGATCGTAATTTTTGTCCAACATAAAAAAATCCAAGAAGGAAATTGTAGGTCTGAATATGCTCTACAAGTTTGAATTCCACAATTTTTCGTATTTATTAAGACCCAAAGAAAAAAAAAGCAAAAAACAAAAATTGTGTCCTAAATTTTTGACTTTATTCGATATCTCGATAACGATGCATGATACGCTAAAAATGGTTCGGGCGTTATTGTAGAGCACAAAGAAAGCTACAAAAAGTGTCCTACAAAAATTTTCGAAATCTCATCGGATAGCCGAGTTATTGCCGAGAAACAAATTTTACCCCTTTTTTCAAGATGGCGGCGAAAGCTCCTAGGAAAGCTTGGTCGACAATCTCAAGTTAAGCTTTTCTAGGTATCCCCTACAACATATTAAAAAATTAGAAGCGCAAATTCATTTTCTTTTTTGAATGTACGTAATGACTGGACTACTATTGAAATGAAATTTTTTAGTGGCTCTTTAAAAACTTGGAAATTTTGTAAATTGTAACTCTTGGCTCTTCCATGTCGAAAAATTGCCGACCCCTGGACTAGGGGACAGCGCCAGTCCATTTACGTTAAAGTACAAATAGTGGTGTAAAAGTGTGACCATGGAATCACCTGAATACAGTGGCACATGGGTAGCACAAAATCTAAAGTGACGATTGGCACTTATAATCTGGCTAAACCATATTTTTGGGTGGATAGAACGGTGTACCAAGGAAAATATACGATTTGTTTTATTGCCTTCCAATAGCAGAGGTATTTACTAATGTAATGTACCCTATTTACTAATGTAAGCTAATTTCGCTTTCGTAGATTCATATTATTGTAAGACCTCGGAGAGGCAATTTAAAATGTCTAACTAGAATCAAGATCACGCGTTCTATGGGTATCAACACTATGCACCCAACCCTTACTCCGGTCGTGGCGGAGCGCAATGGGGACGAGGAGGATACAATGTTAATCCTCGACCCGAGTTGGAAGCGCCGCGCAGGGGAAGAGGAGGACGCTTCGGAGGCCCACCTCGTCGTAACCAGCCGGCCCCACCTCAAGAGGAAAGGTCTGCTGCCATCGCTGAGGGTCCATCTTTGGGTGTTCCACAACCCAAACATCTTTCCAAGACGGCTTCACAAAAAAAAAATGGGGTAACAAAATTGTCGATAGCTGTAAATGTAGAGAAAAGAATAATGGTATATGTAAATAGCGCTGAAATCGAAATAAATTGTTTTAGAAAGATGGAAGTAGAAATATTAAAATGTAAATATAGGTAAGAAAATTGTAAAGAAGGCGTGTCAAATGGAACAAAATTAGAATGTAAGGTATGTAAAATTGTAAATTAGTAATGAAAATTGTAAGTACATTATATGTGAGAAAGATTGTAACAGGCATAGATTGGAAATGTAAATCAATAAAGGAAAAATGGATAGATGTAAGTGCGCTCAAATGTATATATGCAAAAATTTTAAAACGAAAAATAAAGAATATCGGCAGTCTATTATTAAACCCTATAGCATTAAGAAATAGGGAAAACGAAGAAAAGATGTGTGAAGTATGACTGGAAGACGGAAGCATGCCAAAGGGCCCGGCCAGTGAAAAGCCGGGGGGTTATAATTTAAAAAAAAAATAGCAGAGGTATCTGCCAGCTCCTTGACGTGGCTTTTTTCACGTCATTTAAAGCAGTGAAGTTTCACGAGATTGGAAACTTAAAAATTAGGTGTATTGCCGAAAGATATGTTGCCAAAATTATTGGAAAAATGTATCATGTAAATGAACTCGTAAATGGTAGCCAATTTGAAAGTTGGATTCAAATGTTCTGGGTTAATTCCTCTAAACAGGCAGGAGATCTTGAAAACGCAGCCAAACGCTAAGGCAACGCCGGCTAAGAAACGAAATACTATTTCGAACAATTCACAAGAATGGTCAGAATCCTTTAAAGGTTTTTTGATGGAAACAAGAGTTGAAGAATGTAAGTAGACAAGAACGTGTTGTGCCGCGAACCGCGCAAGGAGCGCGTTTGTAGAGGGGCTTATTGCGTTTTGTCAACTAAAAGTAAGTTTATTTAAGTACCTTTTTTTATACTCATAATTTGTATGTTTTGAAAAATATGACTAGCAACTCATTTTTGTGTAGGTTATTCTAGCAAACCACAGCGACAGGTTAAAAAAAAAATGGGCGTGGGAAAAGTTGTAATATTTGTTGTGGCGACGATTGTAACATTAACTAAATTATATTTTATTCATTGCAGATGCCTAGAATCTGCACAAGAAAAACCTCAAGAGGTGAAATCGACATATAAGAACGACGAAACTTAATTTTTTTTTTATTTAAAAATAAAGTTTCGTCGTTATGATAATAGTATTATTTTACTATTAAAATATTATGAAAAGGCCTAATAAGACTTTAAAAAAATAGTTTCGTCGTTCATTTTCTCACTAAATGGGATTTGACGAAAGGAACTAATGAAATATGATTTTTCACTGAATCTTTAATTTCATCTGAAATTAAGTTCTTTCTGTACGCATGACGACTCATGTAATAAGGAAAATTATTCCTCTCAGATTAAGAATGTTTCTACTCGATGGTTAACTATATTAAAAGCAGTGAATAGAATTCTTAGAAATTGGAAACCATTATGAAAGATATTGTATTTCTCTTGGTGCTGATGATTGCCCACCAGCTATATGGGAAATTGTTTCTGAAGAAAAACAAGAAATGACGGCTGCAAATAAGCCAACCTATTATTCAAGATAAGAACTTACTATTTAAAATAAACCATGTCATTCCATTTGCACGATGCTATGACTAAATTACAATGCCATGACTCATTAATTAAGCGGAAAACGGACAATTTTTTTGGTATGACCATAAAATTTGCATTAAGAAAAAGTAATTTGTTAACAGTGCGTAAAACAATTTACGCGTGAAGCAATTAACTTTTATTCAAGACTCATTACTTATTTAGAAAAATGGTATTGTAAAGGTGTGTGAGGGGGCTGGTGCCGCTCCCGTGTACCTTAAACTTTTTAGTTGTTGAACCGACCTGGATATTACAATCCGGTCATTTTGTCTGTTCTTCGTGAGCAGCCTTATGGACCGGCCTCTTATCTCACTGAAGATCTCACCTAAATACTAAGTTAAAGATAGAGGCTTTGGGTACACGAAAGGTCAGGAGCCTTCCCACGCTTGTTATTAAAACACTGGTTTATTTTTTTAACGCATACATCACAACAACGTCTAGGCCCCAACCTAAGCATTAGCTTGTGTTTTGGGTACCAAGCGAAGACACCACATACATATAACAACCAAGACCCGGTACCAGTATCAATATTCATATAAATACTGACCCGACCTGGGATTCGAACCCGGGACCTACCGGTCGCTACCCACTAGGCTAAGTGGTCGTCAATTGCTATCATTATTAATTGTTAATATTATTGTCATCACAAATTACACAAGTACACTTTTATTATAGGTAGTTCAATATTTTACATTAGGGAAGGAACATTAGAACGAAATGAATGAAAAGTAATGCGTTTGTGACCGGTTTATTTTGTCGACCTCATTGCATTCTGATTGAGGTTGGTTTTTCCTAATCGTCGTCATGCTAATTTGTGTGATGCAATAGGCCGAGTGATTTGTGCAGTCGCACTTGCCCCGTGCTATGTTTCATATGTATATTTATGCTGCTTTTCCATTTAATTCTTGGAACAGAACAACGTGCAGCTATGTGGAGGTGACGTGACACCATGAGGTATATGCTGCGACATACTGGTGTATCGTTCTTACATATGTGTTTGTCTCTTATGTGTTGATTGACGGCTGAGCGGCATTATTTGCATGTGTAGCATATAATGTGTCCTTCTCTTTATATCTTTTTTTAATGCAATTAATTGTTTTGATATAGACGATAAGAATAGATATACCTCTCTCGATGATATAATTCATAGATTTTGGAATGTAGAGATGAAACCCCACCAGACTAACTTTACGACGAATTCAAATTACAAACATTTTTGTTATAGACTAGACAAGAAATTGATAAAAGGCTTCCGTTATATGTTTTAGAAGCAAATCATATTACTTTTTGGCAAATGGAATTTTCTTACTAATTCGACCTTGCTGAATCCAAAAATGCCAGGTATTTTACAGAAAAACAGTTACAGATAGAAGCAAAGTTTTAAGGAAGCAGTTAATCAACTTTAATTTCCTAAACATAAATGTTAAATTATATCGATATGATAAGTACTTTTTGAAATACAGCCTTCGACATTGCATGAACAAGTTAGAACAATGTGTGAACAATAGTTCTCGAACTACAGTTTACCACGTGGTGGTATTTCCGCGCATATCGTACGTTCATCGTACATCCCTACATTCATGGATCATTCACTTAGGAGCTTTAGATTGAATTTTAATTACCTACTTATGTTAAAAGATATATTTTTTTTATATTTTTATTATTTGTTAATAGCGTTGAAGAACCAAACCGAACCGAAATCACATAATCTTGGAGCTGTAAATGCATCTTGTGCAGAAGTGAGCAACATAGCCGCTAAGGATATAGCCTCGGCAAATATTTCTAAAGCTCTTCTGACAGCAAAAGAACGCGGGGTGGAATTAATCGAAGATTTTGTTCGCCAGAGGCTTGTGCAACATTACCATGCAACATTACGAAAAAACAAGGCACTAATTTTAAGAGATCTCTACAAGGAGAAGATTTCTCAAGAATCTCATAGAAAGCTAGTTATAAGGACTGACAGAGACTTCTTGCGTATATTAATCGCCGCATATAAAGGGGGAAGAAATATTGATCTGAAAAAAGTTCTAAAGCATGAGCTCTGCAAGGTTCCTCACAACCCGCAAAAGGTGGTTGTATAAAAGACCATAGAACGTTTCCTAAAAACCGGTGTTGAAAAAATAGGTGTTGAAAGAAAGGGCCTATGAAGGTGCACCCTACAAAGAAAGTGGCGCAATTACATCTCCATTTGACTCTAAAGTGGAACTATAGCGGTATCAAGCATCACAATTTCGGCCTATATGTTTGATGTAGAGTAACGCAATCTCCATTTGGTGATATACAAGCCACCACAACGCTCCTAAAGTACCTCTTTGTACTGTAAAAGAGTTTATGATTCCATTATTACACTATTAATTTATCATTCACTCATTTTTCATTCGTTCACGCGTAGTTCACACAGCTGGAATGTTTGTAGAAAATAAAAAGTAAACGAAGAATACGAGGATTTCTTGGTAAGTTAGAATTTATTTTGTAATTGAATTATTCGTCTTTTACGTGTGTAATGACGAGTGGGAAGGTCATTTTGCTGAGAAAGCATAGGTGAGATTACGAGAATATTTTAATGTCCTCTTTGAATTATTGAGATTTTATCAAAACAATTACGAATTTAAAGTCATAAACATACTTATAGCGTCCTGAAGTCTACTACAGAACTCGTCATTACAAACCACAGCCACTATTACATGAAATTAGGGTTCCGTTTGTGCTTGTTCTAGTGCCATACATAAATGCGATATATTTTTATTCAATTTAAAAAATACGCCTTTGTTAGAATAAAGTGTTTAAATTATTTTCCGTTATAGATTACGGGACCGCAAATGTATTGCTATGGTCAAAAAAGGGTCCCACAAATTACAAAAAAAAAACGAAAATTCCATACTTGGTGAAGACTGGATCAGCACCCCTTGTCAATTAAAAAGGTCCGACTTGTCTTATGAGCAAGCACAAATGGAGCTCGTGCGCATGCAACGTGAAAGTGACACTGAAGAAGAACGCTTGCCAAGAAAACGTCATGAAATTAATATAATAGTCGTGAATGATGTTGCGCGGCAGTGTATGGCGGTAAGATTTTACTTTTACTACCTAATAAACAGCAGAGTAAGTTCCAGTATTTAGACTGGCGTCTAAGTTATGTCATACCAGTCTCACACATCAGAGTGTTTAACCGTTTAACCTTAACCGTTTATATCTTGCGTTTTCTTTGAGAGTGCGCGCTGCACTGGTACTTTTAAGTACTAAATTATTCTTCTGTAATATACATATAGATTCAAACCACTCAAGCGGCAAATAGGTACTACTTCTATTTCAATTTTGTTTGCCGTTAGAGCGTGTGCTGGCGGCTTAGAATAATAGCATCCCCTCGCTTCCCGAGGGTGTCGTAAAATGCGACTAAGACTATACCAGAGAATGGGTAGCAGCGTTCTCTGTGAATGTTACAGCTCAAACTGCACTTGCCAACCCACCTGCCAAGCGTGGCGTGTATAGTATTTACCCCTGCTTAAGGAGGCCTCATCCAACAGTGGATCTTATGGCTATTAAAATAAGTAAGAAGTAATAATGTATCTACTATTACCAACTTTAAAAGCTTATTGCCTACTTTACTCCTAGGTACAACTTTATTAACTTTATTGAGCTCTTTTGGGCGGCTTTTTAACTCTGACAACAGGGTCTATGAGGTTGATTCTTGATCTTACGACCCACTCGATATGAATGAATTAACTTTAGTAATACCAATTTTTTTAAGTCTCTGGTTATAGTTAAAAACCACAAATCATATACTACCTTAGTTTTCTTTATTAAGCTTGACGACTTTTACTGCTTACGACCATGATGCATCAGTTAGTATAAATAAGTATTAAATTTTAGTTAAATGTTATTCGTTTATTTTGTAGGAAAAAGAAAATATTACTGCACTAGCAAACATTTCCGAACAGTTTGAGCAAGAACCATCAGAAACAAGTGTCATTTGCGCAGCTCCAGCAGAAGAACCTGCACAAGGATTGGAACCAATAAACTTAATAGTTACTCCAGCTGAAAACCCAACTGTTGTCTTGCCGGATACATTTTATATCGTAGGGCAAGATCCAGCGTCAGAAACTGTGTATATTACTGATCCTAATTTGTTAGAAAAAGCTAAACCAAAACTCACCGTGGAAGATCGTCTCAAAAAAATTGAAAATTTTCAGGAAAATATTTTGAACAAATTATTAGAGATGAAACGGATAGCAGTTTGGCCGGATACCGGATATTCGGCCAACCATGTGGCCGGATAGCCGGATATCCGGCCGCCGAATATCCGGCGAAACTTAGCCGTTTGCGTAGGCAGCGCGCGAACGTTCGGGTGGACTCGGTTCCACCTTTTTGCACCTTACAGCAGTGTGTATAACGAAAGACTTTTTTCTGAAGCTGGCCTTATTTATGAAGAGAATACTAATATATAATAATTTCTCTCAATACAGAGCAATTATTAGTATTTACTCACCATAAATTTGCCCTTAGTGCAGTATGAGTACTAATTCATTCATTTTCTTTGTATTACATTAATTTACTATTGTGTGATTAAAAATTTAAAACTAAAACTAATTGTATTTAAGCTAAGTCATATTAAGACTAACTAAATAAAGCAAATAATTACTCAAAAATATGTTTCTTTTATCCAGTTTTTTTATTAGTTATTTATATAGTTTATTATTATTTTAGTAGCTATCCGGTATTCGGCCGGATATAGTATTATGGCGGCCGGATAGGCCGGATACCGGATAGTTACCGGATATCCGGTTCATCTCTACAAATTATCCACACTAAGTACAAAAATCGACGAATTTCTCATAAAAACCCACCAAGATAAAATAACCAGTAATATAGGATTCAAACAACTAATTGATAACATCTTGGATCTTCAAAATTTAGATGATGCTTTAAAACAGAAAGATTCAAGCTTCAAGAAAAAGCTTTCTCTAGTTTGCGGGACAGGGAAACGTAGAAGTTTAAACAATTGCTATGCTCTAGTAGATGTCATGTTTACTCGGCGATTCCTTACGGAGTGCTCATGGGCAGGTGCTCTAAATATGCCGAGGCAAAAAAAACTGTTTTAAAGCTTACCATCGAGTTATTAACTTGTTCTTCGAGGTTATTCAGCACTCAGATAAAACATTTACGCTAGTAGAGTGTGAGTCGTTTTTCAAGAACGTTTTGAAAAATTCAGAAAGACGTGATGCAAAATGTTGAGAGCCTCAGCCACCAAAATAAGGGTAAAAGGGAAGGGAAAGGGCAAAAAGTCAAATCAGAGTATTGCTCCCACCCAACCTCTGTTGAACCCGTCTGACCCTATACCAGGAACACCAGAACAAGGTACCGAACCTACAATAGATCCACTTAGCTCGTCACAGGGAACGGCGGCTTAGGGATATTTTTCTTTGTTCATGATTACGAAAATACCTACTAGTCTGATTTTTAATTCAGATTGAAGATACTTTATAATATAATAACTAAGCTTTTGTTGCTACATAACTGTGAAACCAAAACCAATCGTAATTTTAAGAATTTTTTTTATGTTGAGATACTTTATAATATAATTTACGAGGGACGTTCAAATTATTTTAGGTATCGGGGTTTTCCACAAAATAGTGTAAGATAATAAATTATGCCTATTCGCTAGTGATATTATCTGAGGCTCTTATATGCGAAATTTCAGCTGGTTAAAATCATTTGTCTTCAAGTGGTCGTCAGTGGAAGACAAGAAGAACGAATGCTGCCACAATGATTTTCATCATCCAGATGGTTTGGCAGTCATTCTTTTCGCATTTTACCGAGTGCCACTTAAAGACAAATAATTTTTACCCAGCTGAAATTTTGACGAATGGCATAGTATAATTTCCCACATTAGTTGTGGAAAACCCCGATACCGACAATACTTTGAACGCCCCTCTTCGTTAGCTATTGTTAGTGTTTAACAGTGAAACCAAAAGCATTCTTAATTTTATGATATGATTATTTTGAATTTTGAGATACTTTATATTTTAATTCAAGCTTTTGTTCCTACGTAACTGTGAAACCAAAACTAATCGTAATCTTAAGATATCGTTATTTTTACTTTTAAGATAGGTACTTTATGACATAATAACTTATGCTGTTGTTTCTGCTTAATTGTGAACCCAAAACTATTATTTTGTTTCTTCTAAAAGATTTTCTAATGGGAGTAGGGGTAGCTGTGGGTTTTTTTCTGATTTTAATATTACATTGAAAAGAAGAAACAGTAGATCATGCTAAATTGATTAATTGTAATTAAAAAACAATAATAGTGTCAAGTCTTTTTACATAGAATCTATTATTAGCTTGTATATGTATTACGTGCTTAGATACGTTGTAATTTGTAAAAGAAAAAACAGAAAATTATGCTGAATTTGTAATAAAAAAATGATAATTGCGTCAAGTCTTTCTACATGTCATGTAATATATTAGCTAATATACTTAGGTACGTTATAATTTGTAAAAGAAGAAACAGTACATTATGCTGAATTGTAATGAAAAAACAATAATAGCGTCAAGTCATTCAACATAGAATCTAAGATAAGCTAAGACATGTACCTAGGTACGTTCTAATTTGTATCATTTGATTTTAATGTGCGTTGACTGTGATTGAAACTAATTAAAAGTGAGAAATAAGTAAATACTTTTGTCTTTGTTGAAATAAAGAATATACTGATTCTTTTACAAGGATTTTATTTCATATCACCGAATTAAGTAAATTATGATTAATTTTACATTATACAATATGTAATAATGGCACAAAATACATTGTTGAACCATAAGAGATTGATACAAGCTTACACTTTATTTCATGAACTCTGTACAATTTTCTTGTTTTGTTCATGTTTCGAATTTCACATTTATTTATGTTCAGATATGAAGATTTAATAGGGGGTTTCAAATACATCACCAACAGATTCAATACAGTTTCCATATATAACTATTCTATCATCATCACTCTCTACAGATACAGTTTCTACAATATGGTTTTCTGTTTCTAAAAACCATTTGTCTTGTTTGCGTGGATACAAAATGAAACCTTGTAGATGTAGCACTTCCAATTTCATATCTTGATTTGGCATTAGGAATGGACCTTTAAAGTCATATGTTTTAAAACTTTGCAGATCTGAGTCGGTTTTCTCGCTAATACGTTCAGCTGCTTGTTCCAGGGGTTTATTACTGTTGGAATGTCGTGATGCTGTCCACGTACACTTGTCTATGATGCACTGTATTTAAATTTGAATTATGTTCTTTTACTTTTGATGTGCGATGTCATTACAGTTGTTATTGTAAAAACAATGAAAATATAAAAGTCATTTTTTCTCATATACAAGAATACACAATGTTTTCAAGTATTACGTTTTAATTAATTACTATAGCCGCTAGTCCACCCTATCAGTGGTAGCAGAGCGTTACGAATAAAAATAGTAAGTGAAATAAAAGTGAATAAAATGGGCTCGAGTATCAGAAATATAGAACTGTTAAAAAAAACAAATTACGATACTTGGTGCTTACAAGCACAGGCGATTCTCATAAGATACGATTTGTGGGAATACGCTAGTGGTGAAAAAACGTTAGCGGCAACTGCGACTGCCGAAGAAAAGAGTGCGTTCCTAAAGGAAGACTTAAAGGCAAGGTCAGAGCTACTTTTACTTATATCTCCACCAGAACTTAAACAAATTAAAGGGTGTAATACATCCAAGGAGGTATGGGACAAACTAAAGGTTGTACATCAAAGTTCAGGGCCGGCAAGAAAGGCTACGCTATTAAAGCAACTAGTATTGAAGAAAATGACTCCACAAGAAGATGTGAGAGACCATCTCAGTAATTTTATGGATGTAGTAGGTAAATTAGAAGACATGGATGTCAAAATTCATCCAGAGTTGTTAAGCATAATGATGTTGTACAGTTTACCTACAAATTTCGATAGCTTCCGAACGGCAATTGAGTCGAGAGATGTTCTACCAAGTCCTGAAAATTTAAAAATAAAAATCGTAGAAGAATACGAAGCAAGAAGGCAAACCGAAGTGAGTGAACCTCAGACTTCAGAAGCATTCTACGCAAAGACGAAGAAAAGGGTATTTTGCAAAAATTGCAATAAGAAAGGGCATTCCACAGAAGCTTGTTGGTCAAAGAAGAGACCCAAAAACCCCAATAAAACTAAAGATCAAGAAAAAACATATAACATCTGTTTAAAAACAGGACCGTCGAAATGTAAAGGCAATCTA
The DNA here is from genome assembly GCA_949709985.1 of Luffia ferchaultella. NCBI lineage: Eukaryota > Metazoa > Arthropoda > Insecta > Lepidoptera > Psychidae > Luffia > Luffia ferchaultella. The sequence goes on from OX453261.1 coordinate 2,179,982, forward strand.
TGGTGTCTTGACAGTGGCTGTACGTCACATATGACGGGTGATAAAAGTATACTCCATAACTTAGTACCCGCGACTGACACTCTAAAGCTAGCTTCAGAAAAGCATACGACTGAAGTTAAAGGAAAAGGAAAAGCCGAACTTTATACAAAGGATCGACGTTATAAAATTAGTCTTTCTGACACATTATACGTACCTGATTTGTCGAATAATCTAATTTCTACAAGCAAAATTACGGATCATGGCTATAAAGTTCTATTTGAAAAGGAACAAGCCAGTGTCACAAAAGGCGGTAAAACTATATTAAAAGCTAACAAAATAAATGGATTATACTATCTTGAATTTGATAAAACGGAAGAGACAGCAAACTTCACGCCTAGTGATGAAAGCGAAATTATGAAATGGCACAAGAAATTAGGTCACATCAATGAAAGAGACTTAAAAGAAATGGTTAAAAATAAAATGATGCGAGGACTCGACTTTAAAGAAAAAACTTTGGGTATCTGTGAGACTTGTATCAAAGGAAAGTTTTCCACTCTACCATTTCAAAGCCATGTACAAATAATCTCTACCGAAGTGCTCCAGATAATTCACAGTGACGTGTGTGGCCCATTTGAAAATGAATCAATGGCCGGATCAAAGTATTTCGTAACATTTATTGACGATTATACAAGATACTGCTGTGTATATTTCTTAAAAGAAAAGAGCGAAGTAATCGATAAATTCAAGGAATATAAAAACTATGTTGAACTGTTTCATAAGAAGAAAATTCAAAATCTACAATCTGATAATGGAGGCGAATACAGGTCTAAAGCATTTGACAAATTCCTCAAAGATAACGGTATAAGCCGAAGACTATCTGCACCTTATACCCCACAGCAAAATGGCATGAGTGAAAGGAAAAATAGGTCGCTGATGGATAAAGCCAGATGTCTGATGCTAGATGCCAATATCCCTGCAAAATTTTGGGCAGAAGCAGTAAACACTGCAAATTATTTGATAAATAGAAGCCCAGCAAGAGCTCTCAAAGGCCATTCCCCATATGAGAAATGGGTACAACGAACACCATCAGGAAATCACCTACACGTGTTCGGAAATAGAGCGTTTGTGATGAAAAAAAACCGAAGAGGAAAATTCACAGCCAAAGCCACAGAAGGAGTATTCTTGGGATATGCGGAATATGCAAAAAGTTTTAGAATCTATATACCTGAAAGGAATGATGTTGTTATCAGCAGAGATGTAAAAGTAATAGAAAAGATGCATTATGGCGGTACTCCTGCTGAGAAACACGAAGATCTTACTCCAGAACCTGAAACAGAACAGATTGAAGTTGAAATTCCAGAAAAAAGAAACAAAATAATGAGAACTTACCTTTTCAGGAACCTAATCCCCTTTATTCCAGCTCTGGTCAAGATCCTGTTGATGAACCATCTCCCTCAAGTGGAAGACCACAAAGAGACGTGAGACCACCAGCATGGACCAAAGATTATGAGTTAAGTCGCTGCGTGACCATGTCTACGTCAGAAAATAATGACGACTATGACTGCTCTTTACTCACATACAAAGAAGCTGTGACTGGCACTGACAGACAAAATTGGGAGAAGGCGATACAATCTGAAATGGAATCATTACAGAAAAATAACACCTGGGTATTAGTTGACAAGTCAGAAGCCAAAGGACACAAAATACTGTCGAACAAATGGGTATTTCGGATTAAAGATGACGGTACGTACAAAGCTAGATTAGTCGTACGTGGATGCGAGCAGAAAGGAAACCTGGATTTCGAAGACATTTATAGCCCAGTAGTAAGTCAATCTGCATTAAAAACTTTATTAGCAATTGCCGCATCTAGATCTTACTACTTCATGACATTTGACGTCAAGACAGCTTTCTTATACGGAGAGTTAAGAGATGAAGTTTATATGAAATTACCTGTTGGCTATAGGACTGACTGCAATACTACTGAAGTAGTTTGCCGATTACAAAAATCGTTGTACGGATTAAAACAAGCTCCATTTACATGGAACAAAACTTTTACCCAAGCGATGTTAGATTTAGGATTCAAGACAATCAAAACAGATCGATGCGTTTTCATAAACGAAGATAAGTCAATAATAATCGGACTATTCGTTGATGACGGACTTGTCATAGGAAAAGACAAGAAAAGGATCGAAGATATTTTAAAGAAACTTGAAACCAAATTTGAAATGAAAAAGAATGAAAATCCAAGTACATATCTGGGTATGGAAATAGAAAACTCAAAAGAAGGAATATTTCTTACTCAGAGATCCTACATAAACGACATACTGGAAAAATACAATATGAAAAATGCCAAACCTTGTGACACGCCTGCAAGTAGCGATTCAAAGTCGATACAGGAAACTGCCCAGGAGAAGGAATATCCCTATAGGGAAGCAGTGGGAAGTTTACTGTACCTGTCTACCAGAACCAGACCAGATATCGCACAAGCGGTCAATCTAGTTAGCAGGAAGGTCGAAAATCCCACTAGAGAAGACATCACAAAAGTCAAGAAAATATTCAAATATTTAGTGGGAACCAAAGAGAAAGGCATTTTGTTCAAACGAAATAAACCGATAGAGAACATCGATGCTTACAGCGACTCGGATTATGCTGGAGACCCATTGACGCGAAGAAGCACTTCTGGTTCCGTGCTAATGATAGCAGATGGACCAATATCATGGGCATCCAAGAGGCAGCCTATAGTAGCGCTATCGTCGACTGAAGCCGAGTACATAGCCGCAGCAGACTGTTGCAAAGAGGCATTGTATCTCAAATCTCTATTACAAGAAATAACCGGTTTGGACATAAAAATAAATTTGCATGTTGATAATCAAAGTTCGATTCAACTTGTGAAATCTGGATCCTTCAACAAAAGGTCAAAGCACATAGACGTGCGGTACCATTTTATACATGAACACTTTGTGCATGGATTAATAAATATTAGCTACTGTCCCACAGAATCTCAGTTAGCTGACGTAATGACAAAACCATTGTCAAAAGTAAAGTTTGAAAGACACTGTGCGAGATTAATGCATGCATAGAAACGTGTCTCGGCAACATGAGTGAACATCAGGAGAAGGTGTTGGAATGTCGTGATGCTGTCCACGTACACTTGTCTATGATGCACTGTATTTAAATTTGAATTATGTTCTTTTACTTTTGATGTGCGATGTCATTACAGTTGTTATTGTAAAAACAATGAAAATATAAAAGTCATTTTTTCTCATATACAAGAATACACAATGTTTTCAAGTATTACGTTTTAATTAATTACTATAGCCGCTAGTCCACCCTATCAATTACCTTGTCTTATCATTCTTTTTAGGGAATATAACTGATTTTCAAAGGGATATGAGGTAAAACTATGCAATATTCCAAATTTTTTTACTTCCTCAACAATATGTGATTGATTGTGTACGTTGCTGGTCATATAAAATTCACCATATATATTTCTAAAATGTTCAAGGAAGTAGTTCAACAATGAAAAACACGGAGGACAGACGGTATTCCCTGAACATATTGAAAAGTACATCGTAGATAATATTAATGTATGCGCGAATTGGGGTTATCCCATGGACGAATACGATCTAAGAATTATTGTAAAAATGTAATTAGATAAAAAAGGTACTGCTTGCAGTAGAATTAAAAACAATTTTTCTGAAATAGATTTCAATCTCAGTTTTATAAAAAAGCATAAACAAAAGATATCGGAAAGATATGCACAAAATATTAAGCGTTCACGTGCAGAAATTACCCCCGAGATAATTGGAAGTTACTTTCGTGCATTCGAAACGTCGCTTGAAAATGTACCAACTACAAATATAATAAATTACGAGACAAACTTGTCAGACGATCCTGGGAAGAAGAACATCATAGCTAAAAGGGGAACGAAATATCCTGGGCGTGAAATAAACCATCCTAAAGCTTGCATATCCCTTACGTTAGCGGGTATTGCAGCAGGTAATCTTCTGCCTCCATGCATAATTTATAAAACTATCAATCTTTGTGACTCCTGGACAATTGGTGGTCCAAAAGGTAGTAGATACAACAGAACGCCCACTGGATGGATAGTTATAACTATTTTTGAAGAATGGGTAAATACTATAATAATGAGTTATCGCAGACGCTGTGAGGGGAAACTTGTATTGATAAGTGATAATTTGACTTGCCATTTGTCACTAGATTTGATAAAAACTTGTCGAGAAAAAGACATTCATTTTGTTTTCCTTCCAGCCAATTCCAGCCATTTGACTCAACCGTCAGACGTGGCTTATTTTCCTCCTCTAGAAATGGCATGGAGAGATGTTTCAACAACATGGAAAAAGACAGAAGGCCGAAAAGAAAAATCTATTCCAAAATCAATCTTTCCTACCTTTTTAACAAAACTATTCAAAAAAATTGAACCCAATACTACGGAGAACTTGCGATCTGATTTTGCAAAATGTGGGATTGTTTCTTGAAACAAGGAAAAATTTTAAATATGTCACCAGTTGATACGCCAGAAGATGGTCATCTTATTAATAAATCCGTGATTACGCTCTTAAAAAGTTATCGCTACAATTCTGATTACAATATCCCTAAGAAGAAAAAGAAAATAGACATACCTCAGGGTAAAAGTGCCACAGATTTTTTGGATTCTCCACAAGCAATATCTGATGATTTTAAAAATAAAAAAATCCTAAACTAAAACAAGTACAAAACTTAAACAGGAAACAAGGATTGTGAATTGGAAAACCAGCAAAGATAAGCAATGGCCAGATACAAAAAAAAGAAAAAGAAGTCAAAACAGCAAACAAAAAAGATCACGAGCTGCCAGGTCCTTCAGGGTTAACATTACAACTCAAATTGTACAAAATATGTCATTATTATGAAAAATTTTATAGTTCATAGTTAAACTGTAATGTATGCAAATACTCCATATGCCAACCCTGCATTGGAATAGAGAATATGCTCAGCTTTGAATTTATTTGTAGACGTTGTTTTGATACTGACGGGTTTGACAACAGCGTTGAAGATATAGACTACGTTCCTTATATATAATCTCTGGATGCTGATAACGAATCAAGTGATGGCTGCTAATTCGCTATGATTATCCAGAAATGCAATCCAAGCTCTTTTCATTAATAGATTTAGATTATTAAACGAAATCAGTTGTTATAAAAAACTTAATTTTTTTGTCGATAAGTAGGATGATAGGTATTTTAATTTGTGAAGCTCAAAAGTAATAAATTAATTAGATAGGTACTTTAATAAATAAAGATAATTTGATTTTACAATAATGTTTTTAATTTTAACATTTTCGTGGCTTTAAATTGAGTATTTTATTCGTTATTTGGTTAATGATTCTATTCACCCCATATGGCGTTGCCATTGAACCCACAGAAAGTTTAAAGAGAAACTAGCAACATGACTTTCATGCTTAAACGAATCACTGTACGCGCCCGGGGTGATTAAAATCGAGGTCGAAAGGCACGATACCTATTTTTTTCGCTTTATTGAAAAAGTTATGATTGATCAAAGTGTAAAAGTGTTCTTATTCACCCCAAATTACGGTAATTGTCATTAATTTATCAGAAAACAAGGTTGAATAGTCATTTCGGGAACGCGTCCGAAACACGTTCATGTAACTTTAATTACTTAAAAATTTAGTAAAATCCAACTTTAAGTGTTTTAAACATTCATTGTGAATATTTTTTTTCAGATTAAGCTCGGTTTCTAGTAGTAATAGTAGTAGTAAGTTTGCACCCGCCGAGCTCCAAACAAAAATTAAGACGTAGATTTAATTTTTTATTACAATTTAGTATTTACTCGTATAAAAACATTGTATTTTTTGCAATAAAGTAAAAATCTTGTGTGGTATTTTTTATTGAAGATTTTGGACATTACAAAAATTACGCCAGTAAGCTTATTTATTGTAGTTTTTAAAAGTATATAATATGTGAACACTTAACAAGTACTAAAAAAAAATTCAGGAAGGTGAAGCGGCGAATTGATGTATTGACGGGCAATCTCGCAGGCAGTGGAATTCGGGCGGTGAGCGCCTAGGCGCTTGGTCGCCTCGCCTCTGTAAGGCTCAATTCAGTTAACTACTTTTTCTTTTTAAATAAAAGCGGTATTTGCGCCACTTATCACAGTAACGTTACACTGCATTCCTTTCCCCTTCTAATTTTATTTCCATGTATGTTACCTACCCTCAGCTCACTGTAACATTATAAAATAGCTTTCGTTGGACAACCGCTCGTAGAAGACGTACAATCGTTGTCGTCCGCTTTGTTCTCAAAATCAAAATAATCAAATTAATACACAGTTAACGCTAATTATTACGCATCCGTCCATCTCCAAAATACATATCGTCGAGCGTCACGGTGGCCACCAAGGTGGAGTGCGAAGGACGAGATCACGCAGGAGTACGGTGCAGGTCGTCGAAGGTGAATCCTTTCTTTTCCGTTCCTGATTTCTGATGTGCTGTTATTGTGATACCGGTGGCATAATTTTGGGGAAATATACAGGTAGCTGTATACATATATATAGCTAGCGCATTTTGGCGCCGACATCGTATTTTTTGTCCTTCGAGCCAGATTTATAATTTGTCGCACTACATACTTGAATTTAATTTGAAGCCGCTACTGTTAAATAATTAGTTGGCGTTAATTAGTTTGATATTTCGATAAAATGGCTACTCCCGCTCTTAGTTCTAGTGATAGGGAAAAGAGGATATTCGATCGTAATTTACAAAGATTACAGAGTAAACTCAATACTTCTTTCAACGCGCTCAAACTGTAGCACGTGACATCATCCTTAGTATAAGCATAGGTATAAGTACACATGTATGCATGTTAGTATGTAAGAGCAGTCTGAATACAACCATTGAACAACTCACTTGTGTATCATTATTTAACCTTTCGCATGGCGACCTTTGCCAGTTTCTTTGTTACAGTACAATATTAACGACAGAGTGGTACAGTTCACTGATATCGCGGCGTGCGCCGGCGCATAACCGGCTCACGCCGGCACCCAAATGTTAAAGAAACATGTAAAAATGTAAATATATAAAATATAATAATAATTATTAGTGTAAAATAAATATAAAATAAAATGAAAATATAATAAAAATATAAAAAAAAACAAAAATTATCTAAAAAAAAATTAATTATAATTATAAATAAATAGTTTTAAAAGTTAATATTATGGAATACATGTGAAATACAAGAAGTATCAAAATGATAAATTTTGTGGATGTCGATTCAGATATCGATACACAAATACAAAGAGTGGAAAATCACTTCACAAACTTAAGCACAACTACGCATTTGAATGAAAATTTATTAATTGTACTTATTGCGATAATAGGAATTATCGTATTAATTGTTATTTTTAAATGGCTAAAAAAATGCCATGAAACTACTATTCAACGAGAATTACGTAATAACCACAACGAATTGCGTCTACGAGTCCCAAATACGGAGGAAAATTAAAGAGACAATCAAGATATTGTTCCTATTTCCTGAGGTTCCTGTTTGCTGACCCAGTTTTGCTGTCCAGAGATGTCAAAGGACTTCGACACACGTAAATCGTGAGTAACTAGTGCAGTGATAGTGAAAAAGTCATTATAGTGAAAAGTGAAAATTAAATCAGGAAAAACTTTATAAATTGTCATGGACATTTCACAAGGTGAATGCCTAAATTGTCAATTTATTTAATAACGTTTATAAATTATAATAATTTTCTTTTCGTTTCCCAATTATTGTATTTTCTCATAAATTTTTCTTTCATAAAATTTATTTCATTGTTCCTGCCATATATACAGTCGCGGATTGTCGTTCTCCACATAAAATATTTGTGCACTGTAATAGATCAGTCACGGCAATACCGTTTTTCCACACTATTTAATTTTAAATAATGTGCATTATTTTCAAATATGAGCAGCAACAATACTTTTAACTTTGTTATTTAAAGGTAAAAGGTTTACCAAAAATTTTCTTTTCTTTTGAAGTTTTGGTTATGGTCTTATCTATTTCCAGCAAAGCTTTGACAATTTTACTATTTTTCGGTTCCAATTTCAAAGTTCTGTTATAGTACTTAAATGTTTGGTCGTAATCCCCGAACATAGTAAAAGCTTTACTATAATAAAATATCTATTTCCATCAAAGTTTTAACAATTTCACAATTTGCAGACATACAATGACTATTTATGTCAATGCAATTTTTCTTTTTTCACATTATCTATGAATTGTCAAATGTGGTATCATTTCTAACATTTCTAATTATTATTAGAATTTTATTTCAAATTTTCTTTTTTTTCTTTTCAACGAAAGTTGCATTCGAAATTTTATTTCGTTTTATTTAATAAGAATTTTCTTTTATAATTTTTCATTTGAATGAAAAATTTCGATTAAAAATCTTAGAAGAATTTTAGAAGGAGGAATTAATAATTATTTTATACAATTATTGTATAAAAATTAAATCATTTTCACTAGTTGAACTAGTGACGGGTCACTCCACATTTTATGCAGTTTGGCCCTTCTGGGAACTGTTACCGACCCTCAGAATCGTTTCTGAAAACGTGGAAAACCGGACTTTTATATATATATATATATCGTCAATTCACAATATATATTCCATGTAAATAGCCGTTTAAAAAATTAGTTTTAAGTTAGTTAAGTATTTTCTTGTTAACTGTATTTCAATGTATCCTGTAATGTAAAAATTGTATTTCCATTGTGTAATTTGTATTAATGTGTTTTTATGATATTCAATATCTATGGAACATTTTCTTGATATAGAAAACAAATTATGTTTGATACGCGAGGATTTAAGAAAATTAGGTTCGAGACGGTCTGAAAGACTACAGTAAGTAAACTCAAAGTATAACGAATCAATTTCATTATATAAAAAGTTCGAATCTTTATTCAAACAAGTTGACAAAAGCTCAACGAATGAAAGTTTTATCATCGCGTGTAATAACATAAAAACACATTTTGTTAAAATTCAATTGTATTGTAGCATAGAACCTCTAAAAATGTCAGAATTCGAGAAATTCGATCTGCGCACGGCAACGAAACTTATACCTGTATTAACAGACAATAGTCAAGAATCTATTGAAAAATTAATTAATAGCATCGAACTGTATCAATCTTGTATTGATAAAAATCAAGAACAATTGTTAATTCAATTTGTTTTAAAAACACGTTTAAGCCGCATATCTCGTTTAAAGCTTTCAGAAAAGTACGAGAATGTCGACTCATTGATTTCTGATATTAAGACATATCTATTAGTTAAAAAATCTGCAAATACATTATTAACTCAATTGAATTCCCAAAAACAGAATAGTAGTTCGATTTCGAAATACGGTGATCGATTAGAAGAACTTTTTACAGACTTAACGATATCACAAGCAAATGAAAACGCCGAAGCGTATAAATTATTACGACCTATAAATGAAAGTTTAGCAATCAAAAACTTCGCGTTCGGATTGAACAACAAGGACTTGTGCTCAATCCTTTTAGCTAAAGATTTTTCAACGCTTAAAGAAGCCGTTGAATTTGCCAATGATTTTAACACTTTTACTAAATCTTCTCAAAATGGACACGATGCGATATCAAAATATCGCAGTACATCATATAGAGGTCAACACAGACGAGGGCAACCACACACGTCGAGAACAAGACCTACGTCACGCAGCAATTATGACTCACGACGCGCCGGTCACTCGACAACGAGGCAGTATTCAAGCGTTCAAGGTGAGCATTCACACAAACACATAATAGCTTTCGTGGAAGGTTCAAGTTCACCGATATTTAGTTTAAAATAGCGAAAATGTTATAAACGCCGATATCTGTACTGCCCAAAATGGCCGTTTTACATGTGTTTGCAAATTCGTCCCAATATTAAGGATATTACCGTTTAATTACTAGTTTACTATATATAATAATCAATTAATTTTGTCGTTGTCCGTCTGTCAGAAAATTTATATTTATTTATCTTTAAATTTGTAATAAAATCATATTGATGTTACTAGTTTACTATATATAATAATCAATTAATTTTGTCGTTGTCCGTCTGTCAGAAAATTTATATTTATTTATCTTTAAATTTGTAATAAAATCAATTAATTTTGTCGTTATCCGTCTGTCAGAAAATTTTTAAGTTAATGTTGACTGACTTTGAAATATTTTTATAAATCTTTTATTTTTAGACGATCAGGTGCAGAACGGCGTGTGGGGCGAACACGGTTGGTGCGGGAGCAGGCAGGCCCGGCTTGGGGGACAGTTGGGTAATTAAAATTTTATTGTTTTTTATGTACGTATACAGTATATATACATATACAAAGTTATATATACTTTTCTTTAGTGACGAGTATCGCAGCAGCGGCCTTAGGGCCCGCAACTCCTCAACGCAAACAGGGGCGCTCAAGGCTAATTTGGCGAGGCGCCTTTTCGCCGCGGCAGTGTAGGATATGTTTTGTATATTATGTTTGTATGTTCATATGTTTTTAATTTTTTATTTATTACAGTGGCCTACCTCACGACATCCAGTCGCTGCCAACATTTGCACTTTTACAACTTGCAAAGTCGACAATAGGATTGATACTGACACGTATTAATATATCACAATACTTATTTGTTCGCTTAAACAGTTTGTAATTAATATATTACATTTTTAAGGCATTTGCACTTTTACAACTTGCAAAGTCGACAATAGGTTAATGACACTTATTAATTTATCACAATACGTAACATAATGGGCTTCAATGAAACTGCTTATGTCTTTGGTTGAGTTTTCTTCAATTTGATCCTCATCTGTTAGCTTTAAATTAGTTGTAATTTTTAATTTTGTTTTTTCAATGTGTGTTAGTGGTAATTTTGTGTTTTTCCGTGTGTTAGTTATAATAATGTGTTTTTTCGTGTGTTATTTTTAATTTCATTTGATTTTTTTATGAAGGTATAAGCCTTGATTAGATTTTTTAAATATTGATTAATTTCATTTTTTTATTTAGTCGATTGTACTTATTTGGCAGAAGCCACATGTCCACTGTCTCGTGTCTAAACACGTAAACGGTTAAATTATGCATAACACTGATGATTATTTATCTTTTATTTATCCAGAGCTGAGAATTTGACAAAGTCTCCCACCAAGACCGGTTGGGGCTGAACCGGTAACCCAAAGACAGGTTTGAAGTGAGCCAGCCCAGGTACCGGTGTAGCCACCGATGCATTGGCGTGCTTTGCCAAAAGCTCACGGACGGCTTCCTCCCTTAACTTACGGTGTTTCACTGTATGGCCTAAAGGCGGTCTGTTAGATTTGAAAAGTATGAATGCATTCAGCACACTAGCGTTCAAAAGACGCCTAAATTACTTTTTATACCAATGTTTGAGTCCCTTGCGTTCTATAGGAAATGAAGCAATCATTTGGTCCTTACGATCAACCCCGCCCCTGCGCAGGTTGTAATCTCGAACCAGGTTGGGCTTATAACCGCCAGACCCCAGGCTGGCCGTGTTGCCGTGGTATGTCGAGATAAGAGCCACAACAGCCCTATCCCGCCACAGCAAAATGTCGACGTCACCAGCAGTCATGCAGTTTATCTGCCCAAGCGGGATCTGGGTTTTTGACGCTTCGACAAACTGCAAGGGCATGTAAAGTCTGTTGACTTTTACCGTTCCCACAGAGTCAAACCCGAGAGCCTTCCAAAGCCTTGCAAGAGCGGGAGAGTTGTAGTAGTTATACATCCAGACAGTATGACTCTTGTATTCGAGCCCACTGAGAAGTTCTAATACAAGGGTTGGTATGGCTTTCGTCAGCGGTTCAGGCAGTAGTTGAGTTTCAGAAACGGTTAAATCTCCAGCGTGTACTTTGACACGCCAGAGATAGGCTGTTTTTGAGTCACACAATTCGTACGTTTTGATCCCTACCCCTGCGGCCTTGTTACGGATGAACTGTTTAAAACTCAACCATCCACGCCACAGGACTAGGGACTCATCGAGACAAATGTTGCGACCCAAATTAAAAAGTGTCGAGAATCTTTCGTTTAGGTGATCGATAATAGGCTGGATTTTAAATAAATTTACTTGCGGAAGAGTAGCAGTGGGAGGTACCGATTCATTATTGTTAAAATGAATGGTTTCATTTAAATCCTGGAACCTCTGAAACCTCATCGCAACAGAGAATCCAGGAGTATTGAATATGTCTTGTGTTCTTGACCAGTAATCTACTTGACGTCCTTTTGCCACCAAGCCCATCGCAAGCACGGTTTCAAAATAGACGTACATCTCGTCAACATTAGTATCATGCTAAAAATTTATTTTGCTCCACGGTCCAAATTTCTCACCATCTGCCCCTGTCATTTTTGCATGTGCCCGCTGTTGAGCATATTTGTTTGTCTGCTCGACGATATGCTCCTTTACCCGTCTGTCCCATATGGCAACAAATGCAGCATAAGGACTACGGTAGCTGGCTGTGGGGCCCACATTAGTTTTTCCGTGTGTTAGTTATAATAATGTGTTTTTTCGTGTGTCATTTTTAATTTCATTTGATTTTTTTATGAAGGTATAAGCCTTGATTAGATTTTTCAAATATTGATTAATTTCATTTTTTTATTTAGTCGATTGTACTTATTTAGCAGATGTCAAGTAAATTTCATAGTTTTGACAGGCAACAATCATTCTAATGCTATTTGTTGCAAAAAGTGTAAATAAATAAAAATAATATTGATTCATTTCATTTTTTTATTTAGTCGATTGTACTTATTTGGCAGAAGTCGGGTAAATTTCATAGTTTTGACAGGCAACAATCATTCTAATGCTATTTGTTGCAAAAAGTGTAAATAAATAAAAAATAATAATATGTTAATAACTTTACTCGCCTTTGACAGAAGTCGGGTAAATTCCATAGTTTTGACATTCAACAATCATTCTAATGCTATTTGTTGCAAAAAGTGTAAATAAATAAAAAATAATAATATGTTAATAACATTACTCGCCTATGACAGAAGTCGGGTAAATTCCATAGTTTTGACAGGCAACAATCATTCTAATGCTATTTGTTGCAAAAAGTGTAAATAAATAAAAAAAAGTAATATGTTAATACTCGCCTTTGGCAGAAGTCGGGTAAATTCCATAGTTTCGATCAATACAATTTCTTGCAAAAAATGTGAACATTTGATTAAATTAATTACGTAGCGTATCCATAATATTGCTCATGGTGCGCTTTTGTCATTGTATGGAAATTTGCACATAATCAAGAATTAATTTTTCATATTTTTTGTATGTAAACATATAACTTTTACATAAAATTCTTATATACAATTTTATGTACTTTAAGGAAATATTTTTTTTTCATAGAAAACAATTGTTTTTTATTTATATTGAAAAATGTAGAGTGTATCGTTTTTCGAGTGGTTTTGTTTATAATTTTTAATAATTTATCTGTAATACATGTACGTATTTTTCTTTTGCTATAAAAAAATTGATGAATTGATGTATATTTAGACGTTTTTACTAAGTTACTACACTGTGTAGAACATAAAAAAAATATTTTTATAATTTGCGCTATCTTTTCGAGCGCGTAAAATTATAGGTTTTTTTCAAATAACTGTCTTGTAAAAAAATTGTATAAAAGTATTTCTAATTTTTTTTAAATATGTATTTATAATAACTAAGGTTAGAAATAAAACACAATTCAATAAAATATATAACTTGGTTTTATTTATATTTCACAAAAACAGTCAATTTTTCACTTTCTCCAGCTTAAAACTGCAATGGTACATTTGTTTCTGGGTCAAATATTTGCAAAAATTTAATCTAGTTTTCAGCAATTATATATTATATATTTATTATATATTATATATTTCAACAATTATATATATATATATATATACACTTATTACCTTTTCATACAATAAAGTGTAGAAATAGACGTTAGAATCGCACGCGGGCGAGGCGCTGCCGTACCGCTGTGGGCCGCTTGCTACTCGGCGTTTTTTCGCGGAAAGCGCTTGCTACTCCCGGGGATACTACAAACCGCACTAAAATTAACAGCGGGAGAAAAAAAGGTAGGACGCCTCATATACACATGAAAGGACTCGCTTAGGCAATATCTGGGCTACTACAATCGAGACCGTCACGAGTGAGTCACACTGACCCGAAGCGAAACAGAAATAAAAAAGTATACCGAAGAACTCTATGACCTACCAGAAACGGACACAGAAAGATCTGCATCAAATGAAGAAACCGAATAATGTACAGGAAACGCATGCTACCCACTTATATTTATCAACACATTACAATATCTATAACACCCAAGTTCTGAAACGTCAATTAAAATTAAACGTTATTTAAACTCCGATTATATACAATTTTACGTGCATAAACGCTTTTCAAACGAATCTCCAATCAGCTAATTGTCTCAGAGATAATCAATGTTCAACTGCAAGAAGGAGTATAATTTGGAGTGACAGAACGTTGATTAGCGCCATTTCTGTTGTCAAACTCTAGTCAAATCCCAGGTTAGTAAATCGCTCATTGAAGGTTGGTTAAACTGTGTTCAGCCATTTATGTCAATGTATTCAGCGCATTATTTAGAAGAAAAACTAAAAATTTGTTGTAATTTGTCAGTGATTAATATTAGTGAGTATTATTTTGCAATCTTAATAGTGTCTCGAACAAAATAAACCTCTTTAGAGTGAATTATAAAATATAACCTGCAATTATTGCACTACCACTGTTCTACTAATTATGTTACCCATTTATTATTTTATACCTTTATCAATGGTTAAAATATTATTAAAAATATATAATGTTTACATAATTAACTACAAATTGTGCTACTTTTTTGCAGATTATAAATCATGTCTGATTTATCATCGTCATCGTTATCATCTAGTGATGATGAATATGAATCCCCTATTGTAAGTCGACGTGTATTTAAGGATAGAATAAATCCAATTGATTATTACAGTGACGATGAATTTAAGGATCGATACAGATTACCAAAAGCTGTCATATTCGAACTCGAAAAAATGTTAAAACCTCATTTGGAACCTCCGACACGTCGTAATAATTCATTGAGCACAATAGAACAAATTTTGGTAACAATAAGGTTTTACGCTAGTGGTTCATTCCAACTTACCATTGCAGACCACATACATATACACCGAACAACAGTGTGTAGGATTATAAAAAGAACATCGGAAGCCATTGCTAATTTAAGGCCTGAATTTATTTATATGCCTAGGACAGAAGAAGAACAAGTTATATTAAAAACTAAGTTCTATGGCATACAACAGTTTCCAAATGTGATTGGGGCATTAGATTGCACCCATATCAAAATACAATCTCCAGATGGACGCACAGCAGAATTATATAGAAACCGAAAAAGCTATTTTTCCCTGAACGTCCAAGCTGTTTGTGATCCTGATTTAAGAATCATGGATATAACTGCTAGATGGCCTGGCGCAGTTCATGATTCTACAATCTTCAATGATTCACATTTGCGAGCTGAATTTGAGTTAACTGATATTTATGGGAACAGTTTTCTTTTAGGAGATAGTGGTTACTTATGTAAAAGCTATCTTTTAACACCAATCCTTCAGCCAGGAAGTACAAGCGAGGAAGCTTACAATAGTGCTCACATTGCGACTAGAAACACAATAGAAAGATGTTTTGGAGTGTGGAAAAGACGTTTCCCATGTCTTAGTATAGGATTAAGAGTGAAGTTAGAAACTGCAATGAGAATAATTGTCGCATGTGCTGTTCTTCATAATATTGCTATTAATCATAATGATATTATAGAAAATCCTGTGCCTGATGATGATGCATCTTTCCCAGACGACCCATCACAAAGGTCTGAAAACACCTCTATACGTACTTCTTTACTGGCTACACATTTCAACAGACCTTAGTACGTTGTACTTGTGTAGCCCATGTAGGCTCACTGCAGGGAACGGGCCTCCGCCAAATAAATTGGAATTGGAGGAGATGATTGGAGGAGCTTGAACCTGGGAATTGATAACACATGCTTATGTCTTGTATTTAAGTTGTGGCCGTCACCCACCCTAGAGAAAGCATTTAAGTTTTTATGTACATAAATTATATTTTCATAAATATACTGACAAGGGACTGTCAAAATGTTACTTTCTCTAAAATGAGCCTTTACACTATCTTTAGATTTTAATTTATATATAGCTCGAATAGCCCTTTTCTGCAGAACAAATATTGTTTGAATGTCAGCGGCCTTTCCCCTGAGCAGAATGCCATATGACATTATGCTATGAAAGTAGCTAAAACCAGCCTCGCTGTAGGCACATCGGTTAGTTTTCTTATTTGCCTAATTGCAAAAACAGCAGAGCTCAGTTTACCAGCCACTCTCATAATATGAGGACCCCATTGTAAATTTGCATCGATAGTAATGCCCAAGAACACAGTTTCATTAACCAAACTTAATGAATCTCCTCCAAGTCTCAAATTGACATCAACTTGTCTAACATTGGGCAATGTAAATTTTAAACACTTTGTTTTATTTGCATTTAATAACAGGTTATTAGCGTCGAACCAATTTAAGACCTGCAAAAGTGAAGAGTTTACTGTTGAGAATTCCTCTTCATTTCTATTAATTGTAAATACGAGAGAAGTGTCATCAGCAAACAACACTATCTCGGCAGATTTTTCTACCAGAATATTATGTTCAATTTTGTTGTAAAATGTTCAAAAGATACATGAATATTATGTTCACATTCAAAATAAAAAAAAATGCATTTCCTATCAACCTGATTCTTGATTTATTGTGTTGATTACATATAATTAATGTTTAAAAAATAAATATCTACTCTAGATCTTGATAAAAATAAAACAACTTTTTACAAATAATAATGTTTTATTTGAGTGTACTGTACAGATGTACTGTCCAACTAGTTTTCCTGTTCCCGACATCCTGCAGATCTGTTCTCAACAAGTCCCTGCAGTTTCATCGCAATCGGGCCAACCATTCTATATAATATATAAACCTGACAAAATGCAATTGCTTCTAATATCTAATTAATGATACAAACATATACAAAATAATGTTATTGATTTAACAAATTTTCATATTCTTTTTTTTTAATTTTGAGGTCAATGTCTAAAATCAGATTTTTTTTTAATTGCCATTTTATATTCCAGATTTTTTGTCTTTCGTTCTGTTATTGCACACTCTAACTTTTTTTGATAATACTTTTTTTTTTAAATCTACTTTAACATTTTTTTATATTTTGCTTAAAATGAATTCCTGGAATTTTTTTTTGTTTGCTTTTTGGTATTGTATGGTTAGACAACCGTCCAAATGTTCTTTGTGTCACTGCAGTAGTTGCAACAGTGTTTGCCACAACGGGTGCTATTAACATTACTTCAGGTTCATGGGACAATTCTTCAATGACAATTTGATTATTCTTCTCATCTCCTGTTTGTTGAGTTCCTATGGTGTGACCTATAAAATAAAATTGTATGGAAAATTGTATTTAATAATAATAATACCTGGGATATCCCACATAGCACCATCTATTCTCAAAGTAAGCAAGCATTATGCTTGTGTTATGGGGACAACTAATATAAATACATTAATTCTTTTTTTAAATGATATTTACATATATAGATGCCAGAACAAATATGATGTGAACAAACAAAATGTCCCAGACACGGAACAAATTGATATGATATGTATAATGATGACATATTACAACAACTTCTTCTTGGGTGGTTTTAGATGTGGTCTCAACAAAAATATTTAAAATTAAGCTAAAGGAATACATACATAGCCCTGAATATTATTTGTAAAATTATAATTTGATCATTAACGTTTTCAAATATCAAGGGGCTGGACAATATATTACTTTATTTTTATTATTATACTTAAGTCTGTATTATTATTATTTCCTTATAAGTGAAATGTAAATTTATTTAGAAAAAATAAATTCTTTAAACACATAACCACAAATACTGACCAGAGACTCGGACCTGGGACCTATGGCATCATAGGCAGGGTCACTACCCACTAGCTCAAGCGGTTGTCGAAATGAATGAAATTATATTGTAAGATCTATGCTACTAAACACAGGACATGGGCGATTACAAGAATGGGTATATCTAGGTTAAATAAATTCGACCGGAGCTAAAGACAGCTCATAAAATCTGCTTATTGGTAGGTGGTCAATAATTACAGATGGCCCATATCGTACATCAAGGAAATTTAGTGAGGTGGACAACCAAAACAGTGGACAACCGAAAGCTAAAATGAATTAGTTTGTTTACAATAAAAGATTTGTTGAACTTACGATAATTAGCGTCACTGTCACAAGTGTTTGATAAAGGTTTGATTTGATCACTCATTAAGGCAAGCATTTGTGCTCCTACTTCTGTCAAGGCTGGTTTATATGTGCCACCTCCTGTTTTTTGGATCTCCTTCTGTAGACAAATAAAAATAAAAGAGAAATAAAAAAAAAGAATATATAGAACAAAAACCATTAATAATAATATAATAACATATACCTCACAAGAACATCTAGACCCCAAACTAAGCATTAGCTTGTGTTTTTGGGTACCAAGCAAAGACACCACATACATATAATAACCAAGACCCGGTACCAGTATCAATATTCCTCATATTAACACTGACTCGACCTGGGATTGGAACCTAGGACTTCCAGCTTCGAAGGCAGGGTCGCTACCCACTAGGCTAAGCGGTCGTCATAAAAGTGCAGAACATACCTTATCCATTATTGCAGTTTTTTTTATCTCCTTTAGTTCTTCACTCTCATTAACATACACTTGCATCTGGGAAAAATACAAGTTGAATACTTAATTTGAATTTATTTTCAAAGACAATGACAGAACGTAAAAAACTTGCAAGAGTTACATTTATATCAGCAACGTTTTTGCGCAAAGTTCTTTTTAAATTTAAATACAACGTTTGTAGTTGTTTCGGCATACGTGGCTCTTCTGCAATCGAATTAAATTCTTGAGAAATCTTTTCCCACGCATCATTTTTTTGTGATACCGATATGGCATTTGTGCACTTGTTTTCAAGGATGGTTTGATATCTGAAAAAATACTTATGTTTTAATCAATTTCGTATTCACCAATTTTACACAAACTCGTTGTGAATTGTATACCTATACTTACTTCTTAACTATTTTTAGCAAAATATTTTTCTCCTTTTCGGTATAGTTTTTGCCTCGTGCAGTCATGTCGTAAAAACTTTATTTTATTTACCAAATAAACTAGTACTTATAATAAAAAAGTTTGTTAAAAACCCGAGCAAACATCACAGATGACAAAAATCTCTGTAAAATAGATAAGCTATCCTCCAAACATATACAAATTGATATAAGCAGATACAAATCACCACTAACTGTCAACGTCAAAATCAAGCAGCGTTACGTCAAATAGTTTTGTGTTAGGAGTGAAAGGGACAGCGCTGTACATTTGAATGCGAAAGCAAATGAGCGTATGAACGAATGGAATTCAAGATATGTAATTGTGAATTAACTAATCGGCCATCGCTTGTTAGTTAATTTTCGTCTAATCACTGTTTCGGCACTCCGATCAAAATTAAAAGTTAATCGACTTTTAGTTGAACGAAGATTTGATCGACGTTTCAGAACTTGGGTGTAAGAGTATTGACCGCTATACTAAAGTCCAAATCGGCGGCCTCGATTTCGCAACAATTTCGTCTCAGTTATCGTTATCATCAAATAATTTGAAATACAATATTTCTTACTGACACAACACTCCGGTCATTGTACCGCATGAATACTTTGGACTCCGAAAACACAGACTGTTTTCTGATTGGCCAAAATACTAAAATGTCAAATATATTCAAGCCAATCGGATAGTGAAACGCCACTTCATAAATCACATAAAATACCTTGTAATTACACGGGATATAATTTTTTTTTAATTTTATATAAATAAGTATAAATATATAAATAAGTATAAATATATAAATAAATTTTTAAATTTATTTTATATACGATTTAGTTTTTAACTACAACATTTCTACTGGTTGGCGTGGCGCAGTGTAAATGAACACTTATAACCCAACAACTATCAGTTGGTGAACCCAACTATCAGTTCGCGCCCCGTCAAAATCCTGAGAGCGGTTAATTTCACGGCCTCACCGAAACGAACAGGCCCAAAATTAGAACAGAAATACAGCTAGTATGGATACCGAACAATTTGAACAAGCAACACACACAGCGACAACATTGTCCAGAATTCCAGTTCTTTATGACTACGCGATGCGGACTCATTATCTAAAACGACATTATACTCTACTACTGTCAGGACTGCAGACAAAGCAACTAACGCAATTACCTAAGTGAATCGATTCATAAACGACCAGAAACTATTGAACGAACCCAACTATCGGCTACCGCCGCCGTCTATTACCGTCATCGCTACGTGACGCAACGTAGCTAGCAAAGCACGCAGAAAACCTCACAGCACATTGTACGCACCGTCAACGGGCACTGCCTAAAGGAGCAGCTATAAGACCCACAATATGCCATATACATCACTGTCGAATATACAGCTAAGGACCCTGGCACATCTTGCACGCGCATGTATCAACTGATTGACGACAGGAAGTCATCGTATATTTCAGCAGCCTAAATGGAGGACTCTCCGACTAAAATCTCCAGTCCTTTTTCACCTCGACTCCACGCTACACGCAGGTACGGTCAGCTGCACAATTAAATAAATTTGCCGTTCCCACACGGGCGCCGTGTGGGAACGGCAAAGAATACAATTTCCCACCGCCACCGGGAAGCGTGTCGTAAGAGGCGACTAACCCTGGTTAGCAGAAGATGGGCAGCAGCATCTCTCGGTGAAACTATTTACTGCGATCACCAACCCGCCTGCCAAGCGTGGTGATTATTGGCAAACCCTCCCAAAGCAGCACACAAACACACAATGGCCCCTAGTCTCCGGCGGCCCTTCTATTCCTGGCCACGGCAGCGGTCATGGTAACGGAAGGGCAGGGGGTGCGAAGAATCCCCGGATACGATTCGGCTGCCAAAGTAAACGTCTATTTGTAGCTACATTGAACAATAGGACTCTGATGCGAGACGAGCACGTTGAGGAGCTGGAAGTAGAATTGAGCAGGATAAAGTGGCATATCCTTGGGTTATCTGAGGTCCGAAGACAGGGGGAGGACACGATAATCCTGAGCTCTGGTAACTTATTCTACTTCCGAGAAGGCGATCAGCCCTCCCAAGGTGGTGTCGGGTTCCTTGTCAACAAAGTCCTTGTCAACAACGTAGTGGAGATCTCCAGTGTGTCGACCCGGGTAGCATACCTTGTACTGCAACTAACCGACAGGTACCACCTAAAGGTTGTACAGGTATACGCACCAACCTCGACTCACTAGGCAGTATATGACGACATAGCGAAAGCTATGCATCATACAAGCCCGACTCAGTTCACCGTTGTTATGGGGGACTTCAACGCCAAAATGGGAGTACAGAAAAGCGACGAATCAAAGATGGGGCCATACGGCATCGGACGGAGAAATCACAGAGGGCAAATGCTGGCAAACTTCCTCGAAATGAAAGGTTTGTTCCTGATGAACTCCTTCTTCAGGAAGGCGCCACAAAGGAAGTGGACCTGGCAAAGCCCAGATAAAGTGACCAGGAACGAGATTGATTTCATCATGACGGATAAAAAGCGCATATTCAGAGATGTCTCAGTGATCAATAGGTTCAATACTGGCAGCGATCACCGCCTAGTCAGAGGCACTCTGAATATCAACTACAGGCTTGAAAGGGCCCGTCTGATGAGGTTCAAGCTCCGACCGACACCGTCCCAAGCCGATACAGGCTCCGAGGCTTTTCAACTGGAGTTGAGAAACCGATTCGACGCGCTGGAAACCATGGCAAATGTTGACGACATGGCGGATAATCTGATCAATGTTGTCAGAGAAGTGGGCAGCAAACATTTTAGATCGAGGTGCAAAGGCAAGGAGTCTAAACTCTCCAGCGAAACACTGGATCTCATGCGAGAGAGACGTGAGAAGTCGCTACGTGGAGTATCGTCAGACTTGGCTCTGAACAGGAAAATCAAGAGGCTGATACGACGGGACCTCCGCCTCTTCAATACAAAACGTATCGAAGAGGCAATCCAGCGGAATAAAGGTTCGAAAGTGTTCGTTCAGCAGCTTGGTAGAAGCCAACTGACGAAGCTCAGGACTAGCGACAACAGAATCGTCTCCTCCAAACCAGAGATTCTCGCTGAGATTAAGACTTTTTATAAAAAACTCTATGCCGTACATGCACCTCCCCCTGCAGCCCGCGACAACAGTGATCGAAGAGCTCCGCTCACCCGACACTACATAGATGACATTCCCGACGTCAGCCTGGGCGAGGTAAGATTAGCTCTCAGGCAGCTAAAAAATGGCAAAGCACCCGGCGCCGATGGCATCACGACAGAGCTTCTGAAAGCAGGCGGGACGCCAGTCCTGAAAGAGCTTCAGAAGCTATTCAACACTGTCATACATAGTGGTGTTGCGCCGAGTGCTTGGAGTGAGAGTACGGTCATCCTATTCTTCAAAAAAGGAGACAAAACCCTTCTTAAGAATTATAGACCGATCTCACTCCTCAGCCACGTGTACAAGCTGTTTTCGAGAGTCGTCACGAATCGCCTCGCCCAAAGATTTGACGAATTTCATCCCCCTGAGCAGGCCGGGTTTCGAAAAGGCTACAGCACCGTAGACCACATACATACGCTGAGGCAGATTATACAGAAAACAGAAGAGTATAATCAACCTCTGTGCCTAGCCTTTGTGGACTATGAGAAAGCCTTCGACTCCGTCGAGACTTGGGCTGTTCTGGAATCCTTGCAGCGATGCCGAATTGACTGTCGTTACATTGAGGTGTTGAGGTGTCTATACGAAGCCGCGACAATGACTGTCCAGGTCCAGGACCAGGGAACCAATCCAATTGCGAAGAGGAGTACGACAGGGGGATGTCATATCCCCGAAACTGTTCACCAACGCTTTGGAAGATGTTTTCAAGACGCTGGACTGGAAATATCGTGGCATTAATGTCAACGGCGAATACATCTCGCACCTCCGTTTTGCTGACGATATAGTCATCATGGCAGAGTCGCTGGAGGAGCTCAGCGAAATGGTTAACAGCCTCAATGTCGCCTCTCGGCGGGTGGGGCTCGGGATGAACTTGGACAAGACGAAAGTCATGTATAACGAACATATTCTCCCGAGACCGGTAACCGTAGAGGGTGCGACTCTAGAAGTTGTGCAAGACTATGTCTATTTAGGACAGATTGTCCAGTTAGGCAAACACAACTTCAACAAAGAGGCCGACCGAAGAATTCAGCTGGGCTGGGCTGCTTTCGGGAAGCTTCGTCATCTGTTCTCGTCGCCACTACCACAATGTCTGAAGACCAAGGTCTTCAACCAATGCGTCCTACCTACAATGACGTACGGTGCCGAAACGTGGACTCTCACGGCAGGACTGATCCATAAATTCAAAGTCGCTCAGCGTGCTATGGAGCGGGCTATGCTCGGTGTTTCTTTGATGGATAAAATCAGAAATACTGAAATCCGTCAAAGAACTAAAGTTGTCGACATAGCCGAAGCGATCAGCAGGCTGAAGTGGCAATGGGCCGGTCATATTTGCCGTAGAACTGATAACCGATGGGGTAGACGAGTTCTCGAATGGAGGCCACGTACCGGAAAGCGAAGCGTTGGGCGCCCCCCGGCCAGGTGGACAGATGACCTGAAGCGCCATACCGGGGGTAGTTGGATGCGAAAGGCGGAGGACCGTGTGTGGTGGCGAGCCTTGGGAGAGGCCTATATCCTGCAGTGGAGAGACACGGGCTGATGATGATAATGATGATCTAAAATAAATAGATAAAAAACTTTTATATTTATGTGAATATTATTAAGTGTTGCACTTAATTTCTTCAGCATGCCAGTCAAGAGTTACAACACCAAACCGGAGTCATTACCTACACAAGTTATTATCAAACCACAGTTTCCTGTTGTTTAATTGTCTGACGCAAATAGAAATTCCGATAAAATCAATTAGTGATCCTATATAAGTCCACACTAATTGATAAAGATTCATTCTAGTTGCTTACTCTTAATTGTTAACATGGTTTATTATTTTAATATATAATTGTACCATTTGTAACTGTGTAAATTAATAAAAATATTTTTTTTTATTATAACGAGATTATTGATTAAAGGACTTGCCCCATGACATATAAAGTACAACTACTTATTTGACAGCACATGACAACAAATGCACAGCAGTTCAATGCCGCTAATGCAATACCAAATTAATCCAGATCGGTCCGATGTCAATCTCAATGCGATGCAATCTGAATTGATCCCGAAATTGGTATTCTGCAAACTTTTTTGACGGGATCGCATTACCGATTTCAATTGCATTAGGATCATTTTCACGGGGTTCCAATTAGAAAAAAAAGTAATGGCATGTAATGACATGAAAGGGGTTTAATGCCCCAAAATCAAATAATTATATATTCTTAATCATTCGCTTCTTATTCAAAGTACGTTGCTATCATTCTATGCATTGAGAACGTGATATTAGTCACAAAAGTTTTGATAAAATACATTAATTTTTTTACAACAACATTTTTACGAACAGCTGCGCCAATATGACAGCTGTGACAATTTAACGCAGTGTCGAGGCCGCGGAGTTTCAAAAATCCATACCATTTCGTGTCGCTGTTATTGTATAAAGTGGTTGAAGTCCAAGCAACGGATTTTTAAAAAAAAAGTATGGCGCGGCTCGCGTCGTCATATGCGGTGGCGCGGCACGCTCCAATTCAAATTTGGCTACGCGTCGCGCCGTAATTCGCCGCCGTCGAGAGTCATGCCCGACCCTTAGCCTTACGTTCTCTGGTACCTATTCAAGTTCAAGTGGTCGCACTACGAAAAACGTGAGCCGGGCTGCCGGGATTCTCAATACATAGATTCCATCCGACTGAAGAGTACCTGCCTAAAACTTGCTCCGCGGTTAGTTTAATCTAGTTTGACTTAGTTTCATATATTTATATGGCATGACGAAGTGTTTTGAATTAAATCTATTTTAATATTTGTAATCGTATTCCAGCGTTCCAACTAAAGATGGAAGCATCAGGAAATCCCGACTCAAGACGTGTCTCAATCCGTCAGATGCAATTGATGTTGGATTTCCTGAAAAACGAAACTTCGCACCATCTCCAAAGCGAGGTCAGGCACTGGAGAAAGTCCACCTAGCTCAGAGTCTCTCACGCTCCTAGAGCAACGGATGGCCAATATCATAGGAAGTGATGTGGCAGACTCTATAAGTGTTCCTTCACGTTTTCCCAGCTCTGTGAGTACCCATGGCTCAAGTTCTCGTATATCAACTGTTAATAAATGAAGCCATTTATTTTGTTTATTGTATAAGGTAGATGTGTTGGATTATTGATTTGTATTTGTAGCTGTTCAGTGGGTTACAACTGTGAATGCTTTAAATTAAATTATAATTTATTTTTTAGAGTATGCCTGTCGTTGATGAGGAACCCCGTCGTGGACCCAGCAACGAGCCTATGCTTTTAGATGTGGGCACGGAAGAAGAAATAATGTAAGTGATAATATGAACAGTAAATTTATTTATTTATTTTATTTATTTATTACATAGATACAGCAACAGTTAACAAACTTAAAAATAGGCAAAGATACAAAATATACAAAATACAATAGAGGCGAGTCTGTTGACCTTAATAGCTATATACGGCATTGTAAAATAGTAAATGCTGTCTACACTAGACTCTGTCTAGTGAGTCGTGTCTACGACCGTTTAGCTGATTTCTTAATAAGGTAACACTATTATCTGTCAAATCGATTGTCACAAGTTCTGTTCTAGCCTCGTGGCGTGACGGTTTTTGTTGAATATTTCGATTTTAAAATGGCGAAACCTATAAGAAGTAGTGTTCGGTGCATGTTGTTCAACTGCTACTGTGATCAAGTATTAACGATTTCGGATTTAGATTCAGACGTCGCAGTCATGAGGTTGAATCTTGCTGGCAATAGTAATAGTCACTTTATGAGATTGTTCCAAGTTTGAACAAAAAGTGTTACTGTTTTTTCTGCATTTTTAAAAACATATATATTTTTTCAGCAACCTTGATGAAACAATAAAACTTACAATTAATAATTTGGTGAAACAACTCATAGCTATAGAAGAAACTGAAAAAATTAAATCTGAAACATACTATCTGACGAAAATCTCTGCTATGACAGGTTGATACAATTATTTAATTTCTTTTTGTTTACACTGCATTTTCTACATAAGTTATCTTATAAATTAATTTCTATTTGTGCCTTTGATAATGAACTTATTTATTGGACTTTTAGATGTAAGTGTTAAAACATTGCGAAGAATAATAAAAGAAGGTGCTATTAACCAAGGTGAGTGGGACACACCAGGAAAAAAGCGTCCACGACAGCCAACTGTAGCCAATTTAGATGATTTCGACTTGCCAGTAATACGCAATAAAATCAACGAATTTTACTGTGTAAAAAAATCAGTTCCGACTTTACGAAAGCTTGCAGATTTATGAGAATCAATTAGATTTAGAGGATGTCTTGAAACATTGAGACAATTATTGCTAAAAAATGGATTTAAATTCAAAAATAATAAAAATGAGAGATCTGTTCTTATTGAAAAGTTTGAACTATCTGCATGGCGGCATAGGTATCTCAGAACAATTGATGACAGGCGGAAACAAGGAAAATTAATAATTTACCTTGATGAAACCCATGTCCACCAAAATTATAAAGTTAAAAAATCATGGCAAGGACCATCCACAAGCGGAGTAATTGACAAAATATCTTTGGGCAAAAGGCATATTGTTGTTCATGCTGGATCCGAAAAGGGTTTTGTTCCCAATGCATTATTAGTATTCAGTACTAAATCAAAAACGGCAGATTATCATGACGATATGAATAGAAATAATTTTATGAAATGGTTACGTGAAAAATTAATTCCAAACTTAACGCAGCCCAGTGTCATTGTTATGGACAACGCTAGCTATCATGTAACGCAAATAAATAAGCCACCAACTATGAATGATTTAAAGGCTGATATTCAGAAATGGCTAACTAAAAATGAAGTTCATTACGAACAATATTTCGCAAAGGCCGAGCTTATGTGCCTTGGGAATGAAAATAAAACAACTCCATTGTATGAAGCTGAAGAACTTTTAAAAGAGCATGGCCATAGAGTTTTGAAACTTCCACCATATCATTGTGACCTGAACGCAATTGAACTGATATGGAGTTTGGTTAAAAGAAAAATAGCCAGCAAAAACTTAGGAATTCTAGGCAAAGAGATGGAGACCCTTATTAAAGAATGTTTTAGTAGTGTCACAGCCAATGATTGGAAAAAGTGCACAGATCACACAATTGATGTAGAAAACAAAAATAAAATTAGGACAGGATAACCGAAACGGAATTGGAACCCTTTATAATTTCTGTGCGTAATGATGTTACTGACAGTGAATTCTTATACGAAGGCATTTAATTTCTAGATTCTGATTTTGGTTCTGATTCTGATTGATAATAGGGGCTAAATATGAAATTGCCATTTTGATATAGGTATAGGTTTAGAAAAAAATTTACTGGCCACTTTGAATTAATATTAAACCTGCACGGTGCCAAATTTCTAAATGAAACTTTTTACATCATGCCTCATGATTTGACTGATCTGCAAAAAGAAACGCGTGTTGAGGCTTGCTTTTCCTTGATAGACCGGTACAGAAATGAAAGTATTTTGGACTCGTTGTTTTGTGACGTGCGACGAAAAATAGATTCTTTACAATAATCGAAAACGAACAACACAATGGCTGACTCCAGGTCCAAAATAAAACAATGCCTTAAAGCGCAGCTTACTCATGCAAAGGTGATTGTATATGTTTAGTGGTCATATGATGTTGTAATTCACTTCAACTTTCTCAGACCCGGTCAAGCAATAACAAAGATGTCTCTGTGCAGAACTCTGAACAATGATGGTAAAACACACCTTTCATAAAATGATCCAAATGAATCCTACTACGAATAAAGTATTTTGAGTTAGAGTTACTTCATCATCATGTCAGTGCATGAATATCCACTTGGCACTGGACAAAACCCGCCTCAGTCTGTGAAAATCACATTTTGTAATTAGGGCAAATTTGCCGTAATACCTGGTGTACATTTAGTTCCTTACTAATAAGCATATGCTTGTAAATATGTATGACGGTGTTTTACATACAAGCTACGGGCTAATACATCACAAAACACTTTATTTCAATTAAAATTAAAAAAAATACATATACATATATTTTATCTACAATTTTTTTGGTATCGAACATAAGTTTTTAGCGTTTTTTTTTCATCGTTTCAGGAAATGTTTAATTAATTTGGAAATATTAAACTTTTCCCAACCAACTCACCGATAAAATCTAAAACTGAAAAACGAAACCTGGGTCGTATAAACTTCAATAGTAATTTAGTTCATGCATGTAATTTTATAGCTAGTTGACTAGCAATAAAATACATTTAAACATTTAATATGCATAATTTAACCTGAGAAAAGAGGATCAAGATTGTTTTTTCTCAGTATCATTAGTGTTACCCGACGTGGATTTTTTGAATTTGCCGCCTTGTTCATAGGACACAACTCACTTGACAGAGTCTAACTCTGCATTATGTTTTCAAAAAAGGAAATTTACATCATCATATTTCTTTTGTTCTATCCTTAAATCCTCATAATTAATAATATCTTTATGTTATGAATAGTGACAATAGCCAAGCGATAGCCAGTGGTCTTAATGTTCCATCAACGAGCAGAGTAGAAGTTGCTCCTGCTGCTGCAATTAGCAGTCAAGTAAGCAATTCTCCAACAACAGCATCAAGACCCATATTGTCAGAAATAAGCAGAAGACAGCGTATCAGACGTCCACGGAGTATGTTATTTCCTTTTATTACAAAAGCGGACTCTGTCATAATGTTTTTTAAATTTTAAGAGATGATTTTACTATTATGTATTTAAATATCGAAACAACTAAGTAATGTGCTTTAATAATATTAGTTATTTTAAAGTATTTGACAACATGAAACTAGTATATTTAGGAATTAATAAACGTAATGTATCTAGATTTAAATGATAAAGAAACAATATAATGGTTTTGTGTCACTGTTAGATATGAAATTGTATGTACAAGGTAAATGTTTTGTAGAAACATTAATTTGAACCTTTAAATATTGTTACAGCTAAACTACCTCGCACAGTCCTGGATATAACTCAACAGAAATTGCTCAACATTGAGCTTATGAAGTCCAGAACACAGAAAATTACAGCGAGGGCTACTATGCGACAGGCTCTTGCTATATCAGAACTTGCACAGTCTGTTGCTTCTATTGGCCAGGCTATCACTTCTATTGGCCCGGCTGTAGCGTCTGCTGGCCAGGCTATTGGAACGGCTGTAGTTTCTGCTGGCCAGGCTATTGCCACGTCTATTGCAGATGCAGCAGTTGCTGGGAGAGAAGTAAGTAATTAATGTTCGTGTAATTAAGATTCAAGGAAACATATTGAAAAACAGTGTAAATATATCAAAAGGCAAATTACATCAATAACTGATAAAAACGTATCTTTTTCAAAATAAGTTACTTAAACTACAATGTAAAACAACACTATGTAAATATTTAAATGTGTTGCATGTTTCAGGTCCGTGGCAACCCCTCATAATACAATAAATTTTTAAATTGTTTATATTAATGTTGTTATTAGGTATATTTAATTTTGTATTTTAAAATAGCTTAAATTTTGCAGTTGAATACTTTTAGAAAGCTGTATTTGATATTATTAAATATATACTTGAAATATTTTCGTAGTAATAAAAAGCTTTCAGCTGACATTGAGGGCTATTTGAGCTATATACTAATTAAAATCTAGAGAAAGGGCATACTTTAAAGAAAGTACTTAAAATTTTTTTATCCCTTGTCAGTACATTTATAAAAATATAATTTATGTAAGGATATTAAAATTTAAACACTTCATCTGAGGTGGGTGATGACTACCTACTTAGATATAAGCATATGTTGTCAAATTCCATGTTCAGGCTTTTAGAAGTTAATAATTCTTTCATGGGAAATTATATCAGTTTTTATAATAAAATTCCAAACAAAATGTTTGACTTAAACTATAATCAATTTATGAAATGAATTAAAGTCCAGTTCATAAAGAACACATATTAACTATTGTATTAAGTAATATTTAAATGGTATGGTAACACATAAGTAGACATCGTTGTAATGGTTTTAAGCATTCTGATTTTTTTTTATAGAAAACAAAATATACCTACTTAATTAAAAGATACAAGGAGGAGTTTCCTACTGGTTCTTCTCCTTCTGGTTTTCCAAATCGGTATGTAATCAATACAACCATACCAATAAAATACTATCCATATATTCGCAATCATAATTTAAATGTGCAAGAGCAGTCACGGCCTGGCTCCAGGAATTGGACTATGAAGACACGGAGAAAAACTAACTTTATTTTTCGACGTAGTCCCCGTTGAACTGTGTGCACTTAGTCCAACGATCTTCTAAAGATTCAATACCTCTCCTAAAATGGCTTTCATCGAGTCCCGAAAAAGAGTTGTCTACAGCAGCTTTGACCTCATCTCCATCTCTAAACCTCTGCTCAGCCAAAAATAAATTTAAGTAGAGGAAGAAAAGAAAGTCAGACGGTGCCAAACCAGGTGAATAAGGTTGGAGAGAAAGGTTGGTGGTTGGCGGAAAGCAAATCATAGCGCAGTTCGTTCATTTTCACCATGGCGACAGCACCTGGCGTGTATTGCCTTGATGAAAAATTATTATTTTTTATTCAATCCCGGTCTTATCAGACGAATGCAATCTTGTAATTTATTGAGTAGGTTACCGTAATATGTACTGTTCATGGTTTGGCTTTGGGGAAGGTAATCTATCAATAAAATTGTTTTCGCATCCCAAAACACTGATGCCATGACTTTGCCCGCAGATTTCTACACCTTCGCTTTTTTGAGACTCAAGTTCCTGATTCTGTACAGTGCTTTGGTTGGTTTTTTGATTCCGGTGTATAGTAGTAGACCCATATCTCATCTGTAGTCACAAACCTTCGCATAAAATCACTTCTATTTTTCATAAAACGAGCCAAATTATCTTGCGACATTTGCATTCGTAAACGTTTCTAGTCGATAGTGAGTAAACGCGGCACCCAACTCACAGACAATTTTGTCATACCCAATTCTTCATTTAAAGTGTAATATACCAGTTCCTTAGAAATATTTACTACGTCAGCTATCTCTGATAATTTCGAACGTCGGTCTGCTAAAACCATGTTATGTACTTTAAATACCATTTCGGGAATTGTAACACTTTTTGAACGCTCAGGTCGGTGTTCATCTTGAACGTTTACCTTTACATGAACGCATGAAAACATTTTTCACTTCTTTGAAAATGGCACTGCCTTTTAATCTTTTCATATATATAAAATTTAATGACAGCACGCTATCCTCCATTTTATGCATTGCAAAATAATCTCTAACCACTCGGCCAATTTGGTCATAAAATTATGTATCCTAGATATTTCTTTGGCACGTTCTGTAGCCTAAACGGCTTGATGCATTTGAACATATGAGATGTTGTTAGATTCGTCTTATTTATTAGTGTCATAGGGCATAAGCATTATAATACCTATATAAAATCTGCGAATCAAAAAAGAGAGGGGAAGAAAAAAATATTCGTTGTTACAGCAAAATATGGATATCAAATAAAATCTAGGCAATTGCCCATTATGTATACATATACGTAATATAACACTTTTATTCTACCATTTTGAAACACACTAAAAAACAGTGTGTTTTACGCAAAAACAGTAAGTAGGTACGTTATATATGTATCTTTATTTGGCTGTAACCTGTAACCAACACTAAAGCAAATGCGTGCCAACCAATAAAACTATATAGTTTGAAATAAACTAAATTATTTAAAGCAAACAAAAAACCCTATCGTAAAACCACTTATCTGAAAAGAGAAAAGTCATTAACAGAAAAGAGAAAAACAAGCTATAGTTTATAGAATTGTTTCTCTCTATTAGTTTGATTGTCCCCACCTACAATACCTTATTTTATTTCATTGAAGTTATATTTATATGATAGTATATTTTAATAGCTGCTTAAGTAAGCAACAAGCGAGCGAGTTACAAAAAACATTGCATGGTGCATTTTACGTTGCTTAAACCAAATTCTAAAGGTTGTAGCTTGTTTTTTTCTGTTGAGTTATTAACTTTTTTCTTTCCAGTTAAGTGATCTTACAGCCGGGTTTTTTTAAAATTTATATTCTATGTTCAAGTTACTATAATTTTAATTAATTTGCAACATCACTCATTTTAACCATACTTACACGTGCGTCATTTTTTTTCATTAGAATCGGTGGACTCTGCAGTGTGATGGGTTTAGTCATACATTAGCAAATAGAAACAAAGATTCCTGTGGAATATAGAGATATTCCGTGCGAACGCGTTCTGGTTCCTTGACATTAATAAAAAAAAATTGCACTATAGTCAGAGAATCGGATCACATTTGTAATCCTGATTGAGATGACTTCATATCTAAATAAATCGTCACAGCCTTAAAGAAAGCTGTTTCTGATAATTTAGGGCCATCAAAACGGCTTTATATAATGCTAGAAAAAAATATTTAAAAGTTTACGCTACCGTTTTCAAGACCTTAGTATCAATACAAATAAGTCCAACGCTAGGAGAAAACCCCAGCGGAGCAGGGTAGCGGACATCAGTGAACATGGCAAAATCCCATTATTGTGTAGAATAATGTTCTGTAGAAACACGTATTGTGATCATTATTTTGGTCACGGAAATTTAAATGTGTACCACCTCCCTGGAAACAAGTTTATACGATTCACGCTGATGTAGAGAGTAACTAAGATGATACCGTTATCTTGCCCTTAATATTTGCACTCCTACCCAATAAACAACAGTCCATCTACCAAAGATTGGTTAAGTTCCTAGGAAAACATTTATCGAATTTCAAACCAAAAAATTTTAAAACCGATTGCGAATTTGCAGCAATAACCGCCTTTTAGTTTGAATTTTCTAATTCCGAAACCAAATCTATCTGCTTTTTTTCTATTTTTATCTAGCACTAAGAAAGTTTAAAAAAATGAGCCATTCAGGATATCGAAGCAATAAAAAATTTTTAGCCCTGTTTTAGCTTTGGCTCATTTACCCGTAAAATATATTTCTGAAGGATTCTTGTGCATCAATTTTGAGATTATAGATGAGGAAAATAATTCGAAGTTATGATAACAAATATTTACTTAGTAAAATTTTTTAAGTTAAAAATACAAATTTATAAGTAAAATTAATACTAGAAAAATTATGTATATTGCACATTATGCTTAATTGTACTTGGTGATTATGCTTAATTGTACTTGGTGAACTTTGAGATCCAAAACGAGTTCGTTCACTTTTGAAAGATTTAAAATATCTTCATTAAGTGCCTTCTCACGTTTGCTATATTAAGTTTTTCTAAGGCTGGAAACTTACGGATCTGATGTTTAGAAAATAGTATGATTTTAAATGCCTGAAGTACTTGAGACAATGTTTTTCTGAAATGCCATTTCCATCTCTTTTGAGTAAATTTTAGTATACCTCAAACGAACGTGGCCTTGGCAACGTTTATAGCAATTATATATTCGTTAATATATTTTCTTAATTTTTAATTTCCCGAAGTACTTGAGACAATGTTTATTTCAGTTCATTTTAGTGTACGTCGAGCAAACTTCACTATCACTATCAGCAAGCCTTAGTGCTTCTACGGGTTGTACTCCTATTCCTCCTCCTATGCAATGTAATCCCTGAAAAAAGGCATTGTAGTGTAGATGTGTTTAAAATCAAATTCACTAAGTCGAGCAATACTTTTTCTTTTTTTTGGTCGATTCTGACAAGTTCCCGTAAAAGACACAGGGTCTTCCGCGTTTCCCAGGAGTACTAGATAGCGTGAAGATACTTTTACTTTTTCTTTCGGGTTCCGTAAAGAATACCAGATATTCTGAATACAACCAATTGTTGTTCTTTTTTGAACCCTTCTTCCTCGACGCTTTTATTCTACGACGTGTTACAAAATACCCCGTAAAAAATATAATTGATTACCAAAGCCAAAAATTTTGTCAACTGTGTATTATAACTGTGTCAATTGTGTACTGGGTTCAAAAAATGTCAAGTTGGAAAAAAAGTATTGTAATCATCAAATATAATTATGTAGTATAGTGTAAATATTGTAATTGGTGCCCGTATGTTGCAATTGAATTATTAAAAAGAAGTGCTCTACAATTTTTTTTTCCATTTTTAACCCTTTATAAGGCTCAGTCCATATATTGGACGTCATACGTTTCGTTTCACAGCTTTTTGTAGAATGATTAAATGCAAACGTCAACTTGTATTCTATACTCGTAAAATATAGCAAAACGAAACGCAAAAAGAAAAAAAAAACAAATATGGCTGATTTGTATGTCAGCTGATTGACAGTTTTCAAAAGTGGTGGTTTTTCCTTATGCGAATTGAATCCAAAAAAACCTTTTTTTTTTTTAATTTATTTAGAAAATCTTCAAAAATAATAGCTAACAAGGTAGATTTTTTTCTATAATCCCTCACAAATATTATAAATTATACGTAGAAGCTATTATTTTGATTTAAATTTGGAAATTTCATTGTGAGAAGTTACAAATTTATGATGTCCATATATTGGACAGAGCCCTATGGGAACTGATGTTTTTTCGCTTTCCAGAGAATTCCTTTGGAGAAATTGGAGAGTTATCTGGACGAATTATTTGCTATATCTGATGGAGAAAAGTCAGAAGACGAGTATGAAAGCGAGGAAGAGGAAAATTAAGTTGCTTTAGACGAGACTTCAACTGCGGATTTCTTAGAGATATTGCAATCGGAGGAGGGTCCATCAACATTTTCCACAAGAAAGGTTTTGAGTTCAGTTGCTGAATCTTCTGTTCAGTTACGAGATGCGACAAATATACTAAGAGAAGAACGTGAGGTAGATTCAGATGATTCAGACATAGGACTTGCCCAGCTAAAGCAAATTATACACTCTGAAAATATATCTGAAGATGATGATAAAGACTGGAAAAAAGTACCATTTCCTCACAAACCACCTATAGAAAAGTTTAATGACATCACCTTATCTTCAGTTCAATTATTTCCTAGTAGAAGCAGCCCCTTGGCATACTTCAGCTGTCTGTTCCCTGATGAAATTATAGTGAATATAATAGAACAAACCAATTTCTATGCATTGCAAGAAAAGACGAAGGATTGGGATCCAGTAACCATAACAGAAATGAAAGCTTTTCTTGAAATGTTAGTCCTCATGGGTGTTCATCCACTACCACAAATTGATTTGTATTGGTCATCGGATCCACTGTTTCAAGTAGCTGAAATTGCAGACGTCATGACAGTCAAAAGATTTAAAAAAATCCTTCGAAATCTGCACATAAATGACAATACTAAAATGCCAAAAAAGAATGAACTAGGACATGATAAATTATACAAAGTAAGACCTATTACAGATTCTTTGTGTGTAACCTTTCAAAATGCAGCTAATTTAACCTCATCACAAAGCATAGATAAGTGTATGATTAAATTTAAAGGTAGGAGCACAATGAAGCAGTACATGCCTAAAAAGCCCATAAAAAGAGGATTTAAGGTTTGGGCTAGATGTGACAGCGAAACAGGATACTTGTACGAATTTGATGTATATACAGGAAAAACAGACAACAAAACAGAAGTTGGTCTAGGTGCGTCTGTTGTCAAGAACCTCTGCAAGTCCACGATAGAGCAGAATGTACAAAATATACACATGGCATTTGACAATTTCTTCACTTGTTATGAACTAATGGAATACCTACATCAAAACAACATATATGCAACTGGAACTGTGCGGCCAGATAGAAAGATCTTACCAGCGTTTATAAAGCCTCAAGATAAGAAGAATAAAGGTAAGCGATCCAAGAAAGACCTCAAGCTAAGTAAAGGAGAATCAAAATGGCGGGTCAATGGCAATGTAGGATTTTTTGTATGCTTATTTTCCAAATGACAAAGTCCAATGTAAGAGAACTCAAAAAGATGGGACAAAAAAAGATGTGGATTGTCCACTAGGTATAACTCAGTACACAAAGCGCATGGGAGGGGTTGACCGCTTCGATCAGAAGCGTGGGACTTATACCACTTCCCGAAGAAGTCGCAGGTGGTGGATGAGGATCTTCTACTTTTTAGTAGATGCTGCAATAACGAATTCTTACATTTTGTATTCACAAAACCCCAGGATCCCATATCCTATGAAACAGTTACAATTCCGTAAGCTGGGGAGAAACTTGATAGCCAATTTCAGTGGAAGGAAGCGAAGAATCTCTAATTTACCAAATTTCATATCTAAAAAGCCTACACCAATGAGTAGGCAAAAAGAAGTTTATGGTGTACCTGAGGAGCTAAAATTCACTGATGTGGGTTCCCATATGCCCGCACAACTTTCAAATTATCGGCGGTGCAGGATGTGTAGTAAAAAGAGCAAAATCCAGTGCTCAAAGTGCAATGTTGCACTTTGCACTATCCCATGCTTTACAAGTTTTCATAAACCATAGATGGGCAGTGTCCATATATTGGACGCCATAATTTTTTTAAAGTTTTTAATATTTTTTTTTTCCTAATTATAATAAAAACATGCATACTTTCATGTCCTAGTATTTTTATTTACTGAAACTAGCTAGTATCCTCTACCTTATAAGGGGATAAAACTGTATTGTTGATTTTATTCATCTTTCAAGATTCAAAGGAACCCTATTATTAAGCCTCCGCTGTCCGTTCGCCTGTCTGTCTGACTCTCCGGCTGTCTGAATTTCTGGAACCGTAATAGATAGTCACTTAAAATTTTTACAGGGCTTGTTACTATGGCTGCTATAACAAATAATAAAAATACATTGTGAAATGTGCAAGGGATTTCATCGGCGTTTTCCGCTCAAAGATATCGACCAAATGATGCATAGGGTGGTACAGAATCCTTCGTGTGCCAGTCCGACTAACACTAGGCCGGTTTTTACTATAATGATTTCTTTTACGGCAGTTTTATTTTTGTTTTTATGATCTAAATTTTTGATAACAACTACCAGCATAATTTACTATCAATTTGTAATTGTAGGACGAAACAATAAAAAAAGCAACAGATTATTCTATAGATGGTAACAAAATGAGCTGTTTACCTAACAAAGCTAAGAATACTGTTGATATTACATTGGAAAAAATAAAAAGTATAGCCGCCAAAACAACGGACCCAATGTCGAGAATATATAATAAATTGATGGGTTTTTTATATGATATGGGACTAGATATAGTAAAGAAAATTTGTTATAAAACTTCCAAAACTGTTATTTATTCAAAAATGAAACAAGCATTTGAAATTATGAAACTATCATACAAGAACCTGCAAGAAATAAAAATTTAATGAAATTCAGATCAGTATATTGGGAGATTACACCACTGACGAATCGACAGTCAATGCGATTTGTTCAAAATTTGCAAGAGAGTCATTGAGTAGGCGAATATTATGCAGATGAGAGATTCCAAAGTACACCACCACCGTTTGCACAACTATTTACCATACATGGTAACTTAGGAAGTACTAAAAATGTCACTCATATATTAACTGATGAGTGCTAATATCGAGAAATCGTATTTAGTGTTGTACGAAACGATTAAATCAAAATGTGCAAATAGGAACCCAAAAGTAATGTTTCTTTAGAAGAAGTATTTCCAAGAGTTGAAATATTAAGTCACATTTGGTGAATTCAAATTAGAGGAAGGTGAAATCCCTTTAGCTAAAAGAGAAGAGTAATTATCGCGTAATAGGTTTATGTACTACTTTGCCACTACTCACAGAAAAAAAAATATACAGGAAGGTTGGGTATATATTACTTTACGATGTTAGGGCAAGGAAATAATTATGCAATTTATTTCTTATATAAAGAAGTACTGGTAGTACGGTTTGAACGCAATTAATTTGAGTGGAATTGTTCCTTTCCTCAAACAAACAAATCCTTTTTACCACGGTTAGTAGTCATCATGAAGTATTAGGTCTCAACCTATGAAGTTGCCGTCCTTCAGTACTGGCCATTTCAAACAAAAAAAAAAATGTTGAATGGCTGTGAATTCTAAATTCAAATTAATTTTGTTTTAAAAACATGACTTTCTCGAGTTTGCTGCTTCCCGTCCGGTTCATATTGACAAGAAGGGCATCAATAAACTACCTTTGCGTTGGCAAAGATGTATCGATTGCACGGGTAATTACTTTGAATAGCAGAAATAAAGATGTTTAAAAAAAAATACTTTAACTTATTTCATACAAAACGGCTACTTCATAGATTAAGACCTAATATATTTTGAGATGTGGATATGTTTGAGATTTGAGGTGGGAGAAGTTTGCTTTTGCTCCAGGGTTGGGGAAGGGGGAATGTTGGATACCGCCGCGCCCCAAAAAGGAAAATATTACGGTTTTCGTTATGCTACTAGGGCATGTGTGGTATCGTTTCCGTATAAAACAAAAACTGACAATTTTGTTACACTAGAAAAAACATTTCAAAATTTTAAATTTTACAAAAAATGAAAATTCGTCTGTTCGTTCATCTATTCTACTGTCAATTATTTGTAGAGTTGTAAGTTTATGTAAATGAAAAAAATACTATTAAAAGGTATAAGTTCACCTGCTTAATTACTATAAACAAAAAAAATCGGAAACATGTGGCGTCAAAGCCAACGCGGACAGGTAAGTACGGACTCGTTGTTCGCTTTGTTAGACGAAAAATCATGAAAAAGTACTAATTTCTTTCTTCATAGTAGTTCCTTCCTCCTAAAAGATGGATGTCAGAAAATATAACCATAATTTAATTAACATGCTAACCAAATAGGTACCTACGTACCTAATTAAGTAGGTGCTTATCTCCTTGTGTATTAATATTTTAAAATTTACGACATAAACGAAATTAAACCTCTTTTTTATTATAATTAGCTATTTACTAAAATAATTATTTTTAAATGAATCTATTATACACTACTGCATTTTATTCCTTGATGACCGTTTCATACGAACTATGTATCTACTAGCGACCCGCCCGCAGCTTCGCTCGCGTGGTATTCGTTTGTTGTAGGAATCACCTTTTTATCTGTCTTATCTCATTATCGTTCTTCTTTTCCCGTTTTTGTTCCCACCACACAAATATTTCATCGTTTAAATTAATTAATTCGCGGTTGAATTAATTACTTTAATCCACATTTTAATTTGCGGTTCTAATACGTGGATAAAGTTAATTTGATTGCTTGATTTAATTATTCCGCAGCTCTTTTTCGCGGAGTGACCGTAGTTTTTACACAATATGATTAACGAACTGAGCTGCGATGGTACGTGTGATAACATGTTTTGACATGTTCGGTATATTATCCACGTATCGTGTAATTGACGATTTGATTCGCGGTCCTTTGTGTGTCGGAAATCGACGAGACAAAATACCAACAACAGGTAGATATTTGTCGAGTTCTTTTGTATAAAAATCTATTTATTGCGTCATTATCATATTATAAGGCATTATCTGAATTTATTACGTATACCTATATAGTTTATATGGCATCACTCGCGTTTTAGTCGTGGGCTTTTGTGGACTTGATAAGGTAATAAACTTTATTCGTAATTTTTTTGTGTTTTCGCGTCTGAGATCAGCGTTTTAAGTACTTGGGGCTCTAGATTACAATTGGTACTTCGAATTAGAAATTTGATGAGTTTTGATTGTTTAAACCGTAGTAATATCTATCAACCAATTAAACCTCGATTTCATCTTTGCGTGTGATTTACTTCACATCAAATCAGCTTTGCGCGAGCACGATTTGATGTAATTAATTAAACCACGATTATTTGTCAATTAATAAAACCGCGACGTATCGATATTGTGTGAATTTTCATAAAGCAATTATTTCTGAAGATTTCCTTTGCGTGTGGTTTTTTTTAAATTTATTTTGAAACAAGCAGTCATTTATTTATACCTATGTTCATACAAAAAGAACTTAATATAGACCTGGAGTTTCCTATATAATTAACATAAATAACTTAGCTGTGGTCCACCTACTCGACAGAAAAATAACAAATAAATAAAGTGACCTTATTCTTCATCTCCTTCAGTAAATGCCGACTTAATACATTTTCTAAAAACAACTAAGGAACTGATTGTAAACTTCACACGCACGTCTAACAAATGAATTTCGGGTATGTCTACTTTTTGATATATTTATATAAAATAGATTCATTTTGCGATAACTTCTTTCTCGCTTACGAGGTACTCTAAAAAGAATTCTGGATAAAAGTGCTGGAGCATCAATGTGATAGTTTAAAATCTTGTATAGTGAATTTACATCCACAAAGCGCGTCAATCTGAAAGCAATTCTATTCTGTACCGCTCAACGCTAGACTGATACTCTGTGTATGTATTTCCACATCTGTAATCTAATTGTTTAACAAATTTTTTCTGAAGATTTTCTAGTCTCTCTATGTGAATATTATACTGGGGGCACCAAACAGAACAACCAAATTCTAGGCGACTTCGAACATAACTGTTATATAACAATTTATAAGTGGAAGGATTTTTAAATACCTTCCCAATTCGCAATATGAAACCTAACTGTTTATATGCCATACCAAGAGCTCTATCAATATGCTGCGTAAAGTTCAATTTGGTATCCATTATTATTCCTAAATCTCGAATTCCCGTTACACGGTTCAAACTTTTATTACTCAGATTGTAGTCAAAGTGCAACGTTTTTAAAACGTGTTTCAGCTTGGACTCGTCTTGTGTTCGTACAAAGATTCCGTCATTTGATTTATGTGTGAGCTATTCAGATACTTGCCGTCAAAACTATTGCAATACAAAGCCAAAAACTTGTCACAGCTTGTCTCATGAGATAAATCTTACATTAAATGGATTTTGCAATAAATAACGTTACAATGCAAAGCCAAAAATTGTGTGTGTGGTCCAATACTGATAATCGAACCAATATTGCTTTATTAGAAAACGGTATATTGTCATTCAAAGCAAAAAACTTTCCTTTACATTATACATTAGAAGGTGCAGAGAAAAAAAAACGATCTATGCAATATCTCACATATCTGATGAAACATTGGATTATGTATAAACACACCCACATAGGTATTTTTTGGCTTTTAAAGGCAGAGCGCCAAATTTTTGAGATCAAATCGGCTTCGATTTTCACCAGGAAATCAATATTACTCTAAAATCAAAACGTTTATAGAAAGAATGTAAATTAATTATGGAGGTGAGAATTTTGCTTAATAATTTTAACATCTTAATATTTATTTATACTTTTGTAAAATTTTTAAAATAATTTCAAGATTTTAATATTCTTTTGTAATTGTATTCAAAAACGTTTCTAATGTTTGTAATAGTTTCGTGTGAGATAATTATTCTTTTTCAGCACTCCGAATTAAATAATTAATCTTATTTTAATATGTTTTCAATTCTTTCAGCCTTCATACGATGTTTGCGGACCTTTCGCGAACTTACGTAAAAACAGCAGATTTTATATTGTTAATTCTGATGAAGAAGATACCCAATTAATGCCGAAACTGAACACTAATAATAGGAAACGGCAAAAGACAAATCGGCAAACGGCAAGATTCAAGATTGGACAAGAAAGATATCGATGAATTTTTCGAAGAGGGTGGTACCAAGAAACGAAAGCACCGCATTTCATCCACTGTTACAAAAGGCTGTGAAACCAGTGAACTCGTTTTTTTACCACAAACGAAGATAATATAAGCAGCGCAACGCACCTGATTAAAATCGAGTTATACTATCTGAAAAAGCTGAAAAGAATTCAACCCGCAGACTATTGGAAAAATGTTGAAGTGCGCGCCAAATATTATGTCGAAAATGAAGACACAAATTTACATTTGATTTATAATATAACGGAGGAAGTTGCATTTTCCCCTGATTATAAAAAAAATACATTTAATAATAATTAATTTGTTTAATTGTATCAAATTAATTAATTGTAAAAAATGTATTCATAGTAAACTTTACAAATTAATTTGTATAATCGTATCACATAAATTGTTTGAAAATGTATTAAAAGTTTACATTCAATAAAAATTAACTTGTATAATTGTATGACATAAATAAATTTGCATAAATAACTGTCCAATTGCGAAGAGGAGTGCGCCAGGGAGATGTGATATCCCCGAAACTGTTCACGCATCGGAAGATGTTTTCAAGACGTTGGACTGGAAATATCGTCGCATCAATGTCAACGGCGAATACATCTCTCATCTCCGCTTTGCTGACGACATAGTCATCATGGCAGAGTCGCTGGAGGAGCTCAGTGGAATGGTAAACGACCTCAATGCCACCTCTCGGCGGGTGGGACTCGGGATGAATTTGGACAAGACGAAAGTCATGAACAAGACGAAAGTTCAACGAACATATTCTACCGAGACCGGTAACCATAGAGGGTGCAACTCTTGAAGTTGTGCAAGACTATGTCTATCTAGGACAGACTGTCCAGTTAGGCAAACACAACTTCAACAAAAAGGCTGACCGAAGAATTCAGCAGGGCTGGGCTGCTTTTGGGAAGCTCCGTCGTCTGTTCTCGTCGCCACTGCCACAATGTCTGAAGACCAAGGTCTTCAACCAATGCGTCCTGCCTACAATGACATACGGTGCCGAAATATGGACTCTCACGGCAGAACTGGTCCACGAATTTCCTATTATATGTGTATTATATGTAAAATGCTCGGTATTTCCTTGATGGACAAAATCAGGAATACTGAAATCCGTCGAAGAACTAAAGTTTTCGACAAGTGATTACCAAGCTGAAGCGGCAATGGGCCGCTCACATTTGCCGTAGAACCGACAACCGATGCGGTAGACGGGTTCTCGAGTGGAGGCCACGTATTGGGGAGCAAAGCGTTGAACAATATGCATTCAAACATTTTTTTACAATAAAATCATTACGCAATGTATTTTCTGAAAATATGCTTATAAAATCGGACATGAATGTATTTACTTCACCTAAGCAAGCAATTAAACACGCACACATCTTTGTCTCAGCCCTTTAAGGGCCCTTACTACTCTACGAAAATATCTGATTTCACCCGCGCAGCTCGCTTTTCCCTTATGCGTTCCTAAAAACTAACGCTAGAGGCGCGCAGACCAGCGTAGACGCAAGTAAATTCAAATAAGTTTTAGTTTTACATATTTTTTGAGTAAAGAATTTAACATAATATGTAAAATTTATGATCAATTAATAAAAAATCTGTTATAAGGTAAAATTCTCTTAGTTTTACATGTACTCAGTAGAGGGCGTGTTTTTGGATTTATTTCATAATATGAAGAAAATAATTGATAAATTAAAAAAAAAACATTTTTTGCACTTGCAGACTATTTTTTACGTGAATAAATTACGTTTAGAGATTGAAAATTGAAATTTATTACTGTCAGTAATCATTAAATGAAACTAAAAAAAGATTTGATTCGAACGACAATAGAAAACATAAAATTTTATTCATATTATAATTTTATTAGTACTAAAACATTTAACAAGACCAAATTCTGTATATGAAAGCGCTATTTGCTATTATAGTTGTCACATAATCAACATTACGTAAATATTACATTTTGTTTATTATTTCATATTACTCGTATAATATATCTAACATAATGTTTCTGTAATATGTATAATTTATTATTAATCAAAATATAAGTTATATATTATAACAAAATTT
This sequence comes from Luffia ferchaultella, assembly GCA_949709985.1. Lineage (NCBI taxonomy): Eukaryota > Metazoa > Arthropoda > Insecta > Lepidoptera > Psychidae > Luffia > Luffia ferchaultella. Next base: position 2,223,916 of record OX453261.1, read on the forward strand.
GATACCTATAGTAGTTTTGGAAAAAAAAGCGTTGTTAACTACGACAGAACGGAGACGGTAGATATATTTTTACTTTTTTACTAACTTACTTAGCTTAAGTTTTTTTTTTTGATAGATTTCTACAAAATTGGAAAAGAAGTTTACAGTGTTTATAAAGAGTAAAAAGGTTTATTTTATTCATTATTAGTAGACAGAATACGCTGCTTCTGATCCACTTTCTCCAAGGCGAAAGTAGATAGTATACGCTACTTAAAACTTCATTTTAACATCTACTTAAAGAAAATAAAAACTTTTTCGATAAAATTCTAACATCTACTTAAAGAAATTAAATTGCAGATAATAAGTTTTGTTCTAATTAACTAAATGGTGTCAGTTATGACTTAAAACGTACTCCATATTGTTACGAACGGACTGAGTAATGACCGCCATCTAGCGTCAACCAGTAAAACCACTTTGTAGAAGGGTTTACAATAAGGACACACGAAACCCCTACTCAATACTAGATGGCGTTGGAGGAAAGAACCGCGGGGCTTTCTGGAACTATTTAGTGATTTCTGGAATGTTCTCGAGTTCCTTACGACTCATATAAATAGCCGTAGGAGCGTGAGCGAGTTCTGAGTTCAATTTTTGGGCTACTTTCGACGCGACTAAAAGCGAAACTAGTGATACAAGTGAAACCTACGACTTGGCTACGACCTAATACATCGTGAGTGCTTAGTGTTTGGACTTAGTGCTTAGTGTTTGGACTTAGTGTTTGTGTTGGACCTAGTGTTCGTGAATAAAGTCTTCAAAAGAGTCAGCAGGTCTTTCTCTCCAAGTTCGACTAACCCTAACACGTAACAATATCATTAGTCATCGATAAATTTATTAGCGACTCTGTTAAAAAATCTCACGCTCGAAAAATAGAAGCAAATTCCTCACAGGTGATTCGATTTGTATTCCCACGCCATTGTTATAAGATTTTCGTTATGTTATTGAACGGACACACATAATTCTTTAAAAAAAACATTATACACGTTCTAACTTGTCCATTTTTTGCGGGGGTGGTGGCAGACAATATTTTTTTATTAAGACTTCCATAAGATAAGAAAAAAAAGCCTCATTCGTTTAAGCTATTAACCCTGCGGCTGTGATTCGTCCACAGCTTGGACGTTGCGTTTCCGTAGGCCGGCTGTGCGGAGTCCACGTTGTGGACTTTTCGTCAACCACTTTTTTAAGGACTGTGCATGCATCCAAAGCTGTTGAATAAATTTAGAATGTGTTCCATCGGTAAGACGACAGGTAACACTACATTTAAAAAAAAAAAAAAAAGTCAAGTTTGCCTTGTCTATATTTTATAATACCAATCGCCATTTGTGTAACTACATGAAATATTTTCCGCTCAGTATAATTTAAAAAAATAATAGTAATATTATTTATTTAAAATATTTCATTCGTAATTATGACGTCTCGGTAAGTGTTTTTTAATTTGTGATTATTATTTTAGGAATTCTTTGTATATTTTTTATAAAATGAATATTGTTGTTTGATGACGCAATCCGTGGCTATATTTTCGATTATTTTTTTTGGGGTTAAAGTGACAGATCCTATTAATATGCAGTCAACCTTTTCATGTCATGTCGAAAAAAACATTACACGTATCGCTGGCGCAGGTGCTGTTCCCACGCATCAAAACGCACGATTTTTTTTTTCAATGTCTATTGTTGTAGATGGATATTTGAAGCCGTCGAATTTTGGAATTTATTAATGCATCAAAAATCTTTACGCACCTGTGAATAAAAAAAACTGACTTCCCCTCCAATGGTACACAAATGGTTTCTATTTAAGGTAACGTCTCTGATATCAAATGTCATTAAAATTTTCAAGGCGTCTCGCATCATATATAGTAAAAATAATTTCAAGTGATATTGAAAAACTTTTATATATGAAAATTTCGTTGAAGAAATGGAGTAAGAATATTTATAATAGTTTTTGTTGAAAAATAATGGTTTTTGTGATTTCTGTATGGGCATATAACAATATTTTATTATTATACATCAATCTTTTTTTTTCAGCATTTTGAACCATGAATTTCAATTGAGAGTTCACAACATGAGTTTGATTTGTATAATCCACTTTTTGATGAGGAACTAGTAGCCATTTTAGATGAGAAAGCAAATGAAATACAATCAATGTGAATATATTAAAAAGAGAGTTAATTACGCAAATTTTTTATTATGATAATTTGACACTTCGATTAATTATAAATTTATACTTTGCAGTTTTTCACAAATCGGTGGTGGGGAACAGACTTCTCACTAATGTCAACAGCAAAATAACAGAACTTTAGCATCACAAGATCAAATAATTAGTGTAAACGGTGATAAAGTGAAGTGTCAACTGTGCAATGTCACCATCAAAAAAGGTATTTAAGCAGTCATTTGAACAGTAATTTACATAAAAATAATAGTGCTCAAAGTTCTACTGAATTACCGAATGTAAAATTAGTAGGAAATGCTTTTGGTAATAGAGTTTTGATGTATAAAATAGTTTCAAATCACTCCTTCGAAGGTTTACAATTCAAGACCCCTGAAATGTTTTATGAATCAATTAACATGCTTAAAAGTCAAGTTTATAATTTATGCTGATTTTGTTCAAAAAACCAAAAAACTTAGAAAACTCCTTTGAATTTCAAACATGTAATTTTGTATTATGTATGGGGGATACATTACATGATTTTTTTGATTATTTAAGTTTAACCATCAAAACAAAGTTAAGTGAATTTGAAAGCAAAGATAGTGGATGGTCTTTAAAAAAAATGAAATATATTCTAATGAATGTTAATAAGTTAAATCCGTTTCGCAGTTCATCATATTGTTACGAACACACAAAGCAACTAGCGCCATCTAGCGTCAACCGGTAAAACCACTCAAAGAACAAAGGCAACATGAGACCCCCTACTCAATGCTAGATGGCGTTAGAAGAACTACTATAGAAGTATAGTCTCGAAAAACCGGGTACATGCGCAAAACTTTCCAGAATCATCCAACCCGGTCGATCACGTTCGCGCGAGTCGGGTAAGTTCTGGAATGGTCTGGGGGCTCGTCTCAGCCCATATAAATAGCCGCAGGGAGGCGAGCAGTGCAGTTTAGTTTTGGGCTACCTTCGAGGCGACTTCGAAGTGAAAAACTAGTGATCAAGAGTGATACAAGTGAAATCTACGACTTGGCTACGACCTAGGACATCGTTAGTGATCAAGATCAAGGTGTTTGGACGTAGTGCTTTGTGTTGGACCTAGTGCTAGTGAATAAAGTCTTCAAAAGAGTCAGCAGGTCTTTCTCTCCAAATCCTTCGAACCCTAACACGTAACAATATATTGATTTATCTAGGGATATAAAAATTAAAAAAGCTATTATCAACGTTAAAATCAAGAATGTTATGTGTCTGAAATGGAGTTTACTTGCAGCAAGATATCAAACCGTACAACATTCAGATAGAGTCAACTCTTATTTAAAATATCAAAACAAATTAAATTTTAATGAGATAGCTTTTCCTGTTAAGCTTAAAGATATTTCTAATGTTGAACAGTTGAATAATATAAGCATAAACGTGTTTACTTTAGAATATTCAAACCAAAATAAGCGTCATGAGGTAATTTGTCCAGTTTATCACACAAAATGTCGCAAACCGTTACATGTAAATTTACTGTACATTATGAATTGGTGTTAGAGGTTTTATTAAAAATATATTAAAGCTTATAAATCAACCAATATTCTACAATTTGATAATTTCATTAAAAAGTATAAATTACCATTCGTAAAATATGCTGATTTCGGAGCATTGTTAAAACCTTTGAATAGTCAACCGTTACAATCGAATGTGAAGCCCTCAACTAATAATACACATAAACATTAAGTGTATACTTTTGGTTATTTTACAAAACGTTTTTTTAATGATAGATTTTCTAAATACAGAACGTACACGTTCTGGCACATGGTAACGCCATGTCACCTCACATCATCGCTTGCACGTCAGCCGACCAATCAGCAAACACCGGAAAACGCGTACGGGACACAACCATAAGAGTAAGCAGCACATATACAGACACGAAGTGCAGACAAGACAAAGTCCAAACCTACCGATTATGCGACCTAATTAAATATCATAAAGAACACAACAGCAGTTAAAAACACAACCTTAACTATAACGCAATTAGGTCGACGGCGGCAAACTCATACGCACGCAGTACATAATCGGATCATAGTGAGATATAGTCACTGAAGCGGGAAGGACTTGGCTAGGGCTTACCACAACATCCCCGTACACGAACAAGACGTTGACAAGACAGCCATAACGTCACAATTTGGTCTATTTTCCTTTAAAAAAAATGCCCTTTGAACTGAAAAACTACAGTCAGACATTTCAGCGCTATATGGATCATTCCATCCTAAGAGGATTAGATTTTACATTCTGTTACATTGACGACGTATTAGTCGCTAGCGAGAATACTGATCAACATAAAAACCACTTGCATAGATTATTCGAACGACTTGATCAACTTGGCATTACACTGAACACAGACAAGTGCGAGTTCGGGAAAGACAACGTAGATTTTCTCGGATTTAATGTGTCTAAGGACGGGATAAAACTGCTTAAACACAAAATCCAAGCCATCATCAATTACCCGAAACCACAAACGGTGAACAATTTAAGACAGTTCTTGGGCATGACCAACTTCTACCGAAGTCACATTCCGCACGCTGCACAAACTCAAGCGCCACTCAAACAATTTTTGCATAACACAAAACGTAAAGATAAAACGCCTATAGTATGGAATGACGCAGCCAACGCTGCATTCGAAAAATGCAAGGAGGACCTCATCAACGCGACTACGCTACCACACCCCATACACGGCGCACCCATAGCGCTAATGACAGACACGTCAAACAGCCATGCGGGTGCCGTGCTTCAACAATGGGTTAACAATAAATGGTTTCCTTAAGGATTCTTTTCCAAAAAGTTTAGTGACGCACAAGCAAAATACTCCTCATACGACCGAAAACTACTCGCGATATTCCTTGCAGTTAGGTGTTTCAGAAACACAATAGAAGGTAGGGAACTCATCATATACACGGACCATAAGCCGTTTACATTTGCCTTCTCTAAAATAAATTCACCAAACGAAACTCCGCGACGCACACGACAACAGACATACATCTCCGAAATCACTACAAAGATACGTTACGTGACCGGAACAGAAAACTTCGTAGCCGATTCCCTGAGCCACATAGAGACAATAGCATGTCCCAGTCCGTTAGATTATGAGAACATAGCCGAAGCACAAAAATCGGATTCGTTCGTAACACAAAACACAAACTGTGCCGATTTTATATTCCTTTCACTTCCGGGAAGCAATGTTAAAGTATTATGCGAAGTATCAAAATCCCATGTACGTCCGTATCTGCTGGAGCGATTTCGTAGACTGGCCTTCAAAGCAGTTCACGAAATTAGCCATCCAAGCATAAGAGCAACCAGGAAACTAGTCGCAAATAAATTCTTTTCGTCCAACTTGACGACGGACATCAACAAACTAACGCGCCTGTATACCGTGTCAAAAAGCCAAAATTCATAGGCATACTGTTTCTGAGCTAGGCAAATTTGAAACTGCCGGACGCTTTCAACACGTGCACTCATATATCGTAGAACCCGTACCCACGTCACCAAGGGGATATCGATTTATACTCACCTTGATCGATAGAAAAATATACGGGCCGAAAGCAATCCCACTCAGGGAAATAACAGCCGAAGCAACGGCAAAAGCAATATACCATCACTGGATAGTGCGATTCGGCTGTCCATCGAAAATAACAACCGATCAAGGGAGACAGTATAAAAGCGATCTTTTTCAACAACTAGCGAAATTCCTAGGAGTTCAAAAACTACGCACAACCAGTTACCACCGTCAAGGAAATGGCCAAATAGAGAGGTTCAATGGCACCCTTAAAAACGCCCTTAAGACCAAATTGACCAACAAGTCATGGGTAGACGAATTGCCTTCAATTTTATTCGATATTTGCAACACACCACGGCAGGACACCAAAGTGTCCCCCGCTGAAATAGTTTACGGGCAAACACTACGAATACCCGGACAATTTTTCGAGGACGACATTAAACAAACCAACACAGACCCACATGCTTCATAATCACATTAAAAAAATCAATCGACCGATTCAAAGAAAAGGCCGAGCCTAAATCATCCAAAGCCACTTACGTACATCCAGACATGAAATCGTGCACTCATGTATTCATCAGAAACGATATGCTAAAAAAAATCTTTGCAAAAGAACTACGACGGTCCCTACATGGTAATCAAACGAACGGACAAATACTACACTGTACGAATAGGCGACAAAGAAAATAACATAAGTATCGATAGGTTGAAACCAGCTTATCTGTTAACGGACGATAGCGCAGAAAATCACGCTATATACAGGATCTAATTGTATAAACGTATTTATGGAAACACTTAAACAAGATTTAACATTTATTACTAAGAAAATTTGTTTTCCGGCCCAAACATTACAATTAACAGATGAAAATAAACGTGTTATATTTAGTTCAATAAAATGTTGTATATGTAGCAAAGGTTTCAACAGTGAGCCGGCGATTAAATTCGATTGGAATAGTGGTCTTTTTTAAGGAGTGACGTAAGATTTGTGCTGAAAAATATGTACCGCCCAAATTCATACCAGTGTTTTTACATAATTAATGTAATTATGATGCACATTTTATTGTCCACGCCTTAAATTTCGATGAAGGTAATGTTGAACTTATACCTCAAAACAAAGAAAAGTATGTTTCTTTCACCAAAAAACTATACATTAATAACTTCGCTAATAGCCTACGTTTTGTTGGCTCATTTAAATTATGGGTCGCAGTCTTCAAACACTTGCAAATAATTTAAAAGACGAACAATTTGTTGAACTACGAAAAAATTATCCATTAGATGATGCTTTTAAATGATTAAAAGTTAAAGGATTTATCCTTATGAATATTTGACATGTTATGAACGCCTTGCTCAAACATCATTACCTCCCCGTGATGATTTCTATAGTTGTCTAACTGATACTAATATACTGCAGAAGAATATGAACGTGCTAAAGACGTTTGGAATAAGTTTGAATGTAAGAATATGTAGGAATATTCTGATTTGTATTTGAAAACCGATATTTTACTATTAACAAATGTGTTTGAAAATTTCCGTAGTGTCTGTCTCATTACATATGATCGTGATCCCGCGCAATACTTCACAGCCCCCGAACTTAGTGCCGATGTTATGCTTAAAATAAAAAACATTCGTTTAGAATTATTAACCGAGATGGATCAAATAAATTCCATAAAATCAGGTATTAGAGGAGGGATATCACAGTATAGTAACAGATATGCGAAAGCTAATAACACTTACTTGAATAATTATAATGAGCAAATCCCTTCGTCATTTATTGTATATTTAGACGCTAATTTACGAGGGCCGTTCAGAAAGTAACCTCCGATCGGTCACAGTGCGGGCAGTGGGGGGAGTAGCGACGCTATCTGTGCATTCACGCACTTAGCAGGTCAGTCGGCATCAAGGCGTGGTCAAGTGAACGTCGTACCTGCGCTAGTTTAGTGTTTGTGGCAGTTTGAAATGTGTGCTGCAATAGAAAACCCCGCCAAATGAGAAGTGCGTGCTGTTGTAAGGTTTTTTACAGCCAAAGGATATTCTGCAGCAGCTATTCATCGTGAGCTTTGTGCCGTGTACGGACCAAGAGTTATGAGTGAAGGAGTTGTCCGTGAATGGGTACGTTTATTTAAAAGTGGACGAGAAAACGTTCATGATGAAGAGAGGAATGGTAGACCATCATTGGTGACTGACGAACTCGTTCAGACAGTTGATGCAAAAGTTCGTGAAAATCGACGTTCTATAATGTCGGAGTTGTCTACTGATTTTCCAAAGATTTTTAAGACTCTCTTGTACGAGATAGTGACAGCAAGATTGGGTTACCGTAAGTTCTGTGCACGATGGGTGCCCAAAATTCTTACCGACCACCACAAAACTCAAAGAATGGCCTCTGCATTAGACTTTCTGTCACGTTATGAGGACGAAGGAGAACCTTTGTTCAACAGAATCGTGACCGGTGACGAAACCTGGATTAAGTACGTGAACCCTGAGACAAAAGAACAATCAAAGATGTGGGCACATTCAAATTCGCCTACCAAACCAAAAAAAGCCCGGCAAGATTTTTCTGCCAGAAAACTGATGGCAACGGTATTTTGGGATGCCAAAGGGGTGTTGTTGGTTGAATTCAAGGAACGTGGGACGACCATTAATCAAGACGTGTACTGTGAAACACTAAAAAAAAATTACGACGGGCTATACAGAACAAACGCCGTGGTATGCTGACTTCCGGTATCGTTTTTTTGCACGATAACGCCCTACCTCACTCTGCTCGCAGAACAACAGCCCTTCTTGAGTCCTTCAAGTGGGACGTTTTCAACCATCCACCTTACAGCCCAGATCTGGCGCCAAGCGACTATCACCTCTTCATGCATATGAAGAAATGGCTCGGGTCCCAGCGGTTTGATGACGACGAAGAGCTCAAAGATGTGGTCACAGGCTGGCTCCAGGCACAAGCGGGTGATTTTTATGCAGAAGGAATTTCAAAGCTTGTGAAGAGATACGGTAAGTGCCTCAATCGTTATGGAGACTATGTAGAAAAATAGTGCGAAGATGTAGTTGTAAGATGTATATAATAAAATATTTTTATTTAACTTGGTGTATTTTTTGAAATCAACCGGAGGTTACTTTCTGAACGGCCCTCGTATATGGCCGGGCGATGTCTAAATATCTCCCAGTAAATCCAGTGAGTAGAAAATACCATTGATTTGAACATTTCTGAAACTTAAGATTACGGCTACATATTAAAAGTTGATTTACATAACCCTAATATTTTACATGTACAACATTCAGATGTTCCTTTTTGTCCTAAAAATATATGTGTAGGTCAATGTCAAAGTAAAAAACTGGTACAAAATTTAAAAAAATAAAACTAAATATATAATTAATTATATAAACTTGTTGCCATGTTTGAAAAATGACTTTGTTTTAACAAAAAATCATAGAATACTTTAATTTAAACAAACTCCTTGTTAAAAATTTACATTGATTTAAATACTCATCTTCGATCGATGGCTAACTCATATTTCGAAAAAGACTTTTTAAATTAATGAACAAATCTGTTTTTGGAAAAACAATGGAAAATACTGAAAAGAGAGTAAATGTCAAAATTGTAACTCGTTGGGAAAATCGTGGTAAAGCTTTGGGTTTAAACGATTACATTGCAAAGCTTGAATTTCAGAACATGACAATTTTTTCTGAAAACTGTACAGCTGTTCAGTTAAAGAGAACTAAATTATTTTATAATAAGTCTATATATTTAGGTTTTTGTGTTTTAGATTTATCAAAAACTTTGATTTACAATTTTCACTATGACTATATAAAATCAAAATATGGATACCGATAGATTGATATATCAAATATTTACTGATGATTTATAATGACATTAGACCTGACCTGTTGCGTTATCGTTAGCTCGAAGCAAGAGGGTTCCAACTAGCGCTTTTTCGTAAATTTGTATTTTTCGTTATATAATTTTCTCATACTGAAAATCTGATCAATAAAAAGTTAAAATAAATGTGTTTTAGTCAAGTTATTAAAAGGCTTAGTCTGCGCGTTTAAACGATTTTACTCAAGAAATAATTATACAGGTGAAATTAATTTAATTCAATCTAATCAGCGTGATTTACATACTTTAGAACAAATTTCTAATTCTGTTCATACTACAGATCATTCACAAAATGTATATTTAGACGAAGAGTTTGGTTGTTTTTATCAAGCACAAGTTCAAAACAATAGCAGTCAACGGTATGTAATATTAGAATACTGTACTACCTTTATTCTCTGTCATGGTGTACGTGTACTCTATATTTTAGTAAATGTTTATTTTTTTTTCAGAAATTATGAAGATGCTCTAGATTCTATACAGAATCCAACATTAAATGTTGCTAAGAAAGATTACATGATTATATTAGATGAGAAGACTGGTTTGTTTCAGAAGGTGTTACCTGATAATTGTGTGAAGCAACTGTATGTTGGTTGCTTTATGAATTATTTTGAAAATTTTATTACCTGTATATATTTTCCATATGATTTCATTAACTTTCTGCCTCTCAGGTGGATACTCATACAGGTGCATCCTATACTTTTTTCTGAGTAGGAGCGATAAGTTTTAGCGATTCAGATTAGGAATGATATAATGCTTTTTCTGTTGAAAAATGTAATGTAAATGTGATGTAAAATGTAAAAAAAAATATTTAAAGGATACTAATTTTATTGTATGACCCCTTGATAATTTTACAATTTTTCAGAAAGAGCAAACAACGAGAAAATACAAGAAAAAGATTACGGTATCCGGAAAAATGGAAACGCATTGAACGTCACATAAAACATGAAGCTGGCGAATCTTATATATCCAGTCGTGGTAAAACTGTTCCTCCTAGGGCTGTGAAAAACAAAAAAGACTGTCTTAATAATTGTAAGCTTAATTGCAGTTGATCATTTAACGAAAGTGATAGACAAAACATTTTGGAAAAATTTTATGGTATGACACGAAATGAAAAATATCATTTTATACTGCAATCCTCAGAAAGAGGTTCAAAAAAACGTTCAACTAGAAAAAGTACCTTTCGAAAATTTTCCTTTATTTATTACTTTTGTTTTCGTGGAAACCTAATCAGAGTATGCAAGCTATTCTATTTAGGTACATTAGATATTTCCCAAAAAATGGTTTATAACATTCATGAAAAAAGAAATAAGGAAACAGGTATTCCACCGATAGATCAGAGGAGAAGACATAAAAATCAACGGAAAATAAATGAATTGAAAAAAGATGAAATCCGAAGTCACATAAAATCATTTCCAACGGTTAAGACACATTATTGCAGGGCCACTTCGCGAAAAAGTATTTAGAATCATCTTTAAGCATAACTAAAATATACTCTCTCTATGAGGAATGATGTCTGCAAAATAATACTTATCCGTTAAAAAAGTCCATGTACTCTAAAATATTTAATGAAGAATTCAACTTAGATTTTCGCACCTAAAAAAGATGTGACATTTGTTCACACTGGGAGATAGCTAAAAAAGAAAAATATTGACTAAAGACATAGATCAAATTTATAGGGAACACCAGAAACAAAAAATTTCAATGAGAGAAGAAATAAAGATAGACAGAAAAACATAGTTTTGAGTTTTGATCTACAAAATGTTATAACTTGGGCTAAAGCTGATATTAGTAACTTCCTTTATAGGATAAAAGGAAATTGAATTGAATGTACAATTTAACTGCACATTACTCTCCTACAAAAAAAAAGTGTACTGCATAGTGTGGACTGAAGATTTATCTGGCCGTTCAGGTAACGATTTAGCAATTGCGGTCAGAATTTTAGTAGAAACTGTTTTTAAGGATAATCCAAATTTAAGTTTTCGAATCCTGTGGAGCGACCCATGTGTACCACAAAATAGAAATAGTATGGTATCATATGCAATCTTGGACTTTTTAAAAAATGAGAATTTTAGGGAAATTGAATTAAAATATTCCACTCATTCTGCAAGTCAGGAAGTCGACAAAATTCATTCCTGCATCGAAAGAAATTTATCGAAAGCTGAGTTTTATTCTCCTGTTTCTTTCATGAAAATAAAAGGTATTTTTATTATTTTTTTCATGAAAATAATAAAAATACCAACACATTGAGTCCTTATAAAATTAAACAATTAACTATCCAAGACATAAAAGATTATACTACTTGTAATAAGTTCCTGTAATTTGAAAAAGTACCATACACCAAGGTGATAGCGCTTCGATTCACTGAATGTTATTTTAATGTATCATATAAAGTTTCTCACTTAGGTGATTGGATAAATGTAAATATATTGCCTAGCATTGAAAGGCTAAGGAGACAACGCGTTCTAGGCTCGTATGGAAATAATATAGTTTATAGCAATGAACCATATCTCACGGGCCCCTAAACGTCTTGTCATTGGTTGTTCGGTTGTTCCCGTTCGCTGGCTGACTGTCACCTCTACTATAATTTGGCGCCCATACGTGTTGTATTCGCTAATTCCCTTATGTAAGTTGTTCAGTACTAATTCAATAAATATATTAGTTTTAAATATCGAATTCTAGGATCTCTGTAACGAACTAATTACGTGGAAATTTTTCTACGCCGTGTGATGGCCAAATGTCAGATGTAAAAAAAATGGCGTTCCACGCTTGACAGAATTCGTGCAACAATTGAAAATTCGTATTGGATTTCTGGTTCCTAGTCGTGTGCTTAGTTTTTTGTTTTGCATGTGCAAACATGACGAGAAATCGTAAACATCAAACTTCACCAGCTTCCCCGGAACCTGTACTTGAAAATGCAGTGTCACAACCGATGAGTCGGTCTGTCATAATGTCGGAAGAAAATTTTTCCACATTATTATCGTCCCTGCAGCGATCTCAAGCGGAAATATGTCAACAAATGTTACAACAATTTAAATCATCTACTACCAATGGAAGTACTAACGTGCATGATGATAAGCAACGAAACTTTTCGCAATGCCCTGCTCGTTTTAGTGGTTCCACCGGCAAAGAATTAGAACCATTTTTAGATGCTATCCAAACTTACAAAGATTGCGTCGACATCACGGACGCAAATGCGATCCGCGGGTTATCAATGTTACTCACCGGTAACGCTGCCACATGGTGGCAAGGAATCAAAACTTCGACCAATACTTTTGTAGATGCCATTGTGAAATTGAGAAGCGCATTTGGTGTACGAAAACCACCGTCGAAATTATACAGAGAAATATTTTCTTCGGAACAAGATCAATTTGAAAACACGGATATTTTTGTAGCGAAAAAGCGAGCCTTATTCGCTAAAATTCCTACCGGCGATTTATCGGAGAAAGTGCAACTAGATATGATCTACGGCCTTATACACAAAAATATAAGGAAAAGGTTTCTGCGCGAAGACTTTAAAACATTCGATGAGTTCTTACAAAAAACACGAGTTATTGAGGATACGATGAAGGAGGACCCTCCATAGCCTACCTCAAGCATCACGCCACAGATCACGCCTCTGCAGCGCGGGGCGCATTTCACGCCACCACCGCCGCATGCATCATCGTCGTCCACACAACCGATGCATACGTCACCCGCACGGCCCACTCATAATATTCGCACGCCGCCGATTGCCTCCTGTTCTAGCCCGAGCGCCCACTTGGAGTCGCTTGAACAGGCAGAACCTAATTCTAATGAGGTACCATTACCACCGATCTACAATCTTAAAGGTAAAAGACGTTTTTGTACTTACTGTAAAAAGTACGGTCATACTCGTGACAATTGCCAAAAATTGCAGACTAAAAATAATATTACAAACTATCAAAATAGACCCATTGAAAATTTAAGTGATAAAATAACGTGTTACGGTTGTGGAAGTGTTGGTATTTTACGTGCTAATTGCAAAAAGTGTAACATTAAGTCACAGCAACGTAATGATGCTTTTTGTGCCTTAGATAATACGAATTTGCATAGTACTATGTTTTCTAGTTCATCAAATACCACACTGCAGGTGAATGCGACTGGTACTACCGCTGTGTCTGATACCGAATCATGTAATATTAAAAACAATATTAAACATTTCTGTCAACATACCACGTCAAGCTGGCCACGTCCGTGGTCACCTCAGTGTGATAGTTGTAAATTATTTATAAATAATAACTGTCAGTGTAAGTGCAAAGGCACTATTTGTTCATGTGTATATAATAATTCTTTTGTCAATCAAAAAGATAGCTATGTTCCTCTTGTTAATGATTGTAATGCCTCTTTGTTTAAAATTGAAGAAAAAGATAGGAATGTAGAGTATTTACCTGAAAATACTAATAATAATTGTGTTTTTGTACACAAAGATGATTGTAATAGTAATATTACTAAGCTTGCAAGCGTCGATGTAGACAAAGAGCTGACATCTATAGACCAGAAGCCAATGAATTCTTTACATTGTACGTCGAATAATGTAAACGCTTCTGCTGATTGTTTATTTAATAATATTGATAATATGAATTGCGTTGCATATGGCGTGCATAATTATAACTTGCATGGTCAGAATCATGTGAAGGAAAAGCTCACAACTGAAGTTTGCTGTTTATCGAGTTGTGTTAAGGGGAAGTCCCAATGTATGACTGACTCTTTGCTTTTCCCAAGCATGCCCTGTCGCCGTCCAATTTTGGAAATTGAAATTTTAGGCGCGAAGGGGACTGCTTTAGTAGATTCCGCAGCTAAAGGCTGTGTTGCAGGTTATACGCTATATACTCTTCTTCTGGAAAATGGACATCCTATGGAAAAATCAGCCAAAAATATTAAACTCGCTGACGGCTCAAATAAATTAGCGAATATTTTCACTACCGTAGTAGAAGTGACACTTGTCCATAAGATTTTGTTGGTCCAACTCATAATTTTTCCAGATGCGCGCAATAATGAAACTTTGTTAGGAATTGATTTCTTAGTTCAAGCTAATCTAGTTCTTAACTTTGGCAAAACTTTTTGGTACTTCTCGGAGAAACACAATGAGAAATACAAACTTCGTTTGGAACCTGAAGCGCCTCGTACTTCGTTTGCTGCCGTTGATGTTCTTCGGTCGGAAGAAGGTATTAACCTTCCAGAATGTGAACGTGATGTTCTTGCCCAACTTCTCGTAGAATTCAATGATATCTTTAGTCTAGGGGGAGGGCCTACACCATATGCTGAACACCATATAGATACTGGTGATCATCTTCCCGTCGCTGTACCGCCTTACCGTTTAACACCAGCGAAAAAGGAAATTATGAAATCCGAAATCGAAAAGATGCTCGCTGACGACATCATCGAACAATGCGAATCAGCATGGGGAGCTCCAGCTTTATTAGTACCAAAACGCGACGGAACTTTTCGTTTTTGTGTTGATTATCGCAAATTAAATTCTATCACGAAATCCGATACTTATCCAATGCCTCGTATCGATGAATTATTGCAGTCTTCAAAGAGAGGGTGTGTAATGAGTACACTCGATCTACGAGCTGGTTATTGGCAAATACCTGTTAAAGTTAGCGATCAGGACAAAACTGCTTTCACTGTACCTTTTGGAACTTTTCGTTTTAAAAGATTACCGTTTGGCCTGAAAAACGCTCCCGCAACGTTTCAACGTCTAATTGATAAGTTTAGATCCAGTTCGACGTTAAAAGACACAACAGTATTAGCATATCTTGACGATTTACTTATTATCTCTGATGATTTTTCTTCACACATAAAAGACTTACGTGCTGTTTTCAAGCATGTCCGTACGTACAATTTACGTCTCAATCGTAAGAAATGCGTTTTTGCGAGAGAAACGGTCAAATACTTGGGTCACATTATTTTTCAAGATGGTATTTCAGCTGATAATGATAAAATTCGGGCGATTCTAGATATGAAGAAGCCTTCATCGTTGAAACATCTGAGGACGTTCGTTCAAACATGTTCATGGTTCCGTAAGTTTATACCGAGGTTTGCTCAAATTGCTGAGCCGCTTACAAAGCTAACTCGGAAAAATCAGCCATGGCAATGGGGCCCAGACCAAGATGAAGCCTTTAACGAATTAAAGAGGTTATTGACCATCTCACCCATTCTCATCCAAGCGGACTATAGTAAGCCCTTCATTTTAAGAACAGACGCTAGTAACTACGCCCTTGCAGCAGTTCTTTTACAAGGGGAAAAGAATGAAGAAAAGCCTATTGAATACGCTAGTCGTCTTCTCACACCGGCTGAACGTAACTATAATACCACTGAACGAGAAGCTTTAGCAGTCGTTTGGGCTCTAGATCGTTTTCGTGGATATATAGACGGACATCCAGTTATAGTCGGTAGTGACCATCAACAATTAAAATGGTTACGGTTAAAAATTAAACATTTTCATGGTCGTGATGAGGATATCCCGGCTCCACTCGTACCTAAACGTAAGCGAGGGCGCCCTCGTTGTCAAAATTGAAAATCATCTGCTAGCCCACGAGCGAGGACGTTCTCATGGTCTAGAGGGGGAGTATATAGCAATGAACCATATCTCACGGGCCCCTAAACGTCTTGTCATTGGTTGTTCGGTTGTTCCCGTTCGCTGGCTGACTGTCACCTCTACTATAAGTTCTATTTCCCAGAGATTTACCTGATCCAAAAACTTTAAGAAAATACAAACGGGGCTTACTGAAACTTAAAATTAAAAGTATTAAAAGTATGCTGAAGTGGATGCCACTACTAGATAAAGAATATTACTATGCTCTTTTCAGAGAAATTAACTCCATTGTTGAAGCAGAATAAATAACAATTTTTATTAATTAGACATTATTAATAATTAACATTATGTAATTAGGTAAGTAATGTGTGTAAATGACTAATAAAAATATAATTTGCAAATAGTTTTTTATTAAAACATAGTCCTATCTTACCACCCTATTCTGTACTATAAAGTTCTAACTAACAATGTACCTTGTCGCTCTATACTACAGACAAAATTTGAGTGCAAAAAAGTTCTAAGTACAGAAAATATTTTCGAAAAGTTAAGATTTTTCAATGCTTTTCAAATATTAGATATTACAATCTGTATTATTTAGTTCAAAAAATAAACAGAACATGTTAAAATAACCCAGATACTTGTAGATTAGAAACAGATCAATATTGAAGTAGCATTTGCTTTTATTGTAAAATGGACTTTATATCAGATGGAACCCTCTTGCTCCAAATTAACGTTATTTCGATACATCAGATTATGACCTCGAAAATCGGTTTGGGTTTCCTCAAGTGAACAAAAAAAATTGGATTTGTTCAAAGATGAAAACAATGGAAAATTATTTAAAGAATTCGTTGGACTTCGTTCTAAATTGTATGCTATTGATGTTGAAGACAAATTCATTGCTAAGGCTAAAGTATCATTAGATGTGTTACAAAAAAATTTACCCTAGAAGATTATAAAACTTGTCTAAATAATAAAAAATTAGCACAAATGGTTGATTTAAATCTATTAAACACGTATACATTCTCAAAAAATATGTAAAAATCATTAACGTTCCATGATGCCAAACGCTATTTACTCGATATTTGTTTTGGATACACTTGCACGGGGTCATTATAAAATAGCTGATTAAAAACCTTAGAATTATATTATGTACATTTTTATTATTAAATACATTAATTACATTTTTTTTTATAAAAGCATTTAAATATTATTATTATTATATACGATAAGATGACGTTCCGATTATATATAAAATGTTTTATATGTACTTATTATATAAGATTTTGTATGTACTTATAAGATGTTTAAATGTGTTTAGATGTACATAAATATAAGATTTAATTTTTTGTAATAAGATATTTAAATGTATTTTAAAATAATATAATATAAAAACAAAATAATAAATTTTAAAATGTAAAATTTAATTTAGGTAAACTTATCATTGGCTTTGCAAAATGTAATTTTTCATATTTTAAGTTTACAAACTATTTATAGCAGTAAGTTTACTTTATAACAATAAATAAATAAATTATAGTTAATATCAGGGCGCATATCACAAAAATGCAATATAGACGTTATAAAATCGAGCATTTATTATAAAGTAAATGACGTTCGTTTTTTTTAAAGATGCGTATAAAACTAGTCATATTAAATATAAAAATGTCGTAGGACACAAATTAAAACCCTTACCTAACGGAGGTTAAATAAGACAAACTTATTCAATATTACATTAAAATAGTGTAAAATCAGATAGCAGCATCGTCCACATAAACAAATTAATAAAATAAAAAACTAAGTAATTAACTAAGAACGAACGAAAACTGTATGTAACTTTATATATAGACAGCAATAATTGTATTAAAATTTTAATTGTGATAGACTAAGCATGAAAAACGCATGATTTTGCACGATAGACATGTCTAATATGTTAGATAATATACAACTATTTTATAAGGAAGAATTATACTTAATGTCATATAGGCATGTTTTAAGGAAAATGTAAAAGCTAGGAAGATATAATATCCTTGGGGACTAAAATTTCGTAGCTAACGACTATATATATTATATATAGATTATAGATTTATAGAGTTAGAACCACATAGGTGACAAAAACATAATTTTATAGGAGAGAAGAGAAGTAGGTGTATAATTAAAGTAATAGAGGAGCAAAGATATTCTAAAGTACCGATATCTACCTTGCAAATTTAATGATTGTTAGCACGTTTTTTTTACTTATTAAATTGTGCAAAGAAGTATAATTATTTCTAATTTTGTAATTGTGGTCTTTTAATGCACCAGGATTTATACAAGGCCTTAACACCCTATTCAGTAACATAATTTATTTATTTTATGCAAAACTATAAACCAAAATATTATGCAGCAATCACAATTCAAAATACATCTTTGTTTCCGGCAATTAAATGATTTTCCAGTTACAGTGTATGTTATTTTAAAACACATACATATAATTAAAAAATTCAATAAATCAATTTTCTAAGGAACTGTGGGCTTTTAGCAGTCACCGGTTCAATTATACACATAAATATATATATACCAAAATGTCTTATTCGCCAAACGAATCACAATTTACGTATTTTCTCATAACGCCAAAAATGTACATACTAAATTGAAATAATCCTTTGACACAGAAGGCGCCTTGCCAACATAACCTTATTAATTGCGTCACCTAGAGTCTCTGCACATAAACAAAAACATTCTTATATCAGCGCCCCTAACGGAAAAGTAGTAAAACCTCTAAATTACTCTGACAGCACAAAATAGCGCCATCAAACATTTTAACCACTCATAAGATGTCTAAATTAAACCGTGTCAGCGCCACCATCGGAAAAATAATAAAACACAGTCAAATCTCTATAAATTCAACAAACTGACACCAAAGGAACGTTACAACGGAAAAATAGTAAAACCTTTAACACTCAATACAGCGCCATCTCGGAAAACCGATACACAACTCTATATAGGGCGTAAGCGCCACCTAGCGAAAAGGTGGAGAATCACAATGAACCATACAGAAACTAAGCCTTGTGGAAACTGAATGCGCGGCCACATCCGTAAATGGCACTGGCAAATCAAAAATGTGACCTATAGTTCCAACTTTAGACAACGGAAAACGCTGAGACAACCATAGATGGCGCTATTAATTAAATAAAAATATTTTATAAAAGATTTACTTTCATACAACAAACATTAGAAATACCTAAGAATTAACAAGATTTGTATAATTAAATGCGTTTGACAAAGCTTATTAAACCATTGCAAATAATAATATTTAGTTTTTTTTATATATACATTTAACATTAACGTTTACTTATATCATCGAAACAATTTATTTAGAAAATAATACAAATAAATTCCTAGCTAATAATTTTATTGCATACACATTTTATTACATATAACATATATTATACACTGATTCATTACCAGAATCGGAAATTTTCCACCTGATCAAACTTTCGGAACTGGTTTTTAATCATAGAATATAAATAATAGTAATTAGAATAATTTACGTCTGACAATTTACGTTTTATGCGCTTAGAGACTGGTTAGAAATATAAACTGTTTTACACTAAGTTAACAAAAAAAAAATTAACAAATTAAGTAAGAATTTCACTCATAATTTACATCATCCTCAAAACTTAACTCTATAAACATAACTACCTTAAAATTAAATTAACCTGGCACTGAAGTCATTATATCTCTTGTCCGAAGTTACAAAAGAAGAAGACAGCTCACAAAACAAATAAATATAATCTTACTAAGTAAGACATACTTAGTTACTTCGAACCAAACAAAGGAACCGAAAACCAATAGGTACCACAACACATACTTAACACTATTGAACACTATAACAACAGTGGCACCAAAATCCCAAAAGAAAATTTTAAAACCACAGCGCCGTGGACGACAAGCAAAACCTACCGCGTAAGAAGTTTAGCAAACAACTGAACTACCGATAGAAGAGACACAAAACAACATGCACCATTGGGGAACAAATGAACTTTCTATAATGAGACTTAATTTCAACTTGCATAAACCCTTTAGTAAAACGTGTAGAAAGCCTTGAACGCAGTAGTTTTAAACGCCAGCTACAGCGGCGGAGACCCCGTCGAAGCGATAAACGACTGCGAACAACCACCAAGAAAAAGAGCATTCATTATGATGCATGTTCCAACAAAGCCATCCCTCAACGGAACAGGAACACATCCAATTTCCTTTTTAGAGGACGTGCAAAGGTACATGCGCAAAGTTAACCTACCTCAAGGAGATGTAGACTCCATATTAGACTGCCTCGTAGGAGATGCAAAAAACTGGTCAATAATGTATAACAAAAAATGGGACCACTACAAGGAGTTTAAAAAGGATTTCCTCGAACAATATTGGAGCAGAAAAGCCAAAAATATCGTAAAAAGAAAACTGGGAAGTGGAAGATGGAATCCACAATCAAACAAAACAATGATAGACTACTTTTCAGACATTTACGAGAAGGCAAGACGACTAATAAACAATTACTCGGAAGAAAACATTGTAGATGAAATAATGCAACATTTCCCAGAAAACGTACAAAGCGTATGGTTCATAAACGGAGCCAGTGGAGTAATCGCCGCGGTTCGATTCCTGAGAAACGTAGAACGACCGAAGGAAATAGTAGAACGAACCTATCAACAGCCGTATCTATGAGGCTTAGGAAAGCTAGCAATGATGTAGTGCTTAAAATAATTAGGGCTATGAATAAAAAAAAAGCCCTGGTATAGATAATATAAGAGTAAAAGACTTATTATACATTAGCACAGAGATTACTCCCGTTATTACTCATCTAATTAACGCATGTATTTCCATGTCCTTATATCCTGATCAGTTGAAGACGGGAATCATTAGGCCAGTTCATAAAAAGGGCAGCTATGATGATGTAAACAACTATCGACCTATAACAATTCTGTCAAGCATTGATAAAGTGGTTGAGAGATACTTTGGTAATGAGATAACAAACTTTTTAACAGCCAATAATTTAATTAACGACAGACAATACGGTTTTCAAAGAGGCCGAGGTACTTCTCAATTATTTTCAAGATTTGTTAGCGAGGTCAACCATCACCTGAACAACCGTGACCAGGTGTTGGTTGTCTTCATTGACTTTAGCAAGGCCTTCGATGTTTTAAATTACTCCACGCTTTTTGGTAAGTTACAGCGGATTGGTGTGCGGGGACCTCTGCTACAGTGGTTCTGCGACTACCATAAAAATCGAAATACATTGGTTCGTTTGAAGGGATGTGACAGTGATGTCATACCGACTGTGCAGGGAACGGCTCAGGGATCCATATTGGGACCAACTGAGTACCTGGCATACGTAAATGACATGTGTGACCTCTTCGCAGAGGGCTCTGTCTACCAGTTTGCTGATGACACTTGTCTTATTAGTTATAAAAGGGACATTGTCGAGGCACAGGTGATGATGCAAAAAAACTTTGATTTTATGTGTAAATGGGCCTAGTTATCAACACAAGTAAAACAAAACTACTACATATTCATTCCCCTTACATGAAATCCCTTCATGACCCAAAAATTATTGCACATAACCATAACTGTTTGCATGACCAACCTGTTTTATGTAATTGTGAGCCACTTGAACTAGTCAGTCAGCAACTTACCTGGGCCTAATCATTGATAATAACTTCAACTGGAAGTCTCATATTGATCACTTATGTAACAAACTAAGACACCTTCGTGCGAAACTGGCCATATTAAAATACAAATTACCTTACAAAATACTTAGATTGTTATACCTATCATTAGGCGATTCAGTAATAAGTTATGGAATAAGTTCTTATGGGCGTACTTATAAAACCTATATTGATCAAATATATAAGCTACAACTTAGTATACTTAAAACTATTGTGCCTACATACATAAGAGATAAATTTAGAGATAATGAAAATGGATCAATGAAATATTGTCAAATTATCTCAGCCTTTGATAAGATTAGTATGCAATTAATTCTTGATGAGTATCACAACATAAATTCGTTAAAAATAAAAAACAGACCTGGTCGACTATGTCAGCTAGATCGCCTGCCTAGGTATGTATTGCCTGTATGTGTTAATGAGTATGGGAGGAGGACCTGGGAATTCATGTTACCAAGCATCTTAAATGGCTTGCCGAAGTATGTATTTGTGGAAATTTTAAATACAAAAAAAAACGTAAACACATATTGAAAAAATATTACCGTCGCGATGCGACGTGACTCTCGTTCACAATATAAACCTCATAGGTTTTTTGAGAACGACATTTGTGTGCATACTGTTTTTGATATTATAATGAATAAATAAATTAAAAAAAAAAAAAAACTACCCTCAATAGCGCGCAACAAACTCCAAACAGCTAGTGCCGCTGCAATAAAAGCGAAAGAAGAAACAACAGGAGAAGCGGAAAAAGAATACCAAAACCAAAATCAAGTAGCTAGAGCTTCTACGTCATGCACTGAAGAAAGAACCACAGAACGTATTAAAAGAAACTACCAGCCCTTAAATAATTAGCGCACCATACCACAACCAAATAAGGCAATAGCCATAGAAAACGCACGACGTGACCATAAAAGATGAGTACCTCGAATCACGGAAAACTCACCACCGTCGGATTGTTGACCCAAAATTTGACGGGGAAGTCACGGGTCGTTGACAATAGCTCAGGTTTAAAGCAAATGTTTAAAATGGATTGGATTCCAGGCACTTCAACCACTTGAGCACACTTGAACGCATTTTAATAACAAGACAAACAAATAAATACGGATTAGGATACAAAAGCATGAATACCGTTGACACAACAAATTCAGAAAAAACATTCATACGTGCTGTAGGCATACTAGACCGCGGATCTACACGCCCACGACAAGAAAAACTATTTATATAAAACGTAGGGTTCGCTTCTATGTTTGAAGACGAAGAATATGAAGAAAATTTACCTAAAGGGGGCCTCCCATCATTGCCAGAACTAACATGTAAAATTGGTGAAGTACCCGCAAAATGTTTAATAGATACCGGTTCCCAAGTTACGGGAATCGCGAAAGATATCTATGACGAAATAGAATTAACAGGTAAACAGCTATCCGTGACACCAGTAGCTAACATACAGCTAAAAGGAGCCATAGGCCAGCGCTCTACAAGCATTAACCGGTTAGTATTGATTGATTGATTAATAGGTACAGAAGTCATCAATACGCCGTGCTTAGTCGAGAACAAATTAATAAGACCAATTATCCTCGGCTATAATTGGTTGGAAGACAACAAAGTAACCATAAACTGTAACACGCTACCCAGCATCACCATCGGCACAATAGGTGGAAAAGTCGTCCAACTAACAGAGTCCGGGATAGGAAGGAAAACACACAGTAAAGTCACTCATAGTGCCGAAAACCTTGATTACTTCATACAAAAAAACAACTTCTCTTCGCGAGAACCTGATCTGAGACATTATGTCACGTCATTAGAACTACCAGAGAAAGAGGCAAACGCACTACTGAGTGTCCTCCTTAAAAGAAGAAAAGTATTTACAACAGACCCCGGACGTACAAATTTATATAAACATAAAATTAAAATGTTAGCCGAAACACCCTTCGCTAAATATCCGTACCCGGTACCTTTTGCGTACAGAGCTAAAGTAAAGGAGAAAATTGAAGAACTAAAATGGTTGGGCATAATAAAACAAGCCGCCACACTATACGCAGGTCCGCTAACATACACAGTAAAGAAACATGGATCGGTACGAATATTGCTCGACGCACGTGAATTAAATACACGAATTGAAGGGGAAACCGAAAAACCTCCATTAATTTCAGAAGTGCTACAACGATTCCACGCTGTCAACTTCATGTCCACACTAGACTTAAAGCACATTTTCAAACAAAACTACACAAGGACAATGTAAAATACACAGGTTTCAATTTCGACAACAAATCGTATGTCTACCAAGAATACCCCAGGAACTAAAAATAGCAGTGTCGGGATTTCCACGTGCGATAAACTTCATATTGGGTACAGAGTTCCAACAATTTTGTGTTAATTATCAAAATGACATAATAATATGCTGCTATACACAAGGCAACCTAGAAGAATATATGGTACACCTAGACCGCGTATTAGAAAGATTCGAGCTAGCGGGCTTCACTTGCAACATATCTAAATACCAATTTCTACCGCAACGCAAAAAAATCGTAGGATATCTAATTTCACCAGCAGGAATTGATATGGATGAAGAAAAGATAGACGCCATCAAAAACTTCCCGAACCCAAAAAAAAAGTGAAACATCTCCGAGCATTCCTGGGTCTGTGTAATTATTACAGACGCTTTATAAACAAATATGGGCATATTAAAACCTTTGTGCGAACTTTTGAAAAAGGGTGTAAGATGGAAATGGAGAAACGAAGAACAAAAGCTATTTGACTCTGTAAAAGAGTTATTTTTAAAAGCTGTTATACTAAAATACCCTGATAACAACAAAACCTTCTATTTACAAACAGACAGCTCAGGTTATGCATTGGGCGGATGTCTATATCAATTAGATGATGACGGGTACCACCAAGTAATTAGTTTCTGCAGTAAAGGGTTTACAGAAGCAGAAAAGCGTTGGAAAGTTTCAGAACAAGAAATGTGGGCCATAATTTTCTGCTTAAAGAAATTTGAAACATACCTTAGGGGCGTCAAAGTAGTTATAAGAGAAGATCGCCATTCACTGACGTTTTTAAGATCATGGAAAATGCATAGTAATAAAGTCGTTAGATGGCTGATCTACTTGAACCAATTTGACTACACAGTCGAATATATAGCCGGACGGGATTATACCGCAGCCGACATGATTTCTTGCTATTCTAGTGACGCTAAAACAGTACAGGAAGATAGGCTAAATGTACCAGAAATATCAGTATTCCAAACAAAGAGTAAACGAGACATAACAAAATATTTCAAAAATATCAGCGAACATCAAAAGCGGGATCCAAATATAAACGACGTCATAAACCGATTACAACGTTCACCTACGGAGACGATCAAAGTAAAAAAAGGGGAAGGGGCATACAAACTTTAAGAAGGAATTTTATACGTATTCGCAGGACATTCCTACAGCAAACTAGTTATACTAGAAAACAAAGTCGTGAACAAAGATATCGTGTGGCACTACCATAAAGAACTAGGTCATTCAGGTGTTTACAAGTTAATGAAAATACTAAGTGCTAAATATTTTTGTCATGGATTCAAAAAGAAAGTAAAATTACTTCTGAAAACATGCCACGAATGGGACCTTCCTAGCTGGTTATAGCTACCTACATAGGGGAAAAAGTCATGGCAGGCTTATACGGACCTCTACCCGGTGCAAGAGGGGGGTGTCAATATGTATTTGTCATATGCATTTTCTAAATACGTAAAATTATATGCCATAAATCGACCCACCTCTACTGCAGTAGTTTCCTGCGTAAAGAAATTTTGTAAACATTTAATAATAATATATAATAATTCCCATCTAGAACACGGACAAATAGGCTGAAAGACCTAGATATTAGAGCCATTTGTGTGTCAGTGTATAATCCGAGATCTAATTGCACGGAAAGATAAATAAATATTTAGTTTACAATAAGTTTAACTGGAATATCTTAAATAAGTACGAGTTTGTCTTTAGTTTTAATCCCACGGAACTTGAAAGTATGTTAGAGTGGCTATCAAAAGCACCTGCAAGTTCTGTTCTCAATTTTAAGAACTTTGTAAACACAAGTAATTCTCTGTGCCACTATTGGACAGGGCTTTCGATTATTAACCTTTTGTCGCTATTCATTAATGTACCTCAAATGCAAACACTACAGAAAACCTAAAACTGCATTAGGTATGTACTTACTAAAACTTAGAACATGTGAATCAATGGCACGAATGGCTACTGTATTTTTACTAGAAAAGGGCAATGTTTCTACTGTTGGCGCGCGAGTTTCGTGCAGTCGACGGTCGAGGAAGCGGGAAAGGGTGGGTCCACTCTCCCTCCGCCCGCAACACCCGTGTTCCGCCTTAGACTAGTGTCGACCTTGACGCAAGTGCACGTTTAACGAGTTATTTGATATTCTATTACTATAATTTGTTTCTTGTTTAGTTTGCTATTTGTTTTGTTTTATAATTGGTGTATGTATTGGTGTTATTGTTTCTTATAGTATTTGTACTTGTTTATTGTTGTTTATTAGTGTTTATTAGTGATATCGATATGGCTAGTGGATCAAGCAGGAAACGATCCTTTGTTATCCACAGCCAAGCGCGAGAAATGGCAAGACGAATATTAGAAGTTTGCGAGGAAGAAAAACGCAATAAAAAATATACTTTTATGGTTGAGCAAGCATATGATCGTGCTGCTAATTATTCTGGCTTATCCAAACGAATGTTAAATAAAATTAAAAATGAAGCAAAATTAACTACAGATAAACTAAAATCGCCTACCAAAAAAGGAAAAAATGTAACAAAAAACAAATTTAAATGTGGACAATTTTGATCGCGACGTAATTCATCGCTGTATAGAGGAATTTTATTTAACCAAAAAAATTGTTCCGACATGTGTAAAATTGTTGGCGGCAGTAAGAGAAAAAATTTAATTTCCGTGGGGTGTCACTAGCTTGAGAGTGTTATTAAAAGAAATGGGATACAAATTTCAGAAGTGCCATAACAAACGACGTATTTTAATAGAAAGGCCAAATATTGTGTTTGCTCGTTCTAATTATTTAAGACAGATTATGCAATATAGAGGCAATAATAGAAAAAAAAATTTCATAGACGAAACATGGATTGATAATAACTTTACGTACAAGAAATGTTGGAGAAATGATTCTATTGATGCTGTACTTATGGATACGAGTTCTACAAATAGACTAATTTTCGTACATGCAGGATCGAACACGGGTTTTTTAAATGGAGCAAAACTTCTTTTTAAAGCTGGCAATAAAACAGGAGATTACCATGGCCAAATGAATGGCACTAATTTTGAAAAATGGATGTCGGACCTATTTCTGCCTAATCTACCAGCAAATAGTGTCGTGGTCATGGATAATGCGCCATATCATTGCGTACAAATTAACAAACTACCATCAAAATCCAGCACAAAAAGAGTTATGCTAGACTGGCTTCTGAAAAACAATATTGAGGCATCAATTACAATGAGAAGAGACGAATTGTACAAACTGGTCGAATTGCACAAACCGACTGAAAAAAGGTATGTAATTGACGAAATTGTAAAAAATCATGATCACGAAATTGTACACTTGCCGCCTTATATGTGTGATTTAAACCCAATCGAATTGGCTTAGGGAAAAATGAAAAGACTAATTAGGCAACATAATGTTACATCAGATTTTGGTTTAAATAATTTGAAAGAAGTGACAGAGCAGGCTTTAAATCAAATAAGTGAAGATGACTGGTTAAGCTACGAGGAGCATGTAATTGTACTTGAACAGTTGTATTGGCTAAAAGATGGACAAATGGAAGATTCTTTAGAACATTTTATTATCAATACAAACGACGCCGACGACGACGAAGATGATGATGACTTTTCCGATTCATCAGTTTCTATTATTTCTGATTCTGAATAAAATAAATATTAACCAAACGCAAATCAAAATAAATATATTATTTCATTTATGGCATTTTTTACCCTTTTGAAAATAATAGGTAATCTTTTTAGTAAATTATTATATTCTCTATATAAAATAATTTTTAATAAAACTATTATTAAATTATATATAGAATACTGTAATAAATACTAATTTTGTAGTGTATTTTTCTATCGACATGTCGTATCGACATACCATATCGACATGTTGTTCAACTCTAGTTGCATCTACCTAGTTGTTTCCAGATGACGTAAACATTCCTACCGACGGCACGGAACTCGCGCGCCAACTGTACTTATATAAAAACTGTTTAACAGAGTACTATGTGCCAATACATTTCGGGCTTAGCCATATAAGTAGAACAGAACACAGTGCTCGAAATCTTTTAATACCTCAAGGACTTTTTAGAACAGAAGAAATCCGTGATCGTGATCTGTGATGACACATCTACATCCAAAAAATCTTGGTAAAGCCATTTCTTATGGTAGCTTCTGATGGCTATATAATTGAAGCTTTTGGACTTAATGCAGCGACTCAGATGCAGACATTATGAAAGTTCTTTTTCAAAATCTAGGCACATCTTTAAGGTCCTACTTTAGGCAGAATGATGTGTTCATTTTAAATCGTCGGTTCAGAGATGCGATAGGATTGTTAACTTCATTGGGATATTCAGTTTATAAGCCTGAGGCTTTTCGTGTTTGTAAACTAGGTTTTTAAGTATCACTTACGTACAGAAACGTTTAAGAAAATTAACATATAAAATGTCATCTCAATCCTATATTCAAAAATATAGAATGTAAAAAAAACATTCCATTGTTTAAAAAACCAGTGATCCACATGATATTAATATAAAAAAACAAGGGTAAACTTGCTGATCATATAAGCCGACTCAATAAAATCACAAAATATTTTAAAGGCCAATATATACACTTTTAGAAAGAGATCTTATTTAATGTGAGCGTAGACGCCGTACAGAGCATATGTACATATACTTGTTTGAGATACTAAAATATTTATAGCTCAAAAATTAACTCAAGAAGTAGTGCAGTGTGTTCATTAACTACTCAATATCAAAAGCAAGTGTTATCCAGAAATAGTATCTGCTGGTTTTAATGTGAAATGAAAGATAAGTAACAAGATAGTATTGATTATAATAATACAATGGACTGTAAATTTTTGCATAAAAATGATAAAGAAAACCTGTTATAATTCAAATAAATAGAAAAACGTCGAAAAATTTAATAAAACTAAATCATGGTGACTAAATTGTAAAATTTTACAGTGAAAAAGTCGTTGGATAAATTCAAATTGTGTGAACAAAGAATCAACCTGCACAGCCAGTACAGAACCGGTTGACACTGCCGGTGCGGCGTCAACGTGATGGCTAATATTGTTTTCTTTGCAATATACTACGATAATTTTATAAGGTTAATTAGTGACTGCATGGCGTAGCGCACAAGTTACTTGGAGTTCTCATAGCCGTGGTTGAGAGGTGCGGTATCAAATCTGGAAGGGTTGTTTTTTTTTGCAATTTTACGATTGCCCATATCTCAAATATTGCTTGTACTGGTTATTATTGATAAATACAAGTACTGTGGATGTTTATACATAATAGTTACAGTTGGAAATTAGTTTGTAATGTGAGTCGACTAGAACAATAACAGCTCAATATTATGTTAAGCCATAACATATCGGACCACCTGCTGCCTACTGGACTTTCAAGCTTACCGTGTTTCATCGTGTTCGCTGTTTGCATGGCTAAAGTCTGAATCCTATATCAACGAGTACCACGGCAGCGTTCGTTCTTGTGATTGGATGTACTACTTCATTAGAATTATTACCTAAGCCTGCTAGTCCCAATATTTTTATTGGCAGTTTTTTGATTTGATTATATGTATAAATATTGGATTTCATAAGAATTGTACATTAAAATGATTTATTATATTTGACAAACTTATTATAAGTAGGATTTAATGTAATTAATTAATTATTAATTAACTGACATGTTCTTACCGTTTGTTTTCAAATTTTTTGACATAACTATATTTCTTATTACAATTTACCTACACTCTTAGATTACAGACTATATCCACTCATATCAAAATTATTTTAAAATATTATGAGTGCTTTGTACCTATACTGACCTAGCGGGAACTTGGACGTTATAATTTTGTTACTACATTAACTTTAGAGTTTTTTCGGTAATATATTTTTATCATTTTATGTTTTGTTTATATAAGTGGATATACATAAATTATATTGTCCTGTGTGTTGAGTTGAAATAATTAAAATGACTTCTGCATGCATGCATGCATGTTAGCGAGTAAGTACAGTGACAATACAGTCTTTGACCAACTCGCAAGTGTATTATTTTTAACCAGCTTTCGCACTTTTGTAGGAAAATGTTTCGAATAGAAGAAGGAAGACCAATGTTAGTCAGTATAGCCAATACGACATGTGGGCTGCTTTGATAAAAATATCTGAAAGATAAAAAATAAAAGCTGTAGCGAAATTGATAAATATTATATACATAACTTTGCACAGATATAACGAAAAAGTTATAAAAATCACTGTCTGCTGACTATATTAATACTGACAGACTTACAGCAAACTACTCAGTGAGAATTTTTTTACGGATGCTCTGAAAAGAACTTGGTTGATTATTTTACGAGTTGCAGCAACATGTTTTATGGTCTAACATTATTAGATACCCACAAATAATCCTACGAAATGGCAGTCATAAACAACTTTACAATGCCACAAAAATTGTATGAAACCCAATTGGTAGGTATTGAATGGTTGGAAATTTTTTGATAAACCGGCTGCGACGGACGGCAGGTGATACCGGTGCGACGAGCGATCCCATACCACTTTCATTTTACGTTACCTCTCGGCTCCATTAACATCAGGTATAATCAAATGTTAATGCATAGAATGTCTAGTATTATAAATCTCTTATTATACCAAGCACGAATTCACAAACAAAATGGCCCTTCGAGCCGAATTATTGTCCTTTATGGATACATACCTTCATTCACGTGCAGTACGTAACGTCATCATAACTATAAGCATAGCTATAAGTACCACATGTATGCATGTTAGTGAGTAAGAGACAGTGGCAATACAACCTTTGATCAACCAAAACGTTGTATCATTTCTCTATACATGACGACCGTGCCAAACAAAATTTTATATAAATAAGTCTAGATCCGACTTCATTGGAGGACAGTCGACTACAAAGAACAAGTGCAGCGTATGCTCTGGGCACGACCCGGCTCACGCCGGCGTCAAGTATAAAAATGTCAATACAAAACTCAATTTAATATAAAAATAAATACAAAAGTAACAAAAATAATATAAAAATGACATAAAACAAAAATTTACAAAAATAAAATTTAGTGTAAGATTTATAATGTAACTAATAATGAGAAGTGTTAAATATAATTATAAAATACATATGAAATGCAATTAAAATTACCAAAATGATAAATTTAGTGGATACCGATTCAAAAATCGATACAC
The DNA here is from genome assembly GCA_949709985.1 of Luffia ferchaultella. Lineage (NCBI taxonomy): Eukaryota > Metazoa > Arthropoda > Insecta > Lepidoptera > Psychidae > Luffia > Luffia ferchaultella. Next base: position 2,255,220 of record OX453261.1, read on the forward strand.
ATCAACAAAATGTGGAAAATCACTTCACAAATTTAATCCTTGACCACTAACCCGCGGTCACCATGACGGCAACAGTTTTTTAATCGCTGATATCTCGACACGTACTTAACTCACGTTTGTGTGCGTTCATCAACCTTCCTAAAATCTCGGTAAAACCTAAAAATAGTAAACTTACGTCAACAGTTGTTGACTTAAATAAAAGATTGATTCGAGCATGCAAAATTTGTTTACGAAAATTGTTTTGATTTTGACAGTAGGGATTAATCATATTTACAACTTTAAAAATTATAAAATATTTTTTCAAAGAAGAACAACTCGTATATTTATTAAATGGTCAATTTTAAAAAATTTAGTGAACTTCTCAACTTTTATTCCATGAATGAATGAAAAACATGAATAAATACTAATTATTTCAAACTAAAACACACTTTTGACGTGACAACGTCTTAAATTAGGTTGCGGCTGGGAGTCACTTATGAAAAAGTGTAACGCTCGGTAACGTTACGATGAGTGCCTTGCGTCTCTCTCCCACTCAACTATGATCGGTCTGCCGCGCGCGCAGCACTAGAGAATTAGGCGCATTGAATCGGCGCATGCTTGTGTCTCTGTCTTTGTCTTTCTCGAACGTTCTTGGCGTTGGAAAAACAAGAAAGCGTCATAATACAAGTTCACACGTGTGGTTAAAGTATCGTCAGCTGTGTCTGTAGTGAAAATGTGGAGTGCTTAGATTCGTCATTTACAACAACTACAACAATAAAGGTAAATAATTGTACACTGATATTTCATTATCGTAAACTATGATTGATTGATTAATTGTTAGATTGACACAAAAGTTGAGAAACTGAGTTTATAGGTTATGTCATACTATTGATAAATGTTGATAGTGTTAAGTAAATTATTAGTTTAAAATTAATTAATTAATTAATTATTATTTTACAAATTTTCATTAATTTCAAATTTATTTAGCAAAAATTTGAACCTTCGATCTGAATAAATGTTTTGATTTTCGAATTGATTCTTTAAAATTACAAATATTAAGAAAAAGTGGCAGATATAAGAAAACTTGATTTAAACTGTGTTGAGCAAGAATTTTAACATCTAATTTAAGTAAATGTTTTAATTTTCAACTTCATCATTTACAATTACAAATTTTAATTAATTTCAAATTTATTTAGCAAAAATTTGAACCTTCGATCTGAATAAGTGTTTTGATTTTCAAATTGATTCTTTAAAATTAAAAATTCATCCATTCAATTTCAAATGTTCAACAGGAATCACCACTCTCAAAACAATGGAAACGGACGAGCAAATGCCTTCAACTTCCAGTACATCAATGGAGACGGAGGATATCGTGCCGTCAACGTCTGCAGTACCTTTCGTTGTTCCACACACCACCTCTACCGCCAGAACGAATGCTCAGCGACAACGTGAGTACAGACTACGTCAAGCATTGACCAGAACTCCTGAACAAGTAAGAGCCTTTGCAAAAGCGGCTGCGGAGAGGCAACGCAGGTTCAAGCTACGTAAATCTGCTAACATAGCCCTCACCAGCGGTACGTCAGAGTCACCTGCTTCAACGTCTTGTTCTGTGGTGGAGAGAACAAGCGTTCCTGTCGTGGCGGAGAGAACGAGCGTTCCCCTAACTAACGCTCAACGGCAACGTGCATTCCGACAACGTAGAGCAGCATCTTCTCGGACTGATGTACAACCGAATACTTCTTCAACCCAAACAGCAATACAACTGGAACAATCCACCTGGTATACCAAATGGTCATCGTCAATACGGAGATTTCAATCTACTTTCCTGGACAACGATTTTGGCCATGCTTGCTCGGTTTGTGACAGATTGTGGTTCAAGAATGACCTTAAAACCATCACTGCACTACAACTGAAGGTAATCTCGGATTGGTACGTTAAGGAAAATCGGCAGCTACGCAAGGAGGATTATACAAAGTCTTGCAACACCTGTAGACAATCACTGAATAAGCGTAAGCTTCCTACTCTCGCAAAGGTCAACGGCTTCTCATATCCTGACATACCTCCAGGTCTACCGCCTCTGGATCCTATCAGTGAACGTTTGGTCTCACCACGCCTTCCATTTATGCAAGTGCGTCGACTGCGTCATGATTTCTCTTATGGAATTATTGGACAAGTGATAAACGTCCCAGTCAACGTACAAGACATGGTAAAATGCTTGCCTCGCCATCTAGAAGAGGACGATGTTATCAACGTTAACATCAAAAGGAATCTTGCACACAAAACAAATTACATCAGCGGGTACATGTCTAAGCGTACGGTCAAAGAATGGTTAGATGTACTTCAAAATTCAAGTCTATATCGTTTGTACGATATCAAAATAGATTTGTCAAGACTGCAGCCTGCATTGCCATTAGATGAAGGCCTTCAAGATGATCCTGCTAATCGGATCGAAGCAATCTCCGCCGAATATACGCCCGAGTCTGAAGTTCTTGCTGCGAGACAGCACACACTACTGTGGAATGAAGAGGATTGTCTTGACATCGCACCAGGACATCGGGCAACGCCTCTTAACATCATTTATGACCGTCATGCAGAAGAACTATCATTTCCTGCGATATACTTCGGAGAGCCCCGCCGTTTCAACATGAACATTTCAGTGACACCGTACATGATGGCGACCAGTGAAATACGACGGAGTGACAGGCGTGGAGCCACGCCTCAAAAAGTCTTATACGATGCAATGAAGATTCTACGTCTGCGAATGGTCGATGGGATTTACAGCACATTCCGAAGTGTTTCGATCACAGAGAGCGTAACTCGACGCATGTTAGAGGATCCGGAGTTTCTCAAAGAATTCGTTGTGCAGAATCTCGCCTTTATGAAGTCGGTGCCAAACTCTGTCCAGTACTGGGCCTCTCGTAAACGAGATCTCTTCGCTATGCTCCGTCAACTTGGTAAGCCGACCATCTTTCTCACTCTTAGTGCAAACGAGGTACGCTGGTTAGTATTGCTGAATTTACTGCTCAAGTTGAGCAACAAATATCCTGGCAAAGTCGCCGAAGATCTCAACACATCAGAGCGGTGCAACTTGGTGAGTGACGATCCAATTACATGTTGCATATATTTCCACAAACTCGTTGGTACATTGATGAAAATGCTGAAATCAAAACAGTCATACAATCCGTTTGGCCAGTACTACGTGGAGGATTATTTCCTTCGCATTGAGTTTCAACATAGAGGAAGTCCGCACGCTCACATTTTACTGTGGTTACACGATGATCCACATGAGACTGTGTCAGAAAATATGCCGAAGACCATCGAGCTCGTGGAGAAGCTGAGTTCCGTCGCCAAAGAAGATGTGCCCAACGATACCATCTACGCCAATCAAATCCACAAGCACACTTTCACCTGCACGAAGCGAGGCGAAACGACTTGTAGATTTGGGATCCCGTACTGGCCAATGCTCACTACCCGTGTATTGATCCCAATGCCTCAAACTGATGGACGCCGCATAGCATTCCAAAAAAAGGCCAAGGAGCTACGCAACTGTCTCAGCGAACGTACATACGCTAGCATGGACGACTTTCTTAGGGAGCATAGTTTGACATTCGATGCATATCTTGACGTAGTGCGTTCAACTTTGCGCAGGCCATCTATGTTGTTCAAACGCAACTTCGACCAACTTATGACGAACACATTCAACCCTTACCTCGCTGGTGAAATCAAATCCAACATCGATATCCAGTTTATCTTGGATGAATACAGCTGCGCACAGTATGTCGTGGAATATGTGAACAAATCAGCTCGTGGAATGGGTAACTTGAATCGTGAGCTGACTAAGATGATGGAAGAGCATCCTGACCGGGACTACACGGGCCAATTGAAAGCATTGAGTGTCAAACTTCTTAATGCAGTTGAAATGTCAGCTCAAGAAGCAGCATGGTATTTACTACGGCAACCGATGAGCGAAACGAGCCGTCAAATTATGTACATACCAACAGTTTGGCCATCGGAAAGACAACGCTGTCGCAAACGTCGGAAACAAATGGATCGCGAAAACATCGAAGCAGACAGTACAGATGTATTTACCAAGAACATCATTCAGCGATATGAAGAGCGACCTCCCTCTCTGGAATCTTCATATTTGGCCGAGTTTGCTTCGTATTACGCTGATTTTCATGATTTCATCGACAATGAAGATGACGTAGATGTGCAAGAAGACGAAATTGAAGAACCGGTGACCGAGGAAAGGACAACTGTGGGAAGGACGACATCAAATGAACACCGCAGACGAAAAATTGGACGAATAATACGATACAGACGCTACGAAATAGATGAAACTGTTAATTATCAACGTGAAATGGTATTGCTGTTCTTGCCTTTCCGCAATGAAATAGCTGACATTGTTGATAGCAATAAATTTCTACAACTGTTCAATGATAACAAGGATACCATCATGGAACGCCGCCAGCTGTTCGAAAACAATCTCAACATCGACAGTGTGATGCAAGAGCTTGAAGCTATGATGATTCTACAAAATTCAGACAGCAGAGAACCACCAGAAATTGAGGAAAGGAGAGTGTTTGTCGAGCAGGTGTTAGGAGGAGAAGGTTCCGAGAACAACGATGATGTCAATCAAATCGTCCCGCGAGAAGGCTTATTATCGGTCGTAAAAAAACGTAGCAACGTGATGCCAAAACAGCAATTTTGTGAGCTGATACGAACGACGAACCCTGAACAACGTGAGCTGATTCATGAGGTCATACATCGTTTACATGGCTGCGGAGATGAGGTCGTCGTCACACTACAAGTTTTCTTCACAGGACCGGCCGGCTGTGGGAAAACTTATTCAGTTAAGTGCCTGATGGAGACGTACAATCGTTACACACAGGAACACAACTCACTGAACAACGCATACGTTGCTTGTGCAAGCACAGGCAAAGCAGCTGTCCCTATTGGCGGAACGACAGTTCACTCAGCGTTTCGTCTCACAAATTCTCGAGTGACAAAACTTCTTTCTGCTGAGAACTTGCAAGCCTACAGAAACATGTTTGTCGGCGTGAAAGTTGTTTTCATTGATGAAATCAGCATGTTGAGTGCAGCTATACTTGGAAAAATCAATTATCGACTACAGCAGATTACCGGTATTTACGATCAACCATTCGGAGGCATTCACATGATCTTATGCGGCGATTTCAGACAGCTGCCACCTGTGCGCGCTAGTCCGTGTTACACAGTACCACACAACCAACTCGGAGGACCTGTACTCTGGCAAAGCATCAACTACTTCCCATTAGTCCGTGTTGTCCGACAAACTGACGAGCTGTTTTCGACGATTCTCACCAAAATTGGAGATGGACTCAAACTAAGTGTCAATAATATCGCACTTATTGAGTCCAGGCACAAATCTGAAGTCTGGTGCAAAGAGAACGTACCCGACGCTGTCAGATTGTATTACAGCAACCATGAAGTAGATTCATACAATCGAAACGCAATTCAAAACGCACACAACTGTATCGCCACTGATATTATGCTTGGGTATTCCAGCAATTCTGAAAAGAGCCGGGAGCAAGGGAAACTTCACAAGATGTCGGTTGCAGAAACCGACGGATTGCCATACATGTTGCCATTAGCAGTAGGATATCCGTACATGATTACATCTAACATAGACGTCGCCGATGGATTGGTAAATGGGGCTATTGGAGTTTTGCTATACATCGAACGTCAGCCAGCCAATGCAGATGACCGTTCTGCTCCAGGAGGACCATCGACCAGCACAAGTTTGCCGCCAGCTAAAGATGAAATCGCCACTCTATGGTTCCAGTTTGAAGACAAAAATACGGGTACCAAAGCAAAAATCAAATGTCGACCACATGTGCACAGCAAACCAAACACCTTATCCGTCGATTGGGTGCCAGTGCACAAGAAAGTGGTAAACATTTCGTTGACAAAAACAGTGAAGTGCAAGCGAAAACAATTTCCTTGCGTGCCTGCTTGTGCAATTACGATCCACAAGGCCCAGGGTGGGACGTTTACTACAATTGTTTACAAGTACTCCTCAAAACAACCACAGCAATTGGTATATGTAGCCATGAGCCGCGTCACAAGTATCGACGGATTGTACATCATAACAGAAAAGGACTCTCCATTGGTTTTCAAACATGGCCGAGATGGAAACGACTCACAGACTACTCGAGATATTCGCAATGAATACTTACGACTCCGTGGACACACTCTAGACACAATTACCAAACAAGCCGTAAAATTCTGTGACGACGCAACCGACGCTGGACAACTTATTGTAACGAACATCAACTGTCAAAGTTTAAGTGCCCATGCCGCGGACATTGAAACAGATACAGTGATACCACGATCCGACTATTTAGTATTGACTGAAACGTGGATGCGCGACACTTGTGAACCAACTCCAATCAAGGGTTATGAGTGCGTATCCAGGGAAAATAATCGAACTAACTCAGATACCAACGCGGCTGGTGGAGTGGCGATCTATCGTAAATTATCATCGATATCTACGGCGGAAGTGGTCCAAGTTGCGATTACAGACGTAACTCGTGTCATTAAAACCAAGGGTGACATGTGCATGACTGAAGTTACTTGCTTCGCCGCTAATACTAGCTTCAAGTTTATACTCGGTGCTGTATATATTCATCCAGGAGCTAGTATGCAGGATATTGGAATGTTGCTATGGCAAGGACTCGGTCCGTACATTCACAACAGCCAGTACGTGCCACCGTTCGTGCAAGTTGATTCTAGTATACCGATTCTTCTGTGTGGTGATTTTAACAAAAACGTAAAGCCTGACAACTCGTTTCTTAATTTCATGAAAAATACGTATAATCTTGATTGCGTATCAAACGTTTCTAAGTCAACTACGTTAAAAGGAACAACTATCGACTTGACTTTCGCAAGACACATTACAGCAGAAACACTTCCTTTCATTTCATATTTCTCCTATCATCGTCCTATCCTCAACAAAATCACTCAAATAGGAATTAGTTAAGTTTAAGTTTACATGTACAATGTTTTAGTAAACAAAATATATTTCTATAGTTAAAATTTGTGCAATTCTTATTTTCATTCAATTCCTTGTTCCTATTGTGCAATTTAATTATATTCATATCAATAAATATTCTACCGAGAAAAAGACGTTGTCACGTAAAATCTTCGCCCGTAAAACCGACTTTACAGGCAACCATTTTTTAAATACCATAGGATAAAGTACCGTAAAATTGGGCGACTTTCAAAACAAGAAGTGTCTTTGATGATTACTTTTTTATTTGAATATTCATAAAGAGTGACCAAATAATGACGAACGCTAAGGATTTACTAATACCTTTGGCTCCGTACTATATTGAAATATAAAATCAAAACAAACCATTTAAAAAAAATTAGAGTAAATCTCGTATAATGACAAATCGATGACAAACTAATTTGCACTCCGCACCATCCCATATTAAGATATGAAACGTGCATCGGACTATTCGAACATTAACTCTGAACAGTACCGATTTATGTTAACTAAAAGGGCTTTTAAAGTTCGACTAATCTCTGTTAAAACTCGATTTGCACAGCGTTTTTTTGGAGTACATGTCCGTCTTTATTTACAACAAAATCGTTACTGTTTGCGATATAAAGAACTGTACTGTGAAACAGGCTAAATCATCGGTCACCAAACACCTCTTGTCTTTATCTTATTGTCAGACGGAGTCCATAATTAAACAGTTGATCTAATTTCATTCCCCCTCCCCCCCCCCCACACACACACCTACACTTACACACATATACATACCAAATTACTAAATATGTATTTAACTTTCGTCGCTAATCTGTATATGCCCAGGTTGCCCGTGATACAGGTAACGACCTAGTGTGGGAACCACTAAATTTACTCCCTGTAGTGTTACACATTATTTGACTGTTTTTAACGTGGATACAACTATTATATTATGTCTTGATATTTCGTCTTATATTGTTTTTTTCATTATTTCCTTTATGTAACATTGAAGTTCTAATAAATAAATTTGTATTGTAACTAAATTAGAACATAGATCGGACGTGGTATTCTTCTTTTGTCTTAGATTAGTATATAAAGGCCATCATAACGGCATATTATTCAGAATTAAACGTAAAGGTGTATTGTATAGACATAAAATTAAAATAGACATAAAACTCGTCAAATGCCGTGGTAGCAGATACAATAGAACGACAAGTGTGTGGATAGATACACTTACATTTAGAGACTGGTTTTTGACGTGCTTCTTACCTCACGCTGATAGACTCGACGGACGTGTGCTGATTGGCGACAACTTATCATCCCATCTAGACGATAATCTTCTAAATGTATGTAAATCATAAATTTCGTTTGCCTCTTGCCTAATTCTACTCATTTATGCCAATCCTTTGATGTAAGTTTTTTTCCGGGCAATGAAAATAACTTGGAATGGAATGCATCATGGAGATGGACAAAATACCACTAAAAAAACCTAAAAAGTAAACGAAATTCACCTCTACTGTCAAAACTGCTATTAAGAGAAAGTTAGGTCTGGAGCAACTGAAATATGTCCATTAAACAGAGAAAACATTTAAAAAAATTTACCTGACGATTCCTTAGACAAAACTAACAGAGTAGAAGCAACTATAAGAGATTCTTTGACAAACTATTTGCAAGAACAGCGATTTGGAAAGGAAACGGTTGAATGTTGAGCCGGAGAAAAGTATTTCAACAATAGATGAGGCCGCATCTTCGACAGTAAATGTTGAACCCGGACCTTCGACAGTAAATGTCGAGCCTGGACCTTCGACAGTAAATATTGAGCTTGGACCATCGACAGTAACTCTTGAAGCCAGATTTTCGCCAGACTATACCTATTGGCTTTGATGGTGACAATAAATTCAAACTTGCAGATGAGAAACGAATGGAAAGAAAACACAATGATCCCCTACGTGCGGAAATTGGAAAATTTATTTTGGCAAGTTTTACTCGTCAAAAGGAAAAAAGGTTTTTTTAAGTACGTATGCATGAGTTAATGATATTTACGAAGATAAAATTGAAGTTCTAGCAACGCCAGTAGAAATGAACAATCTACAATTAATTGACAGAGTAAGCAGGGTAGACAAGAAGCCTACAGATTTGGTCGTTGGATAAGGTTTATGGAGTGTATTTTACACATTTCATATGATTTACAATTCAAAAAATAGGCTGAGCGGACTATAGAACAAAAGGAACAGAAAAAGAAAAAAAAAGACGTCCAAAAAATTTTGAAATGAGCTTGAACTTATTATTGACAGTCCCCGTCAAGGAAGCGAAAATTCTAACGACGGAAATACTGGAACAAGGTCTTTTGCTAATTATACATGTATTGCTAATATAACTGAGGTTAAAGGAGAACTTATTAAGAGATTTTACATAATTTTGCAAACACTTTCTAGTGGAAAACAAATTGATCCAGTGAAATTCGACAATTATGCAAGGTCTACAGCAGAATTTTATGTACAGGAATATAATTGGTATCACATCCCTGCTTCTGTGCTTAAAGTGTCAATACATGGATCGAATATTATTAAATATCATGTTTTGTTACCACTGAGACAGCTTTCAGAAGAGGCGCAAAAAGCGAGGAACAAAGATTATAAGAATATTTGCTTACATCATGCGAGGAAGTGCTCACGATCATAAACGAATGATGTTATGCACACTCTGATGTATACCTCAGATCCTTACATTTCCAGTAAGAGTTGGTCTAAAGTACGAAAAGTGAAGGAATTGGTAGACGAGGCTAAAGCACTTCTGAAAGGTCAGGATTAAAAGAATAAAGAATTAGAACAATGATAATTAAGTTGCTTTAAAATTTTAATAGTTTTCTTATTTTTAACTAATGTATAAAAACTTCTTAATTAGACGATAACAAATAGATTTATGTTACATGTTTAAATTAGTAGTTGCTAGATACTTTTTATTTTAAATCTTTAATATACATAGTCATGACTCATGATTCTCGTATTGTTAAAAAATTAGTTAAATGTAACTTAACCAATTTTTTTTAAATATTTACATATGAATTTCAATAAAGTATTTACAAAATATGAATCTATAGTTATTCGATAGCTAACGTTCCAAATTTCATCTTAATGTACCAACTGGTTTAAAAGTTATTGAATTTTGATATGATTTGCACACGTTGGACCCATAGTGTGCCGTGCCCCTGCGCGCCCATCCCCCGCAATCATCCTATGCGGTGCACTCGTATGTCTACGTTTTAAGATTAATTGCATCGGACAGGTTGAAAAAATAATGCAAAATAAAAGTTTGATTTTTTAAGTGAAAACTTCTTTAGCAACGTTGGGCACTTTTTGGTAGGGGAAAATGTTATGGGTTCGCGTCATGACATGCTCATTTAATGGGAGTTTTTCTTGGCCGTTTTACAAGCATACACTAGATGGCAGCACAGCCAAACCCGGTCCTAGTTATTGACAGCTAATCACTGTCAAGATTATTCAATTGCAATCAACTGATGACAATCCTGAAAATACTTGAATTGCATTTGTATTATAAAAATTAATTAAGCAATTAATACTTAATTAAACTGAAAGGAGAGTCATGGAAAAATCAAAAAAGGCTTACGGCACGTGGTCCGTTTCGGCATTTAAATTAGAGTTACGCAAAAGAGGTGCAAAAGTACACGGCAAGAAAGCCGATCTTGTAGCGCGGTATGTCTTAGCATTTGTTATCTGTTTTTAAATTATAATTATTATCAATACTCATTTATTATTACTTCAAAACATAATGTACTTTAGCTTATAATGTAAAATTTTGTTGTTGCAGATTAGAAAATTATGACTTAAATTTCAATTTTCGATCGTCGGCTGACGTCTTAACTGAAGAATATTTAATGGATGTTCCTGATTGTACATCTTTTAAGGATGTAAATGCAGATTCCTTTTTTCCAAGCTTAATACCTGATTGTCTGAAAATATTTTTAACAGCTTGTGGAATTCAAGAAAATAAGACATCAGAAAAAATGTATCTTGTAAAATATTTAATTATTCTAAGAATATCGATAGCAGGAACGAAATGCAATTTTATGGCAATGTGCGGATCTGAATTTCGTAAAAATATTAGTTATAGAGTTGATATTTAATTGAAAACTCAGTATTTTCTGAGACACAATGCGAGTGTGCAACAGCGATGGGACCAAAGGCCTGTTGCAAACATGTGCTTACAGTTCTTAGAAGAATTTTTTATATAGTAAAAAATAAGAAAATTTTGGTTCAAGAATCTTCCACTAATCAACTTCAGACATTCAATAAAGTAAAAAAATATCATGGGTCTCCATTGAAGTTGTTGAAGCTAGACACATTTTTTTTCGAAATTTATCCCCTAAACGGGTGAAACGGGGGTTGAAAGTATATGTATGAAAGCCCGAAAGTCAAAGAAGAGTCTGCTTCAACTTTCGAAGCAAGCGTGGGGTTACGTTCTCGAAAATCTCGTTTCTCATCAAGCTGTAGAAGTAAATAAACTGTTGAAATGCTTAATTTTAGGAAAATTAACAAGGAACAAAGATAGGCAACTGTGCTTGTGCTCCAAAATTACAGCAGCGAAACAAATTTTAAATACTGCACGCAGTAAAGACCATGTTTTTACTCAACTTAGTAGTTATCGACGGCCTGAAGATTAATTTGCTATCGATGTGAGGTATCACAAATATTGTTACCGTAATTATTTAAGAATGCCGAGAAATCCTACAAAACCAGCAGGTCGACGTTCAAATCAGATCCCTCGAGAAATACTTCACGATGCATTTGACAAACTCATAGATATAATTAAAGATCAGTATTCAAGTCATTCTTTTGAAGTGCACTTTTTAGCTCAACGACTCGCTGTACTTACAAACATAAAAGATGCCGTGATCGAGAATCGTGCAGTGAACTCACTACTTATTGATAAATTTGGTGAAAACATTTTCTTACCCAACTGATCGATCAAAATCTTCATTAGTGTTTATGGGAAATATTCCATTGGCGGAAATAATAGGACATGTTCGTAGTATCAATTGAAAAAACCATATTATTCAGAGTGCAAAAACTTTGCGTCATGAACTATTTAAAACAGAACTAATACCTAGTGGCTATTCACGTGATGAAAATTTGCTCCATAAATTCTTAGAAAACGGAAAATTGCTACAAAAAAAATTTCACGTGGTAAAGATACGTGGTTTAAAAACGTTAACATTTCACTGCCACGAGTATTTTATTTAATGTATGCATATGTAAAGCATTAGTCTTATGACGAAACGCTCTTGCAGGATATTCGTCGTGATGAACACACCATGTCTCAGCCCACAGTCGTCAACTATTGTCGCGAGGTAATAGTTATATACCAATCGGACAAGCAACAGTACACTGGTAAAATAAGTTGTTCCGGTGAAATCGTCCAGATCGACGAATCAAAATTTGGTAAAAGAAAATATAATCAGAGCCGTCGCATTGACGGACACCGTACTTGGTCTAATAGAAGATGGCTCTAAGGATTTACGGTTGAGGTGTCTCTCAATAACATTTGCAGTGCAGATGTTTTGATTCCTTTGATCAAAAAACACGTCATGGAGGGTACGACTATTCATACAGACTGCTGGCGAGATTATGATTGTTTGTCTGAAAATGGATACATCCATCACAAGGCCAATCACAGCGACCCTAGTCATCGTTTTGTAGCCGAGGATGGGACTCATACCCAGCGAATTGAGTCACATTGGCGCGTTGTGAAGGCTTTATTTCGCAAGAACAATTACAACCACCGAGGAGACGAGTTTGCAGATTTCGTGGTCGATTACCAAGGGAGGAAATGGGTACACGTACACATAAGGACACATTTGAATCATTGCTCAAAGTTATCCGTCATTAAACGGGTGTAGGGGAGGACAGGGTAATGGGAGTCAGCGGGTAATGGGAGTCATCCACATGCCTACGCAATTAAACACGTGAGCATCGCGTCCGCGACCTGTCCTCCTCCGCTCATAGCCCTCGGCAAATTAATAAAGATATGAAATGGATATTAAAATAATGATAAATAGGATAAAACGCGTATAATTATTTATGTGTAATATTGATAAGAATTGTTTAGAAATAAAAACAACATGTATACGTACATTTATTTTACTTTATAAATTTACTTAAATAATTTCTTAGTTTTAACTTAGAATTACTCGATGTATTGTCGTAATTCTCCTATAGTGTCATAAAAATTTTTAAATATTGTCGTAAAATTATCATTATCGTAATTTTTCCATATTGTAATAATTTTTTTTTATTGTAGTAATTTTTTTATATTATCGTATTATTCTATGTTATAAATTTTTTTTTTAAAACAATGTCATAAATTTCTGTATTGTCATATTTTTTTTACATTGCTGTACTTTACTATTATTATATTATTGTGTTTTAATATACATTATGAAAAATTTTGCATTTATAATGAAATTTTTTTTTTTCAAAATTACCCCGGTGGTGTAGTACGTGACATCATCTTTAGTATAAGCATAAGTATAAGTACACATGTATGCATGTTAGAATGTAAGAGCAGTCACAATATAGGCCTTGAACAGTCAACTCGTGTCTCATTCTACAACTCTCCATTTAAACCTTCAGAAAATTATTTTTCAAAATATTATTCAATTGACCTTATAAAATATATTCAATGTAATATACTATAATGATCAAACTTTTTTACTTATAATATTTAAAATAGTAACAATAATAAAATATTTTTAAAATAAAATTAATAGGTAACAGATAAATATAACAACACATATTCTTTAGCTGTCAACTTGTTGATTCCTTTCTTTGCTGTTTTCTTTTCTTTATATTTCCAGTAACTACAACCAAGGAGAAATGACCACAAGACGTCAAAGTTTCGTACCAACTGTAATGAATCGTTCACAAATTATACGAGAAAATGAAAAACTAATTAAAAAATATGAAAATCTAATAAAAAAACATGAAAAAAATAACATCTCAAACAAGGAAATTATAGATGAAATGAAGGAAAAAATTTGTGAAAAGGAAAAGCTTTTAAAATCATTACTAGAAGAACATGATCAAAAATGTATGGAACTCAAAAATATCACGAATGAAAATCAAACTCTAAAAAAAATTCTAACCGAAAATAAAAATAAAAATTTGGAGCTACAAGAATATATCAACCATAAAAAACTCAATCAAAGTCCAACATGTAATTTAACTCCTGTCAAACCATTGATAAACGAATCTATAAATGAAAATGACAGCTTAGAAGAAAAGTTGAGAAAACTAACTAATGAATGCCCTAGGATTACGTTGCGACTAAACACACCTAGAAAGAAAACATCAAGGATACAAACACATAAAAAACATATCCCGGAAAAAAAATTCCACAATACCCTTAAAAAACAAAACACATGGAAAAGCAAAAACCTAACCAAGAAATTGAGAAAACAAAAAAAGAAATGCTTAGTACTGCAACGTAAAGTCAACAGAATGGAAAAACAGTTAAAAATACTAGAACACATTCTAAAAGAGGGAAATAATACATTAAAAAAAACAAACGTCCAGCCACATGTCTTACAGTACAGACAGATAAGTAATAATATTAAGAACACAACGGTTGCGCACGAGAAGATTACTGCTCCCAAAACTGTCATACGCCGCGAGCCCACGTACGAGTTCTCGCTTGCGCTCGCGCCGCGGGCCGATCTGGACTCGAGTAGGGCGCCAGTATTGGTGCCGCCACCGTCGCCTTGTGTCACGCAACTCGTGCGAGATAGTGCCTCCTTCTCCCAACCACAAACAATTGGCAAACAAAATGTAGTGATGTACAGCGATGAAATCGGTAAACATTTTGGTTTGCTGATTAACCAGTACACTGAACAAGCAATCATGAATAATTGTATGCCTGGAGCTAGCTATATAGAAATAGTAAATAGAATTATATTGGGGAATTTTAAAGAAAACACAACATTAATTATTTTTATTGGAAGGAGGGGAAATGCGAATAAAAAACGTATTATTGACTGTTTTTCAAAATTAAATAAATTAACAAACATTTGTAATGTAATTTTGTTTGCATTTCCTTTCAGCAGGAACTTATCTGTAGACGAAAATAATATTAGACATAATTTAAATTTAAGAAAGAAGAAGAAAGGGGAGCATTAACGAAATCGGAAAAGGAGACCGTTTAATTATTATTCATGCTGGAGGGAAGACAGGATTTGTTAACAACGCTTTATTAATGTACAAGCCAAAATCAAAGAGTGAGGATTATCATGATAACGTCAATTACAATATTTTTGATAAATGGATGACTGAGATGTTGCTCCCAAATCTACCGCTTAATGCAGTGATAGTGATGGATAATGCAAAATATCATTGTGTCGAAAGTGATAAAAAACCAACCATGGCCTCTTTGAAAGCCGAACAGCAAGAATGGCTTAGGCGCCATATTATTTTTGACAATATAATGAAAAAATGCGAGTTACAACAGCTGATTGACGCTCATTATGTAGAGAAATCATACAAAATTGACGACATATTTAAGAGTCATGGACATATTGCATTACATTTGCCGCCATATCATCCCGATTTGAATCCCATTGAATTAGTGTGGGGAGATATTAAAGGGGAATTGGCGAGAAATCATATGAATTCCACATTAAGCGAGAAAAAAGAAATACTGAAAATAATATTTTCAAATAATACTGGCGATAAATGGAAGAAATGCGATGATCACGCCAAAAAAAAATGAAGAACAATATTATAAAAATGATTTTATCAATGGTGACATAATGGACGAGTTTATTATAACACTACGTGATTCGGATAATGACAGTGACTGATATGATAGCGACAACAGTTCATCCAGTGACATTGACATATTAGAAAATAGTACCGATTGAATGCAATTATGGCTTCTTATAAAGATTAATTAGATAGTTTAAAAACACGCCAACGCGAAATTTTATAAAAATAAAGTGTAAAATAATAAAATAAAAAGCTTGAAAGCTTTTTCTCATGGTAAACATACTTAATTTTTCGAATTCATAATTTTTTATTTTAATTTTGTTATGGTGAAAATTATCGGAATATATCTCAGGATCTATCCGTGCTTTGTTTTGCCGTGTGTAAAGAGTCGTGGGCAGATGACGCATAGCGTCTCCGCCCGCTCTTCGTTCCGCACCCAAGGCGTTGCCACTGTTATGTAATACCACTATAGTGTAACGTACTTTATGGATGACCCTATGCGAAGGGCGGGTGCTCGAAAATATAGAGATTATAGGGTTATTACATTAAAAATCGCTATACTATCCGTTAAAAGTCCGCTTAGTTTGGAGCCTAGACGTTGTTGTCATGTATACGTTATCAAACGAGAAATTTGGCATCTTACTGCAACTTTGGCCAGAAAAGTAAAGAATAGCATTCTAAAAAAAGTAGGATGACCAACAGCTTTTACAGAATATGACGAAAGTTCAATCGTAGAAGCATTAGGCATATGCGTGAAATGGGATTTCCCCTTACTGCTTTGAACCTTTTACATGGCTTACAAAACTTAGAACCCCTCTCTCCCCTTGTCACACTTCATCGAACCATCTCTTCCTTAACGTGTGACGTACTTTATAGATGGTCTCATATATGGTGACATTTCAATGTATCAACTGTAAAGAATAAAAGTTTTAGTATAGATGAATTTATATGCAAACATGATAGACTGTATATAAATGGATTCTGTAATAAACTTGAGACATCCATCACAAAATTACCAACAAGTTCTGATTTTAGAAATTATTTATTTTCATCTAATGCCAACATACTGAGTCGGCGAAAGAGTTTCTTCGCATTTTATATGATAACTCAAGACATTTTTATCAAAGTTTATTTACATTTAATTACAATATATATGTGCAATTTTCTTTGATGACGGTCTGCCATTTTGTAGGTAATGACATGATCCCGTTGCTGAAGAAATTTTGGGACTTCTGATCAAAAAAACGCGACAAGTAGTTTTGGCAGTTCTCTCTTGATGTTAACCTGATACTAAAGAATTCTGAAGAGACCTAAACAGATGGAAATCTGAAGGTGCTAGGTCAGGGCTATATGGCGGATGCATTAACACCTCCTAGCCAAACTTTCTTAATTTTTTCTGAGTGACTATAGATGTGTGAGGTCTAGCGTTATCGTGATGAAAGACCACACCCTTTCTATTGATTAATTCCGACCGCTTTCTCTTCATTTCTTGATTTAATCTCATCAATTGTTCGCAGTAGAGATCCGAATCAATGGTTCTGCCCGAAGGTAAAAGCTCATAATGAACTATTGTTCATTATGAGCTTTTACCTTACGCTGTGTGTATGGTGGGATTGGAAGGGTATTCCCTTCCAATCCCACCATACACACAGCGTCACCTTATTGCGAGTTAGCCTGGGTTTTGCCATAGTGTGTGAAGCCTGACCGACCTTTGACCACGACCTTTTTCGCACGTTCTTATCGTACTTGATTCACTATTCATCAGCTAAAGCAAAATGGATTTATGTATTTAGGAAAAGAAACATCTCCAATAGAAGCACCAGTAGCAGAACACTTTATCATGTAATTGACAGTTCCCATTCATAATCTCCATCGAAACGTTACATGTGACAATTGGTTCATTGCTGTACCAACAGCTAAAAAGTTACTTGATAAGGGGATTACCATGGTCGGTACAATAAAAGAAAAACAAGACATTCCAAAGCTGTTTTTAGAACTAAAAACCGTGGAAAAATACATCCATGTTTGCATATGATAGGCCGTTGACCTTGTTATCTTTTCGCCCACCAAAATCTGAAAAGAAAAAATTTGTTACCTTATTGTCTACCATGCACGACGAAAGAGACAAAGACAAAGAAGTATGCATACCTGAAATAATCAATTTTTGTAATACAAAATGTGGAGTTGACCTGTTTGGTCAGTTATGTAAAAAATATTCAGTATCCAGGAAGACCAAGAGATGGCCTTTATGCGTTTTCTATGGGCTTCTAAATGCTGTAGGAGTCAAATCCTGGATTTTATATCGATTTTCTAAAAGTACAATAAAAGAAAATATAAAGTATAGACGAATGTTTATGAAGAAACTGGCATACGAACTTTTCGAACCACATCTCAAAGGTAAGTGAGAGTGGCCGAATTTACCTCGAGTCACAAAAAATACTATCAGAGGTATATTAAAACTGAAACCGAAACAAGTAGACCTGTTCATGGACCCACCAAATCCGGACGATGTTCATTCTGTCCCAGGCAGAAGGATAAGAAATCGAGGAATGTTTGTGCCGCGAGGTCATATTTGCCATGAACATAAGCAAAGAATTTGCTCACTATGCATGTAATAAACAAGATTTTGAAATGGGTTACACCTGCACCCCACGGTAGTACCTAATAAAGTAACTACAATCATGGTAGTATTTAAGGGTTAATAAAGATGGATATATCCGCGCTAATCTTATCACAATTCGATAACAAAGTACAATATGTTGTTTAATTGTGATATCTCATAAGTGCTTTTTTTGTATGATAAAATTTTACAGCCTCGTGGGCAGCTGAAGACATTTTATGATTATTGTATAATTTGGCAAGATTTCTTTTTAAATAAATAGGCACCATTTCCACGGTACATTAAAAAAAATATAAAATTTTTTTGGTATATTATTTGTTCCACCTTACTACGCAGTGGATACGGATGTTGTTCTCGCAGTTGCATGTGTATCAATAAATTCCAATCTCTACCCATATGCTATAATCCGAAGTACGGAGGACATTATAAACAGTACTATACATTCATATACTTCCACAGACACAAAAAAAAAATCCGACTTCAAAAATATAAACTAAAAAGTTAAAAATAAAGTTAAATAAAATTAGAAAAGTAGGAATACAACAGGAGTACTGTGACAGTTGCAGTAGAAGAATTACTATCAAATACTTTGAGGCAGAACATACATATTCCATGTTCGTTGATACGTTCCATGATTGTGTAGAGAAGTCATAAAAGTCTCAAAATATGACTTCAATGATTTTCAAGAAGCTGTACGGAAAGCTATTTCCACCCAAGTTAATATAAAAGGAAGGAGAAACTTGGGCTTCTTTTAGTGGAAGGATTACTCTAAGTATCTACAAACTAAAAAACAAGAAGTTTAATAGTGAACAACCTTATATTTCCGATATTGTGACGATTCGGGCTGTAAGAGGTATAAAAACTTCAGCCTACAGAACCAGTAACGATGGTAGTGAAGTTGAAGTGAAATTCCTAAATAGTGCAGGAATCAATGAAATTAATTAACCACAGGCGCTTACTACAACACTGGTAAGAAAAAAAGATAGAAAGATATTATTGACAAGTTAGGATACCTGATGCTGAAAAACAGACTTAAATCCTAGGAAAATTTGCAAATTTGCTCAGAGTGAGTTCTAAAAGTTAAGAAGTGAATAAAAATTACTTAAGCTACATAATGAAAGATTATAAAATAAAAATAAAAGCCTATATCAATAAAATATTAATATAAACTAATTTCATTTTCTTTGATTTATAAAAGAATTGTTTTTTTTTTACAAGCTATGTCCTCTACGCCCTCGACCAGATGGACGGACGACTTGAAAAAAGTGGCTGGGAGTGGGTGGATGACAATAGCGGCGGACCGAGGTGGCGTGCCTTGGGGAGGTCTACATCCAGCAGTGAGTGGACACAAGCTGATGATGATGTAATACCGAATGAAAGAGAGAATATCACTTACCAATAACTTTACTGCATATGACAACATTAAAATGCATAGTTTAGTTTAGTTAGTTATACCTAGGCAAAAAGACAATATTCGAGTATACTGTGTTATGTTTATGATTAGTTAGAACAAAAATAATTCAGACATTTTGCTTTAATACAAGAAAAAGTTAATTAAACACGAAAATGCCTAATATATGTTGATAATGGGGAGGCAAAAGAAGGGTTATTTTGTGAATAATATTATATTTCATTAAATGTTTACAAAGCCCAAATATATATTTGCATAATTAAATTCTAAATGTAACATAATACTAGTATTTTTTAGTATTTACATAATACAAGTATTTTTTAGTATTTTAATGGTGATTAATAGTGTAAACGGACAGACATTTTTAACCGTTGATTTGTAATTTTTTAATATAAAAACTTGTATTTTGTGATTTTTTGGTTTGTTGTCGATTTATTGTTAATACTACTTTTTAATAGTCTACGTCGATGCGGCACAGCATTGTCACTGAGTTTTGATAGCAGTCCAGTATTTTATGTGCGTAGATGCCTAACATCAAATTTATTTCGGGTGCGACTCCATATATTTATTAACTTCTTAGTTTGAAAATAATGAGTTGTACGGTGCATTCACATGCTCGCGTTCAAACTGACGTTAACGTGCACATTCACAAGCACAAGCGTGTAAACAGGTTGAATTGGGCTGGCGCTGGTATGCCATTTATTATTTACCTAAAGTATAACATACCTTCGAAAAATGTCAGTCCAGTTTTTCGAAGACTTGATTGGGAGAACTTTGGAGTGTCAATTAACGGCGAGAGACTGAGTCATCTAAGGTTTGCTGGTGATATTATCATATTCAGCAATAATTATAAAGAGTTGGAAGTGATGCTACAAAGTCTCGACCTAGAGAGCAAGAAATGTGGACTACAAATGAACACAAGTAAAACCCGCATTATGACAAAAGCAGATAGAAGACCCATTAATGTAGATCAATACACTGTAAATTATGTTGATACATATACATATCTGGGACAAAATATAAGCTTCGAAAACCAAACAATGAAAGAAGTAGAGAGACACGTCATAATGGCTTGGAGCAAATATGGGGCTCTAAAACACATATTTAAATCCAAAATACCCATAAGACTGAAAAAGAAAGCCTTTGACAATACAATCTTACCTGTATTGTTGTATGGATGTCAATGCTGGTCGCTCACAAAGGAAGTAATACAAAAGCTCCAAGGGTCTCAAAGGAAAATGGAAAGGAGCATGCTGGGACTAAAACTAATTCAAAGAGTGCGCAACACAGAAATACGAGACAGAACTAAGTTAAAAGATGCCGCTGAATTAGCTCACCGATATAAATGGAGATGGGCGGGCCATGTAGCACGAGCTACTAACGGACGTCGAGGCCGTCCAAGACGTCGATGGAGCGATGACATCAAACGGGTGGCGAAAGGAACCTGGACAAGACTAGCTGCCGATAGAACGGAATGGCATGAGTTGGAGGAGATCTTTGTCCGAAGCTGGATTCCCCAATAAAATAAAACATAAATATAATTCATTACATTTAAGTGAAATAATTAAGTTAGTTTAGAAAAATGTTATAGTATAAGTAAATAACCTTTGTTAATTGGGAAATAAAAGGCTTTATTATTATATAACATACCTATTACCCGTTTCAATTGCTAATGCGCTTGAGCGGCTTGAGCCTTGTCGATGATGTATGCCTATCATAAGCATTCTCGGCTAATTAGTACAGTTGCCAATGACAATGATTACTGTGTAAATTTTACTGTGTCAAGGTTTCTACGCATTAGCAAGTGAAACAGGAAATTGGTAATACCTACATAGTTTTTTTTTTAAATGTAATACTCTCAATTAAGATAGTGAAAATTGACATAGAATTTGTTACGGATGACTTTAACAATGTGAAAAAGTGTTTAGTGTTTAAAACAAACAATATAACAAACTATCAATATGTATGTAGTGCTAAAACAAACGATAAAACGACCATATTGAAAATGTAATGTTAAACAAGTATTTTTTCATATAATATTTAATTTTTAAGTTTCAATGTGTTGTACTTGATGTAATCGTTTAAGTCACGCACACATGTAAGAAATATAAATAAAGAGAAATCTAGGATCTGGCTGCCTGACAAAAGTCACGGCTGCTAATCGTGAGCTGGCGCGCCGACATTCGCGCTGGTGACACCCTAGTGTACCTCCTGGCCGCTTCGATGAACTTGTCGGAGCTTGCGTGCTAGCCCTGCGTCCCTATTATGCTTCAGGTGGTTGTTAGTGGGTGCGACACCTATTGTAGACGTTTATCCACCTTCCCTTCGCATGGGTAAAAAAAAACATACCCCCCGCCAGTCGCTGGACAGTCATCGAGGGAACAACAACAGAAGACACCGTGGAAGGAAGCCAGATCAAGATACTGTCCACTGAAAATTGATGTTTTATTACAAGTACCAGATCAAAATATGACGGCTTAACATCGTGCCCATCAGAATTAATAAAACAATTACATGTTGTTATGATAATTGTCTCTAGCAGATTTGAAATAGATGTGGAAAAATTCAGAACATTTACTCATAATACAGCAAAACACTTCGTTGAAAAATATCCCTGGTACAGCATGCCACCTACTCTACATAAATATTTAATACATGGTCCAGAAATCATATCAAATGCACTGGTTCCCATTGGACAACCTTACAGAATAGGCGCTAGAAGCGCGTAATAAGGACTTCAAAAAATTTAGAGGTTATAAAGATATTTTTAACTTATTATTAATAAGTTCAGATCATAAATATAGAAGTTATTATTCTAGACCAGGAAATGCAGTCGAGAAAAGACCAATAAAGATATTTTTAACTTATTATTAATAAGTTCAAAACCTATCATTTCTAGTAAGCGGAAGTTACCTAAAAAAACTGCAATATTTTCTTAAAGGGGTTGACTTTAGAAATGGAGTGTAGGATTTCGTGGGTTAGTAAGGGTTACAATTCATAGAGGTTGGTCCTCCCTTTCAAATGACAGCCCTCTACCCTGCGAAGACATGTAGTTTTTTTTTTTTAAATTATCACTTTAGTGTGCTTAAAAAGGAATGTAATTTTCCTCCATGGTCTACAATTTCTAAATCAATAGGTTAGGTTAGGTTTGTTTATGTTAATGCGAGAAGCAAAGCGGAGCAGAGCGACAAGCCACGCAGAAGCTTTTCTATTCATTTTAAATTCGACCAAAATAGGTTGGTGGTTAGTAGTCATTGCACTCATAAATTATCTCTAAAATAAGTCATATTTTTTAGGTTACGTTATTAATAAATTAAATCCATATTTCTCAGTAACCAAGCATCTCCGTGGGGGGGAGTGGTACTAGAGGTAACACCTAGTCCCTCCCCCAACCCTGACCCCACAACTCTTGCACCCAAATTTTAAAGATTTCTTTCCTAAAGTAGATTTGTTAAAAGCTCAAACTTTACAAGATGAAAGTGATGATGACACTGTGCCTTTTGAAATTCTGAAAATGAAATAAAATAGCGTTTAGACATTACACAATGTGCATATTTGTATTATATCTACATCATCGATCTACATTGTACTATTTAAAACACTTAGTTTATTGTTATACTTTCCGCTTAGTAAAAAAAATTTAAAAAACGAAGTCATGAAAACTATGATAGGTACAAAACCATTTTATGTTTGAAGTAACTACCTGATCTTAACTGAAGGAAGTACTTGTTCTTTGATTTAATGCCAGGTTTGAAGTCCCGTTGCCCCAGTGTGCGCCGCACGATGTTATAACCTATATGTACCCTCTAAGGTCTAAAATAAACAAGTAACTTCAATATAAAAATGCAAATTTAGAAATATAGATTTAAAATGCTACATAGCATTCTTATTAAATGTTAATAGCGTTCATATAGTGTTCATAAAGAAACTATACTTACAAGTCAGTTTGTACAAGCGTTTGTAGCTAATCTAGGTATATCAAATAGATTTAATAATCAAATGTGTTTTATTATATGGCATCATCAACGCTAAATAATTGTTCAGCTACATATAACACAGCTTGATAATGCTCAGGAATACAAGGATCATCAAATTCCATATTTTTCATCAGTTCTTCAAATTCATTGGCATATCTTGTGAACTGTCGCCGTAGAATGGTACGATTCTTACATAGTTTTTCCATGATTCCAGGTTGTTGCCAATACACTTCAATTCCTCACGGTCGCCAAAATTGTAAGGGAACGTATGAAACGTAATAAAACTTTATAATTCGGTTCTTGTTGGTGTATTTTATTGACAACTATATTTTCCATTTATAGTCAAAACTCATATTTTCTTTTTTTATACACCTTAACTCTGCAAAGAGGTTTCATGTTTCAAACCTCTACAGCATGGCAACTACGAACAAAGCTGAATTAGTGGTTTTGTATAGTAAAACCATAGACATACAGTAAAACGTGCCATATATACACCTATACAACTTCGTTCGAACAAAGCTGAATTAGTGGTTTTTTACAGTAAAACGTGCCTTAATATACACCTATAAAACTTCGTTCGAACAAAGCTGAATTTGTGGTTTTTTTATAGTAAAACGTGCCATCTATCCACCAAATTGGCTACTAATACAGAATAGTAGTTTGCTAGTGTTGCTATATTAAAAGATTTATTCATAGTTGCCATGCCGTGGGTGCAAACAACATGTGGTGCATGTGACATACCTTTATGATTTACACCCTATGTGTTTTGTTGCCACCTCAGAATAATGACTGAAGTACTAGACGAAATGTAAAACATATGTTTAATTTGTTCTAACATGTAGAATAAAGCATTAGAAAGAAAAAGATAGCTGATACAAAATCTTTGCTGCTTATGATCAGAACATAGCCCCCAAAATGAAGGTAAATAGTGCGTAGCCAACAACGTTATCGATATATTTAAAGCTAAATATTTCTATTGATTGTAGTAATAAAATATATAGGTACGTTTATTTCTTTAAACTTGTAAATTTTTTTCGGTTCCAATAAGGATCATGGTACGGTATATTAGTAATAAGTATTATGGGTACAAACAACGACAACACAAACACTGATTGATTATGACCCGGCACAAATATTCAAAAAATATGCGATAGACTGAGGTTCGAAACCAGATTCTAAGTTAAGGTTACCAATAACTGAGCGGTAACATTCACGAAACAAACAAACTAATGAATGAATTATAAAAGAACAAATTAGTAAGCCAAAAATTTAGGCAATGTAAATTACAATTTTTAGGATTACAGGCATACGATTTGAAAAAACGGAACCCATAAAGGATCACTCTTTTGGTGTCTATACTTATCCGTCGATCACAGCCTATTTTCTTTGAATCTATTAGACAAGAAGAACTTGATTTTTGGTACAAATGAAATGTTTTGTATCGCAATTAGGAACATATAAAATTAATAAACTATTTTGATATTGGGGTCAATTTTAGATGGAAAATTTAAAAAAAACGTATGTAAGTGCATTCATCGTGTGACATAATAAATGAAAAAAAAAAACTTGTTATGAAAAATGCCTAGTTTTAATAACAGGAAATTTTAAACAATAAATCAATTCCTATATTTGGAACGCAAATTAGAAAAAAATCAAATTAATTTTGTGATACATCAAACGACAGGATATGTTATGGGAAATATGAATATATACAACTTCTTAAATCATACAATATAAAGTATTTAAAAAAATACCATAGTTTAAAATTTTACGATTTTCGTAAAAGCCAATCCAACAAATTATTTTATAAATCATGTGTTATAGGTAAATCACAATTTCTTGAGCGTTCTGGGTGGCTTGTTTCTTCGGTCTACTACGCTCCTCTCTTTGACACAAGCAAAACCGATATGTCTAAACTTCTTAGCCTAACAATGAAATACCTATGTTATCGTTTTATAACTATCTTTATTTTTCGACATAGTCCCCGTTGAGCTGTATGCACTTAGGCCAATGATCGTCTAATGTTTTGAACACCTCTCTTAAAATGGATTGCATCGAGTTCCGAAAAATAGTCGTCTATAGCAGCTTTGGCCTCATCTCCGTTCCTAAACGTCTGCGCACCTAAAAAAATTTTTAGGTAGGAGAACAAATGAAAGTCGGACTGTGCCAAATCAGGTGAATAAGGTGGGTGAAAAAGCAAACCCCAGCGCAGTTCATTAATTTTCGCCATGGCGAGAGCACCTGTGTGGGCGTGCATAGTTTTGATGACATTTTTTTTTTGCCTTTATGGAAACCCATGTGATGTACTGCAAATACTATTTCGGAAATTGTAATACTTTTTGAACGCCTAGGTCACCTAGGTCTTGGACGCTTGTACGGCCTCGTTGAAATTCAGCTACCCAGTTTTTTACAGTTGCATACGATGGCACAATATGACCTAAAACATTTTTCATTTCTTCGAAAATTGCACTGCCCTTCAATCCTTTCATATACAAAAACTTAATGACTGCACGCTCCTCGATTTCATCCATTGCAAATTAATCCTTGACAAAGCTTTTCTAAATGCTGTTTAAAAATAACTACTGATTTATCTGGCTTGTAATTTTATATGTGGTCAATTACGAAACCAATTTACAGAAAAACATTTTTGTTATTTTTTATTTACCATACTTAGAACCACACTATAAGGGACAACTAAATGGATTTAGGTAGTGGTATGTTTCATGATACTAGCAATGAAAATTGGCATTTGTCCGAAACTACCTACTATATATGGAACAAATAAATGGATTTATGTAGCGTTATCTCTCATAATACTTTTAATGAAAATTGACACCAGCTCCACTTATTCAATAAAGTAAAGTTATCGTGTTCACAGCTGTGCTTCGCCGTCAGTACTATGTTATAGTAAAACAAATGTTTAATCATAGTTAAAATGATTAGTCATCTTAGTCATTAGAAAATCATAGTTAAAAGCTTAATAAAAACTTTACACAAATACACGTTGTAACCTTCTAAGTTTTCCTCCTAAAAGAAAACAAGTAGGATGGGAATGTTTCAAAAACATTTCAAGTATTTAATATGTTAGAGTAATTAGTAGGCGTCCGATTTTCTCTTCTAACGGCTTTTATTCATTTGCTTCGTACCAAATGGATCCAAAGGAAAACTACAACAAAAATTTAGCAAGCATTAATATGATTCATGGAGTAGCTTAGACTTTACAACTTTGGCACAAACTTTTCACCGTCGTAGTCGGAAACTGAAATCATTGAAATAAATTGCATTTAATATAAAGTGAGGAATACCCACTCTATTTTCCAAGCATACAGAAACAGAAACTAAAATAATCTGAAAGTTAACTGCCAGACGTTGTGGGCATTAGCAACATTACAGAGAAATGAATCGGTATAATAATTGGAAAAATATTCTATACATATAATTAATTTATAGTTTATGATGCGGAACCGTGTTTATACGAGTCGGACTTGCATTTGACTGGTTTTTTATTATGAGAAGAATATTAAGCTGAATTGATACAAAATCGAGTCGATATAAAATATCAATAAAAACAAACATATAGTGTCAATCTCTATAACAAATGTACATAATATGAAATTAAATTATTTTTTACTTCCTGTAAGCTGTTTTATCACAGATGAGTAATTTTAATATTTTTAGTGTAATGTAGGCTATTGTTTCAAAATACGTAATAATAAAATTGTTCATTTCTTAGTGTTTAAAAGCAAAATAAAGGCATTTGGTAGGTACTTACCGATGGAACAAAATTGTTTCATTTTCTTTTGATTTTGAGGATTTGTGACTGTGGCAATTTACTGCAACATAACCCATTTTTGTAGCGAATTTATTTCGCACAAATCACTACATGTTATAAAATAAAGTACCTTGCCGCGTCTGTCTCTGTCTGAACGTGGTCTGAACGCGATAAACTCAAAAACTACCAAACTGATTGGCATATGGTTGACACCAACGGATGGAGTAATTTAAGAGGAAGGTTTATGTGTATAATTTAATAATGTTTTGTGCAAATTAGTTGAATTATGACGATTATTGTCAAAGACGGAGGAATAAATTTAGCCGACTGGAAGCTTTCATCGAAAACCACCGTCGAAAACGCTGCCAAATCCCTTTGAGGTATAACAAAATAATGTACGAAGGAATTGTTTGTTTTTCATAGGACTACAAAAAAAGTCCGTGATGACTTATGTCTATCTTTTATGGATAGCTTATTATACCTATTTTATGTTTAAAAAAATGGTGTCATACAAAGAGGTGATCGAAAAGCAATTTATACGGATACAGTATTAATCTTTATCAAATTAAATTCGTTATTTACCTTCAGAATTTAATGCACTTTATAATTGCTCGTTACACCATACAAGTTAAATTAATATTTTCGGAGTTATCGAGAAATAAAAAGTATAGCGCGACAAGCAGCTGGGGCTCTAGACCGACGCAACTCACGTGATGTAAAATTAGGCAAAAGTAATCAATGTTGTATAGATATAAATATTGTAGTTTGCTTTTATGTATTTATTCTTTACTTTCTCCAATATGTATGGAATTGGAAATAAAATACATTAAGAATACTCCACGTAGGTAGCATAACTTGAACTTAAGTCACATTTAAATCTAATTAAATCCAATCCACTTGTAAAACCGGGTCTCTAGTTTATTCATATAATACTTCTATATTATCAAAACTTGATGCTAACAATCCTTTTCTTTTATTCGTATAGCGTTGATTAGCGCTGACTTTGGCGCTCGTCTCCGCTCTCGATGCTCGGCGAGCATGAAATGCCTTCATCCACCTCCATCTGTGGCCTGCATTATGATCACAGATTATGTATGATCCACAGAGTACTTTGTTTGTAGTTATTTATGATCTGTGATAATGATTGGCAAGTTTGGCAACGCTATAACCTATTGTTCTGTGGCTATAACCTATTCTCCCTCTACGCGCTTTAATCAGCATCAGCTCTGTCAACAAGCTGTCAAGCTCTGTCACGCTCTGTGATTCAGCTATAGTCAATTCTCTTTCACATTGTTTTTGCGATAATTTGTAAAAATAATTTCTATTTACGTAAATTTCTCACAAGAATTCGATGCATTAGTAATTTTTCTATTGTGGCAAATTTTACATCATTGTGATAATTTTTCAAACATTGCGACGTAAAAGAAAAACGGTGAGTTAGTCCGGAGTTGGTTAGTATTTCAAATATTAGCGCCTAGTCCATTTGGTTGCCTATTTATTACAATTCTATTTGATGATATTTTTGTTATATAAGAATAATGTTAATTTTAAGTACTTTATCTTTGTCTAAGTATGTTCCTATTACCAAATGCAGTCATATGTTCCAAACAGGTAGTTATCATGAAGTCTTTTGTCTGTTTGCTACGTAAGCACATTTACTAATCATAAAAATATGAAACTAATAGTGTCATAAAGGTTGTTGTAAATCTTAGATTATGACTAAATGCTTATACTATGCGGTATATTTATTTATTAAAATTATCATTTTACCTTTGTTGTTTTCATATGTGGTCAACCAATATTAAAAAAGATAACAAATCTAACAATTTGTTTGTTGCCCTAATTATTGTCATTTAAAGGTAAATGCAATAAATGTTGGTGTTAATGAGTACCTACTCATTAACACCAACATCTTGAGATTTAAAGCAAAATTGATATTACTCCCCAAATTAATTTATAAATTCACTAAATATACAATTTAGGTAACAAAATAAGTAAACATTATTGTGAAAAGCCAATCTGTGGATTTTTTTTTTATAATAATGTATACATGATTTACAAGACAATGTCAATATTTTTATATGAACAACACCAACCAATCTTACGGCTTTAAACTATAAAAACGTCATAGTAACATAATTTAATAGGTGTTGCAACAGGATGTATGGTAGATCAATCGGCATGTGCATCAAATTTCAGATTGACGTTGCACATATTGTACCAATTTATTTCACTAGTTATTTGTTGGCTGCTACCATAGGAATATGAAAATCGTTAGTGCGCAATCCGCTAGGAAAAATACATAGATGTAGGATGCACAAAATATACAACGATGTCTCGGAGGCATGACAAAAATAAATATCTACTTGTGTTGGTGAATGTCTATGTGTGAGTCAAAAATAATGTTGTCCACAATACAATTTCCCATTATTGATTAGATTTCAGTATACCCTTTTATACAGTACCTTCAAATTGTACAATGGTATTCAGTAAGCCCTAGCGTAACCTAACACTTAATTCTCCTCTATAAAATACTGTTTAATGTTATTGTTTAAAGGAAATATTACTACGTATCTGTTGTGTAAATAAAATAGGATTGAGTTTTCAATCATTATATTCGAACTATCTGTTAATTATACTATCTCTTCGTTCTGTCATTCTTCATATACATACATATCGCAACAGTAACTAATATATTATTATAGTAAAAACTATTTCTTATTTGATCATGTATAGTAATTTGATAGAAAAGTACATAAAATAATTCAAATAAACACACTTATTCCAGCTTTATTTTGCATGATTCATAAATAATTTGATAAAACAGTGTTAACATCTTTAACAAGAGGGACACTAAAGCTTCTTACTAAAAAAAAATATGTCACAAAGGGACTTTGCAGTCTGTCTCTTTCACTCACTGGCGGTGTTCGTAAGATCATGACTTACCGATGCTTCGTTGGTCTTTAGCGTTAGTGTAAATTCTAGGAAGATGTATCAAATAAGTTTTATGAAGTCGAATGAGATTCTATTTGACGTCCAAACAATATTGAGACAACTATCTTATTTTGACACACAACACTGTCTTTTTTTGTTTGTCCCAACACATTTCACGCCCTGAGCATTGGAAGCATGCATTTCGATATAAAATCTTTTTTATGTTTACTTCGTAAGGCCTGACCCATGCCATGTCATTCATACCCATGTGATTGCTACATTGTTACAAGTCTATTAACTTTGATCCGCTTTAAATTATGTACCAGTTATCTTTGTTTACAAGAAATAATATTAACTGGTTTGATTATTGTGAACCAACAGGGCTTTTTTATAATCAACTTTATTTATATTGTTAAGTTAGTGTTCTGACGCGCCACCAATGTAAAAGGCCGCCAGCTGTACACACTAACCGATCGGAGGCGAGCGACCGAGGAACGCTGCCTCAGCCGCTCGCCTCCGCTCGGCGAGTATATACAGCCAGCGGCCTTTTACATCGGTGGCGCGTATTGTAAGTACTTAAAATTTCATTTTACTACTAACGCAGTCACATCACGCTCGCCGAGCGGAGGCGAGCGCCAGAGACAGCCGGCATAATATCAGAAAACAGTTTCTTATTTAGTTTTTTCCTTAAATGTCACTTTTGTAAAAGTATTATAACCAGCCAGTTACAAACAGTACAACCAAAAATATTGTATTACAATTTCATACCATCATACAAACAAAATGCAAAAGGATTTTCTTCCTTACCCAATATTTTATTGCTGTGGTATAGCCATTTAAATACCTACACGTAAAACCGTGTTTTACAAGAACGAGACTAGAAAAGGATCTTTAACAAGTAAATTTTGAGATTGTCTTAAAAAATACAAAGTGGCCGTGAGGTACCTAATGGACTTCATTTTGAGTTAATGCATGAAAAAAGTGTAAACTAATTTTTATTTTAGCATTTAATAAAAAAGCCTTCTTTATTTTTACTGCCCTGGAGTTCAAGTCCTTATAGGCCTCATAACAAGGAAAGGAAAAATAAGATTTTTTTGCATTTAGTGGTGTGCTAATGTAGGAAATTATTGTGTGCACATGCACTAAAGATACTGCGTGAACTGTTTCACTACTCGCTAGTAACACACAGCGATAAAGTTGATTATTACCTTTCATATTAAAAACAACAGGCAGTAAATATTATTTGACATTAGTTGTTCCTAATTCCTTTGGCTGGAAACATTGTAGTTGGTATACCAAAAAGTTTTTTTTTAGATTTAGTAACACAGTTTGGAAATTATACAAATACTAGCTGTGTCTTCCATGACATATTGAGGTGATAGATTATAAAAGTGGAGTTTTCTTTTTCTTCGTAATAATTAGTATTTTTTTTTAAATATTTTCGATATGGCATGGCGGGTAGACGCCAACGCGGTCATAAGTAGCTCAATAAAGTAAGTCGTTCACCCGCTGTACAAGCACAATATTTACCATAGTCGTTATTTTTAACAAAAGTTTTATCTTTAATGTCCATTTTTTTTTAAATGTTTGTTTAAATGTACTTGTTTCTCGATACTTTAATCATCTGTTTCGATTTGGTTTCACACGAAAAATACAGTATTTACAAAATAAGGTAAATATGTTATACAATCGTCATATCATTGAGCAAATACATATTGTAACTATGATAAGAATGTTAATTTACATTTTATCATATAGCTTCTTATTGCACCTAATTTAAACTACACAAAGAAAAATATGCCATTGTCGTTTGTGCTGCGAATCATCTCTATGGTGTATTATATTAAGGGTAATAGATACACCTTTACGGCCAGCCAAGAAAATGGGTCGGCTCAATTGAATAGGCTAGTTGACTATTTTTTTTTATTAAACTTTTCTAAATATATCATAAAATTGAAAGAATTTCAAAAATATGTCATTATTAACAAAGTTATGTTTAAAATGTTCTGTTAGACAAAGAGGGCAACACCGCACGGTGTACTAGCCTGTGACGTCAGGCCATTTAAGATAATGTTATATTTCATTTTTCAAGAAAGAGACAGATAAAATTTTAATAGCTTATAAGCTTATAAATACCATGTTTTTCAACCTAATATAATTTTGTTTATATATTTTGTAGTTATATAAAATCTATTTTTAAATTTTCTGGAATAATATAATATATATTTTATATTAGTCAAATACCCTATTGCCTTCAGTTACCCTCGCTAGGATAGGAAATGTGCATAGTTAATTTAATAAGTTATGCGGTGTGATGTGTTAAGTAAATAAATAAATATATTTTTTTATTATTAAAAAAATACAATGGCACGTTGTGTGATATGAGAGTGTAATTTATATGTAACCAACGGCAGACCTTTCAAGATCATCAGTCTAACTGGTGGGGCCCATGCCATCCCAAATTATGACATCCGGTTCATGGTCACCACTTAAGACCTTACTAATCAGCCTAACTCCATAGAATTCTAATCCCAATAAGTATTTGTTGTAGTGATACATTTAAATAAACAAATGTTTGATTTGGCGATAGAAATTTTCAGTCGTTTTTATGTCTATCACAAGTTAGGTAGGTACCTATTTACCAAACAATGACTTTAGATGAAACGGCATACGTTCACTCTAACCACGTATTTGAGTTCAGTGCTTTGCAGTGAGGTCCCTTAAAAGCCTTTCTTCTTCAGCTACTACCGGTTCCTAGCACATATGCATTAATGATTTTTTTTTCAGGTGTCCGTACAATGTCTTCGGTGACGCTCAAATTCCGCTGGGGCTTGACCCCGACTGACCCTCAGGAGCAGCCAGTTTTAGTGGTTGGCCAAGCAGCGCACTTGAATGCGCTGCCATGGTCTGAAGTGAGATCTAAACTAGAACCTCGTGTCACTGAAGAGGTAAGTGATGTTATAATTTTTTTGGAGTCCATATGAGAAATCCTTTAGTTTCTCCATGTCACCCATCTGTATTTCAAACCCATTTTTTTCATACACAATGAAGGTTATATCACCGAACTTTAATTGTCAGACTAGAAAGCGCAATCTTGCTAAACTCAACGCTTCCAAGCCTACTTTTCTTAACTTTATTTACTTTAAAAAATATTTATCGGTATCCGCCTTTCATTCAATAGTATGTAACTAATTGTGACGGGTGATACACAAAAACCTTGACACAACTTAACATCTAGGTAATTAATCGCGTGGGCCATACGCCCTTTTCGCCCTTCTTCACCTTATGGTTCAAATGTGATAACTTTGGTTCTGGAAGTAAATGGCTAGTATTACTCTTCTATTGAACTAATTTAAAACTCGGTAAGTAATATGAAGTATAAAAGATTACTGAAAACTGAACAGGCTGATACCATCAATATTAACTTCTTTTAAATAGAAACGTTTGCATTTATATTGAAATAGAAACCCCTCTAAAATGTATGCGACAGCACATTTTTTTCCAGTTTTCCAAGTACAGTGATTATTTGTATTAATAGAACTTTCACATCTTTAATTTTTCAGTAGCAGTTTTTTTGTTCCCTTTTAATAAGGTTGATAGGTACCCAGCTACTTTTCATACATCAATATTTCTGAAATATTGACTTCACTGACTGCTCTGAACCACTTTCCTGAAATATCTCTCTTCTCTATGCCTATCTGAACCAAAATCCATCATAGTTATAGTTCGCCTCAAACTTAATGGCGGATCGGAATACAACGCTTTAAGCGTGCTTACGCAGGTACAGTCATATACCCCTCGCTCCACTGCGTCCCGCTACACCTAAAACTGGTTACTGTGAAGCGACTTGTGCCTATGTTCACATCCGCCATAAAGTTTGATTGGAACTGTACTGTCCCAACTTACCCTTATACTAATCACCATGAGAATCTATTCTTTTCACTAAATTGCAACCATAAAGTATTGTATGTACAGGCAATATTTACAAAACACGATGGACGTGTAAACGTCACACACTGTTTCATTTCACTAAAAAAATTTCCCTATGCTGTATATCGCATAAATCGACTAAGAAATCCATTTTAAATGTAAGAGTAAAACACCCACGTGTCCATTAGACATACTTTTTTTAAAAAAAAATAATTTGTGTTTCGTGACCTCGACGTAAAAAAAAGATTAAATAAATTCTGTAAGCGTGTCTGATCAAAATATATCTTTTTGATTAATATGGTTTGAAAAAGGACCTTCAGGCGCATATTTTCCAGTTTTTCTTTTTCGAAGATCACTTTTGGTTACCGAATTATTAATTTTTATTCAAATTTTTGTTTTTATTTTTTTTCTCCCAAAAACCGCAAAAGTGCGACTTGTGACTGGCACTCAAAGATTCCTCATAAATGCGTCTATCATTGATAAAAAACTCAAGTCGCACTATGGAAGCGTTTACGAGTAATCGAATTTCAAAATATGGTGTTAGGGGTGTCACTCAACATGACCTTTTATTTTTGTTTAAATTAATTCAATTTTGTCCTTTACTACAAAATTCTATATTGTTTACTTATTTTATTTTTATTGTTATTTACTTATTTACATTTATTTATTTAAAAAAAAATTACAATTGCATATTAGTTATTTACAATTAGAGTGTCGACAAAATTTTATCACTAAGCGGCTTCTATTTTGTAATATTTACCCTTTCATCGTTTACTTCGTTAATTACTTTAGAAGGTTTTTTTAACTTTTATTAGTTTTTTTTTTATTAATTTTCTATTGACACAGTAAATTTTGGCATTTTCTGCCTCACGCTCGTGGAAAAGTACATCCAGTAATTTAATTGGCATCCGATGACTGTGACCGTACACTAAATTCTAGTGCACGGTGAAGAGATCATAAAATCACGTTCTCTTCCTGTCGGTATGCTCTCGGAGAAAGCAGCTCAATCGCGCAATAAATTTTGGCGCAGATAAGAAACACCCCTGCCGGAAAAAGAACAGGAAAAAAATATGATTGACCTTTTCCACCCTCCACTGGAATTGGCGGAACCGTTTGTGTCTATGACACACTACAGACAACGTCAAAGATTGTCCAATGGGATTTGCCTGCCAGAAGCTGTTCGTGAACTTCTGAAGCCCGTTAATGCAGAAAACTTGCAGTTGGGATAGGTGGACAACGAAATTCCAACATTAGATGGATCTTCATCATCGTCTGAAGTTCGAATGTTGACGACAGCACACACTGTTCCATTTTACTAAAAAAATCCCTATGCTGTTTATCGCATAAATCGATTAAGAAGTGCATTCTAAATGCAAGACTAAAACACCCACGTGTCTATCTGTAATACTTTTTTTTTTTTTTTAATAATTTGTGTTTCGTGACCTCGACGTAAAAAAAAGATTAAATAAATTCTGTAAGCTTGTGTGATCAATATATATGTATATATATTTGATTAATATGATTTGATGAAGGACCTTCAGACGCATATTTTCCAGTTTTTATTTTTTGAAAATCACTTCTGGTAACCGAGTTATTAATTTTTCGTGTCGTGATAGTCATGATATCCCAAAGCGCAACGAACCTGTCTCAAATTTATAAGGTCATAGGGCCATGGTTCCAATCCGGGCGTGTACCAATGAGTTTTTCTGACTCAAGTACATAACTATCACTGACTCCGAGCTTCGGAGAACACGTTAAGCAGTCGGTCCCGGACGCTGTCAATAGATTTCATTTTATTTTCATTTTTGAGTATCAGCATGCTGTCGTCAACAATAGATGGATCTTCATCATCGTCTGATGATGAAGATCCATCTAATATTGGAACTTTGTCAGCCACTTCTTCCAACTGCAAGTTTCCTTCATTAACCGGCTTCAGAAGTTCACGAACGGCTGCTGGCAGACAAATCCACTGGATGTCACACAGTCCGCACCAACGCTCTTAGAATCGCCTGGCACGTCGTTATTGTTGGGATCTTCTAAATTAACCAATGACTCCAGTACAAATTATAAACAAGACCTCAAAATTAGAAAACGAATCATGGAGTCCTTGGAAGATCAACCCCAAGCTAAAGTGATAAAATCTTTTGCATCCACGATTACTTCAGAAGATGGAAGCAAGATAACCCCAAAAGCTTCAAAAGATTTAGAAGACGTAATAAAACTTTGTCTGACATCACCAAAAAAACGATTCAAAGTTTTAAAAAAAGTATCTACGTTGACGAAAACCTATACACCTGAGGAAGCTCTAGGTTTCGTTATCGACAGGAGACTGAATGTGGAAACATATAAACTTTTAAGACAGGATTTGAAAAGTCGAGTTTATTCAGCTTATCCACCCTTCTTAGAAATACTAATAAGAGCAAGAAAAGCATGTTACCCAGCAAAAGAGCTAGATGTTTCGGAAATAGAAGCGTCAGTTTCGTTGCATAAACTTCTTACTTTGCGACGAATTGTTCGAAGTTGTGATGAGAATTTTATCGAGTATTGTAACAGAACAGGCAAGCAAGAAGTCTCATGCGTATTTGAAGGGTCCTGGGGTTTTGATGGAAGCACAGGCCAAGCATTATATAAACAACACTTTTCAGGATCAGACGAAGACATTTCCGTGAACGAAAATAGTCTTTTTGCCTCGACTTTTATTCCTTTAAGTATAGTAATGGACAAAAATATATTTCATGGCACCATCCTGCACCCCAGTCGTATAGATTTTGTCGGCCGCTCCACATTCAGTATAGAAAAAAAGACACTAATCTTATTCTTAAGGAAAAAGCTTTGATAGAGAAGCAAATTAAACGTTTGACAGGAGTCAAACGTTTAATTTGCTTCTCTATCAAAGTTTTTATGATGCCCTTCGGAGGTTTGGGTCGTAATAGGAATTACGACCTAAACCTCGGAAGAGCATTATACTTATTACGTTTGTTTCTAATTTAATTTTGAGTGTGATCAACGGCAAAGTCCTAAACTGGTACGTCTTCACAGTTAAGGTGCCCATTTTGCAAAGCTACTGCCAGTCAGTTCAATGATTTGGCAACATCGTAAACAAGACGAACTGTAAAAGAAAATATGCAACACGGCATCAATCCACTTCATGTATGGATACGTATTTTCGAATTTTTATTACATTTCAGTTACAAAAACGATTCGTTAGTACGGAAATGGAGAATCAAAAAAGATAGCAGAGAAAGTCAAATTGTGAAAGAACGGAAAAACATATCCAGGCTGATATAAGAAATCGGATTGGATTGTTGGTAGACGTTGTTAAACCCAATGCAGGAACCACAAATGATGGCAATTCAGCCCGCACAGCACTATCAGACAAATACCGTGCTATATTTGCAGAGATATTAGGTCTAGATGCATGTTTGATCGACGGGCTGCATACTATCTTTGTAGCCATATCTTGTGAATTTCCTATTGACACTGTAAAGTTTGACATTTTCTGTCGCACGCTCGCGGAAAAGTACATCCAGGCATTTAATTGGCAGTCGATGACTGTGACGGTACACAAAATTCTAGTCCATGGTAAAGAGATCGTATAATCATGTTCTCTTCCTGTAGGTATGCTCTCAG
The DNA here is from genome assembly GCA_949709985.1 of Luffia ferchaultella. Lineage (NCBI taxonomy): Eukaryota > Metazoa > Arthropoda > Insecta > Lepidoptera > Psychidae > Luffia > Luffia ferchaultella. The sequence continues at coordinate 2,293,265 of OX453261.1, forward strand.
AACAAGCGGCTGAATCGCGCAATAAATTTTGGCGCTCAGGTAGGGAACGCCACTGCCGGAAAATGAACAGGAAAAAAACTATGATTGACCTCTTCCACCATGCACTTGAATCGTCGGGTCCGTTTGTGTCTATGGCACACTATAGACAGCGCCAAAGATTGTCCAATAGGATTTGTCTGCCAGCAGCTGTTCGTGAACTTCTGAAGCCGGTTAATAAAGAAAACTTGCAGTTGGAAGAAGTGGCTGACGAAGTTCCAACATGATAATGTTGACGACAGCATGCTGATACTCGTAATTGAAAATTATTTGTATGAGTCTTACATTTTTTATTGATTACAAATATTACAATTGTTTGACCTTTAGTGACAACCCTAAAATGTACTATATAACCTTTATCCGTAACTCCCAAACGCTTCCATAGTGCGACTTGATTTTTTTATCACTGATAGACGCATTTATGAGGAATCTTTGAGTGCCAGTCACAAGTCGCACTTTTGCGGTTTTTGGGAGAAAAAAAATAAAAACAAAAATTTGAATAAAAATTAATAATTCGGTAGCCAAAAGTGATCTTTAAAAAATAAAAACTGGAAAATATGCGCCTGAAGGTCCTTTATCAAACCATATTAATCAAAAAGATATATTTTGATCAAACACGCTTACAGAATTTATTTAATCTTTTTTTTACGTCAAAGTCACGACACACAAGTTATTTTTTAAAAAAAAAAGTATGTTAAATAGACAGGTGGGTATTTTACTCCTGCATTTAAAAAGCATTTCTTAATCGATTTATGCGATAAACAGCATAGGGAATTTTTTTTAGTGAAATGAAACAGTGTGCGTCATAAACCCATTCTAGTGTAGGTACTGCGTTAATGAATAATTATTCAGTTATATTTTTTATGTTACAGGTTTGGCAACGTGGCCTTAGTTGCGTGACGTCATCCCCTGGTGATAGTTGCGAGCTGTGGCCGCGCGGCGCCACCATCGCATCCCTCCCCGCGCGCCGCTCCCGTCACTCGACGCCGGCGCGCGCGCATGCACTGGCGAAACTGATAAAAAATAACCAACGTGGATCGGATGAATCTATTGTGGTTAGTACTATTTAAATTAATGTATTTTAATGTTGAAAATCGGGTGGCCTGCCGAAAGAACATTACGTAAAGAAGTCATTAAAATGGTGTCGGGTATGAATTGCTTGAAATATGAATCACCATTGGTGTTAGTCGAAAACGTCGATTGACAGGTGATGATGCGTTCACAGAGTTCTTTATCTTTGATTTATCATAAGAGTACATGATCAATGTTCCTCGAGTATGCTTCGAACATGCGAAATATGTAACTTATTATTCAATTAGATCTTTACAAACACAAAAAAATCGTCAGAAATTGCCACCAGTTTGAAATGTCGATTAGTATCGACTAGTTTATATTTCTTCTCTTCATTTCATGAGCAGTTGTGTTAATCGGTGTTAGGAGAGCAAACATTAATTTTTTTTTTCAATTGCATTATTATTAGCGACCGCAGCTTCTCCAGCGTGGACTACCTACAACTGGTTGGTGAAATTTTTTTTTTATGTTTCACATTTATTTATTTATTTATTTATTTATTGCATTGTCACATGTCAATTTTTAGGTGGTCAGACAAAATCATCTTATACACTATGTGACACCCCGTGAGAGCACAGCAATATAAGAGGGCTATTTTCTTAATGATTTTTAAACAATTTCGATGTAAACAAAATAACAATAATGCAATCACAACAACAATCAAAACAATAATAATATCACCACAATAATAGTTAAATTTCCATTTAACTGTTTACATTTTTTTTCCAAAAAGATTTAATGACACTTGATGGGCAAATTCCATATACTATATCGGGATATCTATATTATTATTAAACTGCAATGGAGTTATGTCTATATGTAATAAAAAAATTGCCAGGTTTATTGTGATTAACTAACTAATCCGCCCATAAAACAGATTTTTGCTGATAGTCTTATGATTCAAGAATAAGTAAACTGCGACACACCCATATTGTTATTTTTAGGTGCGATCGGTAAAAAAAAAAATAATGTTATAGCAGGGTTTCACAAAATAGATGGATACACAACATTACTTGCAAATGAAAAACTAAATAATTTGAACTGTGAAAACCATTTCGACCCCGTTGAAGGAGAAAGCTAGTCAAATGGCCAAGTGCGAGCTGACTTGCATCCTTAAGATTCCGTACTTTTTAATTGTTATCTATCATATTAATAACGAAAGAAATTATATTCTATAATTATATATTAACGATTTTTGGGTTTTTTCTTTTATTTGTGCTGTGGACCTTGCTTCTTATCAAATTTCATAATTATAGGTTAATAGAAGATACCCTATAGATTTTAATATATTTGCGAATATATGCAGCATAAATGGCCATAGTGCAAGGCCACATTACGTTTTTTCCTCGCCGAAAAAAACGTACTGTACACATAAAAATACGCCTTGGCGTATATTCTCGCGGTTGTATCGAAATAAAACGCATGTGCCTGCGTTCTCAAGTATATAGGTTTTGTTTTTCCTCACCGAAAAAAAAATCGTAGTGGCAGTACACATATTTTTTAAATGCGTTGACTTAGAGAAGATTGATTTTTTTACAGCTTTAAGGGAACATAAATATTGATATTAATTTCAACTTGATAGCTCTACGCGTTCGTAAAAAAAATCTAAAGATTTCGCGCTTCTCGCAACTATGGTAGGACATTGGAAATGAACATCAAAAATTAAAACTTACAACACATTTTTGTCAAACAACTTTATTAAATTTTTCGAAAAAAGCTATGGGCCGATTTTGAAAAATTTGGTACCATACTTCAAAAGATAGTTTCAAAAGATGCAAGAACTCATGGGGCATCCATGAGTTTTTGCATCTTTTGAAACTACTGCCTTTCGTCTACCTCTATAACTTTCTGTAAACTAGCCGAATCTCACTCTCCAGGGTAACTGATCTGATAATCATTCAATGAAAAGATTACCTGCCCAGCTCACAGTTTCTGAGTGACCACAATTTATTTTTTCAATCAGTAGACTATCTGCCTCGGAATCTTTTTTCCTTTTTTTATATTGGCTTTTGTTTTTGAAATAACTTTTTGTCCAAAAAATCGGGAAATTTCGTCTTTTTTTTCGCCATTTTCAATTTTTCGAAGAAAAATTACAGACCGATTTTAGAAAATTTGGTATCCTACGATGCCCCACAAGCCCCTGCATCTTTTGACACCTCTGCTTTTTGTCTACCATCATAAGTTTCGAAAATATAGCCGATGTGATAAACATTTTGGTTGTTATATGTATGTGATGTCTTCACTAGGCGCCCAGAACAGAAGCTATTGCTTAGTTTGGGGCCTAGACGTTGTTGTGATGTATACGTTATCATTATAATTATTTTCTATGTTAAAATGCCTTGACAGATAGACAATCGAACGACGAAATCATCCTATAATGGTTTCTCTTTTGTTTTTGAGATGTAGAACTTCAAAAACATACTCGTTGATCTATGATCTATTTGCTAATTTAATTCCAGTTGGTGTGCCGTAAGAGTGAAGTGTACGCAAGTTGTTTAGCGATCGCTCGTAGTTTCCCCCTCTACTCGGCACGGACTGCCGCCACGCCCATGTCCACTCCGGCGCCACCTGCGTCGCGATCGGTACGCATCGAAATTTTGTTAGCCAAGACACAAGGTAAGGAGACGTTCATGTATGTGGCAACGTATACAGGAGAGTGCTCCGGAGGTACCCGAGAGATTTTGTCCGGCGATTTCTGAGATTAAAATAAGAAAAAAAGCAATAACAAATAAAATATTGATCAGCATTTCATAGTGTAGTAGTGTACTAACTTATGTTGTGCCGTATAATACCGTGTAAATGTTTCGGTACTCGCTAGCCGCGCAGAGCGACAACATTGCTTATTATTCGGCTTCTCTACACTACGAAAAGTAGAAATTGTAATACTTTTTCTTTTATATCTCAAACAATAATTGACAAACAGAAAATAATATTTTAAATTATTTATTGCTAGCATATTGGAACCTTCTGCTAAAATCACTAGGGTACCTCTGGGGCACCTTGTATAGAATAACTTTTATTTAGATGTAATAAAAAGCAGAAATAGCATGTTTTAAATTAAAACTTCTTTAAGCGTGACACACTGAGCAGTGAACAAAACTGAACCGTCACGCCTGGGTCGGTGACGCTAAATCATGTATACTCATTTACTGTCTAACAAGGATTGTATAGTTTAAAGAATTACGTTTTATTATTGTGTATTGTGATTTGCGTACATAATCAGCGTAAGTGTATATTATTACAATGTATATATACAATTAGATTTTAATATATTTAATATTTTATTTTAGAGTAGTTCAATATAATACGCGTAAGTTATTGTATATTTGTTTAGTTATCACTTCTATCGTCTTGTCCTTACGACAAGACGCTGTGCTTATCACACACCATCTTTTTTTTATCTTTTGCCACAGAATAGGTTAAATAGTGACAACCGCTTAGCCTAGTGGGTAACGACTCTGCCTACGAAGCTGGAGGTCCCGGATTCGAATCCCAGGTCGGGTCAGTATTTATATGATGAATATTAATACTGGTACCGGGTCTTGGTTGTTATATGTATGTGGTGTCTTCGCTTGGTACCCAAAATACAAGCTAATGCTTAGTTTGGGGCCTAGACGTTGTTGTAATGTATACGTTATTATTATTATTATAGTATATTGTTCAGAAGTTGCACTTCCCTGTATCTTGAAAGAAGCCGTGCACTTGATCGCCTCGCGTGAAAATTGATGTACTTTGTAAATTTGCAACCCCAGCTAGAATATAATAATAACTATACTATAGTTAATTAAAAGGCAATTAGTACAGCTTGTTTGAGTAATCTTCGAACCCTGCCCCTAAGGTAACATGGAACTAAACAAAATGAAAATAACAAATTTGATTCTACATGATAAATTTCCAGATATTACCATTGTATACTGAATGTTAGTAAAAAATAAAACTCAACTACCATTTTGTGCAGATGTTTTCAAAATTGATTTGAAAGTTCAAACAAATCAATATAAGCCATTTTACATTTGAACTGTTCAAGCAGATGAACTGATAAAAATGACATCCAGCAAATTTGTTAAGAATGTTAAACAATACATGATGACTTGTTCATAAAGTAATATATAATTATTATCCGCGTGGTTAGAGACCCTAACTGCGAAGCCGAAGGTCGCGGGTTCGATTCCCGTCCGGGACAAATATTTGTGTGCATGAACATGTCTATTTGTTCCGAGTCTGAGTATCTATATATGTATATAGTATTAAAAAAAGAATATTTAAGTATGTATATCAGTTGTCTAGTACACCATAATACAAGCATAATACTTGCTTACTTTAATATATGTTCCAGATATTATTATTATTAATTAAACTTAATTAATTTTCTATTTGTGTGTAAATTATGTTAAAAAACTATTACAGAGGGCGAATCGGAAGAAGGTTTCGGGGAAGTGGACCCTTACCTTCTAGAATCCACTTTGTCGGATGACGACCTGGCGACCATTACCAACGCAGCAGACGCGGTCAGACTGGCTGCACGAATAACGGATACGCCGTGCAATCTGTTGAACGTCGATAATTTTATCGAGGTATGAATACGGGGACGGACCCTAGTAAGTGGACTGGCGAGGTGAAACAAGTTGCGCATCGCCGTTGCGCACGTGTGGTCCAAGACCGTGTGTTGTGGGTATTTCGGGGCGAGGTCTACGTCTACAAGGGCTTTGGCGGCTGATTATGATGGATGTTCAAGTTCTTTCTGTTAAGAATTTATGTTGAATAGTTACTGCTCTATGGTTTTGCATCTGTACATTACGTCCATGGAAGCACTTCTGTGGTTTTCTCTCTCAATAGAAAATGGTTGAAATGTAAGCGTTGATTGTTTGATTGTAATAGGAAATTAATATTAAATAAAAGTCAGATTATGTATTCAGTATTTTATTCACATCAAATAAGAAGTTTTTAATAGGTTATGGGCCCAGAGCGCTCGTTAGATTTAGAATAGGGACAGTATATTAAATGAAATAAAAAAGAAGTAACGTGTATCCGAAAATCGTGAAAATGGCGACAGTAACAACTATACATTTTCCTCAACTAAACGAAAAAACCAATTTTTCGAATTGGAAATTTCGGATAAAAATATTATTAGAAGAAAAAGGAGTATCTTTGAACGAATTGCCAAATGTAAGAGATAAAGATGTGGAGTCATTCAAAATTAAAGACGCAAAAGCACGATCAGTCATCGTACAATGTTTGTCTGACCGTTATCTAGAAATAGTGAAAAAATCAAACACCGCTTCGGATATGTTAACACAATTAGAAAAAATATTTGAAAGAAAAAGCATTTTCAACAAATTATTTCTGAAGAAAAAACTTCTTACGTTGAGATGTGAATCTGATCAGAACCTACAATAACAAAGAGTGGAAGGCTGGTGAAACAACCTAAACATCTTAACGAGTATGAAATGTATCAGGCATACTGTTTATGCACAACAGAAGAAGAACCACAAACATATAAAGAAGCAATAGAACAGGGATGGCAAGAGGCTATAGAAAATGAACTGAATGCTCATAAGAAAATGGAGACATGGACAGTAACAGATGTACCTGTAGATAAACAGATCATAGAAGCGAAGTGGATCTTTAAGAAAAAAGAAAATGGAGTTAAAAAGGCAAGGTTAGTGGCACGAGGATATCAAATAAAAGAAAAAGACGACTTCGAAAAAAAAAATTATGCTCCTGTAGCAAGAATGTCAACAATTCGTGTAACATTAGCACAAGCTGTGAAAAATTCTTGGGATATTAGACAACTTGATGTACCAACTGCTTTCTTAAATGGCAGGTTAGAAAGTGAAGTATATATTAAACCACCAGATGGAGTGATGATAGAAAATAACAAAGTTTTAAAACTGAATAGAGGACTATATGGATTACGAGAAAGCCCAAAGTGCTGGAATCAAAGATTTGATAGTTATATGCAAGAAAAAGAACTTAAAAGATCTAAAAATTACTTTTGTCTATACATGGGATCGAAAGTATATTTAGTAATTTATGTGGATGATATCATTGTAACAGGAGAACAACCATCAGTAGATAAATTAATTAAAGAATTAGAAAGAGAATTTAAGGTAAAAGATTTTGGACAACCAAGTTCATTTTTAGGGATGGAAATAGAGAGAAAAAATGAAACTTTGAAAATTACACAGTCGAAGCAGATAAGTAAAATGTTAGAAAAATTTGGAATGCAAGAAAGCAAAGGGGCATCAACACCATTGGTAAAAGGATATCAGTTTAATCCTACAGAACCGATTATTGACAATGTGCCATACAGACAAATCATTGGAAGCCTCATGTTTGTGTCAGTAGCGTGTCGTCCAGATATTACATTTGCTACTTCATACTTAAGCCAGTATTTGGATAAACCCACTAAAAGCTTATGGATACAAGCTAAGCGTGTCCTAAGATATTTAAAAGACACTATTAATATGGGACTTGTATATAAGAAGAATATTTCAAGATGCATAGAAACATATTCAGACGCTGACTGGGCTGGTAACCACCAAGACCGAAAAAGTGTCTCAGGATCAGTTACTTTGTACAATGGAAATGTCGTAGCATGGCTATCACGAAAGCAGAATTGCGTAGCCCTGTCCACTGCAGAAGCGGAGTACATTGCTGCTGCAACTAGTGCCTGTGATTTAATACATATTAAGAGACTGTTTTGTGACTTTAACAATAATGGACAATCGAGTGATGTCGAAGTGCAGTGTATTCTTTATATAGATAACAAAGGTGCAATTGAACTAACAAAAACGTTAGAAAATAGCAAACGTGCAAAACATATTGATATAAAAACACACTTTGTTAAAGATTTGGTTCATAATAAACAAATTCATGTTAAATATGTTTCTTCAGAACAAAATGTATCTGATATACTGACAAAAACTTTGTCATATGATAAACTAAATTTCTTTAGAACTTCTTTGAATATTTTGTAGTTTAGCGATTTAAGATTTAGGAAATTTCAATCGAGGAGGAGTGTTAAGAATTTATGTTGAATAGTTACTGCTCTATGGTTTTGCATCTGTACATTACGTCCATGGAAGCACTTCTGTGGTTTTCTCTCTCAATAGAAAATGGTTGAAATGTAAGCGTTGATTGTTTGATTGTAATAGGAAATTAATATTAAATAAAAGTCAGATTATGTATTCAGTATTTTATTCACATCAAATAAGAAGTTTTTAATACTTTCAAGGCTGGTGTTCGCTATCGCTTCGTTTGGACCACATCCACGCTTGCAGCGCGCGGCACGATCAAAATATCACACCTCATTCATACACCCTGTGCCGCACCAGTCATTCGTGCCAATTAAAGAATTAACTCTATTGGGTACCCAACATTAAATAATTAGTACCTCTACTGCTTTTTTTCTGATTGAAGGTTTATAAAAGATACAGAACTAATCAAGTGTAGTATGAACTATATTGGAAGTAGTAGTAATCTCAAGAAATGAAGTAGAACATCTGCAGTATAAATAATTTTAAAAAGTATTTTAAGACAATAAAAATAATTTATTTTATTATAAAGACATCTAATTACTTACAAATTCTTAAAATATTTATTCATGAACATCTAATCTTGGTCAATTGGTTGACTAGTCGGAGATCCTGACTGTAAAACCATAGGTCGCGGGTTCAATCCTTGCCTGGGACAAATAACTGTGTGCAAGAACATTAGTTTGTTCCTTGTCTAGATCTAAAACGTCTATACATGTATTATAAATATTATTGAGTAACTGTACATCAGTTGTTTCATACGTATAGTACAGATGCGTTCACCGCTGCCGCGCCCGCGCGCTCTGACTCATGTTGCATGCACCCGTTCTGCTTGTGCACTATTTATTGTTTTGATCTATTGTCTGTATGATTTCTAGGAAGCGTGCAGCGTAGCGAAAGAACTAGACATATCCCCGCCGACAATAATTAGAGGAGAGGAGTTGAAATCCCGTGGGATGGGCGGCATTTACGGAGTGGGCCGCGCCGCCTCATGTCCACCGGCATTGGTGTCTTTAACCTGGACTCCGCCCACCGCCTCTGCTTCCAGCGTCGCCTGGGTCGGCAAGGGTATCGTATACGATACCGGCGGACTAAGCATTAAAGCTAGGGTGAGTTTAATTTTTAATTAAAGGTATGTCGCTAAACGTTGGCCTTCCCTGCGATAAATGTGCGGTGCGGGAGGAGTGATTTGTCACCTTGTTATAGTTTGAAACTCTTCTGGGAAACAGTCATGAGTTTATGTATGTATACTAGAAAACCTTCTATAAAATTGTTACAATTTTCTACTCTTTGAAACCTTTGAAATCTTCCCACAGACCTCTATGGTGGGAATGAAAGGAGACTGCGGTGGCGCGGCAGCTGTACTGGCCGCTTTTTCTGCGGCTGTACGCGCAAGACCGGACCTGACGTTGCACGCGGTGCTGTGTTTGGCTGAGAACGCCGTAGGGCCCGATGCTACCAGGTGAGGTATCATGTACTGTCACGTGCATGCCCTCGGCGTCGATTGTCGATGTGTCCTATTACTGTTCGGATAACTTAACACTAAATAGTTTCCAAGTTCTATCAAAAACAAATAACTTCCTTAAAATGGGACCTTTGTAGAATTAACTAGAGATGATTGATCAGGCCTGTAAAAGGAGCTCCCCATCATCATTGACAGTTTTAGTTTGAATTTTCATGGTGAGGTTAATAAAATTGCATCTGTCAAAAGCTCTCCAGTTTAGATAAACTCAAAACTAGATAGTTTTGATGGGTGATCTTATACTGAATGATTGGTTGTGTTTCAGTGTGATAGTTTAAGATCGCGATCTATCTTGTGAACCAAATTCTTCTTTTTTCTGATGACATTCTTTTTCCAGGTGAAATATAGTTCATGAACATTACGATTGTCAAAAAAAGCTGCTGATACGTTCGGAGTTGTGCCTTTACAGTGAGACATGTTACTTATAAATAATTAATGCTTTATCTTGGGCATATTACTTAACATCTCTCGAACTGTGATTGTCTATCCTCACATTTACCTTCTCGTTAAATCACAAATCGCGTGTATAAGTGCATACAGGAAAGTTTGACGTTAAAAATAAATCATTAGGCGTTTAGATGAATTAATTACAATGCAGTGTTTTTAATTGTTCTGCTGTCTTGTTAAGGTTTTACGAAGAAGTTTGAATATGCCTTAACTCATCATCATCATCAGCCCGTGTCTCTCCACTGCAGAATATAGGCCTCTCCCAAAGCTCGCCACCGAAAACTTAATTACTAGGTACTAAACGTCAATCTTTACAGCTAGGTATGCAAATATGTGCTGTATACGCAATACATACTTCTTACTTATAATAAATACTATTTGCTTTTCAATTAATTGTTAATGGATTCATGAGTAAAAGTTAAAATTTACTTCCGGTCCGCGGTAAACTTCGTCCACTGTGTCCACAGGAAAAAATATTCACCTTTTCCTACCAAGAAATACCATTAATAATTATATATTTGTAATTCTGGTAAACGCCGCTTGTAGGATCTATTTTTTAAAAGTAAACGACGTTTATGAATGTTTTTCATATGTATAACTTTTCCAATATTTATATTTTTTGCATGGAAAGGCAAAATGTTTGTTGTAGAAATGAATTCGTCATGTTTAAGTTACCCGAAAACGACATCGCATTTGCCCTAAAACCTATAGTTTTCGAGGAATAGGCCTTAAAGTTCCCGGTGTTTCCCAATGGGAATCTACTCAGGAGCACCTAAGGAACGGCTGTTGCAAGTATGCCTAAAGCCTTCTATGACTAAACGTTGGGGGTGTATCGCGCTAAATTCCCTAGTATTAGCACGATGTTTACCACAAAATGCAAATACAACGCCGTTTCGCGATTTTTTTCCACTCACTTTTTATTATGCCATCTCAATAAAAAGTATGTATCTGTAATCCTGATACATGTAGTTTAAGAATATATTTTTTAAATAAGTTTACCTTTAGTAGTTTAAAAATAAATGACCTAATTTTTTTTTCATATTTGAGAGTTCTGCCTAAAATTTATGTTGTTATTATGGCAAGGCAACATGTTTGTTCTAGAAATGAATTCGTCGCCCTTGAATTATCCGAAAATAACACCTCACTTGCCCTAATGCTTTTAGTTTTGAAAAAATAGGCCTTAAAGTGAAGCGCGCAAGAAGCAAACTTCCTACCCTTACCTACGCCACCCCCGCAGTGACTCCCGATGTCTACCGGTGGAAATACACTAAGAAGCACATAAGGAACAGCTGTTCCAAGTATGGGCCTTCTATGACTGATTGTTGGTGTGTCCATACAATATTGGTTTTTATGCAAACACCCACAGATGTCGCTGATGTAGAATTGCTTCGCGCTGTTATTGTATTATTACTGCAAATCTAATTCCATGTAATTTTTTTTTTAAGTGTGCTCGTGAAGACAAATTTAATATATTTTTGGGCCCGTACTTACTCAACTGTAAGTTTAGGGTTACTGATTAAATCCTGTTAGTGCTTTTAGAAATTACTAAATAAATTAAAAATATTTATTTAAATTTAGAAAGATATTTTCTTTCCATTCTAGTGTAGCTGTTTGTTGACTATTGCCATAGACTCTTATAGTATTAATTTTATGTACCGTATAAATGAAACTCTTATTTTCCCAGGCGAAATATTGTTCATATACTATGAAATAAATTTGTACATATTATTAACTACTAAGGAAGGTTGGCATCCTCAATGTGGTCCAAGATTTTTTCAATTAAAATTGTTAAATTAATTTTAACACAAAAATGTAAATAATTATATTAAAATAATTTAAAAAACATATTCAGTTATGCCCCACTGCAGGGACTTAGGCCTCTCCTCAGGGTGAGGGGGCTTAATGCTTAATCCACCATGCTACTCTAGTGCAGGTTGGTCGATTTTAACGACTGCCATCTGTTGATGGCATCCGAGACCGACACCTTAACGTGCTCTCCGAGGCAAGGAGTCAGTGATAGTTATGTACTTAAGCCAGAATAACTCATTGGTACACGCCTGCATTCGAACCACGGCAGCACGGCCTTCTAATCTCAAAACAGGTTCGCTGCGCTCAGGTTAGCACGACCCTCCTTAATAATGTTTATTAATATATTTTTCAGTACATTTGCTTTTAATACGGTTTTTATGACATCGATACTTGAACCGTAATGTTGTATTTTACAGTACTAAGCCTTTTACTTTACACCAATTACAAACGAGCATTCTGTTTGTGATGCATGCGTAAACCGCAAAAAGCAACCCGCTCGCACCCTTAGCTCCGCAAATGTATTGAAGAACGCCGTATGATGCTCTTACTCAGTAAGCTGGCTATTATAGTCATCCATTTATAATAAGCACTCGGCTTATAAACACCTCGACTATAGTATGCAGCTTACCGTACTTGCATTATAATGTACTATTATAGTATTACTAGCGACCCGCCCCGGCTTCGCACGGGTGCAATGCTGATACTAAATACACTACAGAAAAACTGTGAACGTTGTATATAAAAACATAGCGGCCCGCTCCGGCTTCGCACGGGTATAAAATATATAGCCTATGTGATTAAAATCGATTCAGTAGTTTTGATTTATTCATTACTGCCCGTGGCCCGCACGCGTTAAATTTGGAGTAAAACAATCCCCCTTTCCCTATATCATGAAGATTTCCTGCTATCTTTGGAATATCTAAATTCATACACTACATTTTTACTTATTTACTTTTTACATTTTTAATGGCTAAATTAACCTTAGAATAGAATATAATTTATATTTTAAAACTACTATCATACAATTATTTATCGTAACTTACTTATAATTAATGATACGTTGTCGCGCTGAAAAGCACGTTTTTATAATAAACGCGTCCGATCGCTGCTAAATTCAAAGTGCTACAGGGAAAACCGCGGCCTCAGACGCGCTATTTATAGGCACGCTCTTGCCGCACCGGGCGGCCGGCCGGTACCGCCGCAAACGCTACGTCCCGCAATTTTTAAATCTGTAATATCTTCGAAAATATTCACTTAAATCATAAGGTATAAAGGGCCATATAGATCTATATTAAATGAACAATGTATTCAAGGTATTTAATTGGTTAAGGATTAATGCTGTATTGGTTAAAATCGCTTCGAAAATTAGCCATTATTTGTCGTAAAAAGTAAATGACAAAAAAAAGTTATTGTGGGTTATCCATAAGAGATAGACATATACCATCACGGACTTTTCTGTAGACCTTTTCAATGTGTACAATACTTAGTACATTATTTTGATAAAACTCGTAGGGTTCAGCCTGCGTTTGCAATGTAAGCGGAAAAAATGTAATTATTTACGACATCACATTAGAAACCTCAAAAATAACAGTACTTCTCCACTATTTAATGGATGTTATTATACATATAAACCTTCCTCTTGAATCACTCTATCTATTAAAAAAAACCGCATCGAAATCCGTTGCGTAGTTTCAAAGATTTAAGCATACAAAGGGACATAGGGACAGAGAAAGTGACTTTGTTTTATACTATGTAGTGATGATGAATAATATTTCGCGTAAGAAAAAATTAGTGGTTCGCAAGATAGATTGGGATCTTGTAATATGAAGGATGAAGTCCAATTTACTATACGCCATAGGGCCGTGTCACATTCGCCGAATATTCAGAGTCTAAGTCGTGATGCTAAAATTATTAATTTCTTATTTTTTAGAACTTATAACAGAAAAAAAATATGTTTGTAGAAAAGCGAAAATTGTAGAACCGATTGTAAATTCGACTGCAATATTAAATTGTTACACGTCAAGGGGTGGAAGGGACATATTTAGGCATGAGACGGTTTGGCGCACGAGCGTAACGGGGGCGTTATTAGTTCGAGTGCCTAAATAGGTCTTTCACCCGAGGTAATCATTCTGCTTTTCATTACGAATATGAGGAAAGTAAAAAAAAAACACGTTTAATCCATATCTGATGAACTCTATTTATACTAATATCTACATATCTAAATAATCAGTACTCGCCAAAACAACTGAAGATCGAATTGCCGCTTTTTGGCATTTTTTATTTTGCTTTTACTGTAGTATTATACCAGCCAGTATTTTTTAATATTTATTATGGTAAATATTTAACTCAAATATATGTAAATTAAAAGTAGGTATAAAGTGGTATCACAAAATTGCCGATAATGTTTTTTATTAGAATTTTACGCCGCAATTTCACAGAGTTGTTGTATAAAAAGTTGGGAGATGGCTTGCATAGTTCTTTTTAAATTTTTTGACAGCAGGGAAAATCGTTTCCCAGGGACGAAAAGTACTACTTTCATCCCTCTGATCAGGTAACTTCAAGCATACTTTCCAAATATGAGTAATGTAAAGTCTATTATCAACTCATTGGTATTGGTTGAATAAGTTGTTTTGTACAGTTTTGAATACTCAATGATAATTACAGAAAGGTAGAAAAATTCCGATGGAGTAGTTAAGCCGTCCAATGTACAGAGCGAAATAAGTTTAAGTCGAATTAGTTGTCTAAAGCTGTCTTAAATAAATCTCAATTATTCCATTTCGAACAAAAATTGAAAGCTTTCAAACACGTAACATATATTATTTAAATAAGTGAAATATGTATTGCTTGAAATTAAAAAAAACATTTGAATGCAATTGTTTAACATATAAAGATGGCGCCACATGTATAGGCTTTAATAAATATTTAAAAAAAAAACGCCATTCTCTTGAAAATATATTTTACTAACAAGATGATCTTTTCAATGACATATGTTTCAATTTGACGCAACTTATAATCCATTCCATTCAATCAGCCTTTTTTATACCTCACTGCAGGGGCTTAGCCCTCCGCTCAAGATGAGGGGGCTTGGAGCTTAAATCTATCACGCTGCTCCAATGCGGGTTGGCGGATTGTAATGGCCGCCATCTATTGACAGCAACCGGGCACGAGGAACTTATAATCACGTAATAATGACTTGGGCCAATTGCATATGTAGGTGTCAGTGGGGTCGAGCGGAGTTCTGTACAGCTGCAAATTCACACATTTCAAGTGATCACGTCTAATTTGTCATTCTGTTTTTTACAGACCCGATGATATCCACCAGCTGTATTCAGGACGCACAGTTGAAATTAACAACACAGACGCCGAAGGTATTCCATTTGATTTTATCTCTGATGTTTCAGATACCTACCAATATTAATATAAGGTTGTGATTTATATTCCGTGAATCGAAGCCTGTTATAATAGAATAGAGTACGCAAGCCAGTCCGAAATACGGATCTCAACAGAATGAGCGCGTCCTCTTCAACAACATTATGTATCAAACATACCCTATTTTACACGCTAAAGTACAACAAACTGAGGACTATACTTTTTGAATTTCTAGAAAATTCCGATTATTACTGGAGATATAACAAATCAAAGTTTGTGTCTTTACGACCCACTTGTGACGTCACTCGGTGCCGCTACGTACCTTAGTAATGTAACCGAGTGACGTCATAGCATCTTTATTTTTTAAAAAATGTATCGTCAGCATTTTTGTAGATATCAATGAAATTCTTTCACTTATTAGTTTTTTTTAATAAATATAACATATTTATATAAAATGCAAAAATTACAAGACTCGCTCATTATACTAAGTCTTTTTTTTTTTTTTTGTTATTTTGAGCATCCGCAGTTAACAGCTCTTTGGTTGATAGCTGGAACCGCTGTGACTGTGAAATAAGTGTCCTAAGCGTTGCGGCTTAAAAGTAAAGTAATGGTACAACTAGGCACAGTTATTTTCCATCCTTTTTTCTCCCATGCCCAACTGTAACATACAGGGCTATATAAAGCTCGCCTACTCTAGTTATATTATCTCTGTGGTTGGCTTGCAACCGTGTCGGTGACCACCTATGTCTATAAACTGTCTGTTTTTTTTCTCCCTGTAAGAAGCAAAAGTATTGTTTTCGCCACCACGCGGCGCCACTGGCCCGAGAATTCCTTAATAATGTCTCTTCTATACTATATTGACTTTCCTAAAATTTTATAAAACTATATATTGAAATGAATAAAGTTCCATGTATAACAAAAAACCACACAAGAGTGGCTAATGAGGAAAACATATTATGAAACAGAAAATTTATTATTAGTGATCTCATGATATTAAGGCCAAGGTAGAAATAATGCTAAAAAAAGTAGTTCGATCAGTTTATAATTTAAAATTTGTAATGCTAAGTATTAAGTTATGTTGGTCAATGTCATTGTGTAAACATTTTTCTGTTGAATAAACGCTAAGCTACTTAATATGGATAGGTACCTAAGATACATAATAATAATAACGTATACATCACAATAACGTCTAGGCCCCAAACTAAGCATTAGCTTGTGTTTTGGGTACCAAGCGAAGACGCCACATACGAGTACATATAACAACCAAGACCTGGTACCAGTATCAATATTCATCATCACCAACACAAATAGGAAAACTATTCTGCTTAGTTTAGGTATTACATAATAAATACATACTTCATCAGCCCATTTTTACCCCACTGCAGGGGTTCGCTTCCCCCAAGGTGGGGCGGGGGGGGGGGGCTTCATCGGAGCTTATATCCTCCACGCTGCTCCGCTGCGGGTTGAGGATTGTAACGATAGCCATCTATTGACAGCGTCCAGGACCGACTGCTTAACGTGCTTTCCGAGGCACGGAGTCAGTGATAGTTATGTACTTGAGTCAGAAAAACTCATTGGTACCCGCCCAGATTCGAACCATGGCTCTATGGCCTTATAAATTGAGACAGGTTCGTTGCGCTTTGGGCTATCACGCCACTAATAAATAGTAATAAATACGTACCCAACCCTAATTATTTAAGTTCAATTTGAAATAGGAAAATTTTTATGCAGAAATAAATTTATCTCATATAAATTTGATATTAATTTATTAAGAGCGTGCAATATGCCAAGCGGCCAACCAAGCTATGAATAATATATTCTTAATCTTTAGTGTGATGCGCCACATAGCATTTCCATCGTCTTTCATGTTCCGTGGTATTAATGGTAAACGTGTACGCAGGCCGCCTTGTGCTGAGCGACGGGGTGGTGTATGCTTCGCGCGACCTCAAAGCAACTACTATAATTGACATCGCGACGCTCACCGGGGCTCAGGTTTGAACCGTTGTGATAATAATAATATTAAGGACATCCCACACAGCGCCATCTAGTCCCTAAGTAAGCAAGTATTTTGCTTGTGTTAAGGGTTACTAGACAACTGATATACGAACATTTTTGCCTCGCCACTACTTTCAATAATCATATCAAATACGTTATCTGATGAAGATTACAAAATAATTGAATAATAGAACCAATTACACAAGGTCAGAACTTTCAATAGCGTGACAAGGAGGAAGTATCGAAAATGGTCAAATAAAGAATTATTGAGTGGGCTGGTGACTCGCAAATCTTCGAGTTAAATTCGCGATATACCTTGCATTGTGGATAGAAAGGTTATGTACAATAATTCAGTCTAGACCGAGCTGTCTCTCATGCCTGCCTGCCTGACATGTCTATTATATATATGTTTTACAAAATTTAAACAAAATACCATATCACCATTTTTGTCCGTTTTTGTGAAGTATTTGTTCCAACTGTCATATATAATAATAATAATAATAATAATAATAACATATACATCACAACAATGTCTCGGTCCCAAACTAAGCATTAGCTTGTGTTTTGGGTACCAAGCGAAGACACCACATACATATAACAACTAAGACCCCGTACCAGTATCAATATTTACCATATAAATACTGACCCGACCTGGGATTCGAACCCGGGACCTTCAGCTAAATAAATATAATAAATAAAAGATAAAGCTAATAAAGTAAAGAAATAGCTATAGCTAATTTTATTTGTTATGATTAAGTTTTTTTTTTTAATTTTTTATAATCGTTATTCACACAAAACAATAGGCGAAAAAGTTGTCGTTATCAAAATTTAAAAAAAACATTTATTCATGAAAATTATTTTTTAGAAAAAATAGCAATGTACAAACAAACATGTCTCATACGATTCTAAAATTCCATAACTACTATATGTATTTATAATTATGTAGCACACAACCAAGAGTTGACTTGGAAAAATATATTCACTAACATTCGATAATAGGTGACCATTCTATCGCAGCCTTTTGCGATGGTGAATACATGAGCGATCTTTCGTCGCCATCATTTTTAGGCTTCCGTTCCTATGGGGAACCAACAGAAACCCTATTAATAAGGCTCCGCTGTCTGTCAGTCTATCACAGGGCTGTATTGTCTAAACCATAATAGGTGACATTTGAAATTTTCACAGTGTCTATGGCCGCTATAACAGCAAATAATAGCTAAACATAAAAATGGGTCCCTATACGAGAAACGTGTTTTTTTCCGACGTTTTTGATGATTGGTGGTTGTAGGATCATTGCTTACACTTGCTTTATATTGTACGATGATACTGAACCCTTTGTGTGCGAGTATTTTAACTTGAACACGCTGTTACTGATAATTGATTATTTACACAGGGTACCGCCACAGGAAAATACCACGCGGCGCTGGTTTCCAACGACGCCCGCGTAGAGGCGCTGGCGGTGAGAGCCGGTTTGCGCTGCGGCGACTTAACACACCCGCTGCCTTTCGCGCCGGATTTACACTTCTCGGAGCTGACCAGCGTGGTCGCCGATATGAAGAATAGTGTTGCGGTATATCCTATATGTTCAGTTTGAAAGTATGATCATCTCACGAGCTCAATGTGATCGAGGAATAAAGAAAAGGGACACTTTTGTGTCGTGATAGCCGAGTGGTGGCGAGCCCGCTTCTTGTTTAGAAGCTTGTGATTCAAATCCACAGAAACTGACTTGTACCAATTTACTAACTTTACATAACTATCACTGACTTCGTGCCTCGGAAAGCACGTTAAACCGTCGGTCCCGGTTACCATCAATAAATGGCAGTTGTCAAAATCCACCAACCCGCACTTGAGCAGTGGTGGATTAAGCTCTAGCGCTCTCATTCCGAGAAGACTCCTAAGCCCCTGCAGTGGGGCATTAATGGGCGGATGGGTAGGGTATGGACATGTTCTTTCTTAAATTGAAATATGTATAAATATTTTAAGTGTAATTGTTTATATCAATACACCAATATCTGATGCTAAATTTTTTTTCCGATTACACGGCACTCGTGTGCGAACAGTAATATAAACTCAATCATGTTTTCCATAAAGAGTGGGTAGATGCTGTAGATCTCCACCTAATACCAAGGGGTCGTCCATATATTACTTCATTTTAAATAAGGGAGTATCAGGTGTGCGATGACGGTAATATGACGCAGGAGTGGGTGGGTCTACCCAAAATCGACGTCATCGGAATCCGGCATGACACCGAAATATTTAAAATATTACATAAATTCTTTTAAATTAATAAAACTATGTAGTATGTAGTAATTAGCAATGTAAAGTTGTCTTATTTTATAGAACATTACTATAAAATGTTTTTAGGGGTGGAATTAGATTATGACGCATCATAATCTTCTATATGAAGCCAAGATTTACGCGTGATGACAGTTAGACACAAACTGATACAATTTTATGATACACTCGCACAATGAGCGAGTCTTGTCACTTTTGCATTTTATAGAAATATGTTATATTTATTAAGAAAAAACTAATAAGTGAAATTATTTTATTGATGTCTACAAAAATGCCGAAGATACAAATTTTAAAAATAAATCGTGCTGTGACTTCACTCGGTTACATTACTATGGGCTAACGTGGATAATTTGTACGTAGCGGCACCGAGTGACGTCACGAGCGGGTCGTAAAAACACAAACTTTGATTTGTTATATCTCCAGGAATAATCGATATTTTTCCGAAATTCAAAAAGTATAGTCATCAGTTTGTTATACTCTAGCGTGTGAAATAGCGTATGATACATAATTTTGTTGAAGAGGACGTGGTAATTAAATTCTTAGTCACAACTTTAATGGTTTTAAAAAGAGTATTTATTTATTATTAAACTAACACAATATTATAAACACTTGTTTGACAACTGTTAGAGATCCGATTCCTATTTTTCCTTAATTTTGAAATTACCACCAAATAAGCTGCGCCCTCTGTGTTCGTGTCGGCAAACCAAATATATGTAACACGAAACCACGTGCACGCGAAATAAAATGAAGCAGTAAAGAAATTCGTTAAAAACATAAAATAACCAGAAAAAGGGTGAAGCGATGTAATCGACAGAAATACCGTAAGTCCCCCCTTCTTTTTACTGGATCTACCTAAAATTAAGCATTTATTCACCAACAACTGATTGGAATTACTTTCTAGATCAAAGTATGAAGTTTAAATATAAAATGCAGAATACGTAATACGTCGTTTGGCAGCGCCGTGGTACCGGTTTATATAATATTTAAATGCTAACGCAGCAGCCTAGTTTAGTATTAATGCTTGAAGACAATATTGGGGTGGGACGGTACCTTAACTCGTTCATTATAATAATCGACCAATTAAGTTTCACTTTCTATGAGATACAGCTAATTTTAGACTCATTGGTCACCGATTTGTATTATTTTTTATTATATTTTTTTTTGTCTGGTATAATAATATGCTGACTAATCTATAACTTGTTTTATATTTGTAAAATAAATATATAAATAATAATTGTGATATGTCAGCAGGACCGCAACAATGCGCAGCCGTCGTGCGCCGGGTTATTTATTCTGGCGCATCTTGGCTTCGACTTTCCAGGCACCTGGCTTCATATCGACATGGCCGCGCCTGCTCACTGCGTTAGTATTTTAAGACAAAGTTTTCATTATAGTTTGACCGAAACCACTGTACCGCGCCTTAGGTATGTGCGCGGCGAGGAGGGAAGGCAGCTCCTAAGCGTTGACGACGGACTGACAGAGCAGATCTGCCTCGGTCGGTCGGTTTCCGTGAAACTGTAATTTAATTTTACACAAAAAGTTGACTCGATTAACATTATTTAGGTATATGGTCTATTTTAAGGCAATAACTATTATTGAATAATAATAATACGTGGGACACCTCACACAGCGTCATCTAAACCCAAAGTAAGCAAGTATTATGCATCTATTATTGCTACTAGACAACTGATATATACACTTTAATATTCTTTATAGTATATACCCATATAGATATTTTTGCACCCAGACACGCAATAAATAGACACGTTCATACACACAAATATTTGTCCCGGGTGGGAATCGAACCTAGAATATATAATTGTCATAATATTAATAAATTATTAATAGAATATAATAGTTTGATCAAATTAAACTAACAAGTTATTAAGTTATATTAAACAAAATTATAAATAGAAAGTTTATCATGTCTCATGGAATTAAAATTCATGTCGTACAAGAACAAAAAATTTTAGTGAAGTATGCAACGATAGTGCAAATTTAGATATAGATAGTGCAAAGATAGTCAATAAGTTTGGACTACGAGCACCCGAACACCCGTTAATATTGACAGTTTTAGGTTGCGGACACGAGACTGGCGACGGCGGAAAAGCAGCGGTATCTCGTGTGGGCGCGAAAAACCGATAACAAGGATATTTCTTCCCAAGACTGATTTATAACCTTCTTGTTTATTTTTATGGTGTACGTTTTCACTGTCCCATACTGCAGCTTTTGATAAAATACACGAAATAAGTTCTTCATTATCAATTTCTATTACTTTAAAATCAAACAGATTTGTTTTGTTGTTGTGTACATCCCTGCCATAACGCCGTCGCCGGTCTCGTGGTCGCAGGCTGTCCCATGTGTAGGTCTTATACTGCTCTATTGAAAGCTATAGACCTATTTTAAACAAAAGTCAACAATAATGTAATCTATAGTTTGTTGTTAGTATGGGAGAGCATTTCGTGGCAAGAAAATCGAAGTTAGTGATATCCATTTTCTTAGTAGTTGAAAGTAGATATTTCTGTTTAAGTAGTTTTCCGTGGGTCACTTTGACAAACCGATTGGTCGAGTGGTTAGAGATCCTAACTGCGGAGCAAATGGTCGCGTGTTCGATTCTAGCCCGGGACGAATATTTGTGTGCATGAATATGTCTGTTTGTTCCGTGTCTGGATGTAAAAATTGTTAATAGTTTGTTGTTGCTGTCACTTTTTAACGGTTACAATTGTATAATTAAATGATTACTTGTATTTCTCTCTAAGTGAATTGTAAAATGAATCATTTGAGAGAGAAAAATCTTTAAACTTACTTTAAACTTTAAAATGTCTATATATTATAAAAAAATATTTATGTATATCAGTTGTCTAGCACCCCATAATACAAGCATAATACTATTTGGGATTAGGTAGTGCTGTGTAGGATATTCCAGATATATTATAATCTTATTACTTCATGCTGCCATGAGCGTGTCAAACCATTATAATTGTTAGTATTGTAGGAATCGTTCCTATTGGGAGCGTAAAAACACAACTAGAATGACTGAACTTCACGTTTTATTATTATCGAGTATAAAATATTACAATTACAATTACAATTTTATTGTAGATTCACTAATCGCGTAACAATCATTATTGTTCGGCCCCGCAAATTCGACTCTCCTTTATTTCTATTTCTCTATCCAAATCAATTATTTAAATTGACATTCTAGATCTAAAATACCCACAGACCAGTCAACCTATAGACCACGCTTTAATAAACGTCAGTATGAAAACGAAATCGCCAAAAAGTGGCGGGGTGCGGGGAGAAGTCGGCTAGTTTTCATTGGCTCGTTCAAAATTGACAATTTAATGGCTTCCGACGTGCTTACAACTGACCGCTCACAAGATACATAGTTATGTAGTGTCACTACCATAGCCTTGGTGAATGCTACTCCCTGTCAAAGCGTGGTCTATAGGTTGACTGGTCTGTGAAAATACCTCACATACAACGTTGTGTATGGCCAGTTTGATAAACAGCCAGACACATACGCTACAGTATTTAATATGTATACAATATGTGTTTCCAGGGCGAACGTGCGACCGGATATGGCGTGGCGCTTCTGTCGACGCTCATCGGCCGCCACACACACAGTCGTCTGCTACACGCTCTGAGTCCCGCTCCGCTCGTTCGAGAATAGAACCCAATCAACTTAGAATAGTGTCGAAATCACAGATCATGGGAATACTACGGACCGGCGCCCCACACTAGAACGTCGAGCGTATTCCATTACACAATGGGGAAGAAAACGCAAAATTTGAAACAAAAAGCGCTAGGCGTTTGTCATTTTTACCTATATGTCTGTCAAAAGTTGGTGAATGAGGTATTTGTCTTGTCCAAATTGAGATACTGTTTCTCTAAGACGTTTATTACATAACCTCAAATAATCTGTTGCTAGTTTGTCCCCTGTTTCTTTGTCAGTTTTTACTCCTCCGCTGCTGGAGTACACCCCTTCAACATTGAGTTGAGTTTTTACTATAAGCTCACCATGCTTATGTGGTGTCGATTGGGGACTGTCATCTCCCCATCGTTGCAAAGGTGACTATACCATTTGACATTATTTGGCTTGTCTTTTTACAATTGAAAACTAGCTGGTCGATACGCCTATATTGAATTCACTTCCTCGGCCACAACAGTTTGAGCTTCTCAATGCTCTTACCCATTTCTTCGTTAACACATACACTGCCACTCAATATTTTTACACTCCGATTTCCATTCTGAACTCCAGTTTGAATTAACTAATATTTCATAGCAGACCATTTGGGGTTCCTCACGGAACGCTAATCTTAACCAGCAGCCAGCTGGCTGTGTGATCCACTGTGATTCTATAATTTCATATTTTTGTGCATTACGCTTTTTAGTCAAGAACAACAATTTAATATCGTTTTAAGAGTATTGTGGTACGCTGGCTGCCCACGTGTCCGGCGGGTATAATTAACGAGAAACTAGATAGTCTTCCATTTCCATCAGCCCTTTTTGTACCCCAATGCAGGGACTTAGGCCTCCCCTCAAGATGAGGACGCTTGGAGCTTAACTCCACCACGCTGCTCCAATGCGGGTTCGCGGATTGTAACGACCGCCATCTATTGACAGCAACCGGGACCGACTGCTTAATGTGCTCTCCGAGGCACGGATAGTTAGTCTGCTATCCTAGAATTTTTGTGGTAAGCCAATGAAGCACGTGGCGTCAAAAGTATTTAGACTTAAACTCTAGGGAATTTGTATGAACTTGTTTTTTTTTTCACAGCTGAAAGTCACATATCGACCCATTCTCTACTAATTCAAGAAAACTACAAAACCTTTGTATTTGTATAGATATTTGACAACCCCATCAACACTGCTTCCCATATACCTGTGACACGCACACAAGCGCTAAGTCAATCTAAACGCACAGTAAATTATAGCGCTTCCGAGAGACGCCTCGTTGTTTTTGTGTTATATAGAATTCTTCAGTATTGCGACGGCAGAGGTTTAAGAGCCCTTATCTCGCGTCGGCCCAGCATGGTGGGCTTGTGGGGAAGGGTTGTACTCCAGCATTAAAAGTTTGACCCCTGATAACGGGATCGTCCGTCTGTACGTCTTCCGATGATTTGTTCATGAAATGCGTGTCGACATATTTGTATTGAAAGGAACGTAGCGGTTACTTTGGACAGGTTTGCATATTACCGTTCGGTTTTGCAAGTAATTGTTACCGAATAAGGTATTGTTTTGATATAAATAATTAATCTTAGAGACACATAGGTATGTGAAGTTTTTTAAGGTATTTTTAATCTTGGGTTATTTTAAGAAACTAATTCCTATATTAAATTTTTCCAAATGTATACTGGGCAATAAATATTTTAGATTTAAGATTGTTGACGTCACACGATGGACTGTATATAATGTTTGTCTGCAAAAAGAAAATTAACAGAAGATGTAATCCTAAATGCCATTGATGTGTTGACTATAAGACATACGTTTACGGCCAATGTGAATTGGCGACGCGAATTGCCTAATCGGTGAACGCGAGCTTATGGTGCCTATCGTAAAAGAGTTTGTCGGCCCGTCCCACTCTACATCATACCGCTAAACTGCCTCAAACTGTAAATATTTTGCATTTTAAACTACGTGATTTCTGGAACTATACCATTGTCCCAAGTGGTTTCAATTAAGGCCGTGGGTGTAAAAAAACTACCGCATCGTGACCACAAAAATATGAAAAAAAATAATACGCCAGGCAATACGGGGTGTTCGGATAAATGTAGTCCAAACTTATAGAGCGTGTAGAGCTTATTGAACTGAACAAAAAGTTTCAAAAAAAGAAGCGATGACAATATGAAACTTCGAACGTGTTTTTCTCGGTAACCGTTAGTTTGCGCCATCTGTTCACTTAAAACTTTTTGTTTAGTTTGGTAAGCTCTACACACTATAAGTTTGGATTACGTTAAACCGAACACGCGGTATGTTATATTCTATTTTTTTTTAATATACAATGGTATAGCTTCAACATATTTGGAACTTATATATTCGTGTCTTTGAGACTTTTATAATCTTATTTTCGGAAATATTTTCTTAATAAACACAATTTATTTTCAATAGTATGAAAATGTTCCATATGAACTAAGAAAATACAAAACCTTAAAACTATATTATACTGTTCAATTTATGATATATGTGCTTTTGATTTTATTATAAATATATATTTTCGGTTTGCCACTTTACAGTAACGAAATGAAAGTCAGGTACCAGACCAGTCCGTTGGAATCGGGTCCATATAAAAGTGTGGATCGTAGGCGTCTCTGCTTAGGATATTTTGCTTCAAAATAATATAATTGTTTATACAAAAAAATTGTTTTACTATATATGAAATATATCAAACTTTATTTCTCTGTGTTGTTGTTAAATGTAAAATGAACAACAGTTTGATGAAACACAAAAACTGCATATACAATTAAATAATCAATTTAAAAGATTATTTCAATAAAATGAATTACAAAATTATACGAATGTTACCAAATCTGAAATTCGCTTTGAAATTGGAAATGAAAAATAATTAAATTGATAAAATTATGTTGTAATTAAACAAATCATGATTTCAAGATATTTAGAAGCATTATTCTATAGTTCTAAATATCAAATTGTACTCAAAACAGTGTTATTGAACCACAATAGTACATTATGGTGCAAGTACGGTAAGCTGCATAATATAGTCGAGGTGCTGAAGCCGAGTGCTTATAATAAACCAACGACTATAATAGCCAGCTTACTGAGTAGGAGCATCATACGACATTTTTCAAGACATTTGCAATTAAAATGAGGTAGATACTTCAAATGTAATAATGGCGGGAGCTAAAGGCACGAGCGGGTTGCTTTTCGCGGTTTATGCATGCATTACAAACAGAATGCTCGTAAATAATGTAAAGTATAACATTACGGTACAAGTTTCAATGTCATAAAGACTGAATTAATAGCAAATGTATTGAAAAAATTATTTACCTTTAAATTTTTTCATAATGTTTTATTTGTATTTCTAGAAGTTTTGCTTGAAATGTTTATGAAGATTTCCATCACCAGTACGATAAAATAACGTCCAACGTTATTTTGCAGGTTTTTAATTTTTTTTTAACGATTGTTACCAATTTTATGTGTGTAATCTAACATATTATGTAAGCAATATTTCATTGTAAGTGTATCCCATTTATAATTTGTTACTTTTGCTAATATTGTATTCAAAATGTATTTTCAATAAATTGTCTTTATTTTTATCATGTATTAATTGGGGGACTGAATGGGTTTACCTTTTATATTTCAAAATCATCATGGTATTACACCAATTCGACCGCGAAAGTGGTCAACTATAATAAAAGTTAAATCAATAGGCACAGAGGTTCCGGTACTCCGATGTACGTTTTCACTTTTCGAATAGCAATAACTCATAAAACGTAAATCGCGTCGAATATTATAGTGACGAACTCCGTCACTTGCTACGTTATTTTGATCGTCGTAATCTTGACTGACCGACCGGCCGTGTGGTTAGACACTAACCCTAACTGTGGAGAGGGTTGGGGTTTACTACTATTCTATTGGTAGAACAAACGGTCCTCAAAATGTCCATTCTGTGCTACAATGTCTTTTGGTAGTACAATTATAACACCCCTCTTTTTGCGTCGGGGGTTAAAAAGGACTTGAAACACCCATTCTGTGTTACTACTTAAAATATACAAACAAAAACCACAAACATCCTTTTTACATGTCATTGCATGAAAAATGAAAACACAACACCATTTAAATATCGTTTATTTTTAGGTCCTCGTCGAATCCGGTATTTATAAAAGTTATCGACGCATTGGAATATATTATATACAATACTCGTGTACAATTTCGATTGTCCTACAAAATAAATGCACATTGAGTACAACACTAAAATATTGCTCGAGTCAATACATAAATACTAACCTATCAAATTGCTGACAGAACTAAAAATTAGGCAATTCGCATGGATACAGACAACTGCGGAAAGCGCATTACCCTCTTCGAATCTGGAATAGAATGGAATTCGTATGTTCCTAACTTTGATTCACTCTTTGATTAATGTCTCGATGGACCCTCATAGGGAATAAAATGTGAACAAAAATGACAGGCCATCTTTTACATCTATGTGTGATTTAACATGGATTTAACAGAATCTCTTGCTACACCGTGTTAACCATGTACAAACTGTCTGTGTGAATTGTAACCGAACAGTTAGATGATATTTTTATCTACGTTTTTTATACCGACTCTCTCTCGCCAGACATTATATAACAAATGTTCTAATTCTGTTAGTATTTTAATCGGATTATAGATGCTTAATTATGGTTATACATACAAAAATGGGAAGAGGTTGGATAGGGATTAATGTTTGTTTTTGATAGATCCTTTAGCAGTCCCTTTAAAGGAAGTTCTAAACTAAAACTACCAAGTTCTTTTATTGTACAGGAAAAAGAATCTACGCAGTATGTACACACACACATATCTTATTAAAAATTTTAAGTACGTACAATTCATTCCTGCCATTGCAATTAAAATCCGATCTTGCTTAATAGAAGCGTATATTACAAATCTATGATAAACCTAAATACCCCATAATACAAGCATATTTGCTTACTTTGGGACTAGATGGCGCTGTGTGGGATGTCCCAGATATTATAAAAAAAGACAAACCTGGTTCCAATTTTATAAAAATAAAATATATCCCCTTGTGTTTACATACCCAAATGGAAGTGCACGTTGTGCAGGTTTTAAATTCTAATATAACCAGATGCCATGGTTCAGTATCAATTTCAGTGGTAGGTCTTCCTACACTTTCTTCCTTATTAAACTTGCTTGTTAATTTATACATTTCAGTTTTTTAAACAATTATAACGATTTTTTCCAACTGTCATGATAGCCCAAAAGCAGCGAACCTGTTTCAAATCTATAAGGCCATGTGGCCGTGGTTCGAATCCGGGCGTGTACCAATAATAACTATCACTGACTTCGGGGCCCGGGAGAGCTCGTTAAGCAGTCGGTCCCGGTCGCTGTCAATAGATGGCGGTCGTTACAATCCGTCAACCCGCATTGGAGCAGCGTAGCAAGCCAATATTGAGGGGAGGTCTAAGCCCCTGCAGTGGGGTATAAAAAAGGACTGACGAAATGGAACGATTTTTCTTCCCTAGCTACGACGAAGCCGAAAGTAAGAAGGCTCATTGGCCTTTCTGTATTATGTTTAATGTATTAATTACTTACTGCACTTGACACAAACTTAACAGTACCTACCAGCGAGGTACCTACATAATTGGTAACTTCCAAGTTTTAGTAGGTCCTTTAACTATATTGGTGGAACTTTAAGAACAGAAAAGGCTCAGTAGTTCCTTCCAAGGAACTGCTAAAAGACTATGATGAGAACAAACAAGATTGAGAATAGAGAAAGAAGTGTGTCACATATCAATCATATTTTTGGTAAAGTTTGCTTTTATATAAAGGGGGGTTGATAAGATTTATGTGACTGGGCAATCCATACTTATTACATCTAAATATTTTCAATTCAATACAGTAATGAAGAAAAATAGGTACCTACACATTCTAGTGTGAGTATAAAAATTTTTTAATGAACACACGTGACAGTTTGCTAAAACTTATTGTAACAATTTAATGGTCGTTTTAAACACAACATAAGCTAAAGATGTCAACATTAAATAGTTTACAATTAACTAAATTACAATTTAAGATCTATGCATGTCTAATTTTCTGCTTCTATGTCGTATTAGAAAAAAGCGTCTTATCTAAACAGTTAACAGTGTGGGTTACACGCACACTCTATTAAAATTTACACCACGATATTAATATCTGAATTTCGTTGTCAATAAACTGTCAATTTTTGTTGTTTGGTAAGTAGGTACAGTTCCAATCGAACTTTATGACGGATGTGAACATAGGAACAAGTCGCGTCGCAATAACCAGTTTTACTAAGTAGCGGGACGCAGTGGAGCGAGGTGTATATGCCTGTACCTGCGCAAGCACGCTCATGGCTTTGTACTATTCCGATCCGCCATAAAATATGAGGCGAACTGTACCTAATTTATATATCTCAACAACTATACTAGAAGTCTGGGCCTTAGGCTTGTAATAAGGGGTTTTTTTTAGGGTATGGAGTTAAGAAAAAGGTATCCACATAACTCATTATAACAAGCAGTGACCCCATTTTTTGTATCAAAAATTTATATAATGTATTTCAGTCATTTTATATGGAACGTTACTGTATTTACTGAGTGCTGTCAATTTCTCTTGTTTGTATTGATAGATACAATGAGATTAAATATATGTTGTACACTTTTGTATAATAAATTATTGATAATAAATGTGGCATGGTATGTACGACATCCTACTAGGTGGATAGACGTATAGGTAAAAGTAGTGGGCTGCATTGTTTACAAGTGGTCCAAGACTGTATTGGGTATATTTGGTGAGGAGGCAGCATGTCCAGCAGTAGACGTCAGACGTCGCTAAGACGAAGAATAATATTAAAAGGAATCGACCTAGGTAATTGTAATTGTTTATTATACATAAAATGACTATTTTCAATATTAATTCAATTAATTGTAAAAACTGATTTATTGATTATCGGATTATTCAGCTTGCGCTTCATAACTCTCTGACGCCCGTTCCGTAGTTGGCGCCACCCGCTCTGTTCAGTGCCTCTTTAAATTGATCAATGTCTATTTCCGACTGGCTCTCAAGTTGTAATTCTACTGCGAAATTCTGAAAATCCAAAAAATAAATATATGTATAATCAATAAATACATAAATGGCTATAGGTATAGTAAAACAAAACAAACCTAAAATATAAAAATTAAGATATTATTTATTCATACCCTTATGTACCTATTCCGTACCTTTTATAATTTATTCATATACACGCTGCATTTTCATTGAGAGTCCGATGATTATTATTATTTATTATTCATGAATCAATACTAATGAATAAAGAAAATTGAATTAAAACATTATCGATATTATTTCAAAATAACGACTATTTAGGTATGGTTAATGTTGTTTCTGTACGACGGGTGTTTGCCAGCGCAGTAGAATTCGGCACAATAATCTGGGTTGATAACGGTCGTCGACCTAGTTAGTAACACTGACCGTACATAAACAATGATAGCCATAAATAGTCGTTATATTAAAATAATATTTTTGATTATGTACCTATTTCCATATGTTTAGATTTTGTTGCTTGATCTACTATAATTTATTTTTCTTTAATATTTTTTTTGTTAATCAATACTAGGCGGATACAGGTACCTAACATATATCATCTGTCGGTATCAACATAGTAGGTACTTCAATAAACGTACAGCGGGTACTTATTTGTATGGATAGTTAATACTATTATGGATGTACATAGAGATATCGCGACGTAGCTACAAAATGTGAGCAAAAAATATACGCCACAGAGTAAACATACGCCACTTGATATTATGATCTTAAATAAAAACGTCAGCAAAATAACAGACTGAGAGATCAGACAGTCTATCCGTCATCATCATTATTTTTTATACATTTTGTTACATTACATAAAAATATAGTTTACAGAGTTTTTTTTGGTTTTCTGGTACAAATTTTAGAAGTACAAAAAAAATACATTACACTAATTCTACGCCACAGTCGATATTTCAGAACGTAAAGTGGTGTATGGTCGTTTTTTCGATACAAATAGTACCGCAAGAATTATTCGAGTCCAAAAGTATTTCGTATCGAAACAAAAGTATCGATTGCTTACTCTTATCTATTAGCATCGGAGGACTCTAGCCCCGCCAGATTATGAGGACTCCATTTCCAATCCCATATTCTCAAAGAACTAAAAAGAAGTTGACTAATGGTAATCTTATAAAGATGCATGGGCAAAATATTCGACGTGATGGCACGGCACCTCGAACTCTATGCCTCGGTGTAACTGATTGAATCCGATTGATGACGCGCGGGAAATAAAGATTCGTTCAATCAGTTGTCATTTTAACCGGATTTTATTTATTGAAGGGCTAAATTAGTGTTTTTAATAATTTTGTTAAAAAAATGAGTGACATATTCGATACAGTGTTATGTCGAGATTCGCAAATACACGCATTAACAGATTTGCTCGCAGATGATGAACCTTTACCATATTCTATATTCGTGTGTGGCAACAGGGCTACGGGCAAAACTCTGTGTGTTGAACAAATTATCTCTCAATTCAACTATAAAAACGTATTTATAAATTGCATTGAATGTTACACACCTAAAATAATGTATAATTTAATCCTGGATGGTATATTTCAAGATGATAGACCTAAATGTGATTCATTGAAAGATTTCATTGAAATATTGAATTCTTTAGAGAACGAATCACGTTATGAACCCATAATCATTGTGCTAGATAAAGCTGAAAGAATGATAACAATGGATCAAACTTTAATGTTCACATTCTGTAGATTGAAAGAATATTGTTCAATAAATGTATGCACTATATTCGTAACAGATATAATTTATGAGAAATTCTTCTTTAAAAATGGTTTAAGAGAGCCAATAAAGATATATTTTCCAAACTACAATAAAGATGAACTTTACCAAATAATATATTCACGGCATAAATCGTTTGTGAACTATATACTTACACGCCAAGAATCTGGAAAAGTTCGGAAACAATTACAGCAGCCAGATTTGTTCAAAAATTTTCTGAACGCTTTTCTAAGCGTTTTTTACAGACCGTGTCGGGATCTCATAGAATTAATGAATATGGCTCGAATCAATTTCATGAAATACTGTGATCCGATCATAAGTGGAGAAATACAGAGCCACGATTTACCAAAACTTTGGAGGCATATTTCACCAATATTGAAAGCCAATTTAGAATTATTATATTTACATACACATTCAGCGATAGAAATGAGGAAAACCGAAAACATAGAAGACACCCACAACAATTTAAAAGAACAGCTAACTTCGACACTGTCTTTCGCTCAAAGTTTCGAGTTGCCGCATTATGCCAAATATCTACTGATAGCTGCATATTTAGCTAGTTACAATCCACCAAAAGAAGACAAGAGATTGTTCATGAAAAACCATGGAAAAAAGAGGAAAACCATGCACCAAGTAAAAGCAAAAGCCAAAATAAGTGAAAAACTGTGTACTCAAATAGGGCCAAAATTTTTCACTCTAGATAGACTATTGGCGATTTTTTATGCAATAGTGGAAGAAAAAACTGCTTTGACCAGTCACATTTTCTCACAAATAGCGGCTTTAGAAAAATTAAGATTAATAATGGGAAATCGCGATTATATTGATTTGGATAATGCAAAATATAAATGTGTTGTCAGCTATGATTTCGTTTCAGGCATAGCTCAAACACTTAATTTTAAATTGAGAAAATATTTGTATGATTTTATTTGATTGCACGTCTAATAAACTATTGATTTAAAAATAAAACATTATTAAGTAAAATTATTGATTGTTAATTCTTCACTAATCAAAAAGACATAAAAGTACAAATTGACTAGAAGCCCTCTACTGTGTTTACCATCTAACCACTCATACTCTAGCTAGCTCGTGTAAGATACTAGTTTTAGCTGAGTTTCAGTGCGCAAGGTTCCCGCGCGCCGCTCTTCAGCCTCAAGAAATTCCCGCAAAATTGCGTAGATACTGTGAATTGACATTTAAGACTCTATTAAAACCAAACGCTGCTGTCAAATTACTCTATGCAAAAGGGGTGTTGTGAATTAGTTCATTCTGTTAGTTAACTTGATAAAATCGAATGTATGATATACTGGGTAAGTAAATTCATTAGTAATAAAAGAGGTGACACTGCCAATCCATATGAAATCCAGTTACTTAAGTAACCGATTCCAAAACAAATTGTTGGTTTTTGTGTAAATAAAGAAAGTAGGCAATGAACCAATTTTTTTATTTCAAAAACAAGATAGTCATTGCTAATTCATCTATTATTTTCAAAGTCAATATAATTTCACAAATAAATTTAAAATATTTTTTTCATATGAGACCGCTGTCGAAAATGCCATATTTTAGATATTAAAACTGAAAATGCTCATGTTTTGGTAAGTGGGTAACAGTTTTTCATAAAAGTAACATAATAGCATTACATAAGAAATATTGATAAATTAGATAAATTATAATAGAAAATTGCTCACCGAGATAATGTCTTTGATGATGGCCTTATCAGTGGACATTTTGGCTCTGTTGATGACTGACACCTTTGGCCCCACCCACGTCACCAGTAAAAACTTGCGCCGCTTCGACATCTCGTCACCCATCTGCAGCCTGGTGATCGAAAATTCGATAAGAGATTATGATGGCAACTAATATATGCGTTTAGGACACATACTAATAAATTATAGTCCAGAAGGCCATGACCAAAAATTGTCATGACATTCATAATGTTGAATTTTCTATAACTAATGGTACTTAAAATATGTGCAGCCTATTTAATAAAAAAGAAAACAATCAAATTGACAAACATATTGAGAAGCATAACACACAAAAAAAAATACAGGCAAATTCAAAACCTCCCTTTTGAATTTGGCTATAAACTAGCACTTTACAGAAAAATAGATAATATTTATTAAATTACATGCTTTTAAGTGTGCTGTGCCGTAATAGACCCATACATCGTTGACTAACCGCAGACTATCAATGAGCACTGTGAGTACTACCAGATATTTAAAAAAATCTGCAAATATGAAGTCATGACCATTTTGATGATGGGCTCTCAGACTATACATGCGATAGCAATAGTATACCAAATAGGTAGAACGGGATAATTATGTACCTACTTAACTAATAACGACATGAGATAGAAGCTTCAGCGCAGCGGGGACGTCGACAGTGCGAGCGAAACAGACAACATATTACCACATTGTGATTACCATGGAGTCCAAAGGCCAGACTCATCTTTCCGAAGAGTAGGGGATTCACTGGTCAGTTTCGGTTAATGAACACAGTTTACCTAAAATAATATACCCTGGACATTCCACACAGCGCCATCTAGTTCCAAACTAAGCAAGTCTTGTACTATGGATACCAGACAACTGATATAAATACTTAAATAATCTTTATATTATTTACATATATAGATTTTTTTTACTCCATAGTTTCCTTGATTTGACTATTTTATTAAGTACTTGCCTATTTGACAAGTTAATATAAAATATTCAATAATTAGTAATTATAAAATTGTAGCGTTTGGTGAATTTCGCCTAAAGAAAAGCTAAGCTCATTCCAGGTTATTACCTGGATACAATGCCTAGGTCCTTAGAACTGGAAAAATACATTATTCATTGTTGTTCCCTGTACCAACACTAACAAATTACACAAAACTGTGCAATTGAGAGAAATGGCTAGTTAGGGAATCTGATTAATTCGACAAAAATAACTGATCGGTCAAACTGTTGAATCCGAATCAGAAAAACTCGCCTGTTCCATGTATACATGTCGACGACCGCTTAGCCTAGTGGGCAGCGAACCTGCCTACGAAGCTGGAGGTCCTGGGTTCGAATCCCAGGTCGGGTCAATATTTATATGATGAATATTAATACTGGCACCGGGTCTTGGTTGTTATATGTATGTGGTGTCTTCGCTTGGTACCCAAAATACAAGCTAATGCTTAGTTTGGGACCTAGACGTTGTTGTGATAGTATGTGTTATTATTATTATACATACTACTTTCTCACATATCCCTACTATCAAAATGTAAGTATACCTAATTATATTAGGTATACTTACACTCAAAATTGAAAATGTTTGAAGTGTTTTGTCGTTATGATAAGTAAGGAAACTGTATACAGGTAAGTTACTGGCTGATATTATGCATAAACCATGGGTAGGTACTATTATTTATACTTCAATTACTTAATTGGATATGTTGCTTGTAAATGGTAACAGGAGAAATTACTACTGGACACTTTCTAGATATGTTTAGAGAATTTTAGCGCGATTTTGCAGTAAAGAATTAAAAATGTATTCATTATAATATTAATATAATGTATTATGGTGTGTAGAAGTGTCGTGATAGCCCAGAGCGCAACGAACCTGTCTCAAATTTATAAGGCCATAGGGCCATGGTTCGAATCCGGGCGAGTACCAATGAGTTTTTTTGACTTACGTACATTAACTATCACTGACTCCGTGCCTCAGAGAGCACGTTAAGCAGACGCTGTCAATAGATGGCGGTCGTTACAATCCCCAACCCGCAGTGGAGTAGCGTGGTGGATTTAAGCTCCAAACCCCCTCCTCACCCTGGGAGAGGCCTAAGCCTCTGCAGTGGGGTAAAATGGGCTGAGATGATGATAATGTATTAATATGATTTTTTCCATCATAGTGATAGATAGAGATGATCTGTTAGTTTCATAATATATTATGTGTTTAATAACTATATTTTTTTTTTAATAAACATTTATTTTTACCATAGTGCATTTACTCAGAAGTGGACAAATGGATGTATTTTCCATATATCCATTCTAGTATGGATAAGTGGAAAAATATTTCTTTCTTCCATACTAGTATGGATACATGGGACAGGCGTGAAAACTGACCAGTGAATTCTTGATCCGTTTCGTTACGTCTATTAAGCTGTGCCTCTTTACCTGAGGTATCCGAAAGCGCGCTCATCGTCCGCAAACTGTTCTCGAAACTGCGCCAAGTCCGTACCGCGACCAGAACAGACTATGCGCGCTCCCTCGAACTTGAACACGGCCCTAGACATGATATTAAAAAAAAATTATAATATTGACACTTCCCCATCACTAGTTAGCGACTGCATGACAGTGATGGAACTTTGGCATTTCGGCTAATGTAAACTAACGATCATATAAAATGGCGAATCGGTAAATGCGTACGCATCTGATGGCCAATCGGGAAACCCGCTCATATTGTAACGAGTCCCATCTCGCTACACTTCATACCGCCAAACAGTCCCAAAAATAAACACCTGCGTTGATAACCTCGAAAAGCCAAGATCAACGCCTCAAACTGTAACTACAAAAACCCAAGATTAAAAAGCCAAAACAAAAACTTATCATTTCTCTCACTAATTTCTTATACGTTCTTTACCAATTTCACATTATCAATGGACCAAGGTCAACATGTTTGTAATAACATGTATTATGTTTGTAATAATAAAATAACGATAAAAAGAACATAATAAAAATATTGTGTTAATTGACACACTCGTTTTCTTCCCATCTCAATTCAAAATGCTTAATTCAATTTGAACTTTAAGTACTAATAGTTAAAGTATAGTTTGCCTGGAACTTTATGATAATTTTATTATTTAATAATATGTAAACAGAATCGTCACCTATTACTTTTATAACAACTGAAACTTCTGCAGGTATAGTAATAATATATTCTTCTAAAAGTATTTATATGTGTGACATAAACTTATGATTTTTGAGACCACGACCATAACAGTATAGATCCTGAATTCTTCTAAAATATTCATTTTAAACTATTTTAAAGTATGTTCAAAATTAGCTACTTGATTGTTCTAAACGTGGTAAAATTTTATTCGGCCCTAAACTTATTATTTTGGATACGACCACATTTCACTCTTGTCGGTATACGAATCTTTTCCTCCAGTCTTTTCTTGACGTCTTCACACAACCAGCGCTACTGTACAGACTCACTTTCTCTATAACTTGTACAACACTTCTTTTAGATTCCCGTACACCTTTTTGACATGGAATCGATTCCGTGTCTTACACGAACGAAAAATTGTAGGGAGGTTTGTATTAAAAGTTGAGCGTCACCAAAACGTGTTCCGCGAAAACGCGTACATCTCTTTACGTATCGCGCGTTCAGACGTGATACTTATGTCGTTCGAACAAGCAAAGTTACGCAATTACAGTACCAAAAGAAAAAATCACTCGAGGGATACGTCATCGGTGCTGTGACATCCAAGTTAGATTGATTTCTAAAGATATTTCTTGACTGCCATATGAATAATTGTTATTATCTCTGAAACTACTGATGCTAC
This sequence comes from Luffia ferchaultella, assembly GCA_949709985.1. Taxonomy (NCBI): domain Eukaryota; kingdom Metazoa; phylum Arthropoda; class Insecta; order Lepidoptera; family Psychidae; genus Luffia; species Luffia ferchaultella. The sequence goes on from OX453261.1 coordinate 2,330,901, forward strand.
GGACCTAAAGAAAACACCACTAAAAAGGAAATAAAGCGGCCCATCTGTTCGTGTAAGTATAAAACATTACTTTTAGGTTACAAGTTTTGAAACGGCAGTTGTTTGAAAGTTCAAAAATGTATCTCGAAAGTAAAATTAAGATGTCAGGCACCTTCGACTAAAGCAGAATAAAGTAAGCGTGCGGTATCTCCGAATGTTGATCAAAATTAAGTGCCCATGCGTGCGATGACTTTCATGTTTTTCACTATTCATGATCCGGAAAATTTGATTTCATGTTCGGTATCTAGGTGCCAAAAGCAGCGATCTACTAAAGGCAAGTAGTTTTTCCTCCTAAAATTGTCTTAGGGTGTTTCTACAGCCGCGCCATCGATAATCGATCGACGAAACAACTTTAGAAATTGACATATTAACGTTCGGTCGGGACTTGGCGTGATGTGACTGGCTGAGCTGCTGATTGAGAACTAAGCCGGAGTCTGAAACTGTCTTCATTAATGACAGTTATGATTTTGCAGTTGATCACTTTTGAATATCTGTAACTAAGTAGTTTTCCGCCCGCGGCTCCGCTCGCATGGACTACACAGTTGTACCGGGACCGCTATAATTTTTACTTTATAGTATCTTTATAAATTATAGCCTATGTGTTATTCTGACGTATAAACTATATTATTGTAAAGTTTTATTAAAATTCATTCAGTAGTTTTTGCATGAAAGTGTTACAAACATCCATACACACAAACTTTCGCGTTTATAATATTAGTAAAGATAATTGGTGGTACTGACCAATCCGTGGGCGTTGCATCGGAGCGCACATCTTCATATGCTGCGCGTATGGTGTCTCGATCTAATCCTGTTGTCATGGCAACCTAAAGACAAAGAGAAATTTGGATGTTAATTAATTTACATTTATAAGGGCTAATGCAGTTTTGCGTTGCGCCAAAGAACAGAGAAAATGTATAGAAGCGGTACAGTCCGAGACACGAATATTGGAGTGTAATGCTGTCTTGACAGTAATAAAGGATCATAGAGCGCTTGCACACTCTTTCGGCGAATCTAAACTGGCGACACACATGTAAACTGGACAATCGGGAAACGCGAACATTTGTCGGCTCGTCAAGCCCGCTTCATACCGGCAAAGTCACAAAAATAAACTACGCAGATAACCTTGACGCCTCAAGTCCTTTTTCTAGAACTGTATCTCCTCGAGAAGCTGATGCGCGGCGAACCATTTGTTACAAGATTATCCTACATTTTTTTCTAAGGAGTTACCTATTATCTTTGAATTTTTTTGAATCCTATAATTTTTATTGTTTCGTCTAGTGGGAGCATCAATAAATGTAATAAATGTCTTTTTCGATCTAGTTAAGGTCATTTCATTTCATAGATCAATAGTATTTTCTCGCTAATGAGGTGGAAAGTTGTATGTATCACACGAGAGCAAATTATTTTATTTCTCGTGCTTTTGAATCCCTCACTATGTTGAGCATTCTAACTTAGAATCACTCACTACGCTCGTGATTTAATTGTGGGAGCTCAGTTCATAGGATCCTTCTCTCGTTGGGTATTCAAACTCAGCACTCCTAATAAAAGCGAACTTTGCTCTCTTGTTGCACAAATAAAAATTACAATATTTATCTTCTGGGTGGCTAGTCGCTCCGCTACTCGCATCGATATGAACAAACCTAACTTAACCTAATCTATCTTGGCTCTGAGATCTTGGCCGAATTTCGAATAGATGAAAAAGCTTTTGGGTGACTTGTAACATTCTTCTACTTACCAACTCTAAACAATATTTAAACAGATATTAAAAAGGTAGTTTTGGAAATCCAACACCAGTAGTCCAAGTGCCCCAAAATTTAGTCATAAATTTCCTTTTTTTATTGTATGTACTGGAGATCTTTGTTATTAATGATTTAAATTTCGATACAAGGATATTGCATAGCTTTGCTTGGGTAAACCAATAGTGTCCCAACACTAAAAATGAACAAAGCAGAATTATACTATACGTACTTATTAGTTCGATGGGCAGCGCTTTCCAATGTTGCCTGTTGGAAAGATACAAAATATTTAATCAGGCTCATAGGGGAGGGGTGTAAGAACCTCGTGCAGTAAATGTTTTTTTTTAAAGCAAATACAAAAAAAAAAAATATAAGACTTATTGGTGGCTTGTCGCTGCGCTCCGATTCGCTTCTCGCAATTGTCACAAGCAAACCCTAACCTAACCTTTATTTTGAAATGATGGACCATCCCATTTTAGCCGGATTTCAAATTGATCGTTGTTATGAACACAATTCTCATCAGGCAGCATTGGTGGAAAGTCGACCCGTTCGATGATACGTGCTATTTGAAAAATGAAGAACTTCCACTAGCCTTAGAAGAGCCAGAGAAATCGGAACGAGCATCATCGACATCGTCTTCGCTTGAATTCAAATCTTCTTTGCCTTCTTTTACTATAGCATACAATTCGTCTATTCTGTTTTTTAAAACTTTGACCTCTGCTTTCAGTTTCTTCTTATCAACGGACACTTCTTCGATGCACTTGACCTTTTCGGAATAGCTGCGAATCATTTTTCGAAACTCATTAACTTTTTCGGATAGATGTTCGAATTTCGCCACGATCATGCTTTGGTTTTCGGTCAGTTTCTCGATTTGAATTTGTAGGTTTTTTAAACTGTCTTCGCCTTCACCATGATTTAAGAACATTGAATTGTTTACGTCCATTTTCGGTTTAATTGAGAGATTATTCATTTAATTGGAAATATCATTATACGTGAGAATTTATATTTTTTATTCGAAACCTGATGACAGTTTTGACGTCTAAAGATATAGTTTTCTTATTTAAAAAATTCAGAACTGGCCATTAAAACATAAAAATCTTACACCTCGTTTCCACCAAGTATAATACACTGTATTATACTGTCATATCCATACTGTATCATACAGTGTATTATACTTGGTGGACACGAGGTGTTACCTGCACCGTGCACTGACCACTGAACAATGGAATAGTCTATCGTAATAGTGAAAACCGTTGTTGCCTTTCACTATATGTATAGTACTATAGTAACTTTATCGGGGTAGTGATGTAGGTTTTTTTTATAAAAAGTATTCCACTAGTATCGTAATTTTTATTATTGGAAACTTTTACTGCAAGCAAAAACATTTTTAAGTTTGTCACATCTATTATAGTTGATGAGCTATCCATAGAATACCATAACATGTCATCATGTTAAAATCACATAAAAAAATCATCAAACAATAACAAATTAGACCATAGAGACTAGAAGATTACTAGAAGATATTAGTTTTCTAACTTGAATAAGATCATAACCGCTGTGGACATAATACGACAGGATCTCACACGACTCGAAACATTTCATTAATTTTAAATATTGATTAGTTTTGAATCCCATGGAAACCTTCGACCAGGATCAACAGTCTATCTTACTCTCTGTCCCTTAAACTATTTTCTTGAAAAAAACGTCGTTTGATCGTTTCGTTGCTTCGTAAAGTTTCGTTGGTTTAAGTTATTTGTTTAATTAATTTATTGCAGTTAATGTTGTTCATTATTTCAGGCTTAAGTGTGATGTCAATGTACTTACTTAGATATTCATTATATACCAAGACTGTTTGTGCTCCTCTCCTGCATCCACTGATACCTAATCAACGTTTGTAATCCGCAATAACAATAATAGTAGGCTGAATGGAAGTCGTTTATATTATCCGTATTTAGTTTTAGTCTAACATATTTGTCGGTTATGTAGGTATGTAAAACATATATATATATAAGTATATATTATTAAAAAAAAAGAATATTTAAGTATGTATATCAGTTGTCTAGTAACCCATTATAGTACACAAGCATAATACTTACTTACTTTGGGACTAGATGGCGCTGTGTGGGATGTCCTATGTATTAATTATTTTTTTTTCAATGCCAAATAAATCCTTATTTCTTTCTACCTTTCTTTGTAACAGTGACCGGTATCGACATGGGACCAATATTTTTTTCTTTGACGTTTGGTTTACATTATAAAGACTCTATAAAACTTTTATTAAGTTACTATTTATACAAATGATGTCATCATTCTAATTTATGAATATTGCGTTTTGTTCATAAACTATTGAAAATTTAATATGAGTTGTATTTACCGGGTCTTCGGCTGAACGTAGTCCAAACTTAAAGCGTGTAGAGCTTACTGTTTTAATTTTAAATTTTGAATGAGCAGATGGCGCAAACTAACGGCTACCGAGAAAAACATGTTAAAAGTTTCATTTTCTTTGTCTTTTTAGTTTAGTTCGGTAAGCTCTACATGTTCTATAAGATTAGATTACGCGATATATGCCAGTAAGTATAAATATACACCAGTAAGTATATATTTCACGCTTTCTATCAAACCACGTTGTGGTACGTCGGAAAAAGATACATACGAGTAGGTATATTTGATTTAAAATATTAGTTGCATACGCTTCCCGGTTATCGTAATTATTATGCCCTTTCTATAATGAAAAGAACGGAGTGAGAATCGCTACGACTATACATCTGTGGGAACTAGAGCTAACTTTCATTTTCGAACAAAAACCGCGCATTGTCGACTCTATTAAATGCCTACCTACCCATCTTTGTATTCGACCTCGATACTTATTTTCAATAAATAAAATCGATCGATAAAATCTATTTGAAAGGTCCGGATCCATTACAGGCTATAAACTGTAACGAGATTGTATACGAAAAACGAAAAATGTTCTAGTTCATGGAATACGTATAAAAATAATAATATTTAAGTATCCATATCAGTTGTCTAGTACCCATAAAACAAGCATAATACTTGCTTACTTTGGACTAGATGGCACTGTGTGGGATGTCCTAGATATTATAATTATATTAGTATATGGATCATGTTGTAATAGAGTCATAAATTTCAATTCACAGTATCGAAGTGTCATTACCTAATTTTGCGGGGTTGAAGACTGGCGCGCAGGGATTGAACGGGAGTGCAGCCCGGCGCGCGGGGACCTTGCGCACTGAAACTCTGACTAAAACTGGCCATCTTACACGAGCTAGTGAGAGTATGAGTGGTTAGACGGTAAACGCAGAAGAGGGCTTCTCTAGTCCATTAGTACTTTTATGGTACGGATGGTAAATTTGAGACGGGACGGTAAGGGCAACAGGAAAACGTTGTTAAGCCGTCCCTAACATTTATAGTTACTTTCAACTGCATTTACGGAAAAAAACCGACTAAGCCCGAGTCGGACTCGCGCACCGGTTCCGTGCCACGAATGGGCTGAGTGGTTAGAGACCCTAACTGCGAAACCAAGGGTCGTGGGTTCGATTCCCGTCCGAGATAAATATTTGTGCACGAACATGTCTATTTGTTCCGTGTCTAGGTGTAAAATATAACATAAACAATATTTATAAAGAATATTTAAGTATGTATGTCAGTTGTCTAGTACCCCATAATGCAAGCATAATACTTGCTTACTTTGGGACTAGATGACGCTGTGTGGGATGTCCCAGATATTATTATTATTACACAATATATTTGTGTTATGTAATTACAAAAAAATAATTGTAATGGTAAAAAAGTATTTTTTGTGTGATGCGTGTATAATTACAAATTAACGATTTTCGTAGGTTTTGGTTTACTTGTGTGTGTCAAAATATGCAACATGAATTGACCGTATTTTTTTATTGCGTTGATTTAGGAGCTTGATTTTTTTTACAGCTCCAAGGAACTGTAGACCTGAGGTCGATTCCATCAGCCCTTTTTTACCCCACTGCAGGGGATTAGACCTCCCTCGAGATGAGGCTTGGAGCTTAAATCCACCACGCTGCTCCTATGCGGGTTGGCGGATTGTAACGACCGCTATCTATTGACAGCAACCGGGACCGACTGCTTAACGTGCTCTCCGAGGCACGGAGTCAATGATAATTATGTACTTAAGTCAGAAAAAACTCATTAGTACACGCCCGAATTCGAACCACGGCCGCATGGACTTATAGATTTGAAACAATAAACCTGAGTATTTGATATTAATTTCAACTTGGCTATAGTTCGCGTCAAACTTTATGGCGGATCGGAATGCAACGCTATAAGCGTTCCTTCGCAGGTACAGCCCTCTCGCTTCACTGCGTTTCGCTTCACCTAAAACTGGTTACTTACTGCGACGCGACTTGTGCCTATGTTCGGATTCGCCATAAAGCTTGATTGGAACTATACTCCACACGTTTCTAAGAAAAAGGGTATTAATTGTGCTATTACAAATTATTAAATTATTAAAAAAGGTATTACAACTACAAATTAAAGACTATCAGATTTTTCCTTTTACTTGTTCGTTCCGATTTACTTGCGAGTGTCAAAATATGCGGCATGAATTGGACGTATTTTTTTATTGCGTTGGCTGTAGAAACTTCCTTGCGTTTTGTTAATAAGAAAAAAGAAACTCAAGAAAAAATGTTTATGTGGTAAAGTTATAAATTATAGAATTTTCGAAATTTTTTTTTCGCCCTTGCTCCTTGCCTTTCATAATTCCAGCTCAACGAGAAGTACCCTTTTTAGGTTATTTATGATTTACGTCCATTTTCCGTAGCAACTTTCAAAATATGTGGCTAAAATGGCCGTATTTTTTTATCGCTTTTACTTTAAGCAAATCAATTTTTTACAGTTTCAAGAGACCGCAAGGTATTTATATTATCTACTGCACGCATAAACGCACCTTATCAATTTATACTGACTTAGGACAGCCTTAAAATCGATGTCAAACTTGAGTAGGTATTGATTTAATAATTCCGGCCTTAAAGGAGTGTATAATACGCGCCACCGATGTAAAAGGCTGCCGGCTCTACATACACTTCTCTTTTACCCGCACAGCGCTGCTGCCTCTGGTAATTTTGAATTTTCAACGCGCCTCCGATCGGCGAGTGTAGACAGCCGGCGGCCTTTTACATCGGTGGCGCGTATTGTACATACAAAATGGAATATATCAAACCAACATATGTGTAATTTTAGTACGTATCCATAGACACGTACTAAAACTTCTAGTACAGATAGAAGCATAACCAGCCATCCGTTAGCGTCAAAATATGACCCAGTGAAGATGTCGTTCGTTCCTTTTCTGATCCAAACTTAAATATAAAGGTCTTTGTCTGTCCATCCGTTGGCCACGAACAATATGCGTCATTCATAGCATAGGTTGATGACCCGGCCCTACTCAATGTATGGCGTTTGGACTTTTGACAACACAGTAATTGATAGTACACCCTTACACTACGAAATCCTTATATGAAACGGTGTTTGTAGGACAGAAATAAAAAACCGGCTAAGTGCATATCGGACGCACAGTGAAGGGTTCAGTAGTAGGGATGAACTTTAAACTATTATTATTTAAAACTTTTAAAAAAAGTTTAAAACAAACATCTCAGAAAATGCTCAACATATCTCATTCAAACTGATTTTCGTTGAAAGCGTTTATAAAGTTGAGCTGTATATATTTTTTTCTGAATTTTCCACTCCGTAGTTGAAAAGGTACACTCGGTTAAAAACCTTCAGGAGCGCATATCTCATCAACTATAACTAAGTTAAATAAAAAAGTCATTATTTAACAATACTGTATTTAAAAAATAAAACATATCTAAGTAATTATAATTTTGAGTAAATTTCCTTGTAAAGGGTAAACAGATATTGACTGATGACAAACACATTATTTTATTATTAAGAAATTATATTAAAAATATATAATAATAATAATAAATATATATATAATATGGATTGATATTAAAATAAAAACTAAAATTAACTACTTATAAAAATATACATTATAATCGACATCAGTGTGATAATGTGAATTACAATAAATTTTAAATGACCGATATAGGTTTATATAAAGAACGAAAAGAAAATAATATTTTTTTGAAGATTTTTCGTATCTAATTGAATTGTTGAAAAACTGCTTTACAAAACGTGTGATTTGGAAGAGTTTACCCCATAACAAGTTTAAAACTACAATAAAACGAAGTTATATGAAAAGCTTATTAGCATCGGACTACTTAGATGATAAATCCATGGATGCAGACCGCTTATTTCAATTACTAATATTTAAGATCATGTCGTTAAAACGATTTTATATAATTTTTTTTTATTAATATATGGTCACCTGGGACCAACAGCCTGCGACTTTCGTCAGTGACGTCATTCCATTTAAATAGGGGCTGCCCATTGGCACTTCCACTTCCTAATTCTGCGAGCTGAGTGGGTCGCCGCAGTAGGTACTTCTGCACATGTCTTCGTTACGAACACCTTGCAGAAGTTCCAAGAGTATCTTTTTTTTCCATACCACGTTCTTTTTCGTCTCTCTCATAGAGTAAAAAAAATGACAGCAGAGTATAGTTTTGATAGAGTCATAAATGTCACTTCACAGTACTGAAAATGTCAACCGCAAATGCGCGGGGGTGGGTGAAGACCGGCGCGCGGGAACCTCGCGCACTGAAACTCGGACTGACACTCACCATCTTCGCCTTTCGCCTCAAACTTTATGACGGATCGGAATACAACGCTATAGGCGTGCTTGCGCAGGTTCAATCATATACCCCTCGTTCCACTGCGTCCCGCTACACCTAAAACTGGTCACTGCGACGCGACTCGTGCCTATGTTCACATCCGCCATAAAGTTTGATTGTAACTGTAATTACATTGAAGGAGTGCGATAAACAATGAGCCCTCTACGTAGGGAGAGGTTTGTACATCTGTTTCGTACAGTAGAACTTGTCGGCTTGCAAGCTTTTTGGTAGGTGAAGCCGGTGGTAACCACTCAAGTGGCTTACATGCTATTTAGCTTAATTTAAGAACTACTTAATTAACTTAATAACTACACTACGCACTTCACTTATGAACTAAAAAAACTGGAAAACTTTCGCTTTTATGATTTTTTCACTTGACTGTATTGTATTGCTGCATTTTAGTGCTTGTTTTGATAGGTATGCAGCGCCGATATAGCCGACACTTAAAAGTGCTGATAACGTGCTGATAAGAAAAACATACGCAAGCCGCTATTCCAACAGGGTTACTTTCACTACAGCAGTAGGACGGTTGTTATAACGCTGTGATTTCGCCTTCAGAAATACGAAGACATGCGATGTGCCCACATAGTAAGTATCGAAAATGTCAAACGCAATTTCGCGGGGTTGAAGACCGCCGCGCGAGGACCTCGTGGACTGAAACTCGCCATCTTGCACCAGCTAGCTAGAGTATGAGTGGTTAGACGGTAAACGCAGAAGAGGGCTAGTCGATTCATACTTTATTATGGATGTGCCTAATCAAAGTCTTTCAAATGTCTTTTCTTCTGAACCACATCTTCTACTTATGAATTCACTATATTTGCATTACGGAGTTTTTTTTTGCGTTTCGTACCCAAAGCGTACCAACGGGTATCCTATTAGTAATTTCGTAAGGCTTCACTGTCCGTCTGTCTGTCACAGGGCTAGGTAAATCGTCTGAACCGTAATGGGTAGACACTTGAAATTTTCAACTTATCATTATAATAGACTAGCGACCGCCCGCAGCTTCGCCTGCGTAGACTACACATTCCTGTTAAAGTTATCTACTATTAACATTCGAGATGGTTTCTGCGTACTTTTGCTGATAGAAATTTGTGTTACTGTCATACAAAGTTTTGACCCCCATCTCCCCCTAAAAATTTGAAAATAAAAAACTATGAAACATGTTACTTATTAAATTTATGATTAACGGTCGTGTCCGGCTCCGCCCGGGTGGACTACAGAAACGTTACCCATCGCGTCCTCCTAGCCCTCCCCTTTCCTAACACTCCTTTCCTAGGTAACTAACGTATTAAAAAAGAAAATCGTAAAAAATACACATATGCTGTCCCGGAGATTTGGTTAGAACTTTCAAAAGAGGACAATTCCGTCATACATGATAATTTCTTAACATCAACCGTTTACGCAGCGCACGCAACGGAAACTCTCAAAAGGAATAATTTTTCCCGTTTTTGCAAAATTTCTCGTTGATGCTCCGCTCCTATTGGTCGTAGCGTGATGTAGTATAGCCTATAGCCTTCCTCGATAAATGTACTATCCAACACAAAAATAATTTTTCAATTTGAACCAGTAGTTCCTGAGATTTGCGCGTTCAAACAAACAAACAAACAAACAAACAAACAAACAAACAAACTCTTCAGCTTTATAATATTAAGTATAGATATAGATACAAACCCGGGCAAAGCCAAGAGCTAATGACTAGCTAGTAAATATTCGCGACAATGGAAAGTGTGATTCATTTCTATGACTCACAAGTGAAGGTATTGGGGTGGCTTGTTGAATCAATGTTATTTATAAATTCTCTATAAGGGACTATATGTAGTGATAGCCGTATGGTGAGAAGCCCGCTTATTGTTTAGATGGTTCGTGGTTCGAATTTCAGGGTATGAACCAATGAGTTTTTTCTAACTTTACATAACTATCACTGACTCCGTGACTCGGAAAGCACGTTAAGCCGTCGTCGGGCCCAGCCATCGTCAGATGGCAGTCATTAAGTAAATTCCACCAACCCGCACTGGATCAGCGCGGTGGATTACGCTCCGAGCACGCTCTTTCCGAGGGAAGGCCTAAGCCCCTGCAATGGGGCATAATGGGCTAATATTGTAAGGTACTATAAGCTTTTTTATCGTGCGCATTTTATTTATCGTAAACTTCAATAGTAAGGCATTACATTAATATTTAAAACCTATAATTTTGTCTCAGAAATAAAATATTAAACTTAGGCGTTTTTTTTTAATAAGTACTATTTGTGGGGTGAAATAGGTATTGCCTTTGCACAGAAACGAGGTTGACGATAGCGTTGACCTAGAATATTGTTCTGGTTCCCACCATGTTGGTGACCACCCCCCGTAGACATTGTAGGTATTGACCATAATTCATCATTATTTCAGACAAATTGTGATAAAAATTGTGCCGGTTTCATAATAATTTTTTTAATTGAATAATTATTGTTAATTTTATATATTGACTGTAGTCTTCAATTAAAGTTTAAATTATTAATAAAGTAAAGCGGACGTAAGGTAACAGTAGGATTAGTTGCGGAACGAAGGCTAGCTGTCGTTAATATCAATAAATAAATCAATCAATTCTACTTCTTCTTCTTAATTATGGCGTTGGAACAATATTAAAGTTTTATTTGAACTCGACACTTAAATAACTCATTATATTATGTACTGTATGCAGCAGAAACAGAGTAGAAAAACAATTCAAATTCAATTAGTCATCGCTCGTGGTTTCGTCTGTGTGGACTACACGTTTGTATTGTTTTGGCTTTGACATAAATTTCTTCGCCTCTCTTTATTTTTTCGAAGATAAAGGGGGAACACCACGAAAAATTTCAACATTTAAAAAGTTGCATCTTGTAATTTTGTAGAAGTCCTTTCTAACGTTAACACTAAACTTACCTATTTGTGCGTCACACATCCAAGAATTTTAATACACATATAATTTCTCTTGCTTGTGAGTCAGTTTTAAGCTCAGTATATCACATATGATTTTGTGAGTATATGCAAATCATCGGTCATCGTTCCGATGCAAGGTCAACACACGCCCAAATTAAATATAGACTGACTCACGCGCAGCTTTTACGCGCCGGTCGATGATCTATGGATCTTTGGAATCTGGATCCTTTTTTGGCTAATGATCCTGTATTCGAAGACGCTCAATAACTGTTAATAAAGAAATTAAAATAGCGTCTTTATATTTTGAAATTTTATTGAGGTAGGTAATTAAGTTAGTAGTATCATTAAATTAAATTAAAAACATTAAACTGAAACTCTTATATCCTTTTTGAATTTAGATCAATATATAAAATGGACCTTAAAGATTCACTTAGAGATAAATTCAAATAAATTAATATAATGACAGTATATGTCAGTATATTTATGAAAATTTATTGTATGTTCATAAAAATACCACCGAATTTCAAATAAAAAATTTATATACTTACACAATGTTAATATTAGGAATAAACATAAACTCGCAGTACCTACTATTAGGCACCGTAAAATAAATAATTCATTCAAAGGCAATTGTGTAAGATTTTATACTAAACTTCCTAACAATATCATAGATTTGTCAATAAATAAATTCAAGAATTATGTAAAACGACAACTTATGTGTAAAGCATAGTATAATTTAAAAGAATATATGAATAATAAAGATGCTTGGGATTAAATTGTTTTAATCCATCACTAATAAAAAATAATTCTCTCTAAGCGTCTTGCAATGTTCTTTATAGAGTGGTCGCGTATGAACTTGATTAGATTTAGCTTTAGCTTTAACGTTCAAACAAAAGTGACAGCAAAGTATCCTACTTGAAAATAAATGCATTTTCACTTTATTTGCTTTATTTTTTTACATTTTGTTACAATAATCTATCTCTGGGAATTCGTACACTTAATAAAACAAAAAATTTATTGCAGTCAATGCACAGTCCAAATCGCTGTGTTCAGAACTTGAAATTTTCCACTTAACTATGAATCTACTAAGTAACCAAACTTAGTCGTGATAGCCCAAAGCGCAACGAACCTGTCTCAAATTTATATGGCCATGGTTCGAGTCCGGGCGTGTACCAATAAGTTTTTCTGACTTAAGTACATAACTATCACTGACTCCGTGCCTCGGAGAGCACGTTATGCAGTCGGTCCTGGACGCTGTCAATAGATGGCGGTCGTTACAAACCCCAACCCGCAGTGGAGCAGCGTGGTGGATTTAAGCTCCAATCCTTCTCACCCCAGGGGAAGTCTAAGCCCCTGCAGTGGGGTAAAAATGGGCTGATGAAGGATGAAGGAACCAAACCTAAATCATGCGTTCATAATCATGAAACCAAACTACACTATGATTATTATAGTGCAGTTTGGTCAGTTTTAATATACTATAAATAAAAAACGAAAATGTATTTTTATTTATCCTTAATACTTCAGGGACTTCAACGTATTCAGTTAACACATTCGAAGTTGCAGTATCTTCACTTCACTTCATCAGTATATTTACTAAAATAATGGGACAAAAGATAACTTCGTAACAATAGACTGATGAAAAATCCATGCCAGGCCCAAACTAAATTAACAGGGAAAAACGGTTTCTCATTATTTCTCTGTTTATAAAAATGAGGGTCGAGGCGTTAACGACTAAATTTTATAAAATAATTAAAACTTGAATTCCATTTTGCCCGCGGCCGGTCGGAGGGTTAAATAAATAAATTATGATTTATTAAATTTTTATAAAATAAAACCTTCGCGACGTCACTTTACAGTTTAATACATTCAAATGTATAAATTGTTACGGGTGAAAGTAAAAGTGGGCATAACGATCAAGACTTTATAATTATAACATTTAGCGCACCGTTGCATAATATCGCATCGAATCACACTTTTTTTTTAATTGTTATAATTAAAAAAAAATACTAAAACTTGTACGTTTATATAAGCGCAGGAAATGATACATAATTGTTTAAAAAAATGTGAACCATACACGGAATCGAAAGAAATTGTATTTATTCATACAGCCACATGCAGCCGCCGTTTTGATAGTTCTAAGGTTTTTTTTTTTGAACGAATTCCTGTGTTTTTCGAAAAAAGTTTAGAAAATTATTCAACTAGTTCAAAAACCACTAAACCAATTTTAATGTAACCTTCACATTTAAAAAAAAACTATACCTCTCAAAAAAAGTCGCGAGCGGAAACTAGCAATTTTTAATATTCAACTTGTCAAAACAATTAAGGCAACGCAACGTTTAGACTGACTGACTACGTACAGATAAATATACTTTTTTTATATATATAATAAATTTAGTTCCTACCATAGATGTTTATAGAGATACAGGGTTTAGACAACAAAAATGTGATAAACAGTATACCAAATATACATAGCTATTTGTTTAAAACAATGATAATGAGGAACGGACTGTCTAATCACTGAGCCTGATATTTTATAGCTCACGTTAACGATCGTTTCGAAGTATAAGACACTCCATCCTAACTCTTCCATCCATCCAACATTCATCCATCCATATTCTATAGTTAATGAAATTTCGAATATTTCTACTTTTTTTTTTTTTTTTAGTTTATTTAATATAAAAAGAAATATATACATAAAGTTCAGCACTTAACACAAGCGAACAAAAACCCTGTTAGGTTTATCCGTCGCTGTCGTCGCTTTGCATTACAATTTATTTATACTAAATTATATTTACTTATATATTATTTATTATCTACTAGGATGGCCATTGTCCTCGAAGTCACTCAACGCCCCTTCCGAGGGCAATGGGCACCCTTTTCTTTGTGGCAAAAAATGTTTTTTTAAAATTTGTTTACACTTATTTGGGGTTTGGCATAAAATATCATACGTTTCGCTAGGTATTTCGTTTAATATAAATGGCAACAAATACTCCCAGGTTCTTTTCCCATATACATTCATTGTTTTAGGTAAAACATATTTAGGTAAATAATACTAATAATAAATAATACTAATACTAGAATGGTGGAAGGAATTGCCTGTAGCCACTAGGAACTAGGATATGGAGTTTTGGCTCTATATAAACCTAGTTCTAACTCAAATGAGACTGCAATTAAAAATATTCCAAGATTAAAATGCGTAGTAACGTTGTGAATCGTTTAAGAGTGTTTGTATTGACGTTCACGCGTGCAGTCCCTTCTTAAGATGGATGTGTAGTGGGAAATTTGAATACAAACGGCGTTAACGGTTTTGCAGCCGATTAAACATTAAGCGATTGAGGAAAAAAAAATATGGTGTTCAGATCAACAAAAGAATTCAAAAATATTCAAAAAAAATTAACAACGTATAAACCACGTTTTTAATTTTTTAAATATTTTGATACATCTTAGGAAAAAAAACACTTAAATGCGTGGCGTTTTTGTTTTTCGAAATTGTCTTATTTTCCACAGCATGTTCAACATGGAATTAATTGCATTTTCACAACATCTCCTCGAAATTTATCATTTTTCGATTTTTGTTTTATTTTTCACATGTGAAAATGAAACTATAGTTTCGCGTTGAATATGTTGTGAAAAACGAAACAATTTTGAAAAAAAACCGCGCATTTATTTTCCCAAATGATGTATCAAAATATTTAAGTACTTAAAAACGAACAAACCTAGTTTTCGTTGATCTGAATACCATATATTTTTTTGGCGCCAATCGCCGTTTGATAGATACACCCATAATTAGGTTAAAGGACGATTTGTGTCTGAAAAATAAAATAAAAAGACTGCTGACTCTTAAACTAGTGAAAGAAGTTATATTCAAGAATTTAAGAATACACCCCTCAGTAACGAAATTCCACGGTATATGACCACGTGTGCCAGTTTTTTTTTTTTCATATAAAACGTTCGCTAAAAGTTTTCACTGCTAAAGAAAGTAATTCTCGGGCGTTAAAAAAGAACGTAATTGGCAATGAAATGTCACGCCAGTGGACGCGAGTTTTTACGGCGCGTGCGTCGTGTTCAAGATATCGTTTAATTACGCGAATTGCTACGAAATGTTTTCAAAAAGGTACTAAAATATTGTTAATGGAATATATAAAATAATCCTACTTAAACTATTTATAGTGGAGACATTCCTAGCGACTTCGAAGGCTTAAAACTCGCGAATAATTCGTTCAAACCATGTTCAAACTCAGTTTGACTCAAACTCGGCAAAACTCAGTCGAATTCGAGCGAATTCGAACTAACTCGAGTAAACTCAAACGACTCGGGCAAACTCGGCAAAACTCGAGCGAATTCGGTTCAACTTGGTTACGGGAACGTGTTAAGTTATGCATAAATGTATGGGTGTTAACGAAATACACAAAAAAAACCGGATAAGTGCGAGTCTAATAATTCTAATAAAATTTTTTGGTTTGATAATAGTTTTTTCGTGCTTCGGAGGGCACGTTAAGCAGTCGGTCCCGGATGCTGTCAATAGATGGCGGTCGTTACAGTTCCCAACCCGCAGTGGAGCAGCGTGGTGTACTTAAACTCCAAGCCCCCTTTCTCACCCTGGGGGAGGCCTAAACCCCTGCAGTGGGGTAAAAATGGGCTGATGATGATGATGAATAGTTTTTTATTTAGTAAAAGTGCAAAGCAGGTTAGCAGCGAGAGTCAATTTTGAATCCAAAACTATGTATTATATTAAAAAAAAAACCACTATCTAAAATTTAATTACAGAAAGTAACAGTTATGTATGAGACAGCTCTTTTTTTTTCTCCTGAGAGAAAAATACAGGTTTGCTCACTGTTTTCAAACACCAAAAGCGATCTTATCTAACCGAGCTAGAAATGAAAATATTTTTCTTTCTACGAAAACAATAAGTTTAAAACAAACCTTATACTGTAAACAAACTGACAGACAAAAATTTAGAACCGTAGTCGTCATCGCATTTTATTGAATAGGAAATCCCACAACAAAACAAACATGATTTTTGTCGATTAGATTTATATACGTAGTCGGGTTTCGTTCATTAAATCTCCAGTAAGTGTTTAAAACTCGAGAAAAACAATGAAAACATAAACAATGAAACTAACAGAAATATAGATATTTTACGAATAATTTTTATAATCATATATACTTGTATGCTTTATATTTTTTAATTTTCCTTTTTTTATTGGAAAAATATTTCTCAATATGACAATAGCTTTAATATATACCGTTCAATTTTCCATCATTATCATGACTTTTGGGCACAGGCCTCTCTCTCCTAATGAAATCCACTCCAAACGGTCTCGCATCAGCTCTTAGCGTCCAAACAGTCCAAATGTCATCCTTCATCCTCAGCAGGTCATCTGACCACCTAGTTGGGGGTGTCCCAAACTTCGTTTTTAAGTCTGTGGCCACCACTCAAGAAACTTTCTTTTGCAACGGCTGTCAGTTCTGGAACCTACTGTGACTTCAGTTTGCTATTCTTTTTCTGCTGTCGGTGAATTGATATTCTTCGTATTAGGTACTTCGTTCTGAATCCTATCTCGATACGATACACTAAGCACAGCTTTGTAGATATCAGGTTCACAGTTAGGCCCACGTTTCTTTTTACTAAGTCCTCATTGCAACACCTCACTGTTCGAAGAATTCGACTTTATAGTCACTGCAATGAATATTTCATATGAAAAGCACCGAGCTTTAATTTAGTTTAATACAGGAGTAACGCTGGCCGTTTAGTTCGAAAACCAAAGTTATCACATTTGAGCCGCAAGATGAGGAAGGGAAAGGGCGGGGCGTGCGTGTGGGCCACGTGATTGGTTACCTAGATGTTTGTGTTGTGTTAAGATCTTTGTGTACCCGTTACTAGTTAGTTACATACAAAATTTTCTAAGTCAGTGAATTTAGCAAGCGTACGCCTTCTAGTCTGCTACATTCAAAGTTCACTGAATGAAAAGGTATTGCCCACGACGTAGTGTTTATTTTATTTATTTATTTTGATGACCGGTCGGCCGATTGGTTAGAGACCCTATAACAGCGGAGCCAGGATCGCGGGTTTGATTTCCACCTGGGACAAATATTTGTGTGCATGAACATGTCTATTTGTTCCGTGTCTGGGTGTAGAATATCTATATTGTTAGAAGAAAATCCCGAGGTGAAAGGCCGCGACCTGTTATTGAGTGAGACAACGCCACACGGATTGGAAGCCGAGTGTTCACGAACGCTTCCGAGCCAACACGATTAAATTAAACCCGTCGGTCGACGACAGCGGCTCTCTCGCTGCTCGGCACTCATACAGGACGGACGTACTGCTTTCGTTGCATTCAGCGTCGCGAAAATACGATCAGTTCATAGATTCCAATTAAATTATTAATATAGAGCTCGCTTTTCCTTTTTAATTCTAATAATTAGTTTGTGTTTGATAATATCAGAAGTGGGATTCGAACTTGTATTCAATTTTAGTGTCTTTAGTGTACTAGATAATTATGTCTGAAAGAAAATCAAAAAGCAAGAAAAAGAAATCTAATGAAGTTTTAAATGCTATTCTTAGTCGACTGAATGCAATAGAGGGCAGAATAAACGTTTCACCTGTGTCGCCGTTACCTCGATCTCAGCTAGACACGTTACCTTCCCTGCCGTTAATAACTCATTTGCAGAACATCGCGGCTGACGTAGCGCATGGCGTAGGGGCCGGAACGGATGGTGACGTGCACAGCGTAGCGTCGAGTGGTGCAACGGTGTCGAACGCACAACGAACCACATCGTGTGGAAATGGGAGCGATTCCGCGGACGTAACGGACAGGATTGCTAACGCACTATCGGCTTTAGCTCAAGTAAGGTCTAACCATTTTTACGTTTCCAATTTTGATCCTGATATACACGATTTCGATGTTTGGTGTGCAGAGGTAGACCAAGCACGTAAATTGAATCGTTGGGGTGAAAACGAATGTCTTTCACGTGTCGGGCGTTGTCTTAAGGGTGACGCTCAGACGTGGCTTAGTGACTGGGTTACTAACGACCGCACGTGGAGTAACTTTAAGCACGATTTCCGATCACTCTGCCCACGAGACGTCGATGTAGCCGAAGTCTTATTTGAGGTGATGTGTACCGGTTCGAACAACTATGTAACTTTTTCGGAATACGCACGTAAGTCTCTATTACGTCTCAATATTGTCAAAGGCTTATCAGATGAGTTAAAGGTGGCTATAGTTGTTCGGGGCATTAACGATCCTCAGATTAAGGCAGCTACTGCAAATTCTAAATTAAAATGTCACGAATTAGTAGAATTTTTGTCAGTGTACAAAAAACCTAAAATCGATAATCGTAGTAATCGTGATCCTGTTCGTTCGTCAACAATAGACAGGGAAGATACGCGTAAACGCCTAACTGATAAGTCTGATATTAAGTGTTATGCGTGTGGTGCAGTCGGACATAAACGCATCAACTGTACAAAACGACATAAGGCTGTCGTGATACAGGCTAGCTCTGAATCTGTCCCTTCCAATAGTAAACATTTTTTGAACTGCACTTACTGTAAAAAGCCTGGCCACGTGATAGAATCATGTTTTGTAAAGCAGCGTTCTGAATCTAGTAATAGTTTTAACAAACGAGTCAATAATGTTAATCTGTGTCGTGATTTAGAACAACATTTAAAAGATAGTAACGTAATGACGGCTGTAATATGCGGTGTGCCAGTGAATGTACTCATTGACAGCGGTTCGAGCATTTCACTCATTTCTCAGTCAATGCTGAAATATTTTAATTGCAAGCAAGAACCGACTTACCGTATACTCCGAGGTATCGGTAGCCAAGAAATTGAGTCTACTTCGTTCATCACGACCGTCATAAAGTTTCCAGAGATTTTATTGGAAGTCGACTTGTATGTTGTTTTGCCCGAGTGTTTAGGTACACCGGTGTTAGTGGGTACAGATGTACTGAATCGTAACGGTGTCACCTACATAAGAAATAGTGACACGCAACGGCTTGTTAGAACGGACAATACGTTCCCGGTTTCACATTTGCGCGTAACGATCAATGAGGGAGTTAGCACGAGCCTTGTGAATACGTCATTGATCGGCAATGACAAAGAGAAACTGTTGCCTATTATTAATGAGTTCTCGCGATCCTTTATTTTGGACACTTCTGCGGGGTTTTCCATAAATTTGAAGAAATGTACTTTCTTATCTACAGAAGTAGAATATCTGGGACGAATGATCAGTCAAGGTCAGGTACGACCGAGCCCGCGAAAGATTGAGGCCTTAATTAAAGCTCCAAAACCAACAAATGTAAAGCAAGTTCGCCAGTTCCTAGGGCTTGCAGGGTATTTTCGTAAATATATAGCGAGCTATGCTTCTAAAACAACTGAACTTCATACGGACGCTAGTGCAATCGGCTATGATGCAGTCCTGTTACAACAAAAAGAAAAACGTAAACATGCGATAGGGTACTTCAGTAAGACAACACACGGAGCCGAATATATGATACTCTGGCATGGCGAGTGGACGCCTGATGCGTGTGCTGCATTCTTTTCAAGTGAGTACGATAGATGCATCAGAATGCGTCGTATGGTGACTGGTAGTCACGGCAGACGTGGTATGTGGTCTTTGGATCTGTACCATGTAGTGGAACTATGTTTCCCGGCAGACGTGGTATGTGGTCTTTCGATCTGTACCATGTAGTGGAACTATGTTTCCCGGCAGACGTGGTATGTGGTCTTTGGATCTGTACCATGTAGTGGAACTATGTTTCCCGGCAGACGTGGTATGTGGTCTTTCGATCTGTACCATGTAGTGGAACTATGTTTAACGGCAGACGTGGTATGTGGTTTTTCGATCTGTACTATGTGGTGGAACGATGTTTCCTGGCAGACATGGTATGTGGTTTTTTGATATGTACCATGTGGTGGAACGATGTTTCCTGGCAGACATGGTATGTGGTTTTTTGATATGTACCATGTAGCGGAACTATGTTTTCCGGTAGACACGATGTAAGACTCGTCAATTAATGGGTATCGTGTATCGGGATGGTACCTCCCGGCAGACGCATGTGGTCCAGAGACTTGCATTGCGTATCGAGATAATAATCTCGGCAGACATTTTTTTTTGATGTAGTATGGATGAATGTGTAATCGTATGAATGTTGAGTATGAATAAAGTCAGTTGCTGTTAAATTAATAATTTGAAAATATGTTGATTGTGAAGCATGGATGGTCTTGCCTCATGACTGGCTGAGCGCTCACTAGCAGTTATGGGCAAGAATGTGAATGTTAGCGTTATGCAGTGATTTTTCTTCATGATGTTAAGTTAATAATAATTTTGTCTGTATCAGCGGACGAAACAGCAGACGAGGACGTTCTGCCGTCAGGAACGGCCGTGTTAGAAGAAAATCCCGAGGTGAAAGGCCGCGACCTGTTATTGAGTGAGACAACGCCACACGGATTGGAAGCCGAGTGTTCACGAACGCTTCCGAGCCAACACGATTAAATTAAACCCGTCGGTCGACGACAGCGGCTCTCTCGCTGCTCGGCACTCATACAGGACGGACGTACTGCTTTCGTTGCATTCAGCGTCGCGAAAATACGATCAGTTCATAGATTCCAATTAAATTATTAATATAGAGCTCGCTTTTCCTTTTTAATTCTAATAATTAGTTTGTGTTTGATAATAATATATATTTATATATTATAAAGAATATTTAAGTATTTATATCAGTTGTCTGGTATCCATAGTACAAGCTTTGTGCTTAGTTTAGAACTAGATGGCGCTGTGTGACTTGTCCGAGGTATTATTATTAGGCTTTCGTAAGGCCATCGAATCCTAGTTCGTATCGGTTTGCATACTTAAAGGGCTTTCCATACTTTAATGCGGCAAGGGTTTGTTAACGAATTTAATGCATAAAATCGAATCCATTAAATCAGTTTTTATTAAAATTTTCAAATATCAAATAAATAGTTTTAAAAACAAAACAGGCACAATCACATAAACGTTTAATGTAATTGACATATGTAGAACTAGACAGATTCCAAAATATCCAAAACTGAACGAATTCGCGAAGTCTATTTTCCAACATATATAGGCAGAATTTTAACCCGGATCCTTTGGCTGACCAGGTCGTTGAACCGTTGAAACGATTGCTTTCTTGTTCGCTGCCAAGTTTTCTGACAATCTTCTCATTTGAATAAAAGAAAAATAACCTAATGAAGCTAGTGTTTTATTCTAATAAAATTGAGGTTGAACACAGCTGTGAATGCAATATGTGTGTACTTTTACGTTTCATACAATTTTTTAAACAATTAAATAAAACTATGAAAGTACCGAAAAAAATTTACGTTACTTATAATATTTTCTTAACTTAATATGTATGGAAAAAAATATTAAATAATACATTAATTTTCACTTTGAATAAGTACTTATGTGTAATACCTTGCATTGAATATAAAAATAAGAGTTCCCAGTTTTGAGTTTTGAACTCGCGAATGTTTATAGATGGGCCTTTCCAAACAACAAAGTGGTTCTTATTTTATCTCCCTCCCATTTTGAGGAAGATAAAATATTGTGTCAATTAAGATTTGTTTAATATATTTAAGAGGAGTGTGTAGTGGAAATTTTTATGGAAACGGCGTTAACGCTTGCATCCCATAAAACCTTAACCGATTGCCACAAAAAAATATATGATATCTAAATCATCAAAAACCAGGTTCATGCGTTTTTTTTTTATTTTGATACATCGTAAGAAAAAAACTTAAATGCGCGGGGTTTTTTCGAATTTGTTTCATTTTTCACATGTTCAACATGAAACTAATTGAATTTACACACGTGAAAAAAACAATTACAAATATTACCCCGCGCATTAAAGTTTTTTTTCTTATGATGTAACAAAATAATTAAAAACGCATGAACCTAGTTTTTGCTAATTAGAATACCATAAAAAAAAAATTTGCGCCAATCGTTTAAGGTTTAATGGGGTGCAACCGTTAAGGCCGTTTGTATGGAAATTTGCCAATACACACTTCTCTTAAGGTGATTTTTTTTACAAAATTTTACATTATTGGTTTCGTTCTCGCCTTGTGTAAAAGAAGGGTGCAGTGTATGCATTGTGGTTTCCATAAGTAAAACGGAAAAAGAAGTGCGCGTCTAAAAATTTTTGGGTTCATTTCTCGAGCGTCTTTACTAAGGCACTGGCCCATTTTTAAACATCGATGCTTATATGCAAGATATTCGTGTTAAGGGGGTAGGCCTTTCATACAAAAAAGAGGGTTCGGCCCGCGTCTAATTCTTGCTGTATTTCTGTATCAATATTCACAGAAAAAATATGTGTAATAAGAGAAATACTGTCACAGGGCGGTCTGTTTTTGTTTTCTTGACATCTTGTTTAGTTATTTTAGAAAAAATTTCTGACAAATACACGATTTCCGTTGGTTCTTCGTTTTTAAAAATAATGGGCCACACATTTAATATTCATGCAAATTTAAAAAAAACGTAGGTACCGCCCCAGGGATATTCTCTCTTAATGATCTTGCCAAAATTTTGTTCCATTTCATACACATTACAGGGATAGAAAAAGTCATAGCCCGCAAGCTGTTTCGGCGGGTATTTTATAGGTATTTTTTGGGAACTTGCTCTTGTCATCTCTGTCACTCGGGTATAGGTCGGGGAAGATGGATTGAAACGGTGCTAGCGATACCAATTCGAAGCCGCGGATTGAAAGACTATCCCCTTAATACTCATAAATAAACACGGAACCATATTTTAGTGAGTAGTCCGAGAGGCGCTTGACCGGTCTTTATTACTTCGGGGGGTCGAAAGACAAGTTCAAGAACAACTAAACCCACTTAATCCTTAAATATATTTGGCACACGGCCAAGTTCGGCGATCGCTTTAACTTCATCATATCCGGACTGCATATTGTACGTATGTTTCATTTCTTTAAATACATGCTATATCTCATGTTCATTGAATATCGAATAACAAATATGAAAAATTACAAGAAAAATATATTAAAATTATAAAATGCTATTTTAAGTTTTTTTTTTTTTAATTTCATATAATTAAATTTTTTAATGTTTCCCGAAACTTCGACTATACTGACCTATGTATTTATGGTTAATATTGTTCGGTGTTTTGATTTTAGTTCCGGCGTAAAAAAATCGTTAAATTATGTTCAATAAGTACCTAACTTAATAGTATCGTGATAGCCGAGTGGTGGCGAGCCCGCTTCTTCTTTAGAAGGTCTTGGTTCGAAACCTAGAACGCAGCATGTACCAATGAGTTTTTTCCGACTTAAGTACATAACTATAACGACTCCGTGTCTCGGAGAAGAACGTTGAGCCGTCGGTCCTGTTTACCATGAACAGCTGGCAGTAGTTACATCCCCCAAACCGCATTGGAGCTGCGTGGTGGACTACGCTCCAAGCACTCTCATCCCGAAGGGAGGCCTAAGCCCATGCAGTGGGACATAATGGGCTGATCTGATATGGATGGATATATATATCTTGATGAAAAAAAAAATAAACAGGATCGTTCCTCCTAACCATATACAACAACAAGAACTACTTTTTTTGTTTTCTGTACTTATACCACAATTAGCATCGTAAGCATAGCAGCGTATTCAAGGATTACTCAGAAGGAAAAGGATTTATACGTGATTCACTCGCATCGACCACAATTAGAAATAACATCACGCCTTCGCACTAAATATGGTAACTACAGGACGGAGTAGTATAGACAATATATGGTATTTATAGGAAAGGGTTTAACAGAAATTAAAATAGTTAAATTAATTAATGGTTTATAAGAATGTATTGTTTTTGACGTTTTACGTAGTAGGTAAATCAAATTCGAATATATTTTTAGGTAATTTTTACGGCTCCGTACCCAAAGGATACCAGCGCGTACCCTAATACTACACAGAAAAAAGTATTTAGCTATAAGTAAGAAAAAATTTTATTACTGGTTACCTAAAAATATACATACAGACATACAGGAGGAGGCACCCTGGTGTATGTTGTTTGCTGACGACATTGTCCTTGTCGGAGAAAATGCTTCCGAGATCCAAGGCAGACTGGAGGAATGGCGGGAGAGACTGGAAAGTGTAGGATTTAGAATCAGCAGAGCAAAGACCGAACACTTGTTCTGCGACTTCGGTGGTGAGTCCAGTTTTTCGCACATAGCCTTAAATGGTGTATCCCTCCCTATCTGTTCTGACTTCAGGTATCTCGGATCATTAATACAAAATGACGGCGACATTGACCGGGACGTGAAGAACAGGATAAATGCGGGATGGATAAACTGGAGACAGGTCTCATCAACCACATGTGATCCGCGAATGCCCCTTAGGTTGAAAGGGAAGATCTATAAGACGATCATAAGACCTGTCGTGCTGTAGGGTTCAGAGTGTTGGGCAACAAAGGAGACGGATGAAAGAAGAGTGCATGTGGCAGAGATGAGAATGTTAAGATGGATGTGTGGTGTAACTAGAATGGACAAGATTAGGAATAAGTATATAAGAGGAAGTATGAAAGTAGCGCCGGTCATAGAGAGACTGAGAAGCAATAGGTTGGAGTGGTATGGGCATGTGATGAGAAGGAATGAAAGGCATATTACAAGAAAAGTGATGAATATGAATGTGGACGGATGTAGGGGTAGGGGACGACCCAAGAAGGTATAGATGGATTGCGTGAGAAAGGATATGTGTGTGAAAGGTGTGAGTACTGAGATGACGACTGACAGAGATGAATGGAAGAAGAACACATGTTGTGCCGACCCCACTTAGAGTGGGATAAGGGCAGGAGGATGATGATGATGTTGCCTAAAAATAATGACAACATTACTGCTACAAGTAATCAAACTCAGTTGTACTAGCTTACCAACCAGTAGCCTGCATTTTAACTTTGTTTAAAAATTATCAAACTTTTGCTATTTTCATGGTAACACAACTAGTTTTTTATCCACTTTTTTCAGTGTAAGGCTCCGTTGTCCGTGCGTCTGTCACAGAGATCGTCTGAACTATAATAGGTAAGACATTGGAAATGTTCACAGAGTGTGTGCCATGGCCGCTATAACAACAAACAATAAAATAAAATAAAGATAAAAACTAATGGGTGTCCCCGCCCCATACAAGAAATCAGTTTTTTTATTGTACGGCGTTACGGAACCCTTCGTCTTTGGCCAGTCTTTAAATTTTGTTGATGAAAGAATCAGTAATCTTGAATCCTCTAACGTAACACATGTCACCTAGTCACCATGCTCAATGCAGTAATAGAAAAGTTTCTTAAGTAATAATTTAGAAAATAGGGGTTTTAAAAAAGCCTTATAATTTATATTTTTTTTCAAATGGTATTTAGACACCTCTTTATGGAATGTGAATTGTACAATTAGATATTTAGTATTGCAAAAGAAAAAAAATAATTAAAAATAAACATATTTTTATGATATATTTAATATAAGTAATATTATTTTATATTACCTAATTAAAAATAAAAGCTTATACCAAATTAAAAACTAATTAAAAAACTACTTATAAAAATATACATTATAATCTACAAATTCAAAATACTA
Source organism: Luffia ferchaultella (assembly GCA_949709985.1). Classification (NCBI taxonomy): domain Eukaryota; kingdom Metazoa; phylum Arthropoda; class Insecta; order Lepidoptera; family Psychidae; genus Luffia; species Luffia ferchaultella. The sequence continues at coordinate 2,356,922 of OX453261.1, forward strand.
TCTGATTATATTATTATTAAAATTCAATCTATTAACCTACCCCTTGTCGCCCCCGCCGCAAAGGTGCCCAAGATACTGGTAGCATTGCCACGTTGAATGGCTATGGATAATCTGTGTGTAATCTGCGCCGGGAAGTACCCAGAGCGGGAGTCTAAACCCTTCATATTTTTATTAAGTTTTTTATTTTATTTTGTTGGTACAAAAGTTAGATTCGAGCCACTAGTTTTACACTTTTGATTAGATACCTACATCTGCTATGAAAACTTTACGTGTTACCCTTGGAGAAAAAATTTTTGGTTGACTATATTGAAATAAGAGATAAATTCTTGGAGCAAGAACGAGTCTAATATATGTATTCTAGGTTTTAAGCGCAGACGTAATGAAAATTCTAGACCTCATTATACGTCTGGTGAACTTGTTGACCACATTGAGTAGGTTAGTGAGTGTCGTTAGGATCGGCGAATAGACGAGTTATGTAGTTGTTTAGTGCGAAAAATTCCGTCTTGTTTGTGTAATCGATGTGTGCGTGTAACCCATATTTATTAGTACATACATAGTATTATATAGATAGATAACGCTTTTATATAATTATATTGGTTACAGCATTTAGAATATAACGAAAATCTCTTACAAAATATTCGTAATCAGAACTAAAAAAATTAATAGTGTTTAAAAAAACCGTAAGCAAAAACTTGTTTCGTATCGAAATGTTTTCCTTACAAAATCTCAGATCCGGTTAAAGGCGCGTTCAATTTAAAATTTAATGCATTGTTTCCCAAACTTTTAGTCGTATTCGTTATATCTTTAATTAGAGTTCAACTCACAACGTCACGGGTCGACGCTTACGAAGGTTAAGGCTGGATCTATACACGCACTGTCTTTCGTTTGGGTTTACTGTCTTTCATGTGGGAAAAAAACTGTTTATGGGTCACATGGCCGTGTACGATGAGTGCTCGCTGGCACGACAGTAACTAACACAATAATGTAGGTCACTGAAACCACTAACCTCGTTTGACTAGGATTATTGTGGAAATCGATGAAATGATGGCGTCTATCGACCGTACAGAGACGATATTAACTATTCAAAATAGTCCTTATTACAAGGAAAAGTTATGTAACTTTTTATAATTTAAAATATATTTATTTTACTTGCTAGTCAATGCTTGTATCGTATAACAAGCCAAGAGAAGGAGAGAACTGTTTATCTAGTTAAGAAACGAACCACGAGCGAGTTCTCGAATTGTGAACGTGGTACAGCTGTGAGGTTACTATTTAGTCAAGTATAATTTAAGTATACTATGACTTTCGATTATTTACAGTCTATCTCGACTACAGTGCTATCTCGACTAGCGCATAAGTTGTAAATCTATCAATCAATCGACCAACAAACGTACAATGAATAGGTATACAACAGCTGTTTCACTCAATTTGGGCACAACTTTTGAAGTGTTGGTCTATTTAACAGATTTACAGAAGCTGTAGGAAAAAAAAACAGTATTAACACACGTACAACGCTGAGGCCCAAGCAAACCCCCACTATGCTTTGGTAAACACGTAAACACGAGTGGGGGGAGGGGTACGAAACAGAGCACAAATATCTCATTTTCTCCCACGCTAAATGTTATGAATTTATGTGCCTATCTCTGTTTACTGTCGCTTTTTCGTTTCATCGACTTTCAAATCACAAAGAAATATTAACTCTTTTGTACTGCCATTGTATGGCTCTTGGTAGAGCTTATCTACTAGTTAAGCTGGCTATAAAACCTTTGTACAACTTATATGTTATTTGAGATGAACCTCGGAGAAGCTACATTTTTCATGTATGAATTCGACCTTAAGTGTGTTACAGTTAAACAGTATATGACTTACTCGTGTGGTATAAGGCAGAGGGCAGGTCAATGACCCACACCTACGCCATATGTTTGTTTGTGGGCGATCGAAGCAATGTCCAAAGTAAGTCGAAATTGCCCCAATAAATCGTTTTACGGTATTATTGTGTAAGACTTACATAACGTTTAGTTTGACTGCAACGCCTATGTGTAAACTAGTCAAATGCCAGTTATGACAATTTCTTCTAAATAATCATAAGAGAGTTCAAAGGTTCATTCAATAGGCAAGTTTTGAATGCTAATGGCAAATCGCAAAATAATACCGGTTTTCATAAAAGTAGAAGGAATTATTATTAATTATATGACATGAAAGAATATACAAAGAACTAATACAGACTAGCAGAAGTGTAGACTTTGCTGAGTACGTAAAAAACCGGTAAAGTGCTAGTCGGACTCGCACATGAAGGGTTCCGTTTCACCGTAAAATATTAAAAAAACCACGTTTCTTGTATGGGGACTGCCGTTAATTTTTAACTTTGTTTTATTTTTATTATTTTTTGTTATACTGGCTATAGTAATGTACACACTACATAAAAATTTCAAATGTAAGTAGTGATCTTACAACTGTCAACCACCAATAACGCTAAAAAATCGTTTCTTGTATGGGAACTTCCTTTTTAACTTTGTTTTATTTTTATTATTTGTTATTATAGCGGCTGTATATAGTAGTACAGACTTTGTGAGAATTTCAAGTGTCTAGCTATTACGGCTCAGACGATACAGCCCTGTGACAGACAGATGGATGGACAACGGAGCCTTAGTAATATAGAGTTCCAGTTGGTATCGTTTGGGTACGGACCCCCTAAAAACTACTTGAAGGTATATGCCTATATAAGGATAGGATCAAACAACTCTGTTAAGGTCGCGTAATTGTAAACTCCGATAATAAAATGAAAGCAACTTGGAAAATCATTAACAGTGAAACGGCAAAGAAAATTTCGTACTTAAATATAGTTTATTGGTTGGCCCGTAAACTCAGATATAAAAGTTGTAGAGGAGTCAAA